>JAVIAB010000092.1:182638715-183318715 GCA_032433765.1 Megaustenia siamemsis
GTTGACAGTGGTAGGTGTGATGTAGTTGTTGACAGTGGAAGGTGTGATGTAGTTGTTCACAGTGGAAATTGTGGAGTAGTTGTTGGTAGTGGAAGAATTGGAGCTGTTATTGATAGAGGAAATATGGATTAATTGTTAACAGTGGATGATGTGGAGTCGCTGTTGAGAGTAAAAAAAAATTGAGTCGTCATTGACATTTGAAAGCAGAACCAAAGACATGAACAGGAACTAGGCATGCTTATTTTGAAAGCATAGAAATATAGAAAGTAACATACAACAATATCCGCTGTGGATTGTACAGCGAGAAGAAGGACACAAAGAATATAACGTAACACGGAGTCAAAAAAGGTAATGAAAAACAAAGGCATACCATAAAAAAGAGAAAAAAAAAACAAATAATTATTGTAGAAATTTTCATGAAAACCAGTGTGAACTGCCCATATTTGTGGTATGAGATATGTATGTTATGATGGACAAATACAATAATGAATGTCATTGAAGCTTTTTGAACTATACAAGCTTCAGTGTAAACTTCCGCTACTATAGCGTGCATGAACGAGCATTCAACAACTTACAATATCGTGTCCTCATTGTCCCACGTTAGAAAACTTCGCTTGTTCTTGAATAGATTTAGAAGGCTTTTATTATGAACGAAAACACGCGATATCAAAATCCATAAGTCGCGAATAACAAGACCTACATGAACATTACCAAAAAATGCTTATAACATCAACACATATAATCGCGTATAACATCAATACATATAATCGCTTATAACATCAACACATATAATCGAGTATAACATCAACACATATAATCGCGTATAACATCAACACATATAATCGCGTATAACATCAACACATATAATCGCGTATAACATCAATACATATAATCGCTTATAACATCAATACATATAATCGCTTATAACATCAATACATATAATCGCTTATAACATCAATACATATAATCGCGTATAACATCAACACATATAATCGCGTATAACATCAACACATATAATCGCGTATAACATCAACACATATAATCGCGTATAACATCAATACATATAATCGCGTATAACATCAACACATATAATCGCGTATAACATCAACACATATAATCGCGTATAACATCAACACATATAATCGCGTATAACATCAACACATATAATCGCGTATAACATCAACACATATAATCGCGTATAACATCAACACATATAATCGCGTATAACATCAACACATATAATCGCGTATAACATCAACACATATAATCGCGTATAACATCAACACATATAATCGCGTATAACATCAACACATATAATCGCGTATAACATCAACACATATAATCGCGTATAACATCAACACATATAATCGCGTATAACATCAACACATATAATCGCGTATAACATCAACACATATAATCGCGTATAACATCAACACATATAATCGCGTATAACATCAACACATATAATCGCGTATAACATCAACACATATAATCGCGTATAACATCAACACATATAATCGCGTATAACATCAACACATATAATCGCGTATAACATCAACACATATAATCGCGTATAACATCAACACATATAATCGCGTATAACATCAACACATATAATCGCGTATAACATCAACACATATAATCGCGTATAACATCAACACATATAATCGCGTATAACATCAACACATATAATCGCGTATAACATCAACACATATAATCGCGTATAACATCAACACATATAATCGCGTATAACATCAACACATATAATCGCGTATAACATCAACACATATAATCGCGTATAACATCAACACATATAATCGCGTATAACATCAACACATATAATCGCGTATAACATCAACACATATAATCGCGTATAACATCAACACATATAATCGCGTATAACATCAACACATATAATCGCGTATAACATCAACACATATAATCGCGTATAACATCAACACATATAATCGCGTATAACATCAACACATATAATCGCGTATAACATCAACACATATAATCGCGTATAACATCAACACATATAATCGCGTATAACATCAACACATATAATCGCGTATAACATCAACACATATAATCGCGTATAACATCAACACATATAATCGCGTATAACATCAACACATATAATCGCGTATAACATCAACACATATAATCGCGTATAACATCAACACATATAATCGCGTATAACATCAACACATATAATCGCGTATAACATCAACACATATAATCGCGTATAACATCAACACATATAATCGCGTATAACATCAACACATATAATCGCGTATAACATCAACACATATAATCGCGTATAACATCAACACATATAATCGCGTATAACATCAACACATATAATCGCGTATAACATCAACACATATAATCGCGTATAACATCAACACATATAATCGCGTATAACATCAACACATATAATCGCGTATAACATCAACACATATAATCGCGTATAACATCAACACATATAATCGCGTATAACATCAACACATATAATCGCGTATAACATCAACACATATAATCGAGTATAACATCAACACATATAATCGCGTATAACATCAACACATATAATCGCGTATAACATCAACACATATAATCGCGTATAACATCAATACATATAATCGCTTATAACATCAATACATATAATCGCTTATAACATCAATACATATAATCGCTTATAACATCAATACATATAATCGCGTATAACATCAACACATATAATCGCGTATAACATCAACACATATAATCGCGTATAACATCAACACATATAATCGCGTATAACATCAATACATATAATCGCGTATAACATCAACACATATAATCGCGTATAACATCAACACATATAATCGCGTATAACATCAACACATATAATCGCGTATAACATCAACACATATAATCGCGTATAACATCAACACATATAATCGCGTATAACATCAACACATATAATCGCGTATAACATCAACACATATAATCGCGTATAACATCAACACATATAATCGCGTATAACATCAACACATATAATCGCGTATAACATCAACACATATAATCGCGTATAACATCAACACATATAATCGCGTATAACATCAACACATATAATCGCGTATAACATCAACACATATAATCGCGTATAACATCAACACATATAATCGCGTATAACATCAACACATATAATCGCGTATAACATCAACACATATAATCGCGTATAACATCAACACATATAATCGCGTATAACATCAACACATATAATCGCGTATAACATCAACACATATAATCGCGTATAACATCAACACATATAATCGCGTATAACATCAACACATATAATCGCGTATAACATCAACACATATAATCGCGTATAACATCAACACATATAATCGCGTATAACATCAACACATATAATCGCGTATAACATCAACACATATAATCGCGTATAACATCAACACATATAATCGCGTATAACATCAACACATATAATCGCGTATAACATCAACACATATAATCGCGTATAACATCAACACATATAATCGCGTATAACATCAACACATATAATCGCGTATAACATCAACACATATAATCGCGTATAACATCAACACATATAATCGCGTATAACATCAACACATATAATCGCGTATAACATCAACACATATAATCGCGTATAACATCAACACATATAATCGCGTATAACATCAACACATATAATCGCGTATAACATCAACACATATAATCGCGTATAACATCAACACATATAATCGCGTATAACATCAACACATATAATCGCGTATAACATCAACACATATAATCGCGTATAACATCAACACATATAATCGCGTATAACATCAACACATATAATCGCGTATAACATCAACACATATAATCGCGTATAACATCAACACATATAATCGCGTATAACATCAACACATATAATCGCGTATAACATCAACACATATAATCGCGTATAACATCAACACATATAATCGCGTATAACATCAACACATATAATCGCGTATAACATCAACACATATAATCGCGTATAACATCAACACATATAATCGCGTATAACATCAACACATATAATCGCGTATAACATCAACACATATAATCGCGTATAACATCAACACATATAATCGCGTATAACATCAACACATATAATCGCGTATAACATCAACACATATAATCGCGTATAACATCAACACATATAATCGCGTATAACATCAACACATATAATCGCGTATAACATCAACACATATAATCGCGTATAACATCAACACATATAATCGCGTATAACATCAACACATATAATCGCGTATAACATCAACACATATAATCGCGTATAACATCAACACATATAATCGCGTATAACATCAACACATATAATCGCGTATAACATCAACACATATAATCGCGTATAACATCAACACATATAATCGCGTATAACATCAACACATATAATCGCGTATAACATCAACACATATAATCGCGTATAACATCAACACATATAATCGCGTATAACATCAACACATATAATCGCGTATAACATCAACACATATAATCGCGTATAACATCAACACATATAATCGCGTATAACATCAACACATATAATCGCGTATAACATCAACACATATAATCGCGTATAACATCAACACATATAATCGCGTATAACATCAACACATATAATCGCGTATAACATCAACACATATAATCGCGTATAACATCAACACATATAATCGCGTATAACATCAACACATATAATCGCGTATAACATCAACACATATAATCGCGTATAACATCAACACATATAATCGCGTATAACAGATGCTCGAAAATCAAAGTTGAAGAATTTCGTTGTTCTCCGATAATATACACTCCTACTCCATCCTTAATTACTTGTAACTAACTTCACATCAAATTCCCATCATCTAACGATTTCTCTCAAAGTAGTTGTCACCTTCAAATGAAATAACTACACAAACACTTCAAAGCGCTCGTGTCTCCCTCAGCAAACATTACAAGACACCGGCAAAGCTACAGAAACTACTAAATTCTATGAACCCAAAATAATATTTCAACTCGCCAAATCCAAACCCGTGAATTGTACACACGACAAAACCCGCCTGGTGTACAATGAGCCAGGGATATGAGTATCTGAAACTGGCAGTCAGTCTCGTGTGGATTTGATTTAATTTGGCTCTGATAATAAGAATTCGTTCTTTCTGAATAAAACATGCGAGGGGATGATTTTCTGTCGAATCAGCGAATTGGTTGTGACGGAGTTCCGTGACGACTAAAGATGTTTGCAGGAACTAGGAGACGGAACTAAATACACTTTACACTTGGATACAATTATATTGCCCGTCAGTTCCTAGACCTTAATTTCACTGTTCTACGATGTGTTTCGACTTTATTTGTTTTCATTTTCACCATGTGACCTGCCGTCTGCGTAGGCGGTCGTCGGTGTTTGCACAACTTTCATCGTTTGAATGTTTCCTCAGATTACTTCTTGATTTTTACTAAATTTATTATTGTTATCTTCATCGTCGTTATCATTATTATTTCTCTTATCATTAACTTCATCAACTACACCCATGTCTGTATAGTGAGTGATTCGATGAGCATGATGAAAAGAAGCGGAGACGGGCTCTGTACGTATGCAATGGTTAGAGTCATTGCAGAAGTCAAAAATACTTAATGTCACCTTTGTCTATGTAGTTGGACATTCGGGAGTACGGGGAAATGAAAGAGCTGACAGGTTGGCTAGCTGCGTTGTCGTTGAGGACGGTCAACCAATGGATCGGGCGGACATCATCAATGCCCTCCGAGATGTGGGAAGAGCACATGACTTTGATCACCACAAATCCACGTCACTCCTTCAGATGAAAGAGATGGGAGTTAAGATGGGCACAACCAGAAAAGAGAAACATAGTTGACGTGTAAGAAGACGTATCAACTAACACAGAACACAGAACTGGAGTCGTCAGTCGCTGGGCACTGCGGGACTTGCTGAGGAGGGGATCTGTGCACCTATGGACATGTTCTGAGTGCAATGATGATGACCTGCAAATAACTCAATAACTTCATCTAACAGTGTTAATTAACATCATTAATTCAAACAAGATAAATGCGAGTTTTAGTGTATGTTAAAAAAATATCGCAGATTATTAAAAGTAATCTTGGAAGGGAAAATACAAGGTAAAATAGACAGAGACAAAGCAAGACTAACATGGACGAGTAAAGTCTAACGATGGATAAGTCAGTCTATGAAAACCTGCACTATCAAAGCAAGAGACAGGGCGGAATGGTGCATAGTCAACCTTCGATGCGGTGACGGCACTCACTGATGATGATGATAACATCATTATCATCATTTTCATAATCATAATGTCATTATCATTGTTTATATAACCATACCATCATTATCATCCTTTTTATTAATTATAACATCATTATCATCCTTTATGTATTCATACCATAATTATCATCATTTATATAATCATAACATGGTTATCATTCTTTATATAATCATAACATGGTTATCATCCTTTATATAATCATAACATGGTTATAATTCTTTATATAATCATAACATGGTTATCATTCTTTATATAATCATAACATGGTTAGTAGTATACAAGGGTCCATTTGATTAGCATTTGGCCCGTAAATTAACAAAGATATATAGGGCGGCGCGCGGCGCGCATAAAGCGTGCGGCGCAGGGGGAGTTAACCGTGACATTTCGTGTCGAGGTATTGACCTCTAGTCCAGGTGACCCGGAAGTGACGTGTTTATGTCTGGTGTGTCCTGGCTTTGGAGTTCTTGATCGTTAGTGATAGGTTAGTAGATTATACAACAGCATTGAAAAACAATCAATATAAAACAAAAGACAAAAGATATATTTTATTCTTTTATTATCTCAATAGGTGTATAACATACAGTGGATATTATATAATATTACAAACATATTCAGTACATTGAGTAAATATATAGTACAAGGATAACAATTATTTATAGCTATGTAGTTGGGTGTCTGCTTAGCTCTATGTCATAAATGAATCATAAGGGGTAAAACTGTTAGAGATTGCTGGGTAGTCTAAGCTGGTAGTGTAAAGAGTTAAATATCTAGAGGAGTTGTCGAGACGTTATCATCAGCTACCTTTCTTTTTATATAGAAATAGGAAAGAGCATTTCTTGTTTGACTGTAGGAAAATATGGAATTATTTAAGACTTTGAAACCTAAATTTTTCCCACCCTTGGCCTTTTGCGTGGCGAGAACCGCTAAAAACATATCTTTATCTAATTTGTTGTGTTGCTTGCTTAGCCCTTTACAACTGATTTTATCGTAATCCCCACTACAATGGTACGTCTTACTACATAAGCTAACAAGAGCTGTCCCTTCATTCTCTAGTTTAAAAAGCCCGGGCGTTCGTTTGGTGTACGCTTTAACACCCTTACAGTTTATACAGTCTGTTTTGCTAGTATGTTCATCGCAGCGATGGGTGTATGGAGGTCGCCTAGTGTGTAATAAGAGCTGTATAGGGGTCGTCTAGTGTGCCGTGATGGGTCAATGGAGGTCGGCTAGTATGTCGTGATGGGTGTACGGAGGTCGTCTAGTGTGTCATATTGGGTGTATAGAGGGCGTTTAGTGTGTCATGATGGTTGTATAGGGGTCGTCTAGTGTGTCATGATGGTTGTATAGGGGTCGTCTAGTGTGCCGTGATGGGTGTACGGAGGTCGTCTAGTGTGTCATATTGGGTGTATAGAGGGCGTTTAGTGTGTCATGATGGTTGTATAGGGGTCGTCTAGTGTGTCATGATGGTTGTATAGGGGTCGTCTAGTGTGTCATGATGGTTGTATAGGGGTCGTCTAGTGTGCCGTGATGGGTCAATGGAGGTCGGCTAGTATGTCGTGATGGGTGTACGGAGGTCGTCTAGTGTGTCATATTGGGTGTATAGAGGGCGTCTAGTGTGTCATGATGGGTGTATAGCGGTCGTCTAGTGTGTCATGATGGGTGTATGTAGGTCGTTTAGTGTGTCATATTGGGTGTATAGAGGGCGTTTAGTGTGTCGTGAGGGGTGTATGGAGGTCGTCTACTGTGTCGTGAGGGGTGTATGGAGGTCATCTAGTGTGGTATGTGTGGTGTATGGCGGTTGTCTGGTATATCATACTTTAATCAACCAATAAGAAAAATAAAAGAACATTACATTCAACATTACTTATCTTAACTACTTTACATCAATACAGTTGAATAACGTGTTATCGTTAAGTCTTACCATACTTTAAGAGAAAACATTCAAACTTACAGCGTAAAATATAGTCTCAATCATCTACACCGAATATAACCTGTTATCGATAAGCCTTAACATACGTTAAGAGAAAACAAGCCAACTTACTGTGCAAAAATCCGCTAGTGTGAACAGTAACTTTCCTTGAATCAACCAAACTTATAACGCCGTCTAGTTTAAATATAACCTGGTAAGAAATGAATAAATTAGCCAATCAGCGAGTGACTATGCCAACATCGCTTGATATCGGGATTAACCAATCAGAAAAGAGTATTAACATAGGAGGCGGGGCGAAGAAATGGCTGACAGGTGGATTAACCAATCAGAAAAGCGCGTTAGCCCAAGCGTAGGTAGTGGCTGTCGGGTCAGCAGTGGGGGAAAAATGCGGGGTGGTGGGTTACTTGAACTCGTTTTGACCCCTGAGGCAATTCCAGAAGAGTTCTATGACCTCATTTTGACCGCTGAAGGCTTTAATACCAAGGTTTCCCACTTCAACGAACGACATACATCATTAAAGGTGATTACTTCAGCTCTTAGACTTTGGAGTTCCATATCTTTATCACTTCAACGAATGACAGACAACAGTAAAGATGATCATTTCAGGTAAGAAAACTTAGTTCCAAACCCTAAAATTTTGGTTCATACTCACAAAGTTGAACACAAACTCTACAAATTTAGGCCCAAAGTTGTAATTGTTAGACACGAAAGTCGTAAATGTTATATGCAAAGTCCAAAAGTTTGTCAAAAAGACAACCCAAACTCAAAATAGTTAGATGCAAAGCTCAAAAATGTATATGCAAAGTCCAAAAAGTTACTCCAAAAGACAACTAATATAACACTTAACCCCAAAATTTCGTCTCATAACCAAAAAGTTGAACTCAAAACCCTAAAAATTTAGTCCCAAAGTGATACTAGTTCGACACAAAAGGCGTAAATGTTATATACAAAGTCTAAAAGTTTGTCAAAAAGACAACCCAAACTCAAAATAGTTAGACACAAAACCCAACAATTTATAGGCAAAGTCCAAAAAGTTACTCCAAAAGACAACTAATGTAACTCTTAATCCCAAAATTTCGGCTCATATTCACAAAGTTGAACACGAACTCTACAAATTTAGTCCCAAAGTCGTAATTGTTCGACACAAAAGTCGTAAATGTTATATACAAAGTCTAAAAGTTTGTCAAAAAGACAACCCAAACTCAAAATAGTTAGACACAAAACCCAACAATTTATAGGCAAAGTCCAAAAAGTTACTCCAAAAGACAACTAATGTAACACTTAACCCCAAAATTTCAGCTCATATGCACAAAGTTGAACACGAACTCTACAAATTTAGTCCCAAAGTCGTAATTGTTAGACACGAAAGTCGTAAATGTTATATTCAAATCCAAAAGTTTGTTAAAAAGACAACCCAAACTCAAAATAGTTAGACACAAAACCCAACAATTTATAGGTAAAGTCCAAAAAGTCACTCCAAAAGACAACTAATGTAACACTTAACCCCAAAATTTCGTCTCATAACCAAACAGTTGAACTCAAAACCCTAAAAATTTAGTCCCAAAGTGATACTAGTTCGACACAAAAGTCGTAAATATTATATACAAAGTCTAAAAGTTTGTCAAAAAGACAACCCAAACTCAGAATAGTTAGACACAAAACCCAACAATTTATAGGCAAAGTCCAAAAAGTTACTCCAAAAGACAACTAATGTAACACTTAACCCCAAAAGTTCGTCTCATAACCAAACAGTTGAACTCAAAACCCTAAAAATTTAGTCCCAAAGTGATACTAGTTCGACACAAAAGTCGTAAATGTTATATACAAAGGCCAAAACTTTATCAAAAAGACAACCCAAACTCAGAATAGTTAGACACGAAAGTCATAAATGTTATATGCAAAGTCCAAAATTTTGTCAAAAAGACAACCCAAACTCAGAATATTTAGACACAAAAGACCAAATAGTTACATTCAAAGTCCAAAAGTTTGTCAAAAAGACAACCTTAACTCAAAATAGTTAGACACAAAACCCAACAATTTATATGCAAAGTCCAAAAAGTTACTCCAAAAGACAACTAATTTAACAACAAGCCCTAAAATTTCGTCTCATAACCAAAAAGTTGAACTCAAAACCCTAAAAAGTGTCCACTTATCAACCAAAGTCTTTAATACAGCTGAGAAAACCCTAATAAATAATTACAATTTACTAAAAATGTTGCACTTGATGATAGTTGCGACTGTGTCTAAATCATTATTGAAAATATTCATAGAACTCTAGTAAAAGCCAAACACACTAAAACACCACATTGAAAGAATGAACTTAAAGTTCACGCCCCTGTCACAACTCTGCTAAGAAAAGTACTGCAAAGCATGAAAGCTATGTCCCCTGCTATAACTCTACTAAACGAAAGTATTACCAAACACGTAGGTTACACTCCTACCATAACCCACTAAGAAAAACAAGATTTTGCTTAAAATACCACATTTATGATTGTTACGCCCCTTGACCCTTTATGAGGGGACGCCCATGAAACTGTTAGAAATAGTAATTTACACTCTAGGGTTACTCCAAACTTTATATTAAGCATCCCCATAGCAAAAATTTACTAAAAAACCACTTTTATGAGTGTTGCCCCCTTACCCATTTTTGGCGGTTACGCCCATGAAACTGTTAAAAATAGTAAATTTAACAGCTAGGCATACCCCAAACTTTATAATAAACATCCCCGTATCAAGAATTTACATAAAAACAACTTTTAAAATTACTACCCCTGTACCCATTTTTGGCGGTTACGCCCATGAAACTGTTAAAAATAGTCAATTTAACATCTAGACATACCACAAACTTTATATTAAGCATCCCCGTATCAAGAATTTACTAAAAAAAATCACTTTTGAAATTACTACCCCTGTACCCATTTTTTTTTTGGCGGTTACGCCCATGAAACTGTTAAAAATAGTAAATTTAACATATAGACATACCCCAAACTTTATATTAAGCATCCCCATAACAAAAATTTACATAAAAAATCACTTTTGAAATTACTACCACTGTACCCATTTTTGGTGGTTACGCCCATGAAACTGTTAAAAATAGTAAATTTAACATATAGACATATCCCAAACTTTATATTAAGCATCTCCGTATCAAGAATTCACTTAAAAACCACTTTTATGAGTGTTGCCCCCTTACCCATTTTTGGCGGTTACGCCCGTGAAACTGTTAAAAATAGTCAAATTAACACCTAGACATACCCCAAACTTTATATTAAGCATCCCCATAACAAAAATTTACATAAAAACAACTTTTGAAATTACTACCCCTGTACCCATTTTTGGCGGTTACGCCCATGAAACTGTTAAAAATAGTCAAATTAACACCTAGACATACCCCAAACTTTATATTAAGCATCCCCATAACAAAAATTTACATAAAAACAACTTTTGAAATTACTACCCCTGTACCCATTTTTGGCGGTTACGCCCATGAAATCGATAAAAAAATTGAAGTTTAACCTATTGGCATACATCAAACATAATATGTGACACGCCCATGTATCAAATTTGCCTAAAAAATCAACCAAAAATTAGTAGTATATATCCAGTGAAAGGATGCGTAAAAGTCCTTCCAACCGCACATAAATTCTTATATGAGAGTCTGCCCGTACATGGAAGCACATTTTTTGGTGCCGTTTTTCCTTATATGAGAGTCTTCCTGGTCAATCACTGGCTATATACTACTAATTTTTGGTTGATTTTTTAGGCAAATTTGATACATGGGCGTGTCACATATTATGTTTGATGTATGCCAATAGGTTAAACTTCAATTTTTTTATCGATTTCATGGGCGTAACCGCCAAAAATGGGTACAGGGGTAGTAATTTCAAAAGTTGTTTTTATGTAAATTTTTGTTATGGGGATGCTTAATATAAAGTTTGGGGTATGTCTAGGTGTTAATTTGACTATTTTTAACAGTTTCATGGGCGTAACCGCCAAAAATGGGTAAGGGGGCAACACTCATAAAAGTGGTTTTTAAGTGAATTCTTGATACGGAGATGCTTAATATAAAGTTTGGGGTATGTCTATATGTTAAATTTACTATTTTTAACAGTTTCATGGGCGTAACCACCAAAAATGGGTACAGGGGTAGTAATTTCAAAAGTGATTTTTTATGTAAATTTTTGTTATGGGGATGCTTAATATAAAGTTTGGGGTATGTCTATATGTTAAATTTACTATTTTTGACAGTTTCATGGGCGTAACCGCCAAAAAAAAAATGGGTACAGGGGTAGTAATTTCAAAAGTGATTTTTTTTAGTAAATTCTTGATACGGGGATGCTTAATATAAAGTTTGTGGTATGTCTAGATGTTAAATTGACTATTTTTAACAGTTTCATGGGCGTAACCGCCAAAAATGGGTACAGGGGTAGTAATTTTAAAAGTTGTTTTTATGTAAATTCTTGATACGGGGATGTTTATTATAAAGTTCGGGGTATGTCTAGCTGTTAAATTTACTATTTTTAACAGTTTCATGGGCGTAACCGCCAAAAATGGGTAAGGGGGCAACACTCATAAAAGTGTTTTTTTAGTAAATTTTTGCTATGGGGATGCTTAATATAAAGTTTGGAGTAACCCTAGAGTGTAAATTTACTATTTCTAACAGTTTCATGGGCGTCCCCTCATAAAGGGTCAAGGGGCGTAACAATCATATGGTAGGAGTGTAACCTACGTGTTTGGTAATACTTTCGTTTAGTAGAGTTATAGCAGGGGACATAACTTTCATGCTTTGCAGTACTTTTCTTAGCAGAGTTGTGACAGGGGCGTGAACTTTAAGTTCATTCTTTCAATGTGGTGTTTTAGTGTGTTTGGCTTTTACTAGAGTTCTATGAATATTTTCAATAATGATTTAGACACAGTCGCAACTATCATCAAGTACAACATTTTTAGTAAATTGTAATTATTTATTAGGGTTTTCTCAGCTGTATTAAAGACTTTGGTTGATAAGTGGACACTTTTTAGGGTTTTGAGTTCAACTTTTTGGTTATGAGACGAAATTTTAGGGCTTGTTGTTAAATTAGTTGTCTTTTGGAGTAACTTTTTGGACTTTGCATATAAATTGTTGGGTTTTGTGTCTAACTATTTTGAGTTAAGGTTGTCTTTTTGACAAACTTTTGGACTTTGAATGTAACTATTTGGTCTTTTGTGTCTAAATATTCTGAGTTTGGGTTGTTTTTTTGACAAAATTTTGGACTTTGCATATAACATTTATGACTTTCGTGTCTAACTATTCTGAGTTTGGGTTGTCTTTTTGATAAAGTTTTGGCCTTTGTATATAACATTTACGACTTTTGTGTCGAACTAGTATCACTTTGGGACTAAATTTTTAGGGTTTTGAGTTCAACTGTTTGGTTATGAGACGAACTTTTGGGGTTAAGTGTTACATTAGTTGTCTTTTGGAGTAACTTTTTGGACTTTGCCTATAAATTGTTGGGTTTTGTGTCTAACTATTCTGAGTTTGGGTTGTCTTTTTGACAAACTTTTAGACTTTGTATATAATATTTACGACTTTTGTGTCGAACTAGTATCACTTTGGGACTAAATTTTTAGGGTTTTGAGTTCAACTGTTTGGTTATGAGACGAAATTTTGGGGTTAAGTGTTACATTAGTTGTCTTTTGGAGTAACTTTTTGGACTTTACCTATAAATTGTTGGGTTTTGTGTCTAACTATTTTGAGTTTGGGTTGTCTTTTTAACAAACTTTTGGATTTGAATATAACATTTACGACTTTCGTGTCTAACAATTACGACTTTGGGACTAAATTTGTAGAGTTCGTGTTCAACTTTGTGCATATGAGCTGAAATTTTGGGGTCAAGTGTTACATTAGTTGTCTTTTGGAGTAACTTTTTGGACTTTGCCTATAAATTGTTGGGTTTTGTGTCTAACTATTTTGAGTTTGGGTTGTCTTTTTGACAAACTTTTAGACTTTGTATATAACATTTACGACTTTTGTGTCGAACAATTACGACTTTGGGACTAAATTTGTAGAGTTCGTGTTCAACTTTGTGCATATGAGCCGAAATTTTGGGATTAAGAGTTACATTAGTTGTCTTTTGGAGTAACTTTTTGGACTTTGCCTATAAATTGTTGGGTTTTGTGTCTAACTATTTTGAGTTTGGGTTGTCTTTTTGACAAACTTTTAGACTTTGTATATAACATTTACGCCTTTTGTGTCGAACTAGTATCACTTTGGGACTAAATTTTTAGGGTTTTGAGTTCAACTTTTTGGTTATGAGACGAAATTTTGGGGTTAAGTGTTATATTAGTTGTCTTTTGGAGTAACTTTTTGGACTTTGCATATACATTTTTGAGCTTTGCATCTAACTATTTTGAGTTTGGGTTGTCTTTTTGACAAACTTTTGGACTTTGCATATAACATTTACGACTTTCGTGTCTAACAATTACAACTTTGGGCCTAAATTTGTAGAGTTTGTGTTCAACTTTGTGAGTATGAACCAAAATTTTAGGGTTTGGAACTAAGTTTTCTTACCTGAAATGATCATCTTTACTGTTGTCTGTCATTCGTTGAAGTGATAAAGATATGGAACTCCAAAGTCTAAGAGCTGAAGTAATCACCTTTAATGATGTATGTCGTTCGTTGAAGTGGGAAACCTTGGTATTAAAGCCTTCAGCGGTCAAAATGAGGTCATAGAACTCTTCTGGAATTGCCTCAGGGGTCAAAACGAGTTCAAGTAACCCACCACCCCGCATTTTTCCCCCACTGCTGACCCGACAGCCACTACCTACGCTTGGGCTAACGCGCTTTTCTGATTGGTTAATCCACCTGTCAGCCATTTCTTCGCCCGCCTCCTATGTTAATACTCTTTTCTGATTGGTTAATCCCGATATCAAGCGATGTTGGCATAGTCACTCGCTGATTGGCTAATTTATTCATTTCTTACCAGGTTATATTTAAACTAGACGGCGTTATAAGTTTGGTTGATTCAAGGAAAGTTACTGTTCACACTAGCGGATTTTTGCACAGTAAGTTGGCTTGTTTTCTCTTAACGTATGTTAAGGCTTATCGATAACAGGTTATATTCGATGTAGATGATTGAGACTATATTTTACGCTGTAAGTTTGAATGTTTTCTCTTAAAGTATGGTAAGACTTAACGATAACACGTTATTCAACTGTATTGATGTAAAGTAGTTAAGATAAGTAATGTTGAATGTAATGTTCCTTCATTTTTCTTATTGGTTGATTAAAGTATGATATACCAGACAACCGCCATACACCACACATACCACACTAGATGACCTCCATACACCCCTCACGACACAGTAGACGACCTCCATACACCCCTCACGACACACTAAACGCCCTCTATACACCCAATATGACACACTAGACGACCTCCGTACACCCATCACGGCACACTAGACGACCCCTATACAACCATCATGACACACTAGACGACCCCTATACAACCATCATGACACACTAAACGCCCTCTATACACCCAATATGGCACACTAGACGACCTCCGTACACCCATCACGACATACTAGCCGACCTCCATTGACCCATCACGGCACACTAGACGACCCCTATACAGCCCTTATTACACACTAGGCGACCTCCATACACCCATCGCTGCGATGAACATACTAGCAAAACAGACTGTATAAAATGTAAGGGTGTTAAAGCGTACACCAAACGAACGCCCGGGCTTTTTAAACTAGAGTACGAAGGGATAGCTCTTGTTAGCTTATGTAGTAAGACGTACCATTGTAGTGGGGATTACGATAAAATCAGTTGTAAAGGGCTAAGCAAGCAACACAACAAATTAGATAAAGATATGTTTTTAGCGGTTCTCGCCACGCAAAAGGCCAAGGGTGGGAAAAATTTAGGTTTCAAAGTCTTAAATAATTCCATATTTTCCTACAGTCAAACAAGAAATGCTCTTTCCTATTTCTATATAAAAAAAAAGGTAGCTGATGATAACGTCTCGACAACTCCTCTAGATATTTAACTCTTTACACTACCAGCTTAGACTACCCAGCAATCTCTAACAGTTTCACCCCTTATGATTCATTTATGACATAGAGCTAAGCAGACACCCAACTACATAGCTATAAATAATTGTTATCCTTGTACTATATATTTACTCAATGTACTGAATATGTTTGTAATATTATATAATATCCACTGTATGTTATACACCTATTGAGATAATAAAAGAATAAAATATATCTTTTGTCTTTTGTTTTATATTGATTGTTTTTCAATGCTGTTGTATAATCTACTAACCTATCACTAACGATCAAGAACTCCAAAGCCAGGACACACCAGACATAAACACGTCACTTCCGGGTCACCTGGACTAGAGGTCAATACCTCGACACGAAATGTCACGGTTAACTCCCCCTGCGCCGCACGCTTTATGCGCGCCGCGCGCCGCCCTATATATCTTTGTTAATTTACGGGCCAAATGCTAATCAAATGGACCCTTGTATACTACTATGGTTATCATTATTTATACAATTAAGCACTCGACAGCAACAAAGCTGAAATCTACCAACGACTCATAGCTGATGGCTAGTGCCTGTAACTATAACTATCCATAGCTTACTCCACCTCCTAGTGGTGCCCTTAGTATCAGACTACTCCATCAGGTCTACTCAATGAGTAGGAAAAGATCAAGATGGAAGGCACACCGGTTCTCAAAAGGCCAAGCCGAAAACGGATGTGTTTGGCCGAAAGGCGCAAATATCGGAGTTTGACTTCAAAACGCACTGAACTACACATTTACACCCACTTAATGTCCATTTAAGGAGGGATGGCGGATAGGTCTAATTATTACTTAAATAGTCGGTGAAAGCAAATAAAAATATATTCAATAATTGTAAATGTTGTGCTGATTACATCATTGTCATCATAACTTTATCATCTTAAATCATTATCATAATTGTATCATCTTAAATCATTATCATAACTGAATCATCTTAAATCATTATCATAACTGTATCATCTTAAATCATTATCATAACTTTATCATCTTTAATCATTATCATAATAACTTTATCATATTTAATCATTATCATAACTTTATCATTTTAAATCATTATCATCATAACTTTATCATCTTAAATCACTATCATAATAACTTTATCATCTTAAATCATTATCATAATAACTTTATCATCTTTAATCATTATCATAATAACTTTATCATCTTTAATGATTAACATAACTTTATCATTTTAAATCATTATCATCATAACTTTATCATTTTAAATCATTATCATCATAACTTTATCATCTTAAATGATTATCATCATAACTTTATCATCTTAACTCATTATCATCATATCTTTATCATCTGAACTCGTTATCAGCAAAACCATTGTCATCATTACCGTACTTCACTTCTCCACTATTGCCTTTCTGCGTCCATGGACAATGACGTGTTCCTGTACTCTATATGTGTCTCCCGAAGGCTGCACACGTTCCTGTACTCTATATGTGTCTCCCGAAGGTTGCACACGTCTCTGTACTCTATATGTGTCTCCCGAAGGTTGCACACGTCTCTGTACTCTATATGTGTCTCCCGAAGGTTGCACACGTCTCTGTACTCTATATGTGTCTCCCGAAGGTTGCACACGTCTCTGTACTCTATATGTGTCTCCCGAAGGTTGCACACGTCTCTGTACTCTATATGTGTCTCCAGAAGGCTACACGTGTTCCTGTACTCTATATGTGTCTCCCGAAGGTTGCACACGTTCCTGTACTCTATATGTGTCTCCCGAAGGTTGCACACGTTCCTGTACTCTATATGTGTCTCCCGAAGGTTGCACACGTTCCTGTACTCTATATGTGTCTCCCGAAGGTTGCACACGTTCCTGTACTCTATATGTGTCTCCCGAAGGCTCACACGTTCCTGTACTCTACATGTGTCTCCCGAAGGCTCACACGTTCCTGTACTCTACATGTGTCTCCCGAAGGCTCACACGTTCCTGTACTCTATATGTGTCTCCCGAAGGCTACACACGGGGTGACTGCTAACTGTGCTATATGTCTCATTCAAACAACCATTATGTATACATAACACATCTTGCATTCATTAATAGTATATCATCATCGCTTAATTTTAATCGACAATGTCATGAAACCCTCTTGTTAGCCAAATCTAAATTTTCTCTAATTATTGTGTTACTCTCTTCACCAGATACATTTGTCGTCGCTATTTAACAATTTAGACCGATTTATTTTCCAGAACTAATGACTTCCAATCAACGATTATTGTATACTTTTTATATATAATGGATTCAGCCTCAATAGCAAAATGCCAGAAGTGATGGTAAAAACAAAGACAAAGATATCACCGCAATTGACAACAAAGGAAAGTTGAAAAATATTAAACAGGTGAATGATTTTAAATGTCTGGGGACATTGTTAACCTCAGAGGGTGGATGTACAGCAGAGGTGAGATGAATATCTCAGAAGAGACAAAATAGCTCAGGCAAAAGCAATTTTCCAAAAATTGAGGAAGATACTGTGCAATCCATTTTTTACAATAGAAGCAAGAAAAAGAATTCTTAAATATTATGTAGAGCCAGTCGTAATATATGTATGTGAATCATGGACAATAGGGCAACAGACAAGAAAATCACTGGCGGCTGTAGAAATGTGGTTTTACAGAAGAATTTTGAGAATACCATGTACAGTTAAGAAGAGTAATGAAAACGTTCTGAAAGACGCCAAAGCAAAACATTAGCTAATTTCCAATATTAGGAAGAAACAATCACTTGTTTTTGTTCATGTAATGAGAAGGGGATAACTGGAATATATTGTAACAACTGGGAAAGTTGACGGACGAAAGAATAGAGGGAAAAAACGAGAAAAGATACCAGACGGCTTAAATGAATGGCTTGGCAGTAGGTTAAAAACAGAAATGATAAATAACTGTCGAGATCGGACGTTGTGGAGAGACATGATCACCTACGCTAGCAGGCAAAGTACTTGATGATGGTGATGACATATATATATATATATCTAGAGAGAGAGAAAGAGAGAACATTTGAGCAACAAAATTCCCCAATGTTCTAGAGATGATTATTTCACTTCCGTTTCATATACTTCTTTTATTTATTTTGAATCTTCCCCTCAGAGCTCTCTTGTATCTTCGCTCGTATATATCACGTGATAGTTTTATTTAACCTAAATAGCTTGAGCTGATGACACGACATGTCATTTAGTTTATATTTTCAGGTCAACACGACAGCTGATGTTTATGGCGGTTCTGTTTATTAACCAACAGGGTAATCATGGAGCTTCGCCGATATCGTAGAGACTGTGGCCATCTGAACAATCAAGATGTAGGCAAAGGATGTATAACGACAGGGACACTGTCACAATTATATAATGAATGGCACAGTTGTGTTGCACAGAATAACAGTTGTATCTTGTATATCAAAAGCAATCGACTAATATGTTAAGAAATATCGGCACTCTTGCCACAACTCATCAAGGAAAGATAGAATTAGATGAAGATTAGTGTTCTCGTAATGCACATTAGTTGGATATTTCGCAAAAAAATACATCACTGTTTTTTTTCTTCATATATTTACGTCTTTCCCTATCTGTTTAGATGCACTGACCTCAAGCTTATGTAAAGAGTTGTAAGATACTAGAGGTGAACACATTACCTATCTCAAAGTTTGCTTTTCGCAATCTAAAGGTAAAGGTAAATGTAAAGGTAATGATAAAGGTAAATGATAAAGGTAAATGATAAAGGTAAATGATAAAGGTAAATGATAAAGGTAAATGATAAAGGTAAATGATAAAGGTAAAACACGAGACTTAAATCTGCGTCTTAGCACGCGAGTTTTCCCCCATATGTGCTCGGCCGGCTATCCAGAAGTGTTCGAAGACTTCTGGATAGTGTCGCTTCAAGCATCGAAACTCACGATGCGAGGCGGCATTCGTCACCTTCCCAGAGTTCTACTCTGGTACCCCTTTCTGCCGGCAGCTGGGTCGACCACGGGTATATTTTTTTTCCAACTACGAATACAACTCACACTGCTTCTAGCGCAAATCGAACAGGGATTGTCCGAAAGTCGGTGGCCCATTCGCGTGGTTTACCAACTAGACGACCAAGGCCCCCACGTTCGCAACCTACACTTACCTGATGTGTGCAAGTAAACCAATGAATCAAAAAAGAGAAAAAGAAACCTCGTAGGGAATACGACCTCTGTTTGGCATTCACTTCCAAGATACTAAACTATCTGTCACTTTTCGGCTAGCAACAATATACAGACGCGTATAAAACCACCGTCGTAATTTCTTTGTATAATCATGAATCGCAAGAGGTGAGATACAGAGTGGCTCATGCAAAAGCAGCTTTCCAAAAAATGAGAAAAATACTACGCAATCCATTTTTGACAATAGAAACAAAAAAAAAGAGTTCTTAAATGTTTACGTAGAGCCAGTCTTAACATATGGATGCGAGGCATGGACAATAGGACAACAGACAAGAAAATCACTGGAGTCTGTAGAAATGTGGTTTTACAGAAGAATGCTGAGAGTACCATGGACAGCTAAGAAGAGTAATGAAGAGGTTCTGAGAGAGGTCAAAGCAAAAAGAGAGCTAATTTCCAATGTTAGGAAGAGACAATCATCATTTTTTGGCCATGTAATGAGAAGAGAACAACTTGAATATATTGTAACAACTGGAAAAATTGAGGGACGAAGAGATAGAGGGAAGCAAAGAGAAAAAATAACAGACAGCTTAAGCGAATGGCTTGGCAGAAGGTCAACAACAGAAATGATAAATAGCTGATCGAAAGATCGAAAGTTGTGGAGAGGCATGATCACCTACGCCACTAGGCCCGGTACTTGATGATGATGATGATCATCATAATTTATCACGGAATAGAATAAAACATTTACTATGATCTACTCCAGTACATATACAGACAACGCAGCAGAACAAGACGGCCTGTAGTCAAATGTCTTTATCCTATCGTTCACTCCATCATGCTACAGATAAACATCAAATCTCCCCGTCCTATCCGACTCGCAAAATGTGACGAACGAAACGATAAATGTAGTCAGTCTGATTTATTAAAAAAATATAAGAAAAATAACTGGCTGATAAATATAAATAACAAAACTATTATAACAACTAGAGATACAAAATAGATGTCCAAAACATGTAAAAAATAATGAAAGAAACAAGGCATTTATTGAACGTCTGAGATGACCTGAGGGGTATTAAACGTGATTGATCATCTCGACGGTATTTGCCTCAATCAGAAGTCGAAGTAGGGTATAGATTAGCACTCAAAGGGACACTATTCTAAAGAATGTATTGCCTCTAATAAATGCATCAACGTTGACAGTAAAAGGGAGATGATGATGATGATGATGTCAGTGATGCTAATGACACCACTGATGAAGAAACAGAAGATTTCAGATTGTTATCATTCCATCTTAAGTTGTAGAAGAGTAACAATGATATTGAAACGATACAGTGTGTAGAACAGACCAACAGAACTGACATCTTAACACTTGTGTAGAAAAGTGTTACCCGAACCCCAAAGAATGCAAGAAGATATCAGAGTGTGATAACCAAACAGGGATACTCAAACAAGAAATGGTGACCACCACTGATAAACTATCATAGCACACCATCAGAACTTATTGACTTCAGGAATAGAATATTACTCAATCAAGAGTTTTTAGAGTTGGCTAAATCTTTTCGCTTACCCTAACAACGTTTCCAGTTATTTACAATACCAACATTAAAGGTTTCAATATGGTGTAACACATAATAACATATTTGTTCAGGCTTCAGTCACACATAATAACATATTTGTTCAGGCTTCAGTCACACATAACAACATATTTGTTCAGGCTTCAGTAACACATAATAACATATTTGTTCAGGCTTCAGTCACACATAATAACATATTTGTTCAGGCTTCAGTCACACATAATAACATATTTGTTCAGGCTTCAGTAACACATAATAACATATTTGTTCAGGCTTCAGTCACACATAATAACATATTTGTTCAGGCTTCAGTCACACATAATAACATATTTGTTCAGGCTTCAGTAACACATAATAACGTATTTGTTTAGGCTTCAGTAACACATAATAACATATTTTTTCAGGCTTCAGTCACACATAATACCATATTTGTTCAGGCTTCAGTAACACATAATAACATATTTGTTCAGACTTCAGTCACACATAATAACATATTTGTTCAGACTTCAGTCACACATAATAACACATTTGTTCAGACTTCCGTCACACATAATAACACATTTGTTCAGACTTCAGTCACACATAATAACATATTTGTTCAAACTTCAGTAACACATAATAACATATTTGTTCAGACTTCAGTCACACATAATAACATATTTGTTCAGACTTCAGTAACACATAATAACACATTTGTTCAGACTTCAGTCACACATAATAACATATTTATTCAGACTTCAGTAACACATAATAACATATTTATTCAGACTTCAGTAACACATAATAACATATTTGTTCAGCCTGCAGCAACACATATTTTCCTGTCCATAACAAAAATGTCATCACAACGATTTCTTCGTTGTCTCTGACCGCTCTTTGAGTGGCATTTTCAAGTACAGCTATGAGATTTGTGAAGTCAGATCCGATAACTCCGACTTCGTTATAACGATGCTTTTGACTTACGTTTGCCTTCCTTTCTCGATCCCTACTCACATTTCAGACTTTCCAGGAACCAAAGATAAATAATAATTACATTAAAATAATAACAATAAAAAAAAGTAAAGTACCCCCGTTACGCCAAGTGGCGTATAGGGAAATATGGTGTTAGTGACCGTATATTTTACAGACCTTCCGCACATAGTTTTTGGGGTAATGTGGTCGGTATTACGTCCGTGCTGCTTTACTGTCCCAGAAAAAATTCCGGTACCCATTTAAGGCTGGGTGAACCCGGAAGACGTCAGTTGGGATCGAACCCTACCCCTTGTCCTTTGTAGTCCAGTTCACTAACCACTGAGCTATCGCGGCTCCCAATAATAACAATAATAACAATAATAACAATAATAACAATAATAACAATAATAACAATAATAACAATAATAACAATAATAACAATAATAACAATAATAACAATAATAACAATAATAACAATAATATACATAATATTAGGAGCACAAACCTCTGAGGCGACAGATCAACTTGTAAGCGTTTGGGTTAGGTTTGTTTACAGCACTCGAGAGATTCCACAATAGACAACAGAAAACAAAAAGAACGCCAGAGAGCTTGAAGCAGAATCGAACTCTTACACATTGACACAGAGCCGCGAGATATCTGCATTTCTACACCATATCCGGGAGCTACAGTGACACTCTGATCAACTTCGATTGAACGACCCTGATGCTTACAATCGCTAAGAATAGGGCCTGACGAAGGCCATTAGAGGCCCTAAGCACTTACAAGGTTTTGATGCCCCATTTATATATATATATATATTACATAATGTAATTCACATTATGAAAACGATCATAATCAAATACCAAGCCTGCTGGCGTAGGTGATCATGTCTCTCCACAACTTTTAATCTCGACAATTATTTATCATTTATGTTGTTGACCTTCTGCCAATCCATTCTCTTAAGCTGTCTGGTATCTTTTATCTTTGCGTCCCTCTATCTCTTCATCCCTCAATTTTCCCAGTTTTTACAATATATTGCAGCCGTTCTCTTGTCATTACATGGTCAAAAAATTATGAATTTTTCTTCCTAACATTGGAAGTTAGCTCTCTCTTTGCTTTGGCCTCTTTCGGAACGTTTTCATTTCTCTTCTTAGCTGTTCATGGTATTCTTAACATTCTTCTGTAAAACCACATTTCTACAGCCTCCAGTGATTTTCTTGTCTGTTATCCTATTGTCCATGACTCACATCCATATGTTAAGATTGGCTCTACATAACATTTAAGAACTCTTTTTCTTGTTCCTTTTGTTAAAAATGTATTGCATAGCATCTTCTTAATTTTTTGGAAAGCTGATTTTACCTGAGCCATTCTCACTGGTATTTTTTCTCTTTGCTTATATCTTCGTCCCTCAATTTTTCCAGTTTGTTACAATATATTCCAGTTGTTCTCTTCTCATTACATTGCCAAAAAATGATGATTGTTTCTTAATAATATCGGAAATTAGTTCTCTTTTGGCTTTGACCTCTTTCAGAACATTTTCATTACTCTTCTTAGCTGTCCATGGTATTCTCAGAATTGTTCTGTAAAACCATATTTCTACAGACTTCAGTGATTTCCTGCTCTGTTAACCTATTGTCCATGATTCACATCCATATGTTAAGACTTGACATATAAGAACATATAGAGCGATAATAACATAAACATATACATATACTAATTGGCAATCACTAATCGATATCGAATATGTTATGTTCGATAACTCTTTGTTTGAAATGTTAATAAATATTTACAATAGTTGTCACATTAATCTTGAAAAAATGAACCTAACACAAGTTTCCAATTTTGATTTTTAAGTATTCTTTATGTTAAGGACTTAAGTGAACATTCATTTTGTCCCCCATGGTATTTCACAGTAACAGAAAATAAATGTTCAACACTTCATCACAATACAACTGTTCAGAAAAGCATGTCGCATTTTTATTTTTGTTTGCATAAAGTTCAAAGCGGGAAAACATCTTCAATTATTGCGTTGCCAATAGCAACCTTAGCGTGTTCACGCTCCGTGTTTGTTTGGTTTTCAATAAACTCCGTGTGTTTAATCAAAGGTTTGCGCAGCACTTTCCGCGGCTGCTGATTGATTGCGACTCACCAATCCTATCAGGATGTAGCTGAAGCTGTCGGAATTAAAGTGGAGGATACTAAGTGGTTAGACCAGTTTTTATATAGAAGAAAAGTACAAGTAAGGACTCGGTCAAGTCTCGAATGTCGTTTACTGGAAAACCGGTGTTAGGGGCTACATTTTTTAAAAACTTCGTCCCATTTTGGAATCATGTACGTTCTTTGTCTTGATACAGCCGTCTATCGTTTTACTAATGTTTCCGGGTGAAATAGATCACCAAAGTTTGTGACTTTTTCAGCATTGCGACCAGGGTCGGTAAAATTACGTGAATCGTCTATAGCTCACCTAGCTGAAGACGTCACAAACTTTGGGTGTTTCCCGGATTTAACTACCTCACTGAACGTTACATTCACCACAGTTCGTCTGAAAGAATTTTAGTCTCTAGTCAGATCTCCCACAGAACGTTACATTCACCACAGTCCGTCTGAAAGAATTTTAGTCTCTAGTAAGATCTACCACAGAACGTTACATTCACCACAGTCCGTCTGAAAGAATCTTTGTCTCTAGTCAGATCTCCCACAGAACGTTACATTCACCACAGTCCGTCTGAAAGAATCTTTGTCTCTAGTCAGATCTCCCACAGAACGTTACATTCACCAGAGCCCTTCATTAAGAATCTCTGTCTCATGACAAATCGCCTAGAGAGCGTTGCATTCACCACAGCCCGTGTGAATGAATTCCTGTCTCTAGCCAGATCTCTAACTGTTTATGTCGTCATGTTCTAGGTCTCCTTGATGTCTTTAAACCACCCTCTTCTTGGTCTGCCCTTGATGCGTGGCTCAGGATCTACGGGTTCCATGATTGATCTTTCCAGCTCGCGGCGTTTTTGACGTGTCCGTATTATTATAGTATCCTCTGTAGAATAGTGTGTATAAGCCAAATCTCTTTAACGTTGACATCTTGTATTATTATAGTATCCTCTGTAGAATGGTGTGTATAAGCCAAATCTCTTTAACGTTGACATCTTGTATTATTACTTAATTGTTCTTTTTCATTATCCACGGCATCTGAAGAATTTTTCTGTAGCATTTTGTTTCGAATGAGTCGATTTTCTACCTTGCTGTTTGCGAGATTGTCCATGATTCACAGCCGTATGTTGCTATCGAGAAGATACATGTCCTCAGTAATAAAGCAATATATAATTTCCTGCCTTTCTGTTGTTTCTTATTTAGGCTCGGCTAACATTCATGCTGGTCAGCCGACAGGTTTGATCTATTATGAAAGATATACATTTAACTGGCATTAAACTGTGAGTTTATTCTTTCAACTCTGCCACTGCATTTTATTTTGTATCTTTTTGCAGGCAAATTTGAAAACGATAAAGTTAATTAAATTAAATTAAATATGAACAGAACACATACAATGTTGTGAAAACAATATTTCGTAATAATTAGCATGTCTTTCATATTGACTGGTGGTAATATAATTTACGATTTGATGGATCTATCTATCTGTCTGTCTCTCTGTCTGTCTGTCTGTTTATCATGTCCGTCTGTCTATCATGAATATCGAAGTATTACAGATTTCCCACTGAGTGTGTTGATTTTTTGAGGACTTACAACTAGGAGGATTGACGCTTGAGGATGGATATCCGATTAGGAGCATTGATATTTGCGGATATCCTACTAGGAGGACTGACGTTTGAGGATAACCTACCAGGAGCACGATGTTTTGAGGTCGTCCTAGTAGCAGCATTAATTTTTGATAATGTCCTACTAGGAACATTGATGTTTAAGGTTGTACTGCTAGGAGAATAGACTTTTGAGAATGTCTTTTCTATAAATATTGATGTTTGATGATGTTTAAGTATATGTGTAGATTTTTGAAGCTGTTCTTTTAGGAGTATTGATGTTTGTAGTTGTCCTGCTAGGAATATTGATTTTTATAGTTGTACTGCTAGGAATATTGATGTTTATAGTTGTCCTACAATTAATGTCGGACTGTGCTACTAGGAGCATTGATGTGAAGATGTCCTACTAGGAGCATCGATGTGAAGATGTCCTACTAGGAGCATTGATGTTAGGATGTCCTACTAGGAGCATTGATGTGAAGATGTCCTACTTGGAGCATTGATGTGAAGATGTCCTACTAGGAGCATCGATGTGAAGATGTCCTACTAGGAGCATTGATGTGAAGATGTCCTACTAGGAGCATCGATGTGAAGATGTCCTACTAGCAGCATTGATGTTAGGATGTCCTACTAGGAGCATTGATGTGAAGATGTCCTACTAGGAGCATTGATGTGAAGATGTCCTACTAGGAGCATTGATGTGAAGATGTCATACTAGGAGCATTGATGTGAAGATGTCCTACTTGGAGCATTGATGTGAAGATGTCCTACTTGGAGCATTGATGTGAAGATGTCCTACTTGGAGCATTGATGTGAAGATGTCCTACTAGGAGCATTGATGTGAAGATGTCCTACTTGGAGCATTGATGTGAAGATGTCCTACTTGGAGCATTGATGTGAAGATGTCCTACTAGGAGCATTGATGTGAAGATGTCCTACTAGGAGCATTGATGTGAGACTCTCACAGAAGACATAGACGAATGCCACATATCACGTCATGTGTTATTGAGTTATTTGCGCGACATCATCATTGCACTCCGAACATGTCCATAGGTGCTCAGATCCCCTCCTCAGCAATTCCCTCAGTGTCCAGCGACTGACGACTCCAGTTCTATGTTGGTTGATAAGTCTTCTTACACGGCCACTAAGTGTCTCATTTCTGGCTGTGCCCAACTTAACTTCCATTTCCATCATCTGAAGAAGTGACGTGGATCTGTGTTTGTCGAAGTCATGTGCTGTTCCCACATCTCGGAGGCATTGATGATGTCCGCCCGATCCATTGGTTGCCCGTCCTCAACGACAGCGCAGCTAGCCAACCTGTCCGCCCTTTCATTTCCCCGTACTCCCGCATGTCCAGGGACATAGACAAAGGTGACCTTACGTATTTACAACACGTCATGTGTTGGTCTATATGAATATGAGTTTTGTCCTCGGTACAGTGTAAAATACATTTCATGTCCAGAAACTTATCGAACGCAGAGAGAGAGATAGAGAGAGAGAGAGAGAGAGAGAGAGAGAGAGAGAGAGTGAGAGAGAGAGCGAGCGAGGGAGGGAGACAGTTAAGAGATTGATACAATTTAACCGACAATGAAGAAGAAAAAAATAATCACAAACATATGTCTTAACTTACGACTGACTTAGCAGTTCGGTAAGGGATATATGTTTTATGTTTAGTGAAATAACAGAATACAATCTTCATCCCAACGTTGTGCTACCAATGGCAGTCCTGGACCATAGATACAAGAACAATAAGTAAAATAACCTCTACAGAGATGAAATGTGTTAAACGAATGACGGGAAACAGTCTGAGAGATAAGATCAGAAATGAAGAACTAAGAAAAAATTAGGAATAGCCCCCACTATAGAATATATACAGAAACAACAGATAAAATGGTATGGCCACGTGACACAACAGAAAGATTGAAACACAACAGAACGAACCCTCAACAAACTTTGCGAGAAAACCAGCCCCAAGGGTCGACCACGAAAAATATGGATCGACGGAATATTAGAAGCACTAGGAAACATATCAGCTGCAGAGGCGAACAGAAGAGCAAAAGACCGCAAATTATATCTCCCCTTGAAGCTGTTGGCAAATGAGGAAGAAAAGAGGAAGATACATATGTCCATATAAAGCTAAATTCAAGTTTAAGCTTGGTAACATTATTTCATAGCAAATATGACGTGATAATTATTAAAATAAAGAACAGAGATACTAGAACATTGAAAGTTGATCTGATCACTGCATTCGTTTCTCTGGGCGTTTGTGGAGCAAGCAAGAACCCGGTCCGTCACATTTATGGTCTTGTTCTTTGGAGAATTGAAGTAAAACAAATATGTCTTACAAGAAAACATTCATTCGGCAACATTTAGTAAAAGCATGATCAGTTATTTGTGGCACAATCTCATCAATCAAACATGTAATACATCAAACAAATATTGCAAAAGGAGATACCGGAGATATCAAATGAAATACGGACTTGGTCACATATCAAGAGATCTGGAAGAGACATAAAATAAATAAGGTAGAGATCTGGTTGTATATGGAGGCCACGTTAATGAGTACATCCTGAAAACATGAAAACATCATGAGAGTAAAATGTTCAATTAATTCTTT
This sequence comes from Megaustenia siamemsis, assembly GCA_032433765.1. NCBI lineage: Eukaryota > Metazoa > Mollusca > Gastropoda > Stylommatophora > Ariophantidae > Megaustenia > Megaustenia siamemsis. Next base: position 182,668,102 of record JAVIAB010000092.1, read on the forward strand.
TGAAAGAGAAAAACACGCCTTAGATGGAGAGTAAATATAGATAAGGTAAGATAAATATAGTAGGACAGATGGCAGCATAAATATATGTTTGTACATTTCGCTACACTCTCTCTCTCTCTCTCTCTCTATGCATGCCTGCCCTTTTATACATATCTATATCCATGAATCTTTCGATCGATGAATCCATCAATCCGCCCACCTCTTGCATCCATCCGTCTATTCATTCATTTATTTCTCTGTCTGCCAGACTAGCTATCATTTCCCGCCTATTCGTTTATTTTTCCCATTCTTACTCTCAATCTTTCTGTCTCTTTCTATCCTCACCTCTCCATCTCGCTTTCTCTTCTCCTTCTCTCTCTTGCTGTGTCGAATTAATTTCTTGAAAACTGACTCTGTGCGATTTCAGTTCCTTCGTTCAGCATGCAACTTTGGAATTTAGAGCGAGGTCGATCCATATTCTGTTCAAATGATTTTGCAAGTCTTCAAGAATGCCAGAATGAAGTTGGCACAACAACAATGCTCATACAAATAATGATATTACGTGAAGAACACGAAGCCGACTGTTCTGAAATAAGCTGTCAATATTGAGTATCTCCTGCGGTTTTCTAGCCCAGCTTGTGTTCCGTACAGATTATGGAAAGCTGGCCAGACATGCATGCTGTTTTTGGGTGTCTCGGCCGTTCTGTGCGAGTAATGGTGGCAAGTGTTTCTGGCATGTCCATTGAGTGAGCTAGCTCTCGCAGCTAATCTCGGTTGATGACGGGCGGCAAAAACGTGTTGATCCTCACAGTCGACATATTGACTGATAGTGCCTTCCAGGCAGAGATCAGAGAAGGACGTAGCCATATTATTTCTAATGAGGCCTGTTCACAAAATCACGAAAAAGCCACTGCCATAGCATGAAGTGTTGCACCAACACAGACCCACCTTCAACTATTGAGTTTTGCATGTTATGTTTCTAAATTTAACTTGTCGATATAAAACATTTGCTAAAGTCGGAAAAGCTTCTCTACAAAAATAATACATGGCTCTGAGTATGACAAGGTAAAAAAGGCAAACAATAAACATAATAATACATGGCTCTGAGTATGACAAGGTAACAAAGACAAACAATAAACATAATAATACATGGCTCTGAGTATGACAAGGTAAAAGAGACACAAAATAAACATAATAATACATGGCTCTGAGTATAACAAGGTAACAAAGACAAACAATAAACATAATAATACATGGCACTGAGTATGACAAGGTATAAAAAGACAAACAATAAACATAATAATACATGGCACTGAGTATGACAAGGTATAAAAAGACAAACAATAAACATAATGATACATGGCTCTGAGTATGACAAGGTATAAAAAGACAAACAATAAATATAATAATACATGGCTCTGAGTATGACAAGGTAAAAAAGACAAACAATACACATAATAATACATGGCTCTGAATATGACAAGGTAAAAAAGACAAAAAATATACATAATAATACATGGCTCTGAGTATGACAAGGTAAAAAAGACAAAAACAATAAACATAATAATACATGGCTCTTAGTATGAAAAGATAAAAAAGACACACAATAAACAGAATAATACATGGCTCTTAATATGAAAAGGTAACAAAGACACATAATAAACAGAATAATAGATGGCTCTTAGTATGAAAAGGTAAAAGAGACACACAATAAACAGAATAATATATGGCTCTTAGTATGAAAATGTAAAAGAGACACAAAATAAACAGAATAATACACGGCTCTTAGTATGAAAAGGTAACAAAGACACGCACTAAACATAATAATATATGGCTCTTAGCACGAAAAGTTAAAAGAGACACAAAATAAACATAATAATACATGGCTCTTAGTATGAAAAGGTAACAAAGACACACAATAAACAGAATAATACATAACTCTTAGTATGAAAATGTAAAAGAAGACACAAAATAAAAAGAATAGAACTTGGATTCTACTCCACACATACACGATGTCCTTTCGTAAATAGGACCGTGGCTGAGTTGTTAGTGCGCTCGCTTCTTATTCAGAGAGGTCCGCGTTCAGTTCTCGGAAATGACATTCACAGCCGACAAGGCTCCGGGTTTCAACCAACCTTTAAAAAATGGTTACGAAACATGCTTGTGGAATGTAAAGGCGGCCAGGCGTGATACCGACCACATCACCTAAAAATGTGTCGTTTGTCATAGAAAAATAAGACCACGAACACCAGATTCCCCACGCAACTGTCTTGGCAGGGGAAACAACTTACTAAAGTAAAGTACCCCCGTCACGCCAAGTGGCGTATAGGGAATATGGTGTTAGTGACCACAAATTTTGCACACCTTCGGCGCATGCGTTTTGGGGTAATGTGGTCGGTATTACGCCCGTGCCGCTTTACTTTCCCAGAAAAAAATCCGGTACACATTAAAGGCTGGATGAACCCGGAAGCCATCGTTGGGATTGAACTCTACTTCTTGTCCTTCGTAGTCCAGTTCACTAACCACTGAGCTATTGCGGCTCCCAAGGAAGTAACTTACTTTACTGTTTTGTTAACTTTGTAAAAACCTAAATAAATATTTTCTAAATATGTGTTTTGTGTGTGTGTGTGTGTGTGTGTGTGTGTGTGTGTGTGTGTGTGTGTGTGTGTGTGTGTGTGTGTGTGTGTGTGTGTGTGTGTGTGTGTGTGTGTGTGTGTGTGTGTGTGTGTGTGTGTGTGTGTGTGTGTGTGTGTGTGTGTGTGTGTGTGTGTTGTGTGTGTGTGTGTGTGTGTGTGTGTGTGTGTGTGTGTGTGTGTGTGTGTGTGTGTGTGTGTGTGTGTGTGTGTGTGTGTGTGTGTGTGTGTGTGTGTGTGTGTGTGTGTTTTTTGCTAAATTTGAAGACAAAAACAAGAAAGGAATAAAAAGCAGATCTCTCATTGACCGAAATCTGGACTCTTCAAGAACATCCCTTAGCGACCTTTGTTTGAGATAAGCAAATATCAAATATCTATATCTATCTATTGACCTTTCGAGCCTTAGCCGGCCCATAGGGCATAGACCTAGATACTCTTGCTCATATCTAAATTTTTACTCTAGCAGTGTTCAATCCCCCTAAAGATCTTTTATCAAATCTCGCCATTTCTTTCTTTTCTGTGCAAGCAACTCTATCTCATTGAGGGAGCCGATTCTTCCTGCTTTTGTCTCTCTCATCAATGTTCTTCTCATTGTCTCTCTGGGTCGGTCTCTTTTCCTCCTACCTATTGCTTCCCACATGAGGGCTTGCTTTGCTATTCGGTTATTATCTCTTCTCACCACATGTCCAACATAAGACCTTCGTCTTTTCTTGATAACTGAAGATATTAGTGGTTGATTGGCGATTTCTCTAATTTCCTCGTTTGTTTTGAATTCGTTCCACGCTATACCAAGTATTTTCCTTAGACATTTATTTTCGAATGCGTTCAACTTTGTTTCTATATCTCTTGTTGTTTTCCAGCTTTCACGCGCATACGTAAGGGTTGATAGTATGTTTGATTCGAATAGTGTAAGTTTTGTGTTTGTGCTGATGAGTTTTGATTTCCACAACTTTTCAAGGCTTCTGAAAGACATTGCTGCTTTAGCTATTCTGATTCTAATTTCTTTGCTTGTATCCCCTTCTCGTTCAATGTGACTTCCAAGATAGATAAAGTGATCGATCTCTTCTACTGGTTTGTTTTCCATGCATATTTTATCATCAGTTGGAGTTAAGCTTTTCATGACTTTAGTCTTTTCATAATTGATCTCAAGCCCAATTTTGCAGGCTATTGATGATAGTTCATTTTTGTTTTCCTGCATCGTTCTTATCTGACTGCTGATGAGAACTATGTCATCAGCAAAGTCAATGTCCTATAAATGGTCTCCTTGTATCCATTCGATGCCTTTGTTACCAGTGCAGCATTTCTTCATTATGAAGTCCATAACAACTCCAAATAACAAGGGCGATAAAATACATGGGTACAAATAATAATACATAAATATTATTATATGGGGAACTTCCGAGGCGATAATAGGGAATAATAGAACAAAGAAGTATGTGTTAGCACTCGGAAAAATTGACAGACAAACAACAATAGAAAAAAATGAAGAACAATATATAGTCCGAAGTGGGATCGAACCCGTACTCAGTGGCACCGCGCCTTGCCACGACGTCGGCTTCTCGTGGCAAGGCGCGGTGCCACTGAGTACGGGTTCGATCCCACTTCGGACTATATATTGTTCTTCGTTTTTTTCTATTGTTGTTTGTCTGTCAATTTTTCCGAGTGCTAACACATACTTCTTTGTTCTATTATTCTCGATAAAATACATCCTTGTTTAACCCCAGTATCTATTGATAAAAAATATAGAACATATTAATTACTATGAGGGCCCGAGAGTAGAGCTGCAGAGAACACATACAATAAACATAAACTGATATGAAGCAGCTAAATTACTAGAAAGATAAGACAAACTGCAAAGTTTCCACAAAAGCCTTCTTGTATTACCAGAGTAAGGTTGACGGACAACATAAAAGAAACGCTAAAACAACAGCAAATGACAATCCCGAAGCCGCCAGAAGGGCGAGAGCCAGAACGTTGTATCTCCCTCGACACTCGAACTGCTAAAAGAGGAAATTAAGAAAAAAAGAAGTGAACGAAAAAAAAGACTGAACCAAGTAATGCACACTCCCTTGATGTAGGCATTGTTTCTGCAACGCAGCCACTAGCCACCTCCCTTTCCCAAATCCCTACATTACTAAAGACAAAGCTAATTCTCCATTTTGATCTTGAATTACAGATACTTCAAAGAACTAAGACTTTCATTATCAAAAAGGCCGAAAGGACAGATTTTCGCATTTTGTGAAGGTTTTGAAAATAAAAAGTGATGCGGAAATTTGTTGTCTTTCCTTCAAAGATTAAAAACAACCCACGAATCTTTCATATCATATCATATCATATCATATTATATCATATCATATCATATCATATCATGTCATATCATATCATATATTATATCAAGTCCTTTAATAAAATAAAACCAGTTATCATCCGAACAATTTTCCAATGTTAAACATATTCTTTGTTTTTGTTTTTGCAATTTTAAATATTTATGTTTGTCAGTTATTCTTGTGGTGTGCCACTTGTTGTTTTCTATGAAGTTTCTTAATTCATCATTCATTTGTAAAGAAAGTAAATTTAGATTAGAATTAGACACACACCGACAGAAGCTACCCAAGACACAGATTTTCATCAGACTTGTTGGTCAACACTGACGCTATCCCTTGCCATACTTTCATCTCTTGCTCCTGAAAGGCATCTGTCTAGTAATCAACTGAAAGGCATATATATATGTCTAGTAATCAACTGAAAGGCATATGTCTAGTAATCAACTGAAAGTCATATATATGTCTAGTAATCAACTGAAAGGCATATATATGTCTAGTAATCAACTGAAAGGCATATATATATGTCTAGTAATCAACTGAAAGGCATTTGTCTAGTAATCAACTGAAAGGCATTTGTCTAGTAATCAACTGAAAGGCATTTGTCTAGTAATCAACTGAAAGAGCTAGAAACAAAACAATGAAGGTCACGTGACCAAATTAAAGAGCCACCTTTCCGAACAAAATAATGTATAATTTTAGCTACATTAATTTGACAACGTTCAAAAATTGACCTTGATTGTAGTAATAAGCAAAATCACTGAACGTTACAATTCACTACAGTTTTTATTAAATTTTTTTTTATAAATCCGATATGAAAAAATGTAATATGATTTGTTACATGTCAAATCTCTTCAAACAAATGTTGGTACACCAAAGTTTCAAAGTTGGAATATTGTGACTTTTTTTTGCTTTATTGAGATGATATGACAGTTGCAACAGAATTTATTGTCATGATATGACAGAGTTGTAACATACTTTATTGTGATGATATGACAGAGTTGCAACATATTTTACTGAGATTATATGGCAAAGTTCCATCATACTTCATTGAGATATGACAAAGTTCCAACATATTTTATTGCGATGTTATGACACAGTTCCGGTACTCTTTATTTTACACAAATAATCCCTGGTTGTATGTGGACTCTGTACAAAGGTGGCATATGACAGATTATGAAAGGCACATTTACTATTAGACATCTGTAGCATGGCGCCTCACACCGAGGAGGAAAGCGTGTGACTTCCGTTCTGTATTCAGAGAAGAATGTTCACAATCTTCCATATCTGTAGACTTAAAAGAAATACATCAAGGAAGGAAAAAAACACAAGCAATTTCTTTTGGACTGCGAGTTCCCAGAAGAGTTACAATATTTTATCAAGTACGAACACAGTTACGAAATATGATTTGGCGAAGAAATGACCTATGGGACATCACTTCATGATATGACATCCCAGTAGTGGTGGGCGTCACGTGATTGTTTGGATGTAATCGAACAAGAGATGTATCGATACTTGTTTGATCGAGTCAGGCATCTGGACTTGTTTGTTTGTTTTTTATTCGTCACTAGATGTCATTTATTATGGAGATGTTCTTGTTTTCTCCTTTCTCCTCGCTACATATGGACTTGCTTGTTTGTTCTATCTTCGTAATTAAATGTTGTGGAGATGTTTGTGTTGTTCCTTTGTAATCGCTACATTTGTATTTCTTTGTTTGTTTAATCTTTGTAACCATATTTCATTTGTTGTGAAATTGTTCTTCTACATTTGTGCTTACCCACGCTTACTTTTATTCCTTTTTTTTAATTGAGCGAAAGAGCGCTAAAAGGACACAAATTCGTCACGTTATAGAGGCAAACTGCGACATCAACATTTCTGACTTCAACGAGACACATTCGGGGCGCTAAGTTTGCTCTTTCTATCTAAATCCTACACGCTTGATCGAACACGTACGTCTACATATCATAAAAAGGAGATGCTGTAGGCTCTCTGTCAGCTTCTGTTCACTGATTCCGTCACCAGTCGTTGACAGTGAGTCACAGAGACTCACGAGCTTTATCACCAATTTTACCCCCCCCCCCTTTTTTTCCCCCCCCCCACCTTTTCCAGGTTGTGTTATGGCAACATTTTAGGTTCCAAAAATAGGTTTTAGGATATCTCGATCTTACAGTGGATATAGGTTTTATGATATCTCGATCTTACAGTGGATATAGGTTTTAGGATATCTCGATCTTACAGTGGATATAGGTTTTAGGATATCTCGATCTTACAGTGCCGTTTGGCTCAAAATGAATTGTTTCGGTCATGAATCTCAATCATCTGGCCTGTCAAAGATTATTCTACAAAGAATGAAAGGGTGAAGGAAAGTCAGGTACAGAGATTGAAAGATAAACATCAAATAATGGACGCGTTTCAACTTAGCTGAATACATAAGTACCCCAACGATTCCCTATTGATGAAGTCTGTCAGTAGGACCCCAACGACCCCTTGGCTGATGAAGACTGCCAGAATACCCCAAGGAACCCCCACCCCCCCGGTTGATGACGTCTGCCAATAGTGTCCATACGATCCCAGGTTTACTGGATGAAGAAGAAGCATGTTATGTTGACTCCATCATTTCCTTGTTCCGATGTCTAATTCTAATTTCACCATCAAGGGCGTACTTCTCGAGAATGCATGGAACCAAGAGGAACACCTAGAAGAAGATGGATAGATGCAGTGACAGAGACATGTAAACAACAAAGGAAAATCACTAATTCAGACAGTTCGAGCAGCTCTAGAACGAGAAATGATATAAACCACGACACCTTTCAGGTATCAGTAAAAAAGGGAAAAGAAGAGAGAAGAAGATGTCTTATTTACCCCAAGTCTCTCTGTCACTAATCTAACCCAACTTCCTGGCCACGACTTAATTATATCACCTCAGCCGATCCTAAACTTACAAGGGAAAATAAAAACCATCATATGCCCATACAAGAGACGCGATAGCTCAGTGGTTAGTGAACTGGTTTACAAAGGACAAAAGCTCAGTCTCGATCTTGATCGACGGCTTCCTGGTTCACCCAGCCTTACATATGTACCGAATTTACTTCTGGGAAAGTAAAGCCACACGGGCGTAAGTACTGACCATATTACCCCAAAAAATCATGTGCTGAAGGTCTGTACAAATTATGATCACTAACACCATATTCCCTATATGTGACGTAGCGTGATAGGGTACTTTACTTTTTTTTTTTTAATATGCCAAAATTAATCATTACTTTAGGCTGGTAACAAAACATAGATTCCTAGTAGCGTGGTGGTTAGAGACACTGAATGTGGGTTCATCTACAGTACGGCCTTCTCCAGGTAGCCGCTACCGACTCATTGAGTTAACAATTTAGAAGCTAAAAGAAAGTGTATTGAGCCATTCACCCCTTGAATGTGTTTATCAAATACAGTTCACTTTAATACTTCACTCCCCACAGATATGTTGTTTACTAGGAAACCGCATTCACCTTCAGGTGTATAACATGACTGTTTTTTTTAGATGCTGTTTATGTCTATGATTGCCATTTGTGGAACCGATTTTGAATCGGATCAATATTTTATATAAAATCAAAAACGTGTTATTGTCAATGGGAAAATTTCAGTATTGTGACAATTTCAGTGTTGTGACAATTTCATGTTGTGACAATTTTAATGTTGTGACAATTTTAATGTTGTGACAATTTCAGTGTTATGACAATTTCAGTGTTGTGACAATTTCAGTGTTGTGAGAATTGCCTCTGTCTGACTAGCAAAGACACTCATTTGTTCAAAAACAATGTTATATCATTTTATAGCCACTTTCCATCTCTCGCCATTTTTCTAAGCGAAATTTTAGGAATTCGGAAAAAAGTCGAGTCAACGAATCCATTAAGTGCGGTTAATCATCGGTAGTCATTTCGATCAATTATGAACATGGAGCGGAACTTTCTAAGGCATGAACTGTGATCAGGAATCGTTTGAAGCTTGTATAATTTGTACCAGGATTAAACATCTACAGCTTTTCTTGTTCTCCAAGGCGGGAACATTTGTCACAGTAGATTTACAAGAGTGGAATCGATGCTAAACAACTGGATATTTCAGGTGATATCGCCACTTAAAGGAGCCTGTTAAGCAACACGAAGTCGCGTTACTTCAAAATTCGTAGTCCACCCCAGAAATTGAGTTCCTAAAGTGCTTGCTTTTAGTCCATTTCAATATCGACTCCTGCCTGTGTCCCAGGGGTGTAATTCCGTGTTTTCTCCCTGTTTTCTCCCACGTTCACTGTTTATCACAAATTCTCTCTAGTGTTTCCTCATGCTCTTCTTAGATTTCATTTCCTTCTCTCAGAGCTATATTCCATTTCTTTCTATTTCAAAACCTTCTCTGTTCCATATAATGGAAAATACGACCTCACTTTGAGTTCGCACCCCTGCCTTAGTGAAAGCTTTATAAATATTTTATACACGTCATCAAATTAGGACGACAACTCAATTTCTCAGACCCCATAGGGCATTTAGGTAGCAACGAGTTAAACTGTTTCATAGAAACTAGATGTCTGCGTCATTTTGACATGGGAAGTGGGTAATTTTGGATAACATGTATCAGCAAATTATGGAAAAGTGAATAAGTTGAACGGAAAACAGTGAACTACTCAATAAGACGTTTGTGTTTTAGCACAAACAATGTACCGTCGAACAAATGTTAAAGTGATTATTACTTCCGAACACTCCACAAACATATGTTGTTGTTGTTGTTATGGATCAAGACGCCTGTGAGCTGCCTTATTAGGTTGTTAATGTTGTCATGGGGGTTTGGCCTCGTTATGTATTTAAAAAGCTCTCTCCCTGTTTTTCCCATAGCCCATCATCCATTCAACCAATCTTCTCTACTATTGAAGTTTATGATTTGTTTATCCGTGTTTAAAGAGATGTCGGCGTGAAAATGTGACTGTCTGTGTCGTCTCTCAACTCTTATTCCATACAATAGACATATACGATTAGAAGTAGCTAGACATTAACATTAAAGATCTGTTGTAGTTAAAAATGTAACAATGCATCCTCTTAAAACTCTTAGATTTGACAACCTTTGATGTTTTACATACCATGATTACTTTATTCAAATTTGACTAAACAAACATTCGTAGGGTTAAACAATGTTACCTTTTATGGTGACGGATTAAAACAACTCCCCAATAATATCAATCTTTAGAATAAGCAGAATGTACTAGTCTCCAAATAACTCCTTTCATAAACGATGCACATTTTTCAAGATTAGAACAGAAATGCTACCTTTAGGTGAATGCAAAACAACCGTGAGTCATGCTATGCTGCAAACAATTTTTTTGTAAAGATATTGGAAGAGAACTAGTTTATGATTCTCGATATTTCGGACAGCTTTTGTGTTAATTGCTGAACAAAGAGCAACAATGCTTGTTGATTACATGGCACGCTGTGTGTGAAAGGAAATAAACGATGACCCCTGAAAGTGATTACATTGCAAGTTTAATTCAATTCAACAACATCACCCTCCAGAGATCAACATTGAACACAAACAGGCATTCATCTTCAATGCATCATGCACATTGAATGGTGACTCCCTGCGCATTCAAATATCGAAATTAATTAAATTTATAGACTTAAAATAAAACTCTGCCGATTTGATTTGTTCTTCCATTTGAAGAATTCCCGGTGTTATCATTTCTAATGTCTAGTCAGGTGGTATAATTAAAATAGGAGTCGGAGACTAATGTGGTTGGGTCATGTAAGAAGAATGGCAAACAATTGTCTTCAAAAACAAATATTGTATGGTGAACTTAGGGACGAAACAGAAATAACGCCACATCAACTTTCGAGGCAGTGCTGATATCAAATTCAGAAGACGAAAAGTGCAGGAGAAATTAGACGAGCGAAGACACCACGAATGCATCTTGTTCGTTCTGAAGTCGAATCTGTCTATCAAATATTAATAAACTTGGTCACGAAAGCAGCTGTTTAGAAAATAAAATAACATCCAGCATAAGACACTAATATTTTACGAAACTACTGACTTACCCTGATTGCTTGCTACTAACCATCTGTCAAGACGCCGAAAGTCATATAAATTCGAGAGAGAATAGTCTAATTAAATATAATTTAGAGAAATATGGCAGGATTTTATCCGCACTAACGATCGAACACCATATATCGTCATATCAAAGTCCGATAATAAACCATGTTCACGTTGAACACGTTAAAGAACTCTTGCTATTTCAAAATTATGAAGATTAGTCTATATATGTCTGTTCGGCTACATTTCAAAATCTTTATTTTTCAGTGATTTTTGTTAGTTCTTCTTTCGTGTTTGCCCGATGATTGCTCTTCTTAACAAAAAAAGTGCATGCATATTTTATGCTACAGTTGTATAGTTATTAACAAGCCTACATAGAAACGTTTCAACATATAACGTCTTCATCAGGGAACAAAGATAAAAAAAAGATCAACATGAATTTAAACAAAAGCAATGTCTTTAAATGTGGCAATGATTACGGCTTTAGAGGTTGAAACGTTTTTTTGTTTAGTCCTGTCTGTGGAGTGTAAAAGGTAACCAGTTGTCCGCCTCGTCTTCGATCTTTATGCCTGTCCAGTTTGTCAGGGCTGCCACTGTGAAGTTGAATCAGGTCGAGTTCAGATCTAGTGTTGATCTGGCATTACCAACATTCCAAAAGTAACCCACTCTCACTTACCGGTGCTAAGTATCAAGTTCGAAAGTTATAAATAGTAACAGCAGAGAGGAAATAACTTAACGGTTTTCACCTACTAATGTAGTTGTTAAACAACAATAAATTGTTACACTCATCTCCATTACTGTGGTATCATCATCATCATGTGTCATACCGGTTGGCGCGATCATATCATTCCACAAATTTATATTCACAGTAGAGGTAAAGTACGAGACTTGAACCGGCGTCTTAGCGCCACGAGTTTCCACCCATATGTGCTCGGCCGCCTATCTTAGCGCCGCGAGTTTCCACCCATATGTGCTCGGCCGCCAATCTTAGCGCCGCGAGTTTCCACCCATATGTGCTCGGCCGCCTATCGTAGCGCCGCGAGTTTCCACCCATATGTGCTCGGCCGCCTATCGTAGCGCCGCGAGTTTCCACCCATATGTGCTCGGCCGCCTATCTTAGCGCCGCGAGTTTCCACCCATATGTGCTCGGCCGCCTATCTTAGCGCCGCGAGTTTCCACCCATATGTGCTCGGCCGCCTATCTTAGCGCCGCGAGTTTCCACCCATATGTGCTCGGCCGCCTATCTTAGCGCCGCGAGTTTCCACCCATATGTGCTCGGCCGCCTATCTTAGCGCCGCGAGTTTCCACCCATATGCGCTCGGCCGCCTATCTTAGCGCCGCGAGTTTCCACCCATATGCGCTCGGCCGCCTATCTTAGCGCCGCGAGTTTCCACCCATATGCGCTCGGCCGCCTATCTTAGCGCCGCGAGTTTCCACCCATATGCGCTCGGCCGCCTATCTTAGCGCCGCGAGTTTCCACCCATATGCGCTCGGCCGCCTATCTTAGCGCCGCGAGTTTCCACCCATATGCGCTCGGCCGCCTATCTTAGCGCCGCGAGTTTCCACCCATATGTGCTCGGCCGCCTATCTTAGCGCCGCGAGTTTCCACCCATATGTGCTCGGCCGCCTATCTTAGCGCCGCGAGTTTCCACCCATATGTGCTCGGCCGCCTAACCAAAAATGTTCGGAGATTTCTGGATAATGTCGCTTCAAGCATCGACATTCACGATGCGGGGCGACAATTCTCACCTTCCCAGGATAATACCCTGGTACCCATTTCTGCCAACGGCTGGGTCGACCGTGGATGTATATTTTTTTTTCCAACCACGAGTACAGTTCAAACTGCTCCGAGCGGGAATCGAACACGGGTTGTCCGAACGTCGCTAGTCCAGTCGGGTGGTTTTCCCAACTAGGCTACCGAGACAGTGCATCGTAGTAATTAGGTTGTAGAATGTATTCCATGCCATGACACTAAGCTATCTAGTATTTTATTTTTTTGGTGTCGTCCGCGATCTCTTTTTCCCTGAATTTTGCCAGTTGTGATAAAACACTCCAACTTTCCTTTTCTCATGATGCATCCGAAAAATGTTGATTGTTTTTTTAATGATGTATTTTATGAGCTCCCTTTTTGTGTTGGCCTTTTTGAGAATGTTCTCGGTAGTCTTTTTAGCTGTCAAGGGAACTTTCAACATTCTTCTGAGAAATACCATCTCTGTGGCCTCTAACAGTCTTTTCATCTGTTCTTCTACTGTCCATGATTCGCTTCCATAGGTCAAAATTTGCTCAATATAGCACCGACGAACTCTCTTTCTCACTTCATGATTAACATAGACGAGTTGCACATTTGATATAGAATAATGATCATTATTTATGAAAATAACAAATAGCTAAATATAACATAATGTAAAGACTTCACCATTTACACAGCCCATAATAGTAAAGTGCAACGACGTCTTCGTGTAAACTATTTCTAATGTTAAAGACTAAAGAATCAACATGAGCATAATAGGATGAAGATATGGACATGCACAACTGTTGATTATATAAGAGAGTAAAGACATGAACAAGCAGAAATCGCACAAATGGTGTTCATTTTAGAAAGTGAAGGTTTCATTATGTAAACTATTTATTACATTAAAAGATGACTTTAACTTGTATTGAACACTGATGCATTCTTTATGTAAACTATTTATTACATTAAAAGATGACTTTAACTTGTATTGAACACTGATGCACTGATGGACCAAAATGGCAACTTATTTATATTCGAGCCATGGACTAAGCAATGTTTACTTTGAATTCCACGATATCTGTTATTGCAGCGAGTTGGCAGATTTTTGAAAATGCATTCAAGGGTTTGAACATAAATGTTTGTTCACAGTTCGTTAACCTTCGCTGTAGATAAAGTCTTTAATTCGATGGCTTCATTTGTGACCTTGGTAGCTAAGGACCTAACTTGTGCAAACGGATGGCATTGGCAAGAATCATTTTGAATCTATGAAGTGGGCTCATTTTGTGTTTAACTCAAAAGCATATGTGCTTTTTAACCAAAGACTTTTTTTTTGGGGGGGGGGAGACTCAAGGAAGATATCTCCGATGGAAGAATAAATTGTACTATTAATCACATAAATGATTCGCTTCCAGAGGTTTATGATGTAAACAAAGCAGTTTTGTTATTGCAAGTGAATAATGTCCACACCTATAATTGGTCAGGATTGTGTAGCAGCAGCAGCTTTATAGCGAACACAGAAAACATCATAGGATTGTGCTGTTCTGAAACAGCTATGCCATGCTACCCTAGAATTGCTTTTAATGGGATTACTGTGACCACAAACCACTCTCCATGTGTGTGCCACATATTTACACCCCAGAAAGAAATACTGAATATAACAACATCATATGCCGTCTGTGATATTAATGACCACAAACCAGGAGCCTCCTGTATGATTGATACAACTGTTGCACCAAGCACTTCATCAGCAGAGCCAGATCTATGGAATGTTAATCTGACAATGTTCTTGAATGATGTCAAAGTTAATGAGACATCAGAATCGTGTGGCAGCAGCTACAAGAAGGGAGCAGAGAACATCAAGTTCTGCTGCTATAAAGGAGACTATCCTTGCTATCACAGAATTGCTTTAAATGGGATCACTGTAGTTGAAAACTTCTCCTCTTGTGTAAACTACACATTCACATCCAAGAGTGAATCAGTGAAGGTCACAAAATCATATTCTCTCTGTGGTTTTTTACTAACTACAGGTCAGGTGGCTTCTGTTGGATTGGAAATGATAACTTACCACCACTGTGTGTCTATATGTTTGGAATTGGAGTCATCAACGATGGCCTAACATCATCAAGTGCTACGACGATCATCATTTTCGGAGGACGCGAACTTCCATGGTATATGGTGGATAGGCGGCAGGAACCATTGAAGGCTATGTCTGAAAAATGTTCCTTCTTGCAGTTTCCTCATATTCCAAGTCCGGCTTGTTGCAGGAGCTACTGAGTTAAGTGCTCTGTGCACACCGTGAGCTGTGTGTCTCATCCGTTTTGATCCTGTTTAGATATCCCGCTTGTTTACGATGAATGATAATATCGTATGACAAGGAACAGTTGGCTGTGGTCACTTTCTGCGCGGTTTCGCCTTATTTCTTTTGGCGTGTGCTGAGACTGCTACGATGGTGACTACAGTTACCTTTCTTTGTTTGGGAGATGTGTTAGTAATTCGGATGATTCCACTGGCACGGGCGGTTGAGTAATTATGGGTTTTAATTCGTTTGCAGTGATACCGAGGCCTTCCATAACCAATAACAATAACAATAACTGATGCATTCTTTATGTAAACTATTTATTACATTAACTCGTTCAGTACGGAATGTTTTTTTTTTTTTTAAATAAATTTAGAGGTAGAGATTTCAGAGACAAAATTGTTGATTTTTTAAAATATTAATCTAGATGTTTATATTTATCTGACACTTAACATATTATATATGAATAATTTTTAGATAATTAAACAAGGAATTATATTTCACCAATACCAAGATGATATAAGACCTATAAAAAGATTATGGTTTGATGACAGTTTACGCTAATCAAATTGAAAGCGACGCACTGTGCGGCTAAACGTGCATGACCGAAATCGGCATGGCGCATGGTACAGAAAGAGTTAAAGACTAAAGGTTCAGCATATAATATATTTTCTTTCAAATTATGGATATGATTATGGAAGGCCCCGGTATCACTGCAAACGAATTAAAATCCATAATAGCTATTTTTCTAATTAAAGAGTCAAGACTTTAACATAATTATTCATAACATTAAAATACAAAGATTTCGCTTTGTTTGCAATTTATCATAATAAAGATGTAAGGCTTCACAATGTTTACAATTTATCATAATAAAGATGTAAGGCTTCACAATGTTTGCAATTTATCATAATAAATATGTAAGGCTTCACAATGTTTGCAATTTATTATAATAAATATGTAATGCTTCACAATGTTTGCAATTTATCATAATAAAGATGTTAGGCTTCACAATGTTTGCAATTTATCATAATAAATATGTAAGGCTTCACAATGTTTGCAATTTATCATAATAAATATGTAAGGCTTCACAATGTTTGCAATTTATCATAATAAATATGTAAGGCTTCACAATGTTTGCAATTTATCATAATAAATATGTAAGGCTTCACAATGTTTGCAATTTATGATGTTAAAGATTTCACCTTATAAACTGCCATATAAAACAGTGATGACTGCGATGTGTCATCATCATCATCAAGTAAGGTCCTGCTGGCGTAGGTGATCATGTCTCTCCACAACTTTCGATCTCGACAGTTATTTATCATTTCTGTTGTTGACCTTCTGCCAAGCCATTCTCTTAAGCTGTCTTGTATTTTTTTTCTTTGCTTCCCTCTATCTCTTCGTCCCTCAATTTTCCCAGTTGTTACAATATATTCCAGCTGTTCTCTTCTCATTACATGGCCAAAAAATGATGATTTTTGCTTTGACCTCTTTCAGAACATTTTCATTACTCTTCTTAGCTGTCCATGGTATTCTCTACATTCTTCTGTAAAACCACACTTCTACAGACCCCAGATATTTTAGCGATGTGTAATAGCTTTGAATACAAAACTCTCGCTTGCTCTCTACACGAACCGGACACGAAAGTTTATAGAAACAAATGTTTTTTATTCCCTTCCTGCTACCCCTCTATAGTGGCCACCACAGCAATTATTGTGAATGCATGTCCCCCCCCCCTTTGCCCCTATATAACATTGACAATGTCGGAGATTCTAGTCACAAGGCGATAGAACTTTGTCCGTCATTTTCTGACGTCATTATCGTCATTTACTTTGTCTGCTGACGTCAGAAACTAAATCCCTCAATAAATGCGTGCACACATCTAGACGGAAACATACAGTCTTTCTAACACATTCTGACAATCCGTGCACGAATTCTCGTTGCTTTATGTAACTATTGTCTTTTTCGAGATTAATGAGAAAATATATATATTTCATCCCACTCTCAATTTTGAAACAAGCATCCTTCATTCTCCCCTTTCATCATGTCAAAACATCAAGATATTTCTCGTTTTATTTT
The DNA here is from genome assembly GCA_032433765.1 of Megaustenia siamemsis. Taxonomy (NCBI): domain Eukaryota; kingdom Metazoa; phylum Mollusca; class Gastropoda; order Stylommatophora; family Ariophantidae; genus Megaustenia; species Megaustenia siamemsis. Next base: position 182,685,196 of record JAVIAB010000092.1, read on the forward strand.
TGTTTCGTTTCTGCACTAAAATTCATCTTACTCTTGTCCAATTTAGTTCAACCCTCGTTTCGCTTTTTTTTTTATATTTCTCAATTTTTCATTTAAGAATGTTTTCGTCTCTTCCTTCCTTCACTAAAGTAGCTGAGAAAAGAAATCAATAAAGGGAGACAATTACCACACAATTCCCTTCATTTTGAGTTATTGTCGTTCTGTCTATCTATTTGATGGTATTTGTGAACACTGCCTGCTAGCATAGCTCTAGTTAAAATCTTTAGTTTGGGTGAGTATAGAATGATGTACTTGTTCATTCATGGATGCCTAGGTACAATTAGCATGCTATAGTGCAGTGGTTATCGGACCGGTCTGTTGTGAACATAAACCATCGTAGAGAAGACGTTATCGGACCGGTCTGTTGTGTACAGAGAACCACAGTAGCGTGGATGTTATTGGATTGATCTATTGTGTACAGAGAACCACAGTAGAGAAGACGTTCTTGGACCGGTCTGTTGTGTACAGAGAACCATAGTAGAGTAGATGACATACCTCGACAAGTTGATACCATGACAAGTTGATGACATACCTCGGAGTTAAGTTTGATCGCAGCCTGTGTTTTCGGGACCACGTCGACCATGTGATAACAAAATCCAGCAAAGGATTAGCCGCCTTGAAGGTCATGGCAGCTGCCAACATCGAGCAGAGGCTACTTACTCTTCTGTTCCAGGGATTAGTCCTCGCACCAATCGAGTATGCCCTGGCCATTCTTACTGTCAGTACGACTCAAATTGATAGGCTGGAGAAAATACAAAATGAAGCCTTGCGCATTATCCTGGGATGTACAAGGGACACTCCCTGTCTAGCAATGAGGTATCTTCTTGACTTTCCAACCATGGATGACAGAATTAAGATCTGGAGAGCACGAGCATACCTGAAGATTAGTACAGATACAGAGCATCCATTGCACCACGTGCTCAACACAGAGAAAGGTACCTGGCTAAAAGAGGCAAATCATGGGTGGGCCGAGCAGAAGATGTCATCAAACAGGTCTGTGGGCTTACCAATATCAGCGTTGGTGAGGAGTGGATACCGGTGCCTACGTCATTCAAAGGGACTTTCTCATGTATTGTCACACTCGACAGGAAAAGTAGGGAACAGAACCCGGTCGTGGTTAATGCTGAGGTCAACGGTCTCATCTGCGATAACACCAATATCAACCAAAGATGTCTAGAAGTCGAAACTATGGAAAGTAAACAAAATTTAAGAGGCATGCACACACAAATAAAAAGAATGACTAATAAAGACAAAAAAGCTGCAAGAAGTGGATGTATAGCAAACAAAGAGGGAAGAATGCTAACAGACAACAAAGATATAATCGATAGATGACAATAATACATAACAGAATTATTTCATGACGAAAGGGACAAAAAACCATTTATAAAATGTACATCCAGCTATAAAATCCTAAAATCTGAAGTAGTAAAAGCTATAAAAACAATGAAAAGGGGAAAAGCAGCAGGACCTGACAATATACAGATAGAGATGATACAGGCACTAGAAGATTCCGGCATTGAAGTGATCACAGACATATGCAATGACATATACCATACAGGATACATACCAAATGAACTAAAAACATCAATTTTCATTGCATTGCCTAAAAAGAATGGTGCAGTTGAATGCAGTGACTTTAGAACAATAAGCCTAATGAGCCCGGTAACCAAAATTTTACTAACAGTTATACAAGGAAGGATTCAGATTAAAATTAATACTGAATTAGATGAGCAGCAATTCGGATTCAGGAAAAACAGTGGGACAAAGAAGCCATATTCAGCATGAGGACATTGATTGAAAAGTACATAGAAGTAAACAAACCAATATATGCCTGCTTCATAGACTACACCAAAGCATTTGAGGGACTACACCATAATCAACTTATAGACTGTCTAAAAGATATAAATCTGGATGACACAGACATACGACTGATATGTAATTTGTACTGGGAGCAAACAGTAATAATACAATATAACAAGGAGAACTCTACAGCTATTGATATAAAAAGAGGAGTAAGACAAAGATGCATCATATCACCAAGCTTGTTCAATTTATACACTGAAAAAATCTTTAAAAACATCACTGAGATGCCAGGCCTAAACATTAATGGGAAGATAATCAATAACCTAAGATATGCTGACGATACTGTACTACTAGCAGAAAATCTTAAAGATCTACAACAATTACTTAATGTAATAAACATGACAAGCAAAAAATATGGACTAGATATGAATATCAAAAAGACTAAAACTATGATCATGAACACAGAAAATTCTCAAGACCTACAATTAAATATCAAAGTGGAAGGAATACATCTAGAGACAGTTCAGAGCTACAACTACCTGGGACATACTATAACCAGTGATGGAAAATGTACAACTGAAATAAATAAAAGAATAGGTATAGCAAAAAGTAATTTCAATGCAATGAAAAATATACTAACAGCAAAACAAATAACACCATTGCTGAAACTAAGAATAGCAAAATGTTACATCTTCTCAATATTCCTGTATGGTGCAGAAACATGGACCAGAAAACAGAACAGAAAATTGAAGCCTTTGAAATGTAGATTTATAGAAGAATCGGTAGAATTGAATGGAAAGAAAAGATAACAAACGAGGAAGTTTTAAAACAACTGAAAATGAAAAGAGAACTACTAAACACAATTAGAGTAAGACAAATGAACCTTTTTAGTCATGTTAAAAGACACAACAGCCTAATAAAAGTAATATTGGAAGGGAAAATACAAGGTAAAAGAGGCAGACCAAGACTAACAAGGACGAGTAACATCAAAAGATAGACAAGTCAGCCTATGACAATCTGCACCATCAAAGGAAGAGACAGAGTGGAATGGTGCTCCATGGTAGCCAACCTTCGATGCGGAGACGGCACTAATTGATCATGATTCTCTGTGTAAGTAGTTTGTCATTGTTAGACTTGTTGATCGATTCACAAAAGAACAAAAGAGATCATATTTTTTTTAAGTGGGTCAAAACTTTACGTTTTATTATTAAACTGATTCTATCTATTGACCTTTCGAGCCGTAACCGGCCCATAGGGCGTAGACCAAGATACACCTTCTCCTATATGAATTTTTTGCTCTAGCAGTTTTCTTTTAAAGATATTTTATCAAATCTCGCCATCTGTCTCTGTTCTGTGCAAGCAGTTCTATCTCATTGAGGAAGCCGATTCCTGCTGCTCTTGTCTCTCTCATCAATGTTCTTCTCAGTGTCTCCCTGGGTCTTCCTCTTTTTCTCTTACCTGTTGTTTCCCATATGAGGGCTTGCTTTGCTATTCGGTCATTATCTCTTCTCATCACATGTCCAACGTATGACCATCGTCTTTTCTTTATTACTGAAGATATTAGTGGTTGATTGGCGATTTCTCTAATTTCCTCGTTTGTTTTGAATTCATTCCATGCTATACCAAGTATTTTCCTTAGACATTTATTTTAGAATGCGTTCAACTTTGTTTCTATATCTCTTGTTGTTTTCCAGCTTTCACACGCATACGTAAGGGTTGATAGTACATTTGATTTGAATAGCCTAAGTTTTGTGTTTGTGCTGATAAGGTTTTAAACTGATTGGAAAGCTAATATTTAAAGTTAATACAATTGGAGTAACTATGTTCAAATAGTAATTGTAACACGACTACCTAACAGGCATGTTTGTAAGAGGCGACTAAGGAGAGGCGGGCAGGGGACTGGCTATCCTCTACTGTAAATAAATAAGACGGAAAAGCTTCACAAACGTAGGCATGTCTAAGATATGTAAAAATAAAATCACTAACGTAGAATTATGGGAAAACGCAAGTCAAATACCACTGGACAAAGAGATATAACGAAGATAATGGCGCTTGATACGACACACACCGGAAGCCAAATGAGAGTATTTCACGACAGGCACTTTTTTAATCCACAGGGGAAGAGACAAAGAGGAAGTGACCAAAGAAGAAGAAAGAAGATACTCTTTGAGAAAACAGATGGAAGCAGAGATGAAGATGATGGGGAAGACACAGAATGACCGTAAAAGATTAGCAAGAAACAGAACAGCGTGGAAAGTGTTTGTTGACGAGCTATGCTCTACAGGGAGTTGAACGTGTTTGTTGACGAGCTATGCTCTACAGGGAGCTGAAATTGTTTGTTGACGACCTATGCTCTACAGGGAGTTGAAAGTGTTTGTTGACGACTTATGCTCTACAGGGAGCTGAAATTGTTTGTTGACGACCTATGCTCGACAGGGAGTTGAAAGTGTTTGTTGACGACCTATGCTCTACAGGGAGCTGAAAGTGTTTGTTGACGACCTATGCTCTACAGGGAGTTGAAAGTGTTTGTTGACGACCTATGCTCTACAGGGAGTTGAAAGTGTTTGTTGACGACCTATGCTCTACAGGGAGCTGAAAGTGTTTGTTGACGACCTATGCTCTACAGGGAGCTGAAAGTGTTTGTTGACGACCTATGCTCTACAGGGAGCTGAAAGTGTTTGTTGACGACCTATGCTCTACAGGGAGCTGAAAGTGTTTGTTGACGACCTATGCTTTACAGGGAGTTGAAAGGTAGAAGAAGATGATGTTCATGTAGTTTTTATATTGATATCATATGGCGAGATTAAGAAAAGAAACATGCAACATACATAAATGAATATATACAGCAGAGGTAATATTAAACAGCAATGTATTTTTTTAACACGCTAACACACCATAGATGCTCAATAAGATGTTTTTGAGTAAACAAAGACTTCAACGCGCGTACACAAGTGAGTGTGAATTCCCATGATTGATCAGTAATTTCATTAACCCTTGTCTTCACTTACTTAGCATATATGCTTCTTATGGATTGTTTACTGTTTTGTCCTTGTATTTTTATTATTGTTTGTTCACTGATTCTTTATTACATAGTTCTATCGCGTTATGTAGAATCACTCACGACACGTGAAAATGAATCCTGGGCAATCGGACAAGAGACAGAATAATTAGTGCAGTCAGAAAGTAATGCACCACATCGGATTTCTCGGGAACCACTAATTCAAAAAAGTGATACATGTTTACACAATATAAATGGATATAGGGATCCGCGATAGCTCAGTGGTTAGTGAACTGAACTAAAGGACAAAAGGAAGGGTTCGATTCCAACCGACGGCAACCGGTTTCACCCAGCACTAAATGGGTACCCGATTTTTTTTTGGAGAAAGTAAAGCGGCACTGGCGTAATACCGAAAACATTACCCCAAAAATCATGTGCCGAAGGTCTACAAAAATTATGGCCACTAGCACCATATTCCCTATACGCCACTTTGCGTGACGGGGCTCTTTACTTTTACTTACATATATGGATATGTCAGTTAAACATCGGTATCATTCAACATAATCCCCATCCACTAGTACAGCTTTACGCCAGCGCACAAGTGCATGTATTTCTAGCCTGGACCAGTCTTTGTCTTGATCGTGTAGCCATTTTTTCTCTGCATGAATCACTCCTTCATTATCTTCACCTTGTTCCACGGAGGTCATCTTTAAGTGGACCAAAGAAATGGAAATCAGAGAGTGCCAAATCATGGCTGTATGGTGGATGGGGGAGTACAGTCCAACCCAATCTGGTGATTGCTTCCCGTGTTGTCAGACTCGTGTGAGGGCGTGCACTGTCGGGAAGGAGAAGCAGGTCTGTTGGATTCTTGTGCGGCCGAACTCTGCGAAAACGTTGATTGAGATGTTCAATGTCTCAATGTAATCTTGCGAGTTGATTGTCTCTCCTCTTGGTTACATCCACAAGAATCACACCTTCCAATGTCCCAAAAGACAGTGACCATGACCTTTCCAGCTGAAGGAGATGTCTTTAATTTCTTTCTTCGTCGTGATTGCGGATGATAATACACAATTGACCGTCTTTTTGTCTCAGGTTCAAAATGATGCTCCCAAATTACGTCTCCTGTAACAATCTTAGCCAAAACGTTCTCTCCATCAACAATGAAATGCTCCAACAGTTCAGAAAAAAAAATTTCTTTGCACTCGATGCTCATTTGTGAGATTTCCTGGAACCCATCGTGCACAAACTTTCGAGAATCCCAGAGGTTTTATAATTGTATTTGCATTACCAATTCTGACTGACAACTTTAAGGCCAATTGTTGAGTAGTGACGCACTTGTCAGCAAAAATAATTCTCTCATCGCATTTCAACATCTCTGCATTGGTGGCTGTGGCAGGCCGTCCACAGCGCTGCCGATCAAGAAGCTCCGTTTTCCGATTATTTTATTCTCTGAACCCAGCGACGTTCTGTGCTCCTGTCAACTCAAAAGCTTCCATACACATCACATAGGCACCTGTGAATGTTCACATCAGTTTCCTTCTCTAAAAAGAGAAATTCTATCACAATTCGCAGCTTATAGCACATGTTGTTAATATCCTCCAATTTAACGGTTTATTGCAGTCGTATTATTTGGTCGATTGCAGTGCAATTTGGTGCACACAGATGACCCATGTCATATTTAAAGTTTGCAAAATTGCACGTTTCTATGTTTATTATTACCTGAGAAAACCGATGTGGTGCATTACCTTTTGAACGCCCCTCAAAATTTTCAAAAACCATAGCAATGTGGTTCAACAGAAAAATTTTAAAGATTAGGAATAGCGAAAAAAATTCTAACGAGAATTTTCTAAAAGAGGCACGTGAAATCACGTTATTCCTGACTTCTGGAGGGAAGAATTCTTAGTTTTTTATGTGTCGAGAATGGAATAGCTGGAATATACGTAAGAGAGAGGGAGAGCGAATACAGAGAGAAATGATACCACACAGCATGAGACACACGCGCCAACAACTAAAGTGATAAACAATTGGAGAGAGTGAAAACTAGGGAGAAATGTAATCACCTGGCACCAATGTACATGGCACTTAATGATGATCACAGAATTAAATTTAATTCATTGAAATATTAATTATATTATAAATTCGTTTGTTACTCACGTTCTCAATTATCATTTGTCTTTTTCTCATGTGCACAAATTTTTGTCATTTTATGCCTCATTAACTACCAGTGAAATATTGATAATCAATAAAGAATTAATGTAGAATTAAAAGACACTTTTGCTGCAGCTTTAATTGACAATTTATGTGTTACGACTTTACCCACAGTGCTACGATATTCATCTCACAATACAGCATAATGTCCGCCCCCCGCCCCATCCCGCGCCCAAATATAAATCTATTTATAAGGAGCAGAATTCATGAATTTTAATAACATCAAGTTTTTATGGCAATTACGGAATGTAGATCTTTGTGGTCAGAGAGGGAAGCCATGCTCAATGTGCAATAAATATGCCAGGGAATTCACGTGCCAGCGAGTGTCTTCATCGTGTAACTCATTCCCCGCATTATTTGTGTGTCTCAGGAGCACAGTAACAATATAATTATCGCATTTATTACTTGACAACGGAACTACATCGCAAACGGCGACGTCTCTAGACAGCCTCTACAATTGACAAGAATTCACTGATGTGCAACATTTCAACTTAATCGTTTGATTAATGTTTGCTTGAGTATATCTTCCTACAAAGTAGCTAGTCAATGCACTATTTATAAGCGATGTAGTAAGTCAAATATATATATAACATGTCGCTCCCCAAACCAGGAGAGCGTTGGGTCGAATCCTGGTAGGGTGGAAAGTTGTTCTCTGTCGAGAATGAAGTAAAAACTAAAACCTGAACCACTCGTGGCGACTACTCAAGACCAGCGGCCTTTATTCGACAGACCTATATGCCCCCCCCCCCTTTTCCCGTAGTCTCCAATAATGGGATAGTGCGCAAAGATGGTTCATCATCATCATTAAATGCCATGCCAGTTTTTCAAGGCGATCATTTCTCTCCACACCACTCTGTCATTTCATACATGACATACATGACATACATGACATACTTGACATACATGTCATATTTTAAGGCGATGATCTTTTATTAAGCCATTTGGATAAGCTATTCAAATTTTTTTTCTATTGTTTTCTTCTGCTCTTCTTTCCATTAATTCAGTATTTTGTTATAACATTCACAATGCCTTCGTTCCGATGACATGCCTAATAAATGTAGATTGTCTTTTCCTTACGATTTTTATATTTCTTATAATAAAGATAGTTATAAATAAACATAAATAAGAAAAGAACAGCTTGGCAAAGGACATTGTAAATAAATATGAATAATATAACCCTGATCGGGGCACCTTACTAAGGTTGGCCTGTAGCGGCGTAAAGTTGAGGACATTGTCTTTGGTCTTTACAACGTCTGCAGATATATTAGCGTAGCAGTCAGTGAACCGGTCAGTTGCGGACAAGAGGTCAAGTTCAAAATCATATCGATCAGCTTCTACGCTCACCCCGCCGTAAATGGGTAACGCAGAATTGATCTTCTGACGAAAGTCAGCTTATAAGCTTCTGACATACAAGTAGTACATAAAAGACATTGACCAGAAAATGGAAGTGATAATTAGTTTTTTTTTTTATATTATCCTATTCCAGGAAATGTTAAAATGGTGGAGACTTTTTCTGATAAAACCATATGGCGTCATATCTGAATTGATTTTGTTATGCCGGGTTTTCTGACGTTAAGAACTGGACAGAGAGATGAAGAATATACAGGGCAGGTGACGTATATGGCGTCTTGTATGTGAGTGAAAAGATGGAAAGCATAAAAGAGATATAGATAATGTGAGAGATGAAAGAAAGGGATCTAGATAATGTAAAAGATGAAAAAGATACATAATGTGAGAAAAAAAGGAAAAAGATATAATGTGAGAGATAAAAGAAAGAGATATAGTGTGAGAGATGAAAGAAAGAGATATAATGTGAGAGATGAAAGAAAGAGATATAGTGTCAGAGATGAAAGAAAGAGATATAGTGTCAGAGATGAAAGAAAGAGATATAGTGTCAGAGATGAAAGAAAGAGATATAGTGTCAGAGATGAAAGAAAGAGATATAGTGTCAGAGATGAAAGAAAGAGATATAGTGTGAGAGATGAAAGAAAGAGATATAGTGTAAGAGATGAAAGAAAGAGATATAGTGTCAGAGATGAAAGAAAGAGATATAGTGTCAGGGATGAAAGAAAGTGATATAGTGTCAGAGATGAAAGAAAGAGATATAGTGTCAGAGATGAAAGAAAGAGATATAGTGTCAAAGTTGAAAGAAAGAGATATAGTGTGAGAGATTAAAGAAAGAGATATAGTGTCAGAGATGAAAGAAAGAGATATAGTGTGAGAGATGAAAGAAAGAGATATAGTGTCAGAGATGAAAGAAAGAGATATAGTGTCAGAGATGAAAGAAAGAGATATAGTGTCAGAAATGAAAGAAAGGGATATAATGTGAGAGATGAAAGAAAGAGATATAGTGTCAGAGATGAAAGAAAGGGATATAGTGTGAGAGATGAAAGAAAGAGATATAGTGTCAGAGATGAAAGAAAGAGATATAGTGTCAGAGATGAAAGAAAGAGATATAGTGTCAGAGATGAAAGAAAGAGATATAGTGTCAGAGATGACAGAAAGAGATATAGTGTCTGAGATGAAAGAAAGAGATATAGTGTCAGAGATGAAAGAAAGAGATATAGTGTCAGAGATGAAAGAAAGAGATATAGTGTCAGAGATGAAAGAAAGAGATATAGTGTCAGAAATGAAAGAAAGGGATATAATGTGAGAGATGAAAGAAAGCGATATAGTGTCAGAGATGAAAGAAAGGGATTTAGTATCAGAGATGAAAAAAGAGATATAGTGTCAGAGATGAAAGAAAGAGATATAGTGTCTGAGATGAAAGAAAGAGATATAGTGTCAGAGATGAAAGAAAGAGATATAGTGTCAGAGATGAAAGAAAGAGATATAGTGTCAGAGATGAAAGAAAGAGATATAGTGTCAGAGATGAAAGAAAGAGATATAGTGTCAGAGATGAAAGAAAGAGATATAGTGTGAGAGATGAAAGAAAGAGATATAGTGTCAGTGATGAAAGACAGAGATATAGTGTCAGAGATGAAAAAAGAGATATAGTGTCAGGGATGAAAGAAAGAGATATAGTGTCAGATATGAAAGAAAGAGATATAGTGTCAGAGATGAAAGACAGAGATATAGTGTGAGAGATGAAAGAAAGAGATATAGTGTCAGAGATGAAAGAAAGAGATATAGTGTCAGAGATGAAAGAAAGATATATAGTGTCAGAGATGAAAGAAAGAGATATAGTGTGAGAGATGAAAGAAAGAGATATAGTGTGAGAGATGAAAGAAAGAGATATAGTGTCAGAGATGAAAAAAGAGACATATTGTCAGAGATGAAAGAAAGGGATATAGTGTGAGAGATGAAAGAAAGAGATATAGTGTGAGAGATGAAAGAAAGAGATACAGTGTCTGAGATGAAAGAAAGAGATATAGTGTCAGAGATGAAAGAATGAGATATAGTGTGAGAGATGAAAAACAGAGATATAGTGTCAGAGATGAAAGACAGAGATATAGTGTCAGATATGAAAGAAAGAGATATAGTGTGAGACATAAAAGAAAGATATATAGTGTCAGAGATGAAAGAAAGAGATATAGTGTAAGAGATGACAAAAAGAGTTATAATGTGAGAGATGACAACAAGAGATATAATGTGAGAGATGAAAGGATGAAAGAAAGAGATATAATGCGAGAGATGACAGAAAGAGATAGATAATGTGAGAGATGAAAGAAAGAGATATAATGTGAGAGATGAAAGAAAGAGATACAATGTTAGAGATAAAAGAAATGATATAGTGTGAGAGATGAAAGAAAGAGATATAATGTGAGAGATGAAAGAAAGAGATATAATGTGAAAGATGACAAAAAGAGATATAATGTGAGAGATGAAAGAAAGAGATATAATGTGAGAGATGACAGAAAGAGATAGATAATGTGTGAGATGAAAGAATGAGATATAATGTGAGAGATGAAAGAAAGAGATATAATGGGAGAGATAAAAGAAAGAGATATAGTGTGAGAGATGAAAGAAAGAGATATAGTGTCAGTGATGAAAGACAGAAAAAAGTGTCAGAGATGAAAAAAGAGATATAGTGTCAGAGATGAAAGAAAGAGATATAGTGTCAGAGATGAAAGAAAGAGATATAGTGTCAGAGATGAAAGACAGAGATATAGTGTGAGAGATGAAAGAAAGAGATATAGTGTGAGAGATGAAAGAAAGAGATATAGTGTGAGAGATGAAAGAAAGAGATATAGTGTCAGAGATGAAAGAAAGAGATATAGTGTGAGAGATGAAAGAAAGAGATATAGTTTCAGTGATGAAAGACAGAGATATAGTGTCAGAGATGAAAAAAGAGATATAGTGTCAGGGATGAAAGAAAGAGATATAGTGTCAGATTTGAAAGAAAGAGATATAGTGTCAGAGATGAAAGAAAGAGATATAGTGTGAGAGATGAAAGAAAGAGATATAGTGTGAGAGATGAAAGAAAGAGATATAGTGTCAGAGATGAAAGAAAGAGATATAGTGTGAGAGATGAAAGAAAGAGATATAGTGTCAGAGATGATAGAAAAAGATATAGTGTGAGAGATGAAAGAAAGAAATATAGTGTCAGAGATGAAAGAAAGAGATATAGTGTCAGAGATGAGAGAAAGAGATATTGTGTCAGAAATGAAAGAAAGTAATATAATGTGAGAGATGAAAGAAAGAGATATAGTGTCAGAGATGAAAGAAAGGGATATAGTGTCACAGATGAAAAAAGAGATATAGTGTCAGAGATGAAAGAAAGAGATATAGTGTCTGAGATGAAAGAAAGAGATATAGTGTCAGAGATGAAAGATTGAGATATAGTGTGAGAGATGAAAAACAGAGATATAGTGTCAGAGATGAAAGACAGAGATATAGTGTCAGATATGAAAGAAAGAGATATAGTGTGAGAGATAGAAGAAAGAGATATATTGTGAGAGATGAAAGAAAGAGATATTGTGTCAGAGATAAAAGAAAGAGATATAGTGTCAGAGATGAAAGAAAGAGATATAGTGTCGAAGAAGAAAGAAAGAGATATAGTGTGAGAGATGAAAGAAAGAGATATATATTTCAGAGATGAAAGAAAGAGATATAGTGTCAGAGATGAAAGAAAGAGATATTGTGTCAGAGAAGAAAGAAAGTGATATAGTGTCAGAGATGAAAGAAAGAGATATAGTGTCAGAGATGAAAGAAAGGGATATAGTGTCACAGATGAAAAAAGAGATATAGTGTGAGAGATGAAAGAAAGAGATATAGTGTCAGAGATGAAAGAAAGAGATATAGTGTGAGAGATGAAAGAAAGAGACATAGTGTGAGAGATGAAAGAAAGAGATATAGTGTCAGAGATGAAAGAAAGAGATATAGTGTCAGAGATGAAAGAAAGAGATATAGTGTGAGAGATGAAAAACAGAGATATAGTGTGAGAGATGAAAGACAGAGATATAGTGTCAGATATGAAAGAAAGAGATATAGTGTGAGAGATAAAAGAAAGAGATATAGTGTGAGAGATGAAAGAAAGAGATATGGTGTCAGAGATGAAAGAAAGAGATATAGTGTCAGAAATGAAAGAAAGAGATATAGTGTCAGAAATGAAAGAAAGGGATATAGTGTCAGAAATGAAAGAAAGGGATATAATGTGAGAGATGAAAGAAAGAGATATAGTGTCAGAGATGAAAGAAAGGGATATAGTGTGAGAGATGAAAGAAAGAGATATAGTGTCAGAGATGAAAGAAATAGATATAGTGTCAGAGATGAAAGAAAGAGATATAGTGTCAGAGATGAAAGAAAGAGATATAGTGTGAGAGACGAAAGAAAGAGATATAGGGTCAAAGATGAAAGAAAGAGATATAGTGTGAGAGATTAAAGAAAGAGATATAGTGTCAGAGATGAAAGAAAGAGATATAGTGTGAGAGATGAAAGAAAGAGATATAGTGTCAGAGATGAAAGAAAGAGATATAGTGTCAGAGATGAAAGAAAGAGATATAGTGTCAGAAATGAAAGAAAGGGATATAATGTGAGAGATGAAAGAAAGAGATATAGTGTCAGAGATGAAAGAAAGGGATATAGTGTCAGAGATGAAAAACGAGATATAGTGTCAGAGATGAAAGAAAGAGATATAGTGTCAGAGATGAAAGAAAGATATATAGTGTCACAGATGAAAGAAAGAGATATAGTGTCAGAGATGAAAGAAAGAGATATAGTGTCAGAGATGAAAGAAAGAGATATAGTGTCATAGCTGAAAAAAAGAGATATAGTGTCAGAGATGGAAGAAAGAGATATAGTGTCAGAGATGAAAGAAAGAGATATAGTGTCAGAGATGAAAGAAAGAGATATTGTGTGAGAGATGAAAGAAAGAGATATAGTGTCAGTGATGAAAGACAGAGATATAGTGTCAGAGATGAAAGAAAGAGATATAGTGTCAGGGATGAAAGAAAGAGATATAGTGTCAGATATGAAAGAAAGAGATATAGTGTCAGAGATGAAAGACAGAGATATAGTGTGAGAGATGAAAGAAAGAGATATAGTGTGAGAGATGAAAGAAAGAGATATAATGGGAGAGATAAAAGAAAGAGATATAGTGTGAGAGATGAAAGAAAGAGATATAGCGTGAGAGATGAAAGAAAGAGATATAGTGTCAGTGATGAAAGACAGAGATATAATGTCAGAGATGAAAAAAGAGAGATAGTGTCACGGATGAAAGAAAGAGATATAGTGTCAGATATGAAAGAAAGAGATATAGTGTCAGAGATGAAAGACAGAGATATAGTGTGAGAGATGAAAGAAAGAGATATAGTGTGAGAGATGAAAGAAAGAGATATAGTGTCAGAGATGAAAGAAAGAGATATAGTGTCAGAGATGAAAGAAAGAGATATAGTGTGAGAGATGAAAGAAAGAGATATAGTGTCAGAGATGAAAGAAAGAGATATAGTGTGAGAGATGAAAGAAAGAAATATAGTGTCAGAGATGAAAGAAAGAGATATAGTGTCAGAGATGAAAGAAAGAGATATAGTGTCAGAAATGAAAGAAAGTAATATAATGTGAGAGATGAAAGAAAGAGATATAGTGTCAGAGATGAAAGAAAGGGATATAGTGTCACAGATGAAAAAAGAGATATAGTGTCAGAGATGAAAGAAAGAGATATAGTGTCTGAGATGAAAGAAAGAGACATAGTGTCTGAGATGAAAGAAAGATATATAGTGTCAGAGATGAAAGATTGAGATATAGATAGTGTCAGAGATGAAAGACAGAGATATAGTGTCAGATATGAAAGAAAGAGATATAGTGTGAGAGATAAAAGAAAGAGATATAGTGTCAGAGATGAAAGAAAGAGATATAGTGTAAGAGATGACAAAAAGAGATATAATGTGAGAGATGACAACAAGAGATATAATGTGAGAGATGAAAGGATGAAAGAAAGAGATATAATGCGAGAGATGACAGAAAGAGATAGATAATGTGAGAGATGAAAGAAAGAGATATAATGTGAGAGATGAAAGAAAGAGATACAATGTTAGAGATAAAAGAAATGATATAGTGTGAGAGATGAAAGAAAGAGATAGATAATGTGAGAGATGAAAGAAAGAGATATAATGTGAGAGATGAAAGAAAGAGATATAATGTGAGAGATAAAAGAATGAGATATAGTGTGAGAGATGAAAGAAAGAGATATAATGGGAGAGATAAAAGAAAGAGATATAGTGTGAGAGATGAAAGAAAGAGATATAATGTGAGAGATGAAAGAAAGAGATATAATGGGAGAGATAAAAGAAAGAGATATAGTGTGAGAGATGAAAGAAAGAGATATAGTGTGAGAGATGAAAGAAAGAGATATAATGTGAGAGATAAAAGAAAAAGATATAGTGTGAGAGATGAAAGAAAGAGATATAATGTGAGAGATGAAAGAAAGAGATATAATGTGAGAGATGAAAGAAAGAGATGTAATGGGAGAGATAAAAGAAAGAGATATAGTGTGAGAGATGAAAGAAAGAGATATAATGTGAGAGATGAAAGAAAGATATATAATGTGAGAGATAAAAGAATGAGATATAGTGTGAGAGATGAAAGAAAGAGATATAATGGGAGAGATAAAAGAAAGAGATATAGTGTGAGAGATGAAAGAAAGAGATATAATGTGAGAGATGAAAGAAAGAGATATAATGGGAGAGATAAAAGAAAGAGATATAGTGTGAGAGATGAAAGAAAGAGATATAGTGTGAGAGATGAAAGAAAGAGATATAATGTGAGAGATAAAAGAAAGAGATATAGTGTGAGAGATAAAAGAAAGAGATATAGTGTGAGAGATAAAAGAAAGAGATATAGTGTGAGAGATAAAAGAAAGAGATATAGTGTGAGTGATGAAAGAAAGAGATATAATGTGAGAAACGAAAGAAAGAGATATAATGTGAGAGATGAAAGAAAGAGATATAGTGTGAGAGATGAAAGAAAGAGATATAATGTGAGAGATGAAAGAAAGAGATATAGTGTGAGAGATGAAAGAAAGAGATATAATGTGAGAGATGACAGAGATATATATAAATTCCCGGAATCATCCAGCTTGTGTGACGTCATCATCTATGTGAGCAATAGACAGTGGATGTTATTTTACCCACAACCGCCCCTTCTCATAAACCTGAAAACGTTTCATTTCATCACACGGGCCTTATTAATCCTATAGATGGCTGTCGTGAAGTCACGAAATGCAGCGAAATGATAACACAAATATCCCACAGTTTACAAAAACACGAATGTTGTTTTTGTGAGAAGAGAAAGTGGTTTTATGAAAATGAAATCCTGTCATACGCAAGTTCATTAGAGGACAATCTATTGTCAAAAACCAGAAGATAGAAAATGGGCATTGAGCAGTGGTTTTATGACAACAAAAATAAAGAATATCTTGAAAGTCTAAAAATCGTTCTGTCGATATGATAATTGAGAGAAAAAAAAAATAAGTGGCATGGGAATAAGCGGTAATTCTAGTTACA
The DNA here is from genome assembly GCA_032433765.1 of Megaustenia siamemsis. Classification (NCBI taxonomy): domain Eukaryota; kingdom Metazoa; phylum Mollusca; class Gastropoda; order Stylommatophora; family Ariophantidae; genus Megaustenia; species Megaustenia siamemsis. Next base: position 182,701,186 of record JAVIAB010000092.1, read on the forward strand.
TCAGCAGGTTAGTAAAAGAAATGATTTGAGCACATTATGAAATCTGGAAGCATTCGATAAAAAACACAAACTGAAAAAGAACAAATCAATTGTGTGTTTAAATAGTATCGCATTGGGGTAAGCCATTAGATATCTGAAACATTGGTCTAGTGATATGAAGTTGCGACATACGACAGTTGTACATCAATCTAATGAATAATGTAGCAACAAGAGAATGTATTTTTTTCAGGTTTGGTATGTGACTTTTACGACATTGCAATATTTATGCTCAAATAGACCTCCAGATTAATCATCATCATCATCGAGAGCCGTCTTCGTAACGAAGGTTGGCTACAATGGAGCGCCATTCTGTTCTGTCTCTTACTTTGATGGTGCAGATTGTCATAGGCTGACTTGTCCATCTTTTGATGTTACTCGTCCATGTTAGTCTTGGTCTGCCTCTGCCTTTTTTACCTTGTATTTTCCCCTCCAGGATTACTTTTAGTAGGCTAATGTGTCTTTTAACATGACCCAAAAATTGCACTTGTCTTGTTTGAATTGTGCTTAGTAGTTCTCTTTTCATTTTTAGTTGTTTTAAGACTTCATTGTTTGTTTTCTTTTCCTTCCATCCAATTCTACCTATTCTTCTATATATCCACGTTTCAAAGGCTTCAATTCTCTGTTCTGTTTTCTTGTCTAATGTCCATGTTTCTGCACCATATAGGAATATTGAGAAGATGTAACATTTTGCTATTCTTAGTTTTAGCCCCTAATGTTATTTGTATTGATTTTAGTATGTTCTTCGTGACATTAAAATTATGCAATTAAAATTTGCCATTCACATTCTTTTGTTTATTTCAGTTGTACATTTTCCATCATTGGTTATAGTAAGTCCAAGGTAGTTGTACTTCTGAACTGTCTCCACGTCTATTCCTTCAATTTTGATATCCACTTGTAGGTTTTGAGTATTTTCTTTGTTTATGATCATAGTTTTAGTCATTTTGATATTCATATCTAGTCCATATTGTTTGCTTGTCATGTTTATTTCATTAAGTAATTGTTGTAGATCTTTAGGATTTTCTGCAGAACACAATCAAAACTTATACATAGCCTTCATTGATCATGAAAAAGCATTCGACAGAGTAAACAGAGAACAACTGTGGGAGATACTAATAACATACGGAGTAAACCAACATCTAACCAACCTTATTAAAAGTCTCTACATCAACAACAGCTGCAGGATCAGAACAGCAGCAGGCTACACAGACCACTTCGAAGTTAGATCAGGTGTAAGACAGGGGTGCATACTGTCCCCCCCCCCTACTGTTTATTACATACATGGACCATATTAGCAAGCTAGCCAACCCATCAGAGACAGAGGAGATCAACGAGCTTTTATTTGCAGACGACCAGGCACTACTAATACATTAAATAACAGAAGACCTACAAGAACACTTAAACAAACTCAACATCTCAGGCACAAAATACAACATGAAAATTAACATCAACAAAACAGAAGTCATGAATGTCGCAAAAAAAAAAAACATCAACATAACTATAGAAGGCAGACAACTAGAACAAGTAGAGGAATTCAAATACCTAGGAGGTCTAATGACAAACGATAATTCTCAAACAGACTCTGCATGCAAGAACAATAAGACAAATAACCTCTACAGAGATGAAATGTGTTAGACGAATGGCAGGAAAACGTCTGAGACATAAGATCAGAAATGAACAACTGAGAAAAAAGTTAGGAATAGCCCCCGCCATAGAATATATAAGTAACAACAGATAAATTGGTTTGGCCACGTGACAAGGCATAAAAAACAAAACACAACACAACGAACCTTCAACAAACGTTGTGAGAACACCAGACCCATGGGTCGACCACGAAAAAGATGGGTCGATGGAATATTAGAAGCACTAGGAAACATAACAGCAGCAGAGGCAAACAGAAGAACAAAAGGCCGCAAATTATATCTCCCCTCGACGCTGAAAGGCAGATGAGGAAGGAAAGAAGAAGATAGACAGACACATAATAGTACTGACTAAAGATTGGAGCTGAACGTTTGAGCGTAACTTGAAGGTTGCTCAAGTGAAACTATAAAGGACAACATTGTAGGTTAGGCCAACATGTTATCAAGAATAATAGTTCTAGTCATCTTAGAGAGCAAGTGAAATGTCGTCACATAAGTTTATATTTAACTCAATTTAACGAGAAAAAAAAAAGAAAACTGGAAAACTAACGAGAAAGATATATATTTTTTTCTTTAATTTTTTTTGTTTTTTGCGTTCGCCATCTTTCACCTCAGGCGAATTCACTAAAGACTATGAAGTCAGTTTTGTGTTAATCCATTTTTCTTTAACAGCTGTATGCACATGTGTCCCTCGCCGTACAGGCATATAACTCCGACTTTGGACGTACTCATATTTTTTTTTACATCGATGAGTAATTGATGATTAAAGTTGGAACTCGCTGCTGAGACCAAGGGTGATAGCCACAGAGAGAAATCACAAATAAAAATCCCAACTGGTGCAGCCTGGATTTGAACTCACAACCTCTATGACTCGAGGTCGGCGTCTTGTCTCGAGACCAACGAGTCTACCTGAGAAGGATTTGAAGAGGTAAAAGGAAGCTATTCAATAAATAAAGAAGGCAAAACCAAGTTGTACTCAATCTTTGAAAAGCCGAATCAAGAAGTAACCACTCACAGCATGCTTTACGGGCGTCTCTTGGAAAGAACAAACACATTTAGTTTATTGACTCAGGAAAGAGCAGTTAAATGGAAAGCTTTACCGATCAAAGACACCCACGATTTCTTTAATCATCTGCTTTCAGAATTTCGCTTCTTTTTTTCTGTCTTCTACCAATCGCCTGCTTCCAGAATTTTGTCTCTACTTTTCTGTTTACTACCAATTGTCCGCTCAATGTTACGCTCAAAACAGAGCTGCAGAGAAAAGTAATAATAGAACAAAGAAGTATGTGTTAGCACTCGGAAAAATTGACAGACAAACAACAATAGAAAAAAACGAAGAACAATATATGGTCCGAAGTGGGATCGAACCCGTACTCAGTGGCACCGCGCCTTGCCACGAGAAGCCGAACGCTTGGCACACTACCACGCAGCCAACTAAAAAATTGGCTATTGCAGTAGTGTCTTACACGATGACGTTCTCAATGACTATAGCATAGGGTAACGATCACAGACCGGAAATAAATTGTATATTTGTACTTTCCTATTAATGCAAGTATCTCCCAGTAGGGCTGAATACTTGTGTTGTAGACAAACATTTATTGGACGAAACAGCACGAATAGTAGTTCCCAGTGATTATATACTGGGTACAAATAATAATACATAAATATTATTATATGGGGAACTTCCGAGGCGATAATAGGGAATAATAGAACAAAGAAGTATGTGTTAGCACTCGGAAAAATTGACAGACAAACAACAATAGAAAAAAACGAAGAACAATATATGGTCCGAAGTGGGATCGAACCCGTACTCAGTGGCACCGCGCCTTGCCACGAGAAGCCGAACGCTTGGCACACTACCACGCAGCCAACTAAAAAATTGGCTATTGCAGTAGTGTCTTACACGATGACGTTCTCAATGACTATAGCATAGGGTAACGATCACAGACCGGAAATAAATTGTATATTTGTACTTTCCTATTAATGCAAGTATCTCCCAGTAGGGCTGAATACTTGTGTTGTAGACAAACATTTATTGGACGAAACAGCACGAATAGTAGTTCCCAGTGACTATATACTGGGTACAAATAATAATACATAAATATTATTATATGGGGAACTTCCGAGGCGATAATAGGGAATAATAGAACAAAGAAGTATGTGTTAGCACTCGGAAAAATTGACAGACAAACAACAATAGAAAAAAACGAAGAACAATATATGGTCCGAAGTGGGATCGAACCCGTACTCAGTGGCACCGCGCCTTGCCACGAGAAGCCGAACGCTTGGCACACTACCACGCAGCCAACTAAAAAATTGGCTATTGCAGTAGTGTCTTACACGATGACGTTCTCAATGACTATAGCATAGGGTAACGATCACAGACCGGAAATAAATTGTATATTTGTACTTTCCTATTAATGCAAGTATCTCCCAGTAGGGCTGAATACTTGTGTTGTAGACAAACATTTATTGGACGAAACAGCACGAATAGTAGTTCCCAGTGATTATATACTGGGTACAAATAATAATACATAAATATTATTATATGGGGAACTTCCGAGGCGATAATAGGGAATAATAGAACAAAGAAGTATGTGTTAGCACTCGGAAAAATTGACAGACAAACAACAATAGAAAAAAACGAAGAACAATATATGGTCCGAAGTGGGATCGAACCCGTACTCAGTGGCACCGCGCCTTGCCACGAGAAGCCGAACGCTTGGCACACTACCACGCAGCCAACTAAAAAATTGGCTATTGCAGTAGTGTCTTACACGATGACGTTCTCAATGACTATAGCATAGGGTAACGATCACAGACCGGAAATAAATTGTATCCCATATAATAATATTTATGTATTATTATTTGTACCCAGTATATAATCACTGGGAACTACTATTCGTGCTGTTTCGTCCAATAAATGTTTGTCTACAACACAAGTATTCAGCCCTACTGGGAGATACTTGCATTAATAGGAAAGTACAAATATACAATTTATTTCCGGTCTGTGATCGTTACCCTATGCTATAGTCATTGAGAACGTCATCGTGTAAGACACTACTGCAATAGCCAATTTTTTAGTTGGCTGCGTGGTAGTGTGCCAAGCGTTCGGCTTCTCGTGGCAAGGCGCGGTGCCACTGAGTACGGGTTCGATCCCACTTCGGACCATATATTGTTCTTCGTTTTTTTCTATTGTTGTTTGTCTGTCAATTTTTCCGAGTGCTAACACATACTTCTTTGTTCTATTATTCCCTATTATCGCCTCGGAAGTTCCCCATATAATAATATTTATGTATTATTATTTGTACCCAGTATATAATCACTGGGAACTACTATTCGTGCTGTTTCGTCCAATAAATGTTTGTCTACAACACAAGTATTCAGCCCTACTGGGAGATACTTGCATTAATAGGAAAGTACAAATATACAATTTATTTCCGGTCTGTGATCGTTACCCTATGCTATAGTCATTGAGAACGTCATCGTGTAAGACACTACTGCAATAGCCAATTTTTTAGTTGGCTGCGTGGTAGTGTGCCAAGCGTTCGGCTTCTCGTGGCAAGGCGCGGTGCCACTGAGTACGGGTTCGATCCCACTTCGGACCATATATTGTTCTTCGTTTTTTTCTATTGTTGTTTGTCTGTCAATTTTTCCGAGTGCTAACACATACTTCTTTGTTCTATTATTCCCTATTATCGCCTCGGAAGTTCCCCATATAATAATATTTATGTATTATTATTTGTACCCAGTATATAATCACTGGGAACTACTATTCGTGCTGTTTCGTCCAATAAATGTTTGTCTACAACACAAGTATTCAGCCCTACTGGGAGATACTTGCATTAATAGGAAAGTACAAATATACAATTTATTTCCGGTCTGTGATCGTTACCCTATGCTATAGTCATTGAGAACGTCATCGTGTAAGACACTACTGCAATAGCCAATTTTTTAGTTGGCTGCGTGGTAGTGTGCCAAGCGTTCGGCTTCTCGTGGCAAGGCGCGGTGCCACTGAGTACGGGTTCGATCCCACTTCGGACCATATATTGTTCTTCGTTTTTTTCTATTGTTGTTTGTCTGTCAATTTTTCCGAGTGCTAACACATACTTCTTTGTTCTATTATTCCCTATTATCGCCTCGGAAGTTCCCCATATAATAATATTTATGTATTATTATTTGTACCCAGTATATAATCACTGGGAACTACTATTCGTGCTGTTTCGTCCAATAAATGTTTGTCTACAACACAAGTATTCAGCCCTACTGGGAGATACTTGCATTAATAGGAAAGTACAAATATACAATTTATTTCCGGTCTGTGATCGTTACCCTATGCTATAGTCATTGAGAACGTCATCGTGTAAGACACTACTGCAATAGCCAATTTTTTAGTTGGCTGCGTGGTAGTGTGCCAAGCGTTCGGCTTCTCGTGGCAAGGCGCGGTGCCACTGAGTACGGGTTCGATCCCACTTCGGACCATATATTGTTCTTCGTTTTTTTCTATTGTTGTTTGTCTGTCAATTTTTCCGAGTGCTAACACATACTTCTTTGTTCTATTATTCCCTATTATCGCCTCGGAAGTTCCCCATATAATAATATTTATGTATTATTATTTGTACCCAGTATATAATCACTGGGAACTACTATTCGTGCTGTTTCGTCCAATAAATGTTTGTCTACAACACAAGTATTCAGCCCTACTGGGAGATACTTGCATTAATAGGAAAGTACAAATATACAATTTATTTCCGGTCTGTGATCGTTACCCTATGCTATAGTCATTGAGAACGTCATCGTGTAAGACACTACTGCAATAGCCAATTTTTTAGTTGGCTGCGTGGTAGTGTGCCAAGCGTTCGGCTTCTCGTGGCAAGGCGCGGTGCCACTGAGTACGGGTTCGATCCCACTTCGGACCATATATTGTTCTTCGTTTTTTTCTATTGTTGTTTGTCTGTCAATTTTTCCGAGTGCTAACACATACTTCTTTGTTCTATTATTCCCTATTATCGCCTCGGAAGTTCCCCATATAATAATATTTATGTATTATTATTTGTACCCAGTATATAATCACTGGGAACTACTATTCGTGCTGTTTCGTCCAATAAATGTTTGTCTACAACACAAGTATTCAGCCCTACTGGGAGATACTTGCATTAATAGGAAAGTACAAATATACAATTTATTTCCGGTCTGTGATCGTTACCCTATGCTATAGTCATTGAGAACGTCATCGTGTAAGACACTACTGCAATAGCCAATTTTTTAGTTGGCTGCGTGGTAGTGTGCCAAGCGTTCGGCTTCTCGTGGCAAGGCGCGGTGCCACTGAGTACGGGTTCGATCCCACTTCGGACCATATATTGTTCTTCGTTTTTTTCTATTGTTGTTTGTCTGTCAATTTTTCCGAGTGCTAACACATACTTCTTTGTTCTATTATTCCCTATTATCGCCTCGGAAGTTCCCCATATAATAATATTTATGTATTATTATTTGTACCCAGTATATAATCACTGGGAACTACTATTCGTGCTGTTTCGTCCAATAAATGTTTGTCTACAACACAAGTATTCAGCCCTACTGGGAGATACTTGCATTAATAGGAAAGTACAAATATACAATTTATTTCCGGTCTGTGATCGTTACCCTATGCTATAGTCATTGAGAACGTCATCGTGTAAGACACTACTGCAATAGCCAATTTTTTAGTTGGCTGCGTGGTAGTGTGCCAAGCGTTCGGCTTCTCGTGGCAAGGCGCGGTGCCACTGAGTACGGGTTCGATCCCACTTCGGACCATATATTGTTCTTCGTTTTTTTCTATTGTTGTTTGTCTGTCAATTTTTCCGAGTGCTAACACATACTTCTTTGTTCTATTATTCCCTATTATCGCCTCGGAAGTTCCCCATATAATAATATTTATGTATTATTATTTGTACCCAGTATATAATCACTGGGAACTACTATTCGTGCTGTTTCGTCCAATAAATGTTTGTCTACAACACAAGTATTCAGCCCTACTGGGAGATACTTGCATTAATAGGAAAGTACAAATATACAATTTATTTCCGGTCTGTGATCGTTACCCTATGCTATAGTCATTGAGAACGTCATCGTGTAAGACACTACTGCAATAGCCAATTTTTTAGTTGGCTGCGTGGTAGTGTGCCAAGCGTTCGGCTTCTCGTGGCAAGGCGCGGTGCCACTGAGTACGGGTTCGATCCCACTTCGGACCATATATTGTTCTTCGTTTTTTTCTATTGTTGTTTGTCTGTCAATTTTTCCGAGTGCTAACACATACTTCTTTGTTCTATTATTCCCTATTATCGCCTCGGAAGTTCCCCATATAATAATATTTATGTATTATTATTTGTACCCAGTATATAATCACTGGGAACTACTATTCGTGCTGTTTCGTCCAATAAATGTTTGTCTACAACACAAGTATTCAGCCCTACTGGGAGATACTTGCATTAATAGGAAAGTACAAATATACAATTTATTTCCGGTCTGTGATCGTTACCCTATGCTATAGTCATTGAGAACGTCATCGTGTAAGACACTACTGCAATAGCCAATTTTTTAGTTGGCTGCGTGGTAGTGTGCCAAGCGTTCGGCTTCTCGTGGCAAGGCGCGGTGCCACTGAGTACGGGTTCGATCCCACTTCGGACCATATATTGTTCTTCGTTTTTTTCTATTGTTGTTTGTCTGTCAATTTTTCCGAGTGCTAACACATACTTCTTTGTTCTATTATTCCCTATTATCGCCTCGGAAGTTCCCCATATAATAATATTTATGTATTATTATTTGTACCCAGAGAAAAGTAAACTCGGTCAATGTTTGACGTGGCCAGCGGTATCGGATGACCTGGACTAGCATTACATCGTTCAGTAAATGAGTGACATGATCAGGTTAAAAAATAAACAACATTGTTGGTTTCTCCATAAAAATGATGATTTCTTCTTTCATTTACATTTATTATGTGTGTAAATATCATTGCAATGTAAGAAGGGCGAACAGTTTTCTTTTATAACCGACACAAGCATGCATATTTTAAATCATTTCGCTGTCTCTCTCTCCCTTTCTCTCTCTCTCTCTCTCATTCTCTGTATCTCTCACGTTCCTTCTTGTACCTAACTCTAACGCATAAGAGCCAGTTGTAAGTGTTGAAAAGATCTTTTCATGTCCAAGAAATGAAACCGATTGTACGCGATGAAGAGACCTTTGTCCAAGAAACAAAACCAATTGTTAGTGATGAAACGACTTGTCTATGTCCAAGAAATGGAACTAAATGTAATTTACGACTAAAAATTCCTAATCAAAGTGGAAAACAAATGAAGGATACGCGTTAAATAGTGTCACGCACGGGGAATAAATATTGTGTTAGTATTCAAATGTGTCTATATCCACCATAATTTTCATGGAACATGTGATCAGCATTTCACCTAGTCTCCCGACATTCCAGAAGAAATTCTCTGCTGCCCATTTTAATAGGTTGAGTTAACCCAGAATATGTGTCAGGTACATACAAGTAAAACAATAAAGCACATGCTACATTTTATTTAGAGTAAAGAAATTGAACCCAAACCGACCTGACCACCTGCTGTCAGATTCACCGACGTCCTTGGTGACTAGAAAGCATCTCGAGTTACTAGTGGCTAGTGTGTTTTATACCCGGTATGGACTTCCGGTCAATATGGCGGATAGGCGACAGGAACCGTTGAAGCTCAGTCAGAAAAGTGTTCATTGTTGCAGTTTCCTCATATTCCAAGTCCAGCTTGATGTGGGAGCTACTGAGTTTAGAGCTATGTGCACACCGTGAGCTGTGTTTTTCATCCAGATTATGTTTGGATATCCCGATTGCTTACGATGAATGATGATATAGAATTACGAAGTACAGTTCAGATAAGTTCACTTTCGGTGCCGCTTGGCCTTATGTCTTTTGGCGTCTGCTGTAGCTGCTATGATTGGGACTGCAGCTGCCTTTCTTTGTCTGGGTTCTTCAATAAATGGGTTTTAATTCGGATGATTCCACTGGCACGAGTGGTTAAGAAATTATGGATTTTAATTCGTTTACAGTGAAACAGAGGTCTTCGACTAACCATAACCATACAGATAACCATCCCCCGTATATGACAAGTTATATGAAATAATGTGAAATAAAACATTTAAAGGTCGTTTAACCATGTACGTGTTTAGTGGCAGGTAGAAAGATACCACAAAATCTGTTCTGACTTTAGGGTCAAAGATTGCATAAATTAGATCTTAAATAAAATTAAATACGAAGAAAACTAGAAGTATTACGAGAACATTTAAATAAACCTAACAGCACAGGCACTCAATACAACATGGAAATCAACATAAAAAACAAAAGTCATTAATATTGCAAAAGAGAAACAGAAGATCACAATAATGATAGATGACAGAAAATTATAACATGAAGCAATTTAAATATCTAGGTAAGTCATCTAGGCAGACAACTAAAACAGGTAGAGGAATTCAAATACCTAGGAAGTCTAGTGACAGACGACAATTTACAAACAACAGAAAAAGATTCAAGATGAAACACAGCTTGACAAATCCTTGGACAGCTCTCACCACTATTGTCCAAGAAGTAAATAACTCAAGAGGGAAAACGGGCACTCAACAATACAATATTCATCCCAGCTTTGTGCTACCAATGCCAGCCTGTACACTAGATGTAAGAACAATAAGAAAAATAACATCTACTGATATGAAATGTGTTAAATGAATGACAGCAAACAGCCGGAGAGATAAAATCAGAAATTAAGAACTGCAAAAAAGCTAGGAATAATTCCCGTCATATTCATAAAGAAACAACAGATACAAATGGTTCCGCCAAGTAATAGCACAGAAAGATGAACAACACTACATAACGAGCGTTCAGTAAACACTGTGAGAACACCACACCCAATAGCCGACCATGAAAAAGATGGATTGATGAAATATTAGAAGCACTAGGAAACATAGCAGCAGACGTCAAAAGCAGAGCAATTTAAAAAAGAAGCCAACACTTCGACTTATGGACGTACGTTAGTGTGACTTAGGGAGCAGCGATAGCTCAGTGGTTAGTGATCTGGACTACAAAGGACAAGCGGTAGGGTTCGATCCCAACGACGGCTTCCGTTTCATCCAGCCTTTAATGGGTACCGGATTTATTTCTGGGAAAGTAAAGTGGCACGGGCGTAATACCGACCACATTACCCCAAAAATCATGCGCCGAAGGTCTGTAAAATTTAGGGTCACTAACACCATATTCCCTATTCGCCACTTGGCGGGACGGGGGTACTTTACTTTAGTTTACTTAACTTTGGTTAGGAGCCATCTCCCTCGCTCCCACCCTCAACACTTCGGTACGGCCCCTTGTGGTCGTAACTGTATCACCTGTGCCTATGTGCTCCCTGCTGACTCGGTCTTGTTCCCTAATGGACGGTTCGAGATCAAGCATAGCTTCACATGTGTGTCCCGCAACATCATTTATGCCATCATATGCCAACGATGCCACGTGACCTATATTGGTGAGTCTGGGAGAAGATTAGCGGAAAGATTTTGTGAACATCTACGTGATGTCCAACAAAATACTGGTACTCCGGTGTCTTCCCACTTCAACTCCCCTGATCACAAGGGCAAAGACGACATCCGTGTCACTGGTATTGTCCTTTGTCACTCTGGCGACCGCAGCCGCTATACTTTGGAAAATCGCCTTATAGTCCAGTATGGTTCGCTGACCCCGAGAGGTATGAATGTATCAACTCATACGCATAGTTTCCTTTTGGTTGCTCCTTCCCTTTTGCATAGCCTTCTCTACTACACATATTTGGGTTCTTTGGTCTACTTACTATGTCATGCTTTTTATAGTTCTTCTCCTCTAGTCCCTTATGAGACACTTCGGTTTTCTCCTCTATACCTTTTTTTTCTGTGCTTCTTACCCCTCATTTGTTTTTATTGTACCCCACTCTCAGATATCTCACTCTTAGCGTCTTTTTACACCTGTCAGTCTACTATTCGATTCTTTCTCCTTTGTGTTTGCACACTGACCCCTGTGTGTACTCCTCTGGTTCTGTGTACATTTACGCACTTTTTTGCACGTTTCTCAACGTTCACGACAGCCGCACTTGGTTACGATTTCATTTTGGATTTGACAGGATAGTTTTTTATTTATTTTGTTTTCTTTAACACATTTTGATTGTTTTTATTTTGGTTGTTTCGTTATTAGTTTTGTGTGTGTGTTTTTTTTTGTTTGTTCCTGATGAAGGCCTATTGAGCCGAAACGTTGTTTAGTCTGTGTCGTCCACTTGTCACGTAAAGCTTCTTACATACCATTTTTTTTTTAATTTTTCCTTACTTTACTTTACTAATGTGACTTGAAGACTCTGAACATAAACCTTGCGGCCTGTGAAGAAATAGCTGCAGACCGCAATCTTTGGAAACACACTCTAGCACTCCAGTTAAAACAAGAAGTAGACAGATTCATCATCATCATCATCGTGTGCCTTCTCCGCAACGAATGTTGGCTACAATGGATCGCCATTCTACTCTGTTTCTTGCTTTGATAGTCCAAGCTGTCGTAGATTGACTTGTCCATCTTTTGATGTTACTCGTCCATGTTAGTCCTGGTCTGCCTCTGCCTCTTTTACCTTGTATTTTTCCTTCCAATATTACTTTTAGTAGGCTATTGTGTCTTTTAACATGCCCCAAAAGTTTCATTTGTCTTGTCTTAATTGTATTTAGTAGTTCTCTTTTTATTTTCAGTTGTTTTAAAACGTTATCGTTTGTTATCTTTTGTTTCCATCCAATTCTACCTATTCTTCTATAAATCACATTTCAAAGGCTTCAATTGTCTGTTCTGTTTTCTTGTCTAATGTCCATGTTTCTGCACCATACAGGAATATTGAGAAGATGTAACATTTTGCCATTCTTAGTTTCAGCCCTGCTGATATTTATTTTGTTGTTAGTATATTTTTCATGGAATTAAAATTACCTTTTGCCATACCTATTCTTTTTTTTATTTCAGTTTTGCATTTTCCATCATTGGTTATAGTATGTCCCAGGTAGTTGTAGACAGATTCATAGAAGAGAGAATACACGGCGAAATAAAATATAAAAATAACAATTCTAGGGGCGCTGCAAAATCCATAGTCAACTTTGACTGTGTAGCATTCTTTAATTTGTTCCAATAGTGGGTTGTAACGAAACGTTGGTTTGCTTAGAATCGTCCTATCTAGAAACGCTGAACCATTTTAATATTATAAAAATAGTTGTTTTGGTGTAAACGTACTCGCAATGCTTCAAACTAACAGCTACGTCCCTTTGTTCATATTTTATTCTATTATAAATACGTCAGAAGACAGTTGCAGTTATGGAACTTTGTCCCATACAACGGCTGATAACGACAACTGGAATCTCACGCTGCCAGGGACATTCCAACTCGGAAATTGGATGAGAATCATTAAGTCAGTTTCTGTGTTTGTTATGTGTTTAGATATTGTCAACAAACAGGTGGTCGGAGTGAGGCCTGATATCAAATATTCAGATTGCAAAACCATCATCGCGAGTTACATTTGACAAGAGAAACACAACGCTAAGATAACAGTAAATTGCAAATGTAATTTCACTTCTTCTTTCCTTCCTCATCTGCCTTTCAGCGTCGATGGGAGATATAATTTGCGGTCTGTTGCTCTTCTGTTTGCCTCTGCTGCTGTTATGTTTCTTAGTGCTTCTAATATTCCATCGACCCATCATTTTCGTGGTCGACCCTTGGGTCTGGTGTTCTCACAACGTTTGTTGAAGGATCGTTGAGTTGTGTTTTGTTCTTTCTGCCTTGTCACGTGGCCAAACTATTTTATCTGTTGTTTCCTTATATATTCTATGGCGGGGGCTATTCCTAGATTTTTTCTCAGTTCTTCATTTCTGATCTTATCTCTCAGACTGTTTCCTGTCATTCGCCTAACACATTTCATCTCTGTAGAGGTTATTGTTCTTATTGTTCTTGCATCTAGGGTCCAGGTCTGGCATTGGTAGCACAATGTTGGGATGAAGATTGTATTGTAGAGTTCTCGTTTTGCTTCCAGAGTTATTTCCTTTTTGGACAATTGTGGTGATAACTGTGCGAAGATTTGACAAGCTTTGTTGCATCTTTATTCTATCTCTGCTGTTTGAGAATTATCGTTTGTCATTTGACTTCCTAGGTATTTGAATTCCTTTACTTGTTCTAGTTGTCTGTCTTCTATATTTATGTTGATGTTCTGTTTATTTTTGGAGACATTCATGACTTCTGTTTTGTTGATGTTGATTTTCATGTTGTATTTTGTGCCTGAGATGTTGAGTTTGTTTAAGTGTTCTTGTAGGTCTTCTATTGTTTCATGTATTAGTGCCTGATCGTCTGCAAATAGAAGCTCGTTTATCTCCTCTGTCTCTGATGGGTTGGCTAGCTTGCATATAAGTCCATGTATGTAATAAACAGTAAGGGGGATAGTACGCATCCCTGTCTTACACCTGATCTAACTTCGAAGTGGTTGTGTAGCCTGCAGCTGTTCTGACCCTGCATCTGCTGTTGACGTAGAGGCTTTTAATACGGTTGGTTAGATGTTGGCTTACTCCGTATGTTGTTAGTATCTCCCATAGTTGTTCCATGTTTACTCTGTCGAATGCTTTTTCCAGGTCAATGAAGTCTATGTATAAGTTTTGATTGTGTTCTGTCGTTTTTTCAGCAAGCTGTTTTAGTGTCAATAGTGCATCGGTACATTCTGTGTTTTTTTTCGGAACCCCATTTGAAAATCGCTTAACTGTAGTTCTATTATTGGCCTCAGCCTTTTTTCCACGATTTTGGCGTATAGATTTCCTACGTGGCTGAGAAGAGATATACTTCTACATTTTTTTTATTGCAGTCTCATTTGCTACCTTTCTTTTTCCATATTGGTATGATTGCCTGTTGCCAGTCTCCTGGAGCTTGTTGTTGGTGCCATGCTGCATTAAATATTCTGTGCAGCCATTGCATTCCTGTTTCTCCTGCAGCTGCTATTATTTCTTTTGGTATGTTATCTATCTCCGGTGCTTTGTTTCTTGGTGCATATTTGATTACTTCTTCGATTTCCTCTTTCATGATGTTGGGTTCAGTATTTGTGAGTTCTGGCGTGGTTTTGTTGTCTTATTGGTAGTTGGAATGTTTAACAGGTCTTGAAAATATTCTTTCCATTTCTGTTGCATACATTGGTTATTTGATATTGGCTGCCCGTCTTTGTCATTTATCAGCTCAGTAGGATCATGGCTTTCTTTTCTCGCTCTTGTGGCTTTTACTGCTTTGTAGAAATCTCTTGTGGCTGTCTTGAAGTCCCTGCTCATGTTTTGTCCGAATTCTGTCCAATTCTTTTGCTTAGCTTCTTTGATCAACATTTTAACTCTTTTTTTAACTAATGCATATTTCTCATATTTTTCTTGGTTCTTGTTCTCCCACCAATTTTTAAACAATATCTTCTTTTCCTTAATTGCTTCTCTGATTGTTTCGTTCCATCACGGGGTGCTCTTTTTCCCTTCTCTTGTTCTTAGCTTCGTTCCACAAACTGTTTTAGAGATGTTGGTTACTGTTTCTTTAAATGGTTTCCACTCTTCTTAACTGTGAATACTTGGTTACTATTTTCTTGTTCTGTTTTCTTGTTAGTATAAAATCTATCTGGCTTCTGCATGTTATGTCATTCCATCTGTACCAGGTGTATACTTGCGAGTCTCTGTGTTTGAAGAATGTGTTGGTGATGAATAAATCATTATGATTGCATAGTTCCAGCAGTCTGCTTCCATTTTCGTTTATTTCAGCTGTTTTATCGCCAAAGGGTCCTAAGATATCACTGTTCTCACTGTTGCGTTTCCCAAGCCTTCCATTAAAATCTCCCATCACTAACATGTCGTCGCTTTCGTCAATCTTGTTAATGATTTCATTCAATGTGTCGTAGAATTCTTCACTGTCTCTATCATTGTTGTTGCATGAGGTATATATTTGAATGTAATTTGTTTTTTCGATCATCTTCTAGTAGTTTAATTGTCATAATTCTTTCTGAATGGTATTTTATTTTTTCTAGAATGTTCTTATAATAACATCAGATGGGAGATGCACCACAGAAATAAAGAGCAGAATAGCTCAAGCCAAAATAACATTTCAGAAAATGAAAAATAATCTTATGCAACAAATCTATGTCAATAAAAGTTAGAAAGAGAGGTCATCGGTGCTATATAGATCCAATTCTGACCTATGGAAGCGAATCATGGACAGTAGACAAACAAATGAAAAGACGATTAGAGGCCACAGAGATTGGATTTCTCAGAAGAATGTTGAAAGTTCCCTGGCTAAAAATACCAATGAGGAAATTCTCAAAGAGGCCAACACAAAAAGAGAGCTCTTAAAAAACATCAGAAAGAAGCAATCAACATTTTTCGGGTACATCATGAGAAGAGGAAAGTTGGAATACTTGGTTACAACTGGCAAAATAAAAGGAAAGAGAGATCGCGGACGACAAAGAGAGAAAATACTAGATAGCTTGGTGTCATGGCATGGAAAACAGTCAACAACAGAACTGATACGATGCACTGTAGATAGAAGATTGTGGAGGGACATGATCACCTACGCCAACCGGTAAGGCACATGATGATGATGATGAGAATGTTCTTTGCGTGTTCTGGGTCATACAGCATATGAGCAACACATAAAACCTACAACATATAAACAACACATAAAACCTACTCCATGTGTTGCTCTTTCTGTGTTGTCGACTCCTGAGAATATTGTCGTGTAGTTCATGTGTGTTTTCTTTATCTGTTGTCCTTTTACTCTGGTGTCCGCTAATCCTAGTATTTTAATTTTCCTTTTTGTCATTTCTTCTATATGTTCGACTTCTTTATTTTTTATCCCGCATATATTTATCGTTGCTATTTTAATCTCCATCTTCTGTGTATTTCTCTGAGCATAAAACATTTATCCGTTACCGACCTGCTGAGGCAGTCGTAAGTTAAGGGCTTAAGCAAATGTAATTAAGAAAATTAAACTATTATTTTTAATAAGGCGAAAAATGATTAAACATATTAAAAATGGCCTAGAATACTCAGTGAATGTCCATAGGTAAGTGTTATAGAGCTGTGATGTTATTTATTCTTTATATTATCTTTGTACTCTCTTGACAGCACATCACATTTATAGTTGATCACAACAGGTAAACCATCACAGTCTCTTTTTCTCTCATTATATAATCATAATAAGTTTATTGATTTCTATGATTAATCTTGGCCTATGATCGTTCTGTAGTGGATGCACTTATCTTAAATTAATGTTCATTAATTCGGGACTTCTCTGAGGCAAATCGCCGATGGCTATGATCAGTCCCAAGTGCATATCTTGCAACATTATTCAACTTACGTTCATGAGGAATGTGAAACAACTTGAGATACTCTTAAACACTTTCACAACACTAAAGTTCATATTTTAATTGCTATGCTCACTACTCTCTATCAACGTATTTAATAACTTCTCAACTGACTTAAAACTACAACTTGAAGATTCTAACTTCTTAACTAACTGGAACAACTTTCTAATCTGAACTTTTCTAACTGTGTGTCTAATTTCCGAACTTGTCTAATTCTCATTCCTGACTGTCTCTATCTCTAACTGTTCTATCCCTGACTCCTGACTCTTCTAACTGTTATGTCCTGACTCCTCTCTCTCTAACTGTAACTGTATAAAACCTATGGTGTTGAAGTTTAAATACTCCAACCGCAACTCTTCGCCTACAAATCAGCAGCTAATCAAACTGTCGCAAAGTGACAATTTGCGCTCTTCTGATTACTTGAGTTGGTCACTCCTCATCATTCTGTGACTCAAAATCTGACATATGTCTCACCTATCCACGATTTAATAAATAACGCTTTGTTTTCGTGACTTTCTATGCCTCTTCAAAATAATGGCTACCTCATGACAATGACCTTTCCTGGTAGTTGGATGACAACTTATTTATCAGACGGGCCAAAATCAGAGTCAACGCATGCTGTATTGTTATTTCCCCAACCTTCTGTTGTGGAAATCTGCGTCTGCTCTCACTCACAAACTTGGTTGAAGTGGAAATTCCCATGGACCTAAACTCATCATCGTGTCGGCCAGTACTTATGGACACTACCTCCTTCCCACTTTCTGTGTATCCACTACCCCCTATGTGAACTTCTACCTTAACTTGGTGGGTGTCCTTTTTATGTCCGAGTATAATTCCTCGGTGGGTGTCCCTACCCTTACGATAAACTTTTATTCCCCTAACTTGTTATTCTGCCTGGAATTTTCCATACCTTAAATGTATGTCCTATCACTGATTGTCGCTACCATATGTTACTGCTATTATCTATGAAAGAATGGGTAACGACTAAATTACCCTCGCCCATGCTTTCATTAGCTTACTGTAACATAAGGTGTTCAGATTTTCTCCGAAAATATAACACACAGTATGTATGCTGATCACTCTCATGGTTTTCTGTTATGCATATTTCAAACTCACCATCTTGATTCAGTTCTACATTAATGAAAATAAACCGATTAGCAACATCGTGCCACATAGAAAACAAAGGTAGGAAAGAAAACAACATATGATAATAATGAAGCCAAGGATCATAAATCAAAAGTGCAAGACAAAGTGTCTTATCTATTCTACTACCCGACTTGCCATTCTGATAATGTCAGAAATAGCCTTCCGAAAAGCTTCACGACCAGAGTCTGGGCAGATAGTGGCCAGCGACTCATAGCTGACTGTTTGCGATAGTGATCGGTGTACAACTGAGCTGATCCAGCTTCTCCTCCACACCCAACGATGCCTCAGACTAACCAGTCTGGCCCAGCGAGTAGAGTTCTAAGAGGGAAGGCAGCCCAGTACTCAATTATACTATGTCGTAGACGGATGTGTCGAGATGAAAGAAGCAACTAAATGGTCTAAGCTAGCAACACAGTACTTTTGCAACAAATTTAACGCTTTTTAATGGCGGAATATGAAGAACAGTAGTCGACAGGTGAACACGGAAGAAGACAAGCCATCAGTACCGAAGATGAACATCAGTCTGCCTCCAATAATCTTTAATTTCGTAAAAGACACCAAGAACACACTCACATGCCGTATTTTTTTGTTTTTGTTTTTTTGTGAATCTCATTTGTGAGTCTTATGTGTGAGTCTCATTTGTGAGTCTCATGTGTGAGTCTCATGTGTGAGTCTCATGTGTGAGTCTCATAACTGCACCTCCATCAGCCACTGTGTCACTCTTCCACAACACAACAATAAGAACATTTGAATGCCTGTGTTTTCTCTATCTCTATAGTTGAAACAGGGAGCCGCGATAGCTCAGTGGATAGTGAGCTGGACTACCACGGACAAGGGGTAGGGTTCGATCCCAACCGACGGCTTCCGGGTTCACCCAGCCTTAAATGGGTACCGGATTTTTTTCTGGGAAAGTAAAGCAGCACGGGCGTAATACTGACCACATTACCCCAAAAATCATGTGCTGAAGGTCTGTAAAATATTGGGTCACTAACACCATATTTCCCTATACGCCACTTGGCGATGACGGGGGTACTTTACTTCTACTATAGTTGAAACAAGAAAAAGAGTTCTTAAATATTATGTGGAGCCAGTCTTAACATATGGATGTGAATAATAGACAATAGGACAACAGACAAGAAAATCACTGGAGACTGTAGAAATGTGGTTTTACAGAAGAATGTTGAGAATACCATGGGCAGCTAAGAAGAGTAATGAAAATGTTCTGAAAGAGGTCACAGCAAAAAGAGAGCTAATTTCCAATATTAGGAAGAAACAATCATCATTTTTTGGCCATGTAATGAGAAGAGAACAACAGGAATATATTGTAACAATCGTAAAAACTGAGGGACGAAGAGATAGAAGGAAGCAAAGAGAAAAAATACCAGACAACTGAAGAGAATGGTTTGGCAGAAGGTCAACAACAGAAATGATAAATAACTGTCGAGATCGAAAGTTGTGGTGAGACATGATCACCTACGCCAGCAGGCCAGGTACTTGATGATGATGATAGCACCAATGGTGCCCTCGACTCAAGTGCGTCAACCATTTGAGAGTCAACGACCTGGTTACTGTTGCTATCTTGTTCTCATTCACGATTTAGTTGCAACAATTATATATGACAACAACACAGGCACTCACGGGTGTGGAACATGAGAAACCTATTTAATGGAACGTGATCATTTTGTATTAGACCCCAGAGTTACACCCCTTGTTTATTTTTAAATTCAGACAACATATTATTCACTTGATTGTGCTATAAACAACATTTATTTGTATTTGTTTGTTTGACTCCAGTTCATTTATTGAAATAACAAGTTTGACATTCCTGAATAATTACTTGTATTGTTTACGTGTTTTGGATACCCACAAGAAAATTGCATTCCATTACTATCCCCCATCTGAAATGTTGTCACATTTTGATCACGGCTCAGTTGGCACAATCAAGGTCTGATGGTCTCTCCCGTAGCTAGCGACACTGAAACAATGAAACGTAATGATTTTGGCAGCTCTACGTTAGCATTTTTTCTTCAATCTGTATCAGTGTCGATATGTTCAGTTTATGTATCATTACATTCGTTCGATTACATGTGTTGTTGTTGTTGTTGTTGCTGGTTTTTATTTTGTCGACAGGGTGCAGGGCGAGTGAATTTGATTTACATTAAAAATAGAGGGAATGATGCACAATGTTAGGCTTGCGTTTGTAGTTTCGCTTGACTTAGTTATGTGGCACTATCAAAACAGCAAGGATGGGAATTGGATACATTGATAACTAGTTTTTCATACACGATTTTAAGTGCATTTTATAATCCATACAGCACGTCTAACATTGTTTTATAAACCACACATCACCTCTAGAATTGTCTCATAATCCACACAACACTTCTAGCATTGTCTCATAATCCACACATCACCTCTAGCATTGTCTCATAATTCACACATCACTTCTAGCATTGTCTCATAATTCACACATCACCTCTAGCATTGTCTCATAATTCACACATCACCTCTAGCATTGTCTCATAATCCACACAACACTTCTAGCATTGTCTCATAATTCACACATCACTTCTAGCATTGTCTCATAATCCACACATCACCTCTAGATTTGTCTCATAATTCACACAACACTTCTAGCATTGTCTCATAATCCACACATCACCTCTAGCATTGTCTCATAATTCACACATCACTTCTAGCATTGTCTCATAATTCACACATCACCTCTAGAATTGTCTCATAATTCACACAACACTTCTAGCATTGTCTCATAATTCACACATCACCTCTAGCATTGTCTCATAATTCACACAACACTTCTAGCATTGTCTCATAATCCACACATCACCTCTAGCATTGTCTCATAATTCACACAACACTTCTAGCATTGTCTCATAATCCACACATCACCTCTAGCATTGTCTCATAATTCACACATCACTTCTAGCATTGTCTCATAATTCACACATCACCTCTAGCATTGTCTCATAATTCACACATCACCTCTAGAATTGTCTCATAATTCACACAACACTTCTAGCATTGTCTCATAATTCACACATCACCTCTAGAATTGTCTCATAATTCACACATCACTTCTAGCATTGACTCATAATTCACACATCACCTCTAGCATTGTCTCATAATTCACACATCACTTCTAGCATTGTCTCATAATTCACACATCACTTCTAGCATTGTCTCATAATCCACACATCACCTCTAGCATTGTCTCATAATTCACACATCACTTCTAGCATTGTCTCATAATTCACACATCACTTCTAGCATTGTCTCATAATTCACACATCACTTCTAGCATTGTCTCATAATCCACACAACACTTCTAGCATTGTCTCATAATCCACACAACACTTCTAGCATTGTCTCATAATCCACACAACACTTCTAGCATTGTCTCATAATCCACACAACACTTCTAGCATTGTCTCATAATCCACACAACACTTCTAGCATTGTCTCATAATCCACACAACACTTCTAGCATTGTCTCATAATCCACACAACACTTCTAGCATTGTCTCATAATCCACACATCACCTCTAGCATTGTCTCATAATTCACACATCACTTCTAGCATTGTCTCATAATTCACACATCACTTCTAGCATTGTCTCATAATTCACACATCACTTCTAGCATTGTCTCATAATCCACACATCACCTCTAGAATTGTCTCATAATCCACACATCACCTCTAGCATGGTCTCATAATTCACACAACACTTCTAGCATTGTCTCATAATTCACACAACACTTCTAGCATTGTCTCATAATTCACACAACACTTCTAGCATTGTCTCATAATTCACACAACACTTCTAGCATTGTCTCATATTTCACACAACACTTCTAGCATTGTCTCATAATTCACACATCACTTCTAGCATGGTCTCATAATTCACACAACACTTCTAGCATTGTCTCATAATTCACACAACACTTCTAGCATTGTCTCATAATTCACTCAAGACTTCTAGCATTGTCTCATAATTCACACAACACTTCTAGCATTGTCTCATAATTCACACATCACTTCTAGCATTGTCTCATAATTCAAGCAACACTTCTAGCATTGTCTCATAATTCACACAACACTTCTAGCATTGTCTCATAATCTACACAACACTTCTAGCATTGTCTCATAATTCACACAACACTTCTAGCATTGTCTCATAATTCACACATCACTTCTAGCATTGTCTCATAATTCAAGCAACACTTCTAGCATTGTCTCATAATTCACACAACACTTCTAGCATTGTCTCATAATTCACACAACACTTCTAGCATTGTCTCATAATTCACACAACACTTCTAGCATTGTCTCATAATTCACACAACACTTCTAGCATTGTCTCATAATCTACACAACGCTCTCTATGAAGAAACTTAGAATCCTTGAATTATTTCTATGCATTCCTGTGAACCAAGACTTCACATCCACAGATAGAGAAGATCCTGCTTCACTGTTATTGGACTCTGCATAAATATGCTTCGTTTTCTCACTGTTCTTTACTTACTGTATTTTACTGTTAAATGTATGTATCTAATTTCGAACGTATTTTATGTTTTCCTGACGAAAGACACGTTATTGTTGCAACGTGATACTGTTTTTGTGTCGTTTTATCATTTTACAAGGAGATAGGTACAGATTTGAAATATACAAAAATATAAAATGCTCATCTTGGCCTGGAGCATAGCTGCAGAAATCATAAGTAAAAAGGTAAAGTACCCCCGTCACGCCAAGTAGCGTATAGGGAAATATGGTGTTAGTGACCGTATATTTTACAGACCTTCAGCACATAATTTTTGAGGTAATGTGGTCGGTATTACGCCCGTGCTGCTTTACTTTCCCAGAAAAAAAATCCGGTACCCATTTAAGGCTGGATAAACATAAAATGGTAGTGAGCAGTTGGACTAACAGAAGCAAGACAAACGTCAACGTTTCGGGCAAAAAAGCCTTCATCGTGTATAGCTAAGAAGCTTTACACATTAAACAAACAAATCAAAGTCAGAACAAAAAGAATACACAGCGATACAGTTAAAACAAAGTGCGGAAATAGTGACGGAAAAGGCGATGGGCGTACTACTGTATATTATCGTTTACGTGTTTTATTATGTTCTCTGCGTTTGATATTTGAGAAATGCTGCTATCCTCACCTGTTTCAGTATTATAGTTAAGTCAAGGTGTGTTTCTTATGCCTACATTATGCCACATGTAACAGTTGTAAAGTAAATTAAAACCAACGATGGCCAAACTTATCCACGAACACAATGACGTTATCTCCCTAAACACTACAATACATCTTATAGTAGAGATGAATATAACTCTGTCCGTGTGGCTACCGAGGTCCCCACAGTGAGGGGAGCAAAGAAGAGAGTCACTGCTACCTGCCACGCTTGTCGTAAGAGGCGACTAAGGAGATTTGAAATCGTTGCCTTTGCAGTTGAGCACATTGTGTATGTAGCGACCTTGCCTTCAGAGCGCATTTTGGGAAATGTTGTGACAAGTGCTGGAGCGGATGAATGAATCTCGTTCCATGGATAGAATAGAAAATAACTTATGAAATTGTGTACTTCGCCTTAAACGCAGAACTAGCGTCACTTATTTACTGAAGCTTGACATTGAAGTGAATGCAGCTGCCATTAGGGAAAGGAAATGCCTGCCACTGCTAGATCATCCACATCGGGCTGTTGTGTTCGTGCACGCATGTCTCATGCCTCTACGTAGACGTTATCCATATCCTGACGTAACTTCCGCTCCTAGATTATGTGGGATTGGAAATGGGAGGTGTTGAGATTGACAGCAGTGAAACACTCGTTCCATCCTTCAATTTGTTGAGGATATCCGGGGGCTGTCGATTTGAAAGATTAAGATACATCATGACAAAATGTAGAACCTCGTCCAGACGCAACTGAAGTGAGCGGGACATTGTGCGTGGTTGATAGAGATATCTAAAACTATTGCCTCAAATGGGTAAGTACCTGGAGATTGAATACTCTTTTCTCATTCGATAATGAAAAAGAAACGAAATTCAACAAACTCTAAAAAAAGGATTGACCTGTGTTAAATTGTAAATTGGTGAGTAATGATTCTCAAAGAAGCCAACACAAAAAGAAAGCTCCTAAAAACATAAGAAAGAAATAATCGATATTTTTGCGAGCACGTCATGAGAAGAAGAAAGTTGGAGTACTTAGTTACAAATGCAGGGAGGGAGAGATAGCGGACGACATAGTGAGAAGATACTATTTTTTTTTGGTAATAGATAGCTTGGTGTCATGGCACGGAAAACAGCCAACAACAGAATTGATACGATGTACCGGTTCTTGTTCAGGATGGAAGCGTTGTTTATCTCCCCTCTTATAATGGACAGTTGCGACCCTAAGTCACCATCGTAAGGCATCGCTTGTTACTGACGCAGAAAGTTAAATCCACGGTTGTAATAACGTGAAAAAGCAAGCATAAATAGATGTGATACCAATACTGACGCATGGATGCCAAAGTTGGAGATACACCAAGACTTAACATTAGTAATTAAATGCCCTTGAAAAGAAATGTCTTCTTACTATCTCAAACATAAGCTGGAAATAACACATTTCAAATGAACAGAATAAAGACAAATTAAAACAAGAATACGTGTTGAGCTTTAAAAGAAGAAGGCGTTGGAAATAAATACACCGGCCATGTGCTAAGAATGATTGAAGAAAGACTTCCCCGTCAGGCTTTCATGTGGAAACCATCTTTTAAAAGAAAACAAGGCAGACCAAGAGAATCTCAGTGCAGAACAATTAATAGAGGAGGCTCAACCGTGGGATTATGAAAAAACCAAGAACTACAAGAACTAGCAACAAATCGTCAAAGGTGGAGAAGTATAACCTTCGTTCTATGTGCCTTCTTCGGTCCCAGAGGAAAATGAAACTTCAGAATAGAAAATTGTGGAAGGACATGATCGCCTGCGCCAACCGGTATGGTACATGAAGATAATGATGATGGTAGTAGTTTGTATGGTCACTTGTGAGTGGTCTGTATGGTCACTTGTGTGTAGTTTGTGTGGTCACTTGTGAGTAGTTTGTGTGGTCACTTGTGAGTAGTTTGTGTGGTCACTTGTGAGTAGTTTGTATGGTCACTTGTGAGTAGTTGGTATGGTCACTTGTGAGTAGTTTGTGTGGTCACTTGTGAGTAGTTTGTATGGTCACTTGTGAGTAGTTTGTGTGGTCACTTGTGAGTAGTTTGTATGGTCACTTGTGAGTAGTTTGTGTGGTCACTTGTGAGTAGTTTGTATGGTCACTTGTGAGTAGTTTGTGTGGTCACTTGTGAGTAGTTTGTATGGTCACTTGTGAGTAGTCTGTATGGTCACTTGTGAGTAGTTTGTGTGGTCACTTGTGAGTAGTTTGTATGGTCACTTGTGAGTAGTCTGTATGGTCACTTGTGAGTAGTTTGTGTGGTCACTTGTGAGTAGTTTGTGTGGTCACTTGTGAGTAGTCTGTATGGTCACTTGTGAGTAGTTTGTATGGTCACATATGAGTAGTTTGTATGGTTACATGTGTGTAGTTTGTGTGGTCACTTGTGAGTAGTTTGTATGGTCACTTGTGAGTAGTTTGTGTGATCACTTGTGAGTAGTCTGTATGGTCACTTGTGAGTAGTTTGTATGGTCACTTGTGAGTAGTTTGTGTGGTCACTTGTGAGTAGTTTGTATGGTCACTTGTGAGTAGTTTGTGTGGTCACTTGTGAGTAGTTTGTATGGTCACTTGTGAGTAGTTTGTGTGGTCACTTGTGAGTAGTTTGTATGGTCACTTGTGTGTAGTCTGTATGGTCACTTGTGAGTAGTTTGTGTGGTCACTTGTGAGTAGTTTGTATGGTCACTTGTGAGTAGTCTGTATGGTTACTTGTGAGTAGTTTGTGTGGTCACTTGTGAGTAGTTTGTGTGGTCACTTGTGAGTAGTCTGTATGGTCACTTGTGAGTAGTTTGTATGGTCACATATGAGTAGTTTGTATGGTCACATGTGTGTAGTTTGTGTGGTCACTTGTGAGTAGTTTGTATGGTCACTTGTGAGTAGTTTGTGTGATCACTTGTGAGTAGTCTGTATGGTCACTTGTGAGTAGTTGGTATGGTCACTTGTGAGTAGTTTGTGTGGTCACTTGTGAGTAGTTTGTATGGTCACTTGTGAGTAGTTTGTGTGGTCACTTGTGAGTAGTTTGTATGGTCACTTGTGAGTAGTTTGTATGGTCACTTGTGAGTAGTCTGTATGGTCACTTGTGAGTAGTTTGTGTGGTCACTTGTGAGTAGTTTGTGTGGTCACTTGTGAGTAGTTTGTATGGTCACTTGTGAGTAGTTTGTGTGGTCACTTGTGAGTAGTTTGTACGTTCACTTTTGAGTAGTTTGTGTGGTCACTTGTGAGTAGTTTGTATGGTCACTTGTGAGTAGTTTGTATGGTCACTTGTGAGTCGTTTGTGTGGTCACTTGTGAGTAGTCTGTATGGTCACTTGTGAGTATTTTGTGTGGTCACTTGTGAGTAGTTTGTGTGGTCACTTGTTAATAGTCTGTATGGTCACTTGTGAGTAGTTTGTATGGTCACTTGTGAGTAGTTTGTGTGGTCACTTGTGAGTAGTTTGTGTGGTCACTTGTGAGTAGTTTGTATGGTCACTTGTGAGTAGTTTGTATGGTCACTTGTGAGTCGTTTGTATGGTCACTTGTGAGTAGTCTGTATGGTCACTTGTGAGTATTTTGTATGGTCACTTGTGAGTAGTTTGTGTGGTCACTTGTGAGTAGTTTGTGTGGTCACTTGTGAGTAGTTTGTATGGTCACTTGTGAGTAGTCTGTATGGTCACTTGTGAGTAGTTTGTGTGGTCACTTGTGAGTAGTTTGTATGGTCACTTGTGAGTAGTCTGTATGGTCACTTGTGAGTAGTTTGTGTGGTCACTTGTGAGTAGTTTGTGTGGTCACTTGTGAGTAGTCTGTATGGTCACTTGTGAGTAGTTTGTATGGTCACATATGAGTAGTTTGTATGGTCACATGTGTGTAGTTTGTGTGGTCACTTGTGAGTAGTTTGTATGGTCACTTGTGAGTAGTTTGTGTGATCACTTGTGAGTAGTCTGTATGGTCACTTGTGAGTAGTTTGTATGGTCACTTGTGAGTAGTTTGTGTGGTCACATGTGAGTAGTTTGTATGGTCACTTGTGAGTAGTTTGTGTGGTCACTTGTGAGTAGTTTGTATGGTCACTTGTGAGTAGTTTGTGTGGTCACTTGTGAGTAGTTTGTATGGTCACTTGTGAGTAGTCTGTATGGTCACTTGTGAGTAGTTTGTGTGGTCACTTGTGAGTAGTTTGTATGGTCACTTGTGAGTAGTCTGTATGGTTACTTGTGAGTAGTTTGTGTGGTCACTTGTGAGTAGTTTGTGTGGTCACTTGTGAGTAGTCTGTATGGTCACTTGTGAGTAGTTTGTATGGTCACATATGAGTAGTTTGTATGGTCACATGTGTGTAGTTTGTGTGGTCACTTGTGAGTAGTTTGTATGGTCACTTGTGAGTAGTTTGTGTGATCACTTGTGAGTAGTCTGTATGGTCACTTGTGAGTAGTTGGTATGGTCACTTGTGAGTAGTTTGTGTGGTCACTTGTGAGTAGTTTGTATGGTCACTTGTGAGTAGTTTGTGTGGTCACTTGTGAGTAGTTTGTATGGTCACTTGTGAGTAGTTTGTATGGTCACTTGTGAGTAGTCTGTATGGTCACTTGTGAGTAGTTTGTGTGGTCACTTGTGAGTAGTTTTTGTGGTCACTTGTGAGTAGTCTGTATGGTCACTTGTGAGTAGTTTGTGTGGTCACTTGTGAGTAGTTTGTACGTTCACTTTTGAGTAGTTTGTGTGGTCACTTGTGAGTAGTTTGTATGGTCACTTGTGAGTAGTTTGTATGGTCACTTGTGAGTCGTTTGTGTGGTCACTTGTGAGTAGTCTGTATGGTCACTTGTGAGTATTTTGTATGGTCACTTGTGAGTAGTTTGTGTGGTCACTTGTTAATAGTCTGTATGGTCACTTGTGAGTAGTTTGTATGGTCACTTGTGAGTAGTTTGTGTGGTCACTTGTGAGTAGTTTGTGTGGTCACTTGTGAGTAGTTTGTATGGTCACTTGTGAGTAGTTTTTATGGTCACTTGTGAGTCGTTTGTATGGTCACTTGTGAGTAGTCTGTATGGTCACTTGTGAGTATTTTGTGTGGTCACTTGTGAGTAGTTTGTGTGGTCACTTGTGAGTAGTCTGTATGGTCACTTGTGAGTAGTTTGTATGGTCACTTGTGAGTAGTTTGTATGGTCACTTGTGAGTAGTTTGTATGGTCACTTGTGAGTAGTTTGTTAATAGAGAAACGTGAAAAAACTCACTAATTTCTAGGATAGACAAAGACAAGCACAGCTAATCATTCATGGTGTACGCCCACCAGGGGGCAGTTCGTGCAACTCACTGAGAACACATCCAACTATAGATTTACAAAAGGCCATCGGGCAGAAAATAAAACCGAAAATCCTCCAACTAGCGTGACGTCTTCGGCGACATTAGCAATAGACATCTGAGTTCACTTTACCCCACAACCACCCCTACTCGCAGAGATAAAACCGTCACAATTGTTGAAAGTTTTCCGGGAGATTCCTGTCAACCCGTAGGCCTTTGTAAATTTATAGATGGCTATGACTGAGGCTGTCTTCAGTACTTTCTCTAGCGTGTGGTTACGTGGCTGCACACGGGAGGTAGGGATTTCAGCAATATGACGTGGTTCAATTTCCCATGAAGGTGAAATAACAAAACCAATTTCGTGTAAAGGACTTCAGTTTTTTTTTAATCTTTAATCAACGTACACAATTACAGTTTTTATTTTTATTGCAACCGATTTATTACCTTTTAGATCAAGTCATCACCTACAACGAACGTTATGGCTCTGCAGATTACCAAAATAATAAATGTTTGTTCACTGTTACGTCATTTCAAATTAAATATGACCACAGGGTATCTGCGCTGTCCAAAACAAACTACCACACGGCCAAGAATTGCACAACCATTTCGTGATGAATCAACGGTTATGTCAAGATTGAAATGTCACGTTTTGATTAAATTACGATAAAGCAAAAAGAATTTTAAAAATATTTACTTTAATACGGACAAATTCATCATAGTAAAAGTTGTATTTGATACAAACCAAAGCATTTGATAGAATACCCCATGAGCAACTTATAGACTGCCTAAAAGATATAAATCTGGATGACACAGACATACGACTGATATGTAATTTGTATTGGGAGCAAACAGCAATAATAAAATATAACAAGGAGAACTTTACACCCATTGATATAAAAAGAGGAGTAAGACAACGATACATCCTATCACCAAGCTTTTTCAATTTATACACTGAGCAAATCTTTAAAAACATCAATGAGATGCCAGGCCTACATATTAATGGGAAGATAATCAATAACCTAAGATATGCTGATGATACTGTTCTACTAGCAGAAAATCCTAAAGATCTACAACAATTACTTAATGTAATAAACATGACAAGCAAAAAATATGGACTAGATATGAATATCAAAAAGACTAAAACTATGATCATAAACAAAGCAAATTCTCAAGACCTGCAATTAAATATCACAGTTTAGGGAATACATCTGGAGACAGTCCAGAGCTACAACTACCTGGGACATACTATAACCAATGATGGAAAATGCAAAACTGAAATAAACAAAAGAATAGGTATGGCAAAAAGTAATTTTAATGCCATGAAAAATATACTAACAACAAAACAAATATCAGCAGGGCTGAAACTAAGAATAGCAAAATGTTACGTCTTCTCAATATTCCTGTATGATGCAGAAACATGGACATTAGACAAGAAAACAGAATAGACAATTGAAGCCTTTGAAATGTGGATTTATAGAAGAATAGGTAGAATTGGATGGAAACAAAAGATAACAAACGATGAAGTTTTAAAACAGCTGAAAATAAAAAAGAGAACTACTAAATACAATCAAGACAAGACAAATGCAATTTTTGGGGCATGTTAAAAGACACAACAGCCTACTAAAAGTAATATTGGAAGGAAAAATACAAGGTAAAAGAGGCAGACCAAGACTAACATGGACAAATAACATCAAAAGATGGACAAGTCAATCTATGTCAGCCTGCACCATCAAAGCAAGAAACAGAGTAGAATGGCGATCCATGGTAGCCAACCTTCGTTGCGGAGAAGGCACACGATGATGATGATGAAAAGTTGTATAGACAGCCAAGTTATTTAATGACAGATTTAAGAATAGACATGACACTTGCGCGAGTGACATAGAGCAAGGGACACTGTAATACAGACGGACGTGAAAGGTGACAGTTTTAAAAAAGGAAAGAAATAAAGATAAGTCCCCAGACCTGAAAGGGTCAAAATGGAGAGAAATGAAAACAGTAGGATAGACGGAGAACGCCCTGCGAAATCCAACAGAGTATTACACAACAGGCCCTTTTTTGGAATCCTCAGGGGAAAAGACAAAGAGGAATACCAAAGAATTCTTGGAGAAGACAGATAGAAGCAGAGATGAAGATGATGGGGAAGACATGGAATGATCTTAAAAGAATGGCAAGAAACAGAACGACTTGGAAAGTGTTTGTTGAAACCTATGCTTCACATGGAGCTGAAGGGTAGAAGAGGAAGAAGATCGATATACAGATAAATAGAAGAGATGAATATACAATAGGATAGACGGAGTTACAGATACATAGAAGAGATGAATATACAATAGGATAGACGGAGTTACAGATACATAGAAGAGATGAATATACAATAGGATAGACGGAGTTACAGATACATAGAAGAGATGAATATACAATAGGATAGAGTTACAAAGAAATAGAAAAGATGAAAATATAGTAGAATAGACGGAGATACTAATAAATATCTTCATAAGTAGACAGGCAGAGAGAAAGAGATGGATGGATGGATGCTTAGATGGGTGGGTGTGTGAATCTATGGATGAATGGAAGCATGGATGGATTGATGGAAAGATAAACATACAAACAGACAGACAGACAAGTTAGTTAGATAGATAGATAGAAAGATAGATAGATAGATAGATAGATAGATAGATAGATAGATAGATAGATAGATAGATAGATAGATAGATAGATAGATAGATAGATAGATAGATAGGTAGGTAGGTAGGTAGGTAGGTAGGTAGGTAGGTAGGTAGGTAGGTAGGTAGATAGGTAGATAGATAGATAGATAGATAGATAGATAGATAGATAGATAGATAGATAGATAGATAGATAGATAGATAGATAGATAGATAGATAGATAGATAGATAGATAGATAGATAGATAGATAGATAGATAGATAGATAGATAGATAGACTGCGTCGAGAAAAATGGACAAAATAAATAAATGACAGAAGGCGAATGTTGGCACCGTAGCTAATTTAAAACAGGGGCAACATAAAATGAAGACAACACAAAGTGACTCTTACAGACTCAATCAATCAGGGCAGGTAACCATAACTGTCTCAGAGACCACGCGTCAGTGCCCCCAAATAGATGATAAAACACGGGAGGATTTAGTGTGCAGAAACACGATATCTCCAGGGACTCCTTTAGGTTTGCAATCCACGTACCCCAGGCATTAATATCAATGACATAACATAAAGACAACTCAAAAAGTGTAAAGACAACTTAAGAATAGTAAAGACAACTTGAAAAGGGTAGAGGTAACTTGAAATAGGTAAAACCAACTTAGAAAGGGTAAAGACCACGTAAGAAGGGTAAAGACAACTTAAAAGTGTAAGGATAACTTTAAAAATGTAAAGACAACTTTAAAAGGGTAAAGACAACTTAAAACGGACAAAGCCAACTAAAAGAAGTCAAGGCAACTTACAAAGGGTGAAGACAATATTACGTTTAATTAGGAGACATTGAGAATGGTTGCCATATTATTACGCATAATTAGGATAAATTGTGAATGCGGACTATAATATTACGTTTAATTCAAACAATGTGTGAATAGTTGCAACGATATTACGTAAAATTATGAAAAATTGTGAATGATTAAGAGAACTTTTATTTGGGGACATTTAGATATTTCTCTGTGTGACGGACTTTTATTTGGGGACATTTAGATATTTCTCTGTGTGACGGACTTTTATTTGGGGACATTTAGATATTTCTCTGTGTGACGGACTTTTATTTGGGGACATTTAGATATTTCTCTGTGTGACGGACTTTTATTTGGGGACATTTAGATATTTCTCTGTGTGACGGACTTTTATTTGGGGACATTTAGATATTTCTCTGTGTGACGGACTTTTATTTGGGGACATTTAGATATTTCTCTGTGTGATGGACTTTTATTTGGGGACATTTAGATATTTCTCTGTGTGACGGACTTTTATTTGGGGACATTTAGATATTTCTCTGTGTGACGGACTTTTATTTGGGGACATTTAGATATTTCTCTGTGTGACGGACTTTTATTTGGGGACATTTAGATATTTCTCTGTGTTACGGACTTTTATTTGGGGACAACTAAAACACGTCCTTGTGGGAGAGACGTAAAGTATTTTAAAAAATAATAAAATGTTTACGTGAAGACTTTCAAATGTTTACATTTATAATTTAAAGTTTATGAATGTTTATCATTATTAATATATCAACGTGTTAAACCTGTATTGAATGTAGTAACACAGAAGTATTAAAGCATTGCAATTAATATAAAAAGTAAAGTACCCCCGCGACGCAAGCGGCGTGGCGTATAGAGAATGTGGTGTTAGTGACCATAAATTTTACAGACCTTCGGCACATGATTTTTGGGGTATGTGGTCACTATTACGCCCGTTGTAATTAATATGCTTATTTTAAAATGAATTTAAAACGCTTTTTATTTTGTTATTTATTTTGTTTGCCATATTTTAATATTGATATCTTTGCATACCAACAGACGAATTTTCTTGATATCCTGAAACCATCTTGAAAATTCAGCACATAAATTAACTTATTTTATTTGTAAATTTTTGGTCTTTGTTTTTTTTTTCATACAATTATAATAATTTCTGTGGCAATACATTAATCTGAATGTTTGTATATGTTAATTTGAGTATTTTCATGGTAACATCTCCATACTGATCTTAGTGATCATACGCGTCAAAATTGAAACCAGTCTCGTGTTATCTCGTGCGTCATTCGAGACTTCAGCCATCCTAATGTCAGCGATAGTGATAATGTCATAACCTCCTTGTGTATCACTCCGAGACGGCGTCTGGGGGAACATTCTCGCAGTCGGCTACAAGTGTCTTGGAACTTCTTTTAATATGCCTTTTGGTGGAAGAGGTGTTGGTGCTGGTAGGCCCCAGAGCGAAACAGATCAACTTTAATCAAGATAAAACCCCAGCCATTTCTATCTCATCCACTTGTCAGAGATGGTCTCAGTCGAGTGGGCGGATGTGAGGGCGGGAGAGGGGATATGAATTTTTCTGGATGTGAGGAGTCGAGAGTAAGAATGTTGAAGAAAGAATATCAAGATGATCTGAAGATAGGAGTATGTAAATATCATTGAAATATACACACCTACAATAAAATGCTGGATATAAATATGGAAATAACATACCTACAATAGTATATATCTATCTATTGACCTTTCGAGCCGTAGCCGGCCCATATGGCGTAGACCAAGATACTCCCTCTCTTATCTGAATTTTTGTTCTAGCAGTTTTCAATTCTTTTAAAGATATTTTATCAAATCTCACCATTTGTCTCTGTTTTGTGCAAGCAAGCAGCTCTATCTCATTGAGGGAGCTGAACAATAATATACCAGATATAAATATGGAAATAGCACACCTACAATAATATACCAGATATAAATATGGAAATAACACACCTACAATATTATACCAGATATAAATATGGAAATAACACACCTACAATAATATCATCATCATCATCTAGTATCAGGCTGCTGGGGTTAGTGATCATGTTTCTCCACAACTTTTAATCTTGACAGTTATTTATAATTGTGTTGTTGACCTTCTGCCAAGCCATTCTCTTAAGCTGTCTGGTGTCGTTTCTCTTTGCCTCCCTCTTTCTCTTCGTCCCTTAACCTTTCCAGTTGTCACAATATACTCCAGCTGTTCCATTCTATTTAAATAAAAAAATTAGTAAAGTGCCCCCCGTCATGCCAAGTGGCGTATAGGGAATATGGTGTTTGTGACCATACATTTTACAGACTTTCGGCACATGATTTTTGGGGTAATGTGGTCGGTATTACGCCCGTGCCGCTTTACTTTCCCAGAAAAAAATCAGGTACCCATTAAAGACTGGGTGAACCTGGAAGCCATCGATTGGTATCGAACTCTACATCTTGTCCTTTATTGACCCGTTCACTAACCACTGAGCTATCGCGGCTCCCTCCCTTCTCATTACATGGACAAAAAATGATGATTGTTTCTTCATAATATTGGAAATTAACTCTCTCTTCGCGTTGGCCTCTTTCAGAACGTTTTCATTACTTTTCTTAGCTGATCATGGTATTCTCAACATTCTTTTGTAAAATCACATTTCTACAGACTCAAGTGATTTTCTTTTCTGTTGTCATATCGTCCATTATTCACATCCATATGTTAAGAGTAGCTCTACATAACATTAAACAATTCTTCTTCTTCTTTCTATTGTCAAAATTGGATTACACAGTACCTTCCTCATTTTTTGGAAAGCTGCGTTTGCCTGAGCCATTTATCGCTTCACCTGTGTTGTACATCTACCATCTGAGGTTAACATTGTTCCCATATATTTAAATTCATGTACTCATTTAATAATGTCCCATTTGTCTTTATTGTACATTGCGGCGATGTCTTTTTCTTTAATGCTACCATTCATCATCATCGTTTTCCATACCAGTTGGCGTAGGCAATCACTACCTTCCACAAACTTCTATCCACCGAGCATCGTGTCACTTCCATGACTGTTTTCCATACCAGTCGGCGTAGGCAATCACTAACTTCCACAAACCTCTATCCACCGAGCATCGTGTCACTTTCATGACTGTTTTCCATACCAGTTGGTGTAGGCAATCACTAACTTCCACAAACTTCTATCCACCGAGCATCGTGTCACTTCCATGACTGTTTTCCATACCAGTTGGTGTAGGCAATCACTAACTTCCACAAACTTCTATCCACCGAGCATCGTGTCACTTCCATGACTGTTTTCCATACCAGTTGGTGTAGGCAATCACTAACTTCCACAAACCTCTATCCACCTAGCATCGTGTCACTTCCATGACTGTTTTCCATACCAGTCGGCGTAGGCAATCACTAACTTCCACAAACTTCTATTCACCGAGCATCGTGTCACTTCCATGACTGTTTTCCATACCAGTTGGTGTAGGCAATCACTAACTTCCACAAACTTCTATCCACCGAGCATCGTGTCACTTCCATGACTGTTTTCCATACCAGTCGGCGTAGGCAATCACTAACTTCCACAAACTTCTATCCACCGAGCATCGTGTCACTTCCATGACTGTTTTCCATACCAGTCGGCGTAGGCAATCACTAACTTCCACAAACTTCTATTCACCGAGCATCGTGTCACTTCCATGACTGTTTTCCATACCAGTTGGTGTAGGCAATCACTAACTTCCACAAACTTCTATCCACCGAGCATCGTGTCACTTCCATGACTGTTTTCCATACCAGTTGGTGTAGGCAATCACTAACTTCCACAAACTTCTATCCACCGAGCATCGTGTCACTTCCATGACTGTTTTCCATACCAGTCGGCGTAGGCAATCACTAACTTCCACAAACTTCTATCCACCGAGCATCGTGTCACTTCCATGACTGTTTTCCATACCAGTTGGTGTAGGCAATCACTAACTTCCACAAACTTCTATCCACCGAGCATCGTGTCACTTCCATGACTGTTTTCCATACCAGTTGGTGTAGGCAATCACTAACTTCCACAAACTTCTATCCACCGAGCATCGTGTCACTTCCATGACTGTTTTCCATACCAGTTGGTGTAGGCAATCACTAACGTCCACAAACTTCTATCCACCGAGCATCGTGTCAGTTTCTTGACTGTTTTCCATGCCATAACACCCAGCTATCAATTATTTTCTCTATTTCTTGGCAGTGGTCTCTTTGTCCCTGTATTTTGCCAGTTGTAACCAAGTATTCTAACTTTCCTCTTCTCATGATGTGCCCAACAAATTTTGATTGTTTCTTTGTGATGTCTATTAGGAGTCGCTTTCTTGTGTTGGCCTCTTTGAGAATGTACTCATTGGTCTTTTTCGCTGTCGAGGGAACCGTGAACATTCTTCTGAGAAATCCACTCTATGTGGCCTCTAATTGTATTTTCCTTTGTTTGTTTACGGTCCATGATTCGCTTCCATAGGTCAGAATTGGTTCTATATAGCACCGATGAACTCTCTTTCTCACTTCTAGTGACATAGATTTGTTGCATACGATTTTTTTCATTTTCTGAAATGTTTTTTTGGCCTGAGCGATTCTGCTTTTTATTTCTGTGGTGCATCTTCCATCTGATTTTATTATTGTGCCCAAGTATTTGAAGCGTTCCACTTGTTTCAGATTTGTCCTGTTTATTTTTATGCTGCATGATGGTGATGATTGTTTCTTCGATATAACCATTAGATCTATTTTCTTACTATTCAGATTTTGACCTTTCTTTTTGTTTTCTTTTACAATTATGTATATTATTTCTTCTAGTTCATTCTCTGTCTGGACTATTAAGACTGTCATCTGCATATCGCAAATTTGCTATCATTCATGCTTGCATTACTTCTGTCTTTTCGCTATTAAGGCTGAATCATTTATTTTTGCTTTCTTTCACTATAATGTTTAACATTTATTGTCACTCTCATTTTCACTCTTAGCGATTAATTCTGTATCATCATGACATCCGATTGTTATTTCAGGCAGGCCCATTATAGATCTTCAAATAATCTCACTATACAAATTTATCCTGGACCAGATAATATAACTAACGAAGAGATTGAAGCCATGGGTGATTTTGAAACAGAAACAATAACACAAATATCCAATGAAGTCTGCAATAGCGGATATATACCAGACGACAGGCTCAAATCAATATTCATAGCCCTACCAAAGACATCTGGTGCCATTGAATGCGATGATCATCACACAATAAGCCTTATGAGTCACATGACTAAGATTTTACTAAGAATCATCATGCGAAACGTGCGAAACAAAATCAGTCTAGAAATTAGTGATGAACAGTGTGGTTTTGTTAGAGATAAAGGAACAAGCAATGCCATATATATCATAAGATCTTTAGTAGAAAGAGCTATATAGGTGAAAACAGATCTATACCTATATTTCATAGATTATACCAAAGCATTTGACAAAGTAAAGCACCAAAGTAATCTGGGAAAGTAAAGCAGCAGGGGCGTAATACCGACTACATTACCCCAAAAATCAATCATGTGCTGAGGTCTGTAAAATATAGGGTTACTAACACCATATTTCCCTATACGCCACTTGACGTGACGGGGGTACTTTACTTTTTTTTTAACTTTTAGTTGACAAAGTAAAGCACCAAGAGATAATCAAAATTTTAGAAAGCATAAACGTAGACAGCAAAGATCTAAGAATAATAAAGAACATGTACTGGCAACAAACAGCGGCCATAAGAACTGGAAACATATAACAAATAAAACAGGGTGTTAGGCAAGGTTGTGTGCTGTTACTAGATTTGTTTAATATTTATAGTGAGATTATTTTAAGATCCATAAAGGGCATGCCTGGAATAACAATTGGAGGTCATAATATAAATAATCTAAGGTATGCTGATGATACAGTCTTAATCGCTAAGAGTGAAAATAAGTTACAAGAAATGTTGGACATTATAATGAAAGAAAGCAAAAATAAAGGACTCAGCCTTAACAGCAAAAAGACAATGGTAATGGTAACAACAAAGAAAACGACATCACCTCAGTGCAAAATAAAGACAAGTGGAACAATATTAAAACAGGTACATGAATTTAAATATTTGGGAACTTTGTTAATCTCAGACGGAAGATGTACAACGGAGGTGAGATGCAGAATGGCTCAGGCAAAAGCAACTTCCCAAAAAATGAGGAAGATACTATGCTGCAATCCATTTTTGACAATAGAAACAAGAAAAAAAGAGTTCTTAAATGAAATGTAGAGCCAGTTTTAACATATGGATGTGAATTATGGAACAACAGGACAACAGACAAGAAAATCACTGGAGGCTGTAGAAATGTGGTTTTACAGAAGAATGTTAAGAATACCATAGCCAGCTAAGAAGAGTTATGGAAACGTTCTGAAACGCTTCCAAAGACCAAAGCAAAAAGAGAGTTAATTTCCAATATTAGGAAGAAAACAATCATCATATTTTGGCCATGTAATGAGAAGAGAACAGCTGGAATATTTTCTAACAACTGGGAAAATTGAGGGACGAAGAGATAGAGGGAAGCAAAGAGAAAAAATACCAGACAGCTTAAGAGAATGGCTTGGTAGAAGGTCAAAAACAGAAATGATAAATAGCTGCCGAAATCGAAAGTTGTGGAGAGACATGACCACCTACGCCAGCAGGCCCGGTACTTGATGATGATGATGATACATATTAAATAAATCTGGTGATACCCCACAACCTCGCCTAAAATCATGTTTTATTTGTTGAAGCATTCCCAATTGATTTCCAGTTTCTTTTGGCCGCTGTTTGTTGCCAGTACATGTTCTTTATTATTCTTATATCTTTGCTGTCTACGTTTATGCTTTCTAAAATTGTGATTATTTCTTGGTGCTGTACTTTGTCAAATACTTTGTTGTAATCTATGAAACATAAGTAATGATCTGTTTTTACATATGTGGCTCTTTCCACTAAAGATCTTATGAAGTATATTTAATAATATTCCATATATAAATATTGTGGAAATAATACACAAGGTCCATGTGCCTTGTCTTTTGTTACTCAACTCTCATTTCCTGTAGAACAATATGTTTATTTATTTCAGTGTAACTGTAACATTGTATATCTGTTGGGTAACTTTCTTTTCTTTCAGACTATCATCTCTCTTAACATAGAACTGGGTGGTTAGTCGTTTACACATTGACTTTATTAGTGAGGAGGGGATTCGACCAAACACTTTGTGGAGTTGCATTATGTGGGAAGAGGATGGTCTTTAAACTAACCAACCAACCAACCAATCAACCAACAAACCAACCAACCAACTAACCAACTAACCAAATAACCAACCAACCAAATAACCAACCAATCAACCAAGTAATCAACCAACGAACCAACCAAGTAACCAACCAAGCAACCAAGCCACAATCTAAGTAACCAAGCAACCAACCAACCAAGCAACCAACCAACCAAGCAAGCAACCAACCAACCAAGCAACTAACCAACCAACAAAGCAACCAACCAATTAATCAAGCAACCAACCAACCAAGCAACCAACCAACCAACCAACCAACCAAACATCGAACCAAGCAACCAAGCAACCAACCAAGTAACCAATCAATCAATCAACCAACCAAGCAACCAACCAACCAAGTAACAAACCAAGTAACCAACCAAGCAACCCACCAACTGACTAATTAATTAATTAACTAACTGCCTAACTAACTAACTAACTAACCAACCAACCAAGCAACCAACCAACCAAGCAACTAACCAACCAACAAAGCAACCAACCAATTAATCAAGCAACCAACCAACCAAGCAACCAACCAACCAACCAACCAACCAAACATCGAACCAAGCAACCAAGCAACCAACCAAGTAACCAATCAACCAATCAACCAACCAAGCAACCAACCAACCAACTAACCAACCAACCAACCAACCAAGCAACCCACCAACTGACTAATTAACTAACTAACTGCCTAACTAACTAACTAATCAACCAACTAACTTTATTTTACTTTCCTTCATGTCATTTACCATTTCTTCAGCGTAGAGCGTACATGAACTGCCTCCTACCCGTGTAACATATTATACTATCTACTGTACATGAGTCTATGATTTTATTATAGGGCCACTCATTTTTCACATCCTAACTCTCCTGACTGTTAAGTCTCTAAGGGATCTCGTCACGACTGTATTTCATACTCAAGTCATTAATTTCTTTTTACAGAAATAATCTAACAGTCTTGTAGAGCAATGTGCTTTTACAACGTTATCTTTGTCTCTGCCTTTCATTCATATTAATTTACGTATGTGTGTATGTATTTATATTGTGCATTATAGTGAAGGAATGTAAAAATAAAGGGGTTAAGTCTCAACAGCAAAAAAGGAAGAAGTGCTGGTAGCAACAAAGAAAAAAACACCACCGCAATGCACAATAAAGACAATGGAACAATATTAAAACAGGTAAATTAATTTAAATATCGGGGAATAATGTGTACAGAGCAGATGGCAGATGTACAACAGAGGTGAGATGCAGAATAAAATGAGGAAGATACTGTGCAATCCATTTTTAACAATAGGAACAAGAACAAGAGTTCCTAAAAACGGGTAAAGGGGAGAGGGGCGCTACTCATAAACATGTAGTACATCTCTCTCTCTCTCGTATCAACACCTCATCTCTTATCCCGATGTCCACTTCTACACTCACCTGTCCAAATCATCCTATATGTAGCAGCATTTATCAGTGTTTCATCGTTTCTTATCGTTCTCCTAGTTATCAGAAGAAAGCCGCATGTTGGCCGAAACGTCAGTATTTGTTATCCCTATTATGTAAAGCTGTCACCACACCTTATAGGAATGTATGTTACACTGCTAGCTCCTTATAATATCCTTGGCTCGTCTTCAATTCATCTGGCATTGCAACTAAATCTTCCTTTCATTGGTTGGTGCACAGCATTGCATAATATATTTTTTGTTTCTTGTTGTTGTTTTAAATGTTGCTGTTATTAGTCTTGGCGCTACTGCTTCCCATTCTATTAGTGTTGTCTGTGTCCTCCTTGATACCATTATAGCCACCCCTTCATTATTTTGTGCTACAGATTCCTGGCTTCTCCTATGTTTAGTTCTATCCTTTCTGCTCTTAAACCATCTTGTTTCACACATTCCTAGAATATCTATTTTGTAGTTTGTCATTTCTGCTGCTACCTGTGCAGCTTTTCCTTGTTCATTTAGGGTACATACATTCCAGGTGCCAATTCTGGAAGATTTCCAGATTGACAAAAGCTACCCAGATTTCTTGCGACATTCATCGGATTGCGTCATACATCTCTTAAACAGAGAGCCTTTATCTTTCCTCGATGGCAGATTTACTTTTATTCTTCCCTTTGAATTGTCCATGTGTGTGAAGTTTTTGCGGCTTATTTTTTTTTACAGTATAGGATACCCAGTCTCTTGTCTTACGCTCCTTAGTCGCCTCTTACGAACATGCCTGGTAGGGAACAGCGCTACAATTCTGGACTCCCCTTTCGGGCCCCATGCCCCTTGACATTTTCCAGAAAAAGAATTCGGGCCCCAGTTAAGGCAGGTTGGACCTCAACGCCTTAAATAATGATCGAACTCGATCACTTGTCCTTAGTAGCCCAGTTCACTTACCACTGAGCCGTCACGGCACGCAAACAGTACACTAATATAGAAACCAAGAAATGATTGAGAAAAGTAATACTAGTGCATTCCTATAAAGAAAATGTAACATTTTTTAGAAAAATAAAATGAAAGGGTAAATAGCTTGTTACATTTCCGTAGACGGTCGAGAACACACTGAAGTCGATGTTAACGACATTGGTTTAAATTGTATGTTCCTGTTTGAAAAAAAAAGATGAAGAATATAAGTAGCTACAGAGAAATAAGAATTAAAAAGCAATCCTATAGAAGGTAGAATTCTGTTGATATACAAAATTAAGTAAACTCCGGCTAAAAATGTAGATTCAAATTAAAACGAAACATGTACCTACAGTAGACCTATGTAGCCAAATAGAATTTTTTAAATCCTATAAAATCGTGCACACAAATTTCTATAGTAAACCTCTACAATACAATTAAAATGAAAACTCATTTACAAAAACTAAAACAGTGCATTTTTATAGGACAAAATATAGGGAATTCTTATTGAAAAATCAAGCAATAATAAATTTATAACGAACTTTGCAAAATTCATCTTCTTCTACCTTTTTTAGCACCATGTGGAGCATAGGTCTTCAACAAACACTTTCAGCTCCCTGTGGAGCATATGTCTTCAACAAACACTTTCCAAGTCGTTCTGTTTCTTGCCATTCTTTTAAAATCAGTGGAGGCGGGCTCTGTACGCATGAAATGGGTAGAGTCGTTGCAGAAATCCAAAATACGTAAGGTCACCTTTGTCTATGTCCCTGGACATGCGGGAGTACGGGGAAATGAAAGGGCGGACAGGTTGGCTAGCTGCGCTGTCGTTGAGGACGGGCAACCGATGGATCGGGCGGACATCATCAATGCCCTTCGAGATGTTGGAAGAGCACAGGACTTCGACAAACACAGATCAACGTCACTTCTTCGGATGATGGAAATGGGAGTTAAGATGGGCACAGCCAGAAATGAGAAACTTGGTGGCCGTGTAAGAAGACTTATCAACCAACATAGAACTGGAGTCGTCAGTCGCTGGACACTGAGGGAATTGCTGAGGAGGGGATCTGAGCACCTATGGACATGTTCGGAGTGCAATGATGATGACCCGCTAATAACTCAATAGAATCATTCCATATCTTCCCCATCATCTTCATCTCTGTTTCTATCTGTCTTCTCCAAGAATTCCTTGATTATCCTTTTTCTTCTCCCCTGGGAATTCCAAAACAGGGCCTGTTGTGTAATACTCTCAGTTGGCTTCCGCAGTGTGTGCCCTATCCAGCGCCATCGTCTTCGATGTATCTCTTTATCCATTGGTATTTGACGTACATTTCCATAATTCTATGTTTGTGAATTTGTTCTGCCATTTCCATCCTTTTATTCTGCGTAAGTATCCTTTAATGAAAGTCTGTATCTTCATGATTGTCAATTTTGTTGTTCTCCATGTTTCACATCCATATAATAGGACTGAATTAACATTGTAGTTGACAATTATTATTTTTTTATTGAAAACTAATTTCTTTTTGCAAAAATAGCTCAGACACATTTCCCATGTACTCCTATTTATATACCAATATCTTTTTTATTACTTGCTATCAGATACTTAATGGCAGTATCACTAAGATCCTATATTCATGAACACATACTCTGATAATATTTCAGCCTCCTATCTGTTCTGGCTGTGTCCAGTTTCTCCAACTTTCATTTCTAATAGTTCATGTGTTTTCTCTGTGCACCGTTGACTTGAAGCAAGACGACCAGGTTGTCGACTCAGTGCCAAGTAGCAGCAATGGATAATGTTATTCCCTGCAGTTTGTGTACTTCATTGATGCTGTCTATCAGTCCGCTTCATGGACTTTCCTGCTCTGTAAAGCCCAGATTTCCTACCGCTTTATGCGCAAAGTGGTAGCTGATTGGGCTCCATTCTCACAACATGGCTAAACCATTTCATTTCACGTCTCCTTGTAAATTCAATCGGCGATGTGCCTTTTTACGATTTCTTCAATGCCAGCTCTTTTCTGTCTGTTTCTCCTGGTAACTGATTGCCTTTTTCGAACATTTCATCCAAAACAATGAGATTTTCCTTCATTATGTTTAAAGGAATTACATGTTTTAGGTTATTTGAGAAGTGCTAGCATATATCTAGCCATATGAAGTTTTGTAGATGAAACTTGGTTAAATATAGTTAGTAGAAAAGATTGTATGAGATACTTGGTAACATAACAGGCTTGATAGCAAATTTGATTGTAGAAGCTTGATATTGGAGATTTGGTAGCAGATTCACCATATCAGAGGTTTTGTTGGAAAGACTTGATTTTGTAGATTTGGTAGCAGATTCCTGATTACAGGGATTTTGTTGGAGAGACTTGATAATAAGGTTGAGTTGGAGAAACTTGATAATGAGGTTGAGTTGGAGAGACTTGATAATGAGGTTGAGTTGGAGAGACTTGATAATGAGGTTGAGTTGGAGAGACTTGATAATGAGGTTGAGTTGGAGAGACTTGATAATGAGGTTGAGTTGGAGAGACTTGATAATGAGGTTGAGTTGGAGAGACTTGATAATGAGGTTGAGTTGGAGAAACTAAATCCCATAAATATTGTAGAAGAGATGTTTTAACTCTTTCCGTACGTTTAGCGGCACAGTGCGTCACTCTCAATTTGATTAGTGTAAACCGTCATCAAACATTATTCTTTTCTCATGTCTTGCGTTATCATGGTATTGATATAATCTAAT
Organism: Megaustenia siamemsis; assembly: GCA_032433765.1. Lineage (NCBI taxonomy): Eukaryota > Metazoa > Mollusca > Gastropoda > Stylommatophora > Ariophantidae > Megaustenia > Megaustenia siamemsis. The sequence goes on from JAVIAB010000092.1 coordinate 182,745,765, forward strand.
TCGTTGTTTAATTATATACAAATTCATCATCATCATCAAGTACCGGGCCTGCTGGCGTAGGTGATCATGTCTCTCCACAATTTTCGATCTCGACAGTTATTTATCATTTCCATTGTTGGCCTTCTGCCTAGCCATTCTCTTAAGATGTCTGGTATTTTTTTCTCTTTGCTTTCCTCTATCTCTTCGTCCCTCAATTTTCCCAGTTGTTACAATATAATCCAGTTGTTCTCTTTTCATTACATGGCCAAAAAATGATGATTGTTATACAAATTAATATATGATATATTAAGTGTTAAATAAATACAAACATGTAGATTGATACTTAAAACCCTGATAAATATTGCCACTGACATCACCTCCGTTGCGTTGATGAAACCTTCTGTACTGAAAGAGATAATAGAGACTTGGTGAAAGAGACTGAAAGTAGAGAGCATTAAAATTGTAAAAAAGTGAACGCGATGAAATTTTAGAGATTGGAAATTGACATCAGTATTAATGTTTATGGTTCCAGTTTTTGTAATTTCTGTTGTCTCACAAATCCATTCCTTCACTTTTCAGTCACTGCAGCGTCTACAGATTCCAAAATTGGTGTACCCTTTCCAAATATCTGGAATTCTGTGAATTAAATATTCATTTTTCCAGTTACATTTTGGAACAAATACAACAGATATTAACCCCCAGCCCTCCCTCACCAAAAAAAATTATTTGGTTTTGATCGTGTTCTTTTATACACTGTGTCCATGCGAATATTGAATATTCGATATTTTAAGTCAGCCATGTTATACAATAAACATAATGATAGAATAATGAGTTATGTACAACAATATTACTGGTTAACATGGCGCCTGAAAGGGAAAAAATTGGACTGTGGTTATTGCGTTCATCGCAGGTGTCATGTTAGTAATTGAGACCGAGAGGAGCTGTAGTGATGAGTTGATAGCGGTAATTGACCCACAGATGGCGTCAGTGGTGGTGAGACCGGCAGACGCAGGTCCGGCCATTTACTCTGATATTAGTAACTGTCCACAGCTGGTGTCAGTGTTGGTGCTGAGAACAGCAGAACCGCACAAAGAATGATCTGATATCAGTAAATGACCTGCCGCTGGAATCAGTGCTAACATTATCGGTAGACACCGTAAAGAGCTTGCGCTGATATAAGTATATGGCCCATAAAAGGCGCTTATATTAGTGAGTCAGAACACCGTCAATTACTCATCGACGGAAAAAGTATGAGTACCCCCGAAGACGGAGCTATCTGCCTGCACGACGAAGGACCCCGGTGCACACGTCTGTCAGGGAAAAACTGATTAACACTCACGATTCAGTTCCTAGTCTCTAGGGACTTCGTCAGAGGTGAAAGATGGCGAACGCCAAAAAAATAAAATAAATAAAAAAAGGTGAGTCAGAACTTCCAAGCAGCTTCCATTTGCTATTGATCGAACCAGATTAAGCAGCCTGGCTTAGCCAGCGGGGGTGAATGAGAGACGACAAACCTGGTACTAAAATCCATAGTATATGTCAGACCGACAGGTACAATTATCACATTCATCACTATAAAGTAAAAGACACGACGCATCTCATATCATGCCCGCTTAACGCTGGGAGTGCAAATAAGCAATCACCAACATATAAAGAACCATACATTACATAAAGCAAAATGTCCACTTATCTAGATGATGATGTTTACTTTCTCCCTTCTCAAGCTGGTCCGGCTTTAACGTCTTCTATATCAGCAATCTCATCAATAAATGAGACCAAAGATTCCTAGTATTCTCTCCCCCTGACTCATTATGATCAGTATCTTCTCTAGACTAGCTTTCTATTTTCTGGCTTTTATTATGTCAAAGGACATGAATTAATTCCCTTTGCAAGCTGCTGTTTGATATGTTGTTAGAAATGAAATAGTCTGGAATGAAGGCAGAATTGGAAATTGATCATACGAAATATGCGCTGTGATATCCTTATGCAATTTATGAGATTTCAAAAGTAGATTGCTTTTTATTAATTTCAAACAAAGAAAACAATTTAAAAATGTGCCCCATAAGACATCCAGGGCAGAAGATCCAGGGTCATGTGCCCCATAAGACATCCAGGACAGAAGATCCAGGGTAATGTGACCCATGACGACATTCATGGAGAATAGAAAATATCAAGTTCTGGCAATAGAAACAAGGACTAAAGACATCATCTAAACGAGTTCCATTATGTCATTCGTGTTCTGTTTATATTTGTCTTGACGTCTAGACAGGCAATTTTTGTAGAAAAGGTAAAACTGCTCAGAATAGAGATTTGAAATTGAAGTAAATGGTAATAGCGATTAGTATTACCTTAACATAGTATCATATAGAGCGACAGCGTGTTCCAGTGTGAGTGTTGACATGGTAATTCGTTTCAATTTTCCCTGAAGCTGATCAATATCACAGATGATATTACACAAGTGATACTGCTGTGAGATATGTAAATCTGGATTCCATTAGTCAAAACGTGTGTCATGTTAGTTCTCTAACCTCATATCATATTATCTGGATCTGAAAGCTAACAATTAATTGTTAGATCGCATTGTGGCATATAACTTTGGTTATATATGTGAAATGGGAGCCGCGATAGCTCAGTGGTTATGAACTGGACTACAATGAACAAGAGGTCGGGTTCGATCCTGATCAACGGCTTCCGGGTTCACCCAGCCTTAAATGGGTACCGGAGTTTTTCTGGGAAAGTAAAGCGGCACGGGCGTAATACCGACCACATTACCACAAAAATCATGTGCCGAAGGTCTGTAAAAATTATTGTCACCACCTGGTAAACGACAAGTTGACCATAGGAGACATGGCGAGGAAACATAAATGATGAAATAATAGAAGCTGACCATTGGAGACATGGCGAGGAACCATAAATGATGAAATAATAGAAGTTGACCATTGGAGACATGGCGAGGAACCATAAATGATGAAATAATAGAAGATGACCATTGGAGACATGGCGAGGAACCATAAATGATGAAATAATAGAAGTTGACCATTGGAGACATGGCGAGGAACCATAAATGATGAAATAATAGAAGTTGACCATTGGAGACATGGCGAGGAACCATAAATGATGAAATAATAGAAGTTGACCATTGGAGACATGGCGAGGAACCATAAATGATGAAATAATAGAAGTTGACCATTGGAGACATGGCGAGGAACCATAAATGATGAAATAATAGAAGTTGACCATTGGAGACATGGCGAGGAACCATAAATGATGAAATAATAGAAGCTGACCATTGGAGACATGACGAGGAACCATAAATGATGAAATAATAGAAGCTGACCATTGGAGACATGACGAGGAACCATAAATGATGAAATAATAGAAGCTGACCATTGGAGACATGGAGAGGAACCATAAATGATGAAATAATAGAAGTTGACCTTTGGAGACATGGCGAGGAAACATAAATGATGAAATAATAGAAGCTGACCATTGGAGACATGGCGAGGAAACATAAATGATGAAATAATAGAAGCTGACCATTGGAGACATGGAGAGGAACCATAAATGATGAAATAATAGAAGTTGACCATTGGAGACATGACGAGGAACCATAAATGATGAAATAATAGAAGTTGACCTTTGGAGACATGGCGAGGAAACATAAATGATGAAATAATAGAAGCTGACCATTGGAGACATGGCGAGGAAACATAAATGATGAAATAATAGAAGCTGACCATTGGAGACATGGCGATGAACCATCAATGATGGTTCCTATGATGAGTGGAGATCTCTTGTGAGTGCCATATGATGGGTGGAGATCTCTGGTGAGTGCCCTATGATGAGTGGAGATCTCTTGTGAGTGTCCTATGATGAGTCGAGATCTCTAGTGAGTGCCCTATGATGAGTGGAGATCTCTAATGAGTGCCCTATGATGAGTGGAGATCTCTTGTGAGTGCCCTATGGTGAGTGGAGATCTCTTGTGAGTGTCTTATGATGAGTGGAGATCTCTAATGAGTGCCCTATGATGAGTGGAGATAGCTTGTGAGTGCCCTGTGATGAGTGGAGATCTCTTGTGAGTACCATATGATGGGTGGCGATCTCGGTGAATGCCCTATGATGGGTGGAGATCTCTTGTGAGTGCCATATGATGGGTGGAGATCTCTGGTGAGTGCCCTATGATGAGTGGAGATCTCTTGTGAGTGTCCTATGATGAGTCGAGATCTCTAGTGAGTGCCCTATGATGAGTGGAGATCTCTAATGAGTGCCCTATGATGAGTGGAGATCTCTTGTGAGTGCCCTATTGGTGAGTGGAGATCTCTTGTGAGTGTCTTATGATGAGTGGAGATCTCTAATGAGTGCCCTATGATGAGTGGAGATAGCTTGTGAGTGCCCTGTGATGAGTGGAGATCTCTTGTGAGTACCATATGATGGGTGGCGATCTCGGTGAATGCCCTATGATGGGTGGAGATCTCTTGTGAGTGCCCTATGGTGAGTGGAGATCTCTAGTGAGTGCCCTATGATGAGTGGAGATCACTAATGAGTGCCCTATGATGAGTGGAGATACCTTGTGAGTACCCTGTGATGAGTGGAGATCTCTTGTGAGTGCCATATGATGGGTGGCGATCTCGGTGAATGCCCTATCATGGGTGGAGATCTCTTGTGAGTGCCCTATGATGAGTGGAGATCTCTTGTGAGTGCCATATGATGGGTTGCGATCTCGGTGAATGCCCTATGATGAGTGGAGATCTCTCTTGTGAGTGCCCTATGATGGGTGGAGATCTCTTGTGAGTGCCCTATGATGGGTGGAGATGTCTTGTGAGTGCCCTATGATGAGTGGAGATCTCTTGTGAGTGCCCTATGATGAGTGGAGATCTCTTGTGAGTGCCCTATAATGAGTGGAGATCTCTTGTGAGTGCCCTATAATGGGTGGCGATCTCTTGTGAGTGACCTATAATGAGTGGAGATCTCTTGTGAGTGCCCTATGATGGGTGGAGATCTTTGTGAGTGCCCTGTGATGAGTGAAGATCTCTTGTGAGTGCCCTATAATGAGTGGCGATCTCTTGTGATCGTCCCATGCTCCGACCGGAATTAAGAGAATTAAGAATTTGCATACGAAAGCAATAAAGTGTAGCGATATCAAATGGTACATGCGTAGTAATATCCGACCCAGAATTGTGGGTCTACACCAGGCTATCGGATCTTCTAGAAAATTTAGCTAATAAAAAACGCAACAAATTATTTGAGTCAAATTGTTGTAGACTCTGAGTTAAGTAGATCTGAACTGTTGTTGTTGGCGGTGATGGTAATGATTTCATATTGTTATGATATTATTGAAGGTTTTTTAAAATCCAGAAATGTTATCATACACATCTGTAGACGCACACAAACATATATCCATTCATACATACAGACAAACAAACACATACATATATAAACAGGAGAGAGAGAGAGAGAGAGAGAGAGAGAGAGAGAGTGAGAGAGAGAGAAGTTGATAACCTATTTTGAAAAAAAAAATAAAACAAACTCTTGATGGAACGTGCCATTGCGAAAGTCGTATTCATCAGACGTAGAAAGACATCTTTACTATGGGAGGTCAAAAAGTAATGCACACCAATTTTTTCTCGGCTAATAATAAAGATAGGAATATGAAATTTTGCACACTTGGAATATGACATGTTCCAATTATGTGCACCAAATTGCACAGCATTCTGATAAATATTACGCAATATATGAACCGTTAAAATGGAGCTTGTCAACAATGTCCGTTACAAACAGCGAATTGTCATAGAATTTATGGTTGCGGAAAAAGAAACTGTGGCAAACATTCATAAACGACTGTGTGCAGCGTACAAATGTTCTGCAGTCGATAGGAGCACAGTTAGTCGCTGGGTTCAGAGAATTAAAGCTGCAGAAAGTGTACGAGTGGAGCTGCATGATTTACCGCGTTCTGGACGTGTTGCCTCGGCTACTAGCACAGACATGTTAAACCGGGCTGATGCCATTATTCGTAAGGATAGGGGTATCACTAGTCAGCAATTGGCATTGCAGCTTACAGTCAGCAAGGGAAGTGCAATCGCAATTTTTAAAACTCTCGGATATTCAAAGATTTGCGCTCGATGGGTTCCTCGGTGCCTAACAAATGATCACAGAGTTCAAAGGAAAACATTCTGTTCTGAATTGTTGGAGCGTTTCGGTGTTGAAGGAGAAATGTTTTTGTCAAAAATTGTTACCGGTGACGAAACGTGGGCACATCATTATGAGCCTGAAACAAAAATGCAGTCAATGGAATGGCATCATCCGCAGTCACCAAAAAGAAAAAAATTCAAAACATCTCCATCAGCCGGAAAGGTGATGATCACTGTCTTCTGGGACATTGATGGTGTGATTCTTGTTGATGTAATGACAAGAGGTGAGACAATCAACTCGACAGCTTACATCAATACACTGACAAAACTCAAAAATCGGTTCCACAGAGTTCGGCCTAATAAGCCATCTGTAGATTTGTTGCTTCAACATGACAATGCACGCCCTCACACAAGTCTGGTAACACGGGAAGCAATCAACAAATTTGGTTGGACTGTACGACCCCATCCTCCTTACAGCCCTGATCTGGCTCCCTCAGATTTCCATCTGTTTGGACCACTCAAAAAATTCCTGCGTGGGACACACTTTGACAATGATGAGGATGTGATCCGTGCAGTTAAAAAATGGCTACGCGAGCAGGACAAAACTTGGTACAAACGAGGCATTCATGACCTAGTTTCGCGTTGGCGTAAGGCAATACGCTTGGACGGAGATTATGTTGAAAAATAGGTAGTGTCAAGGGGATGTTCAGCTACAATCTGTGAAAATTTCACACATTTTGCCCGAATAGTTTCCGAGATAAAAATTAGTGTGCATTACTTTTTGACCTCCCCTGGTATTTGCTGTCACCACGTAGTATGCATGGGTTAAGTTTCATTACTTTCAACTCTCAATGAAAGGAAATAAACCCAGTAAATATTATGATCTCAAGTTCTTATTATTGAAGTCAGTCAAATTTACCTGGTCAGTGTAACCGTAACAAAGGAAACACGATCATTACAATTACATTTCAATTAAACCATACAATACAATGCCATTAAGAAAAAACAAACGTAATATAACAAGTTTGACAAAATAGAAATGACTGGATTAGGACGCTTTCTATTCACGTTATCTGTTAAACTGAACAACAAATATAATTATAAATATAAACTGAACAACAAATATAATTATAAATATAAACTGAACAACAAATATAATTATAATTATAAACTGAACAACAAATATAATTATAATTATAAACTGAACAACAAATATAATTATAATTATAAACTGGACAACAAATATAATTATAATTATAAACTGAACAACAAATATAATTATAATTATAAACTGAACAACAAATATAATTATAATTATAAACTGAACAACAAATATAATTATAATTATCAACTGGACAACAAATATAATTATAATTATAAACTGAACAACAAATATAATTATAATTATAAACTGAACAACAAATATAATTATAATTATAAACTGGACAACAAATATAATTATAATTATAAACTGAACAACAAATATAATTATAATTATAAACTGAACAACAAATATAATTATAATTATAAACTGGACAACAAATATAATTATAATTATAAACTGAACAACAAATAATATTATAATTATAAACTGAACAACAAATAATATTATAATTATAAACTGAACAACAAATAAGATTATAATTATAAACTGAACAACAAATAAGATTATAATTATAAACTGAACAACAAATATAATTATAAATATAAAATGAACAAGAAAAATACGTAAGGTCACGTTTGTCTACGTCCCAGGACATGCGGGAGTACAGGGAAATGAAAGAGCGGACAGGTTGGCTAGCTGCGCTATTGTTGAGGACGGTCAACCAATGGATCGGGCGGACATCATCAATGCCCTCCGGGAGGTGGGAAGGACACAACAACCATGAGTCCACGTCACTCCTTCGGATGAAAGAGATGGGAGTTAAGATAGGAGCTAAGATGGGCACAGCCAGAAACGAGAAACTTAGTGGGCGTGTAAGAAGACTTATCAACGAACACAGAACTGGAGTCGTCAGTCGATGAACACTGCGAGACTAGCTGAGGAGGGGATCTGAGCATCTACGGACATGTTCGAAGTGCAATGATGATAACCCGCAAATAACTCAATAACAAATATAATTATATTGAACAAAATAGCTGCCTAGACAGGACTGCAAAAACATGAGTACTCTTCTGATATTGTTTATTTATTATAATCAATTATCAAAACCGAAATGCCATGTCACTACATTAACTTTTGTTTACCGTCTACTGTTCACTTATGTATATGTACAATCTACTGTTCACTTATGTATATGTACAATCTACTGTTCACTTATGTATATGTACAATCTACTGTTCACTTATGTATATGTACAATCTACTGTTCACTTATGTTTATGTACCAACTACTGTTCACTTATGTATATGTACAATCTACTGTTCACTTATGTATATGTACAATCTACTGTTCACTTATGTTTATGTACCAACTACTGTTCACTTATGTGCATGTACCATTAACTGTCCAACTATGTTTATGTACCAACTACTGTCCACTTATGTACATGTACCATCTACTGTCCACTTATGTTTATGTACCAACTGCTGTTCACTTATTGTACATGTACTGTCTACTGTCCACTTATGTACACGTGCCATCTACTGTCCAACTATGTTTATGTACCGTCTACAATCCACTTATGTTTATGTACCATCGACTGTCCAACTATGTTTATGTACCGTCTACAATCCACATATGTTTATGTACCGTCTACAATCCACTTATGTTTATGTACCATCGACTGTCCAACTATGTTTATGTACCGTCTACAATCCACTTATGTTTATGTACCATCGACTGTCCAACTATGTTTATTACTAAGAATCATCATGCGAAGAGTGTGAAACAAAATCAGTCCAAAAATTAGCGATGAACAGTGTGGTTTTGTTAGAGATAAAGGAACAAGCAATGTCATATACATCACAAGATCTTTATTAAAGAGAGCCATAGAGGTGAAAACAAATCTATACCTATGTTTCATTGATTATACCATAGCGTTTGACAAAGTAAAGTACCAAGAAATAATCACAATTTTAGAAGGCATAAACGTAGACAGCAAAGATCTAAGAATAATAAAGAACATGTACTGGCAACAAACAGCGGCCATAAAAACCGGAAACCAATTGGGAATGTTTCAACAAATAAAACAGGGTGTTAGGCAAGGTTGTGGGCTGTCACCAGATTTATTTCATATGTATAGTGAGATTATTTTAAGATCCATAAGGAGCATGCCTGTAATAACAATTGGAGGTCATAATATAAATAATATCAGGTATACTGTTGATACAGACTTAATCGCTAAGAGTGAAAATGAGTTACAAGAAATGTTAGACATTATAGTGAAAGAACACAAAAATAAATGACTTAGTCTTAACAGCAAAAAGACGGAAGTAATTGTAGCACAAAAAGGCATCACCGCAATGCACAATAAAGACAAGTGAAACAATATTAAAACAGGTAAATGAATTCAAATATATGGGAACAGTGTTACTCTCAGATGGTAGATGTACAAAAGAGGTGTTATGATAGATGTACTACAGAGGTGAGATGGCAGATGTACAACAGCCGTGAGATGCAGAATGGTTCAGGCAAAAGTAGCTTTACAAAAAATTAGGAAGATACTATGCAAACCATTTTATGACAATAGAAACAAGAAAATGGTCGTTAAATTTTATGTAGAGCCAGTCTTAAAATATGGATGTGAATCGTAGACAATAGGATAACAGATAAGAAAATCACTGCAGTCTGTAGAAATGTGGTTTTACAGAAGAATATTGAGAATACCATGGACAGCTAAGAATATTAATGAAAACGTTATGAAAGAGGCCAAAGCGAAGAGAGAGCTAATTTCCAATATTAGGAAAAAGCAATTCATTTTTTGGCCATGTAATGAGAAGGTGAGAACATGGAATATAATGTGACAACTGAGAAAACTGATTTACAATGAAATAGAAGTAAGCAAAGAGAAAAGATACCAGACAGCTTAAGAGATTGGCATGGTTAAAGGTCAACAATAGAAATGATTAAAAACTGTTGAGATGGAAAGTAGTGGAGAGGCATGATCACCTAGTCCAGTAGGCCTGGTAGTTGATGATGTCCACTCACTAGCACCCCAGTCTATAAAGGTCACTGATTACTTGTTTTGTTTCTCGTTGTACTCCTATCTTCTCTTGACTTATCTACTTATGACGTCATGCCCAGTTTGTTAGTTTCTGGTACAATGAAAAAAGTGACGATTTTTGATAATCATGCTTTTTTCCTTCTTCTAGAACATTCCTGTTACTCTTCTTTTTAATCTGACTTTGTATTTTTACCAAATTTATTTCTATAGAGCCACATTTCCATGTCCGTTATACATCTCCTCATCCACTGTCGACTATTCAGCCGCCATGATTCTCTCCCATATAGAAGATTTATAGAAGAGTTAGATTGTTTCTTACTTCTATTGACAAGATTGGTTGGGTAATATTTGGTCCATTGCTGTCGTTGGCTCCCCTGTACGTTACCGCTGCCGTCCGTCACACCAGCAACGTCTAAGATGTCTACGAAGAAACGTCATCGAAGAAACGTCATCGCAGAAACGTCATCGCAGAAACAACGTTTGATAATCTGAACGTCCAGAAAGAAAAACTAACATTCAAATTGTCGAACCATTATTCTCTCTCTCTCTCTCTCTCTCTCTCTCTCTCTCTGCAATCAGGACTCAATCATAGTAGGATTCCAGACTCTCACATGAAGTCAGCTGTCTGTTTAAGTGAATTGATCGACCCAGCAGACAGAACATTACAATTAGAGTCTGTTATATCCACTCTGATTGAATACCTGTTAAAAAGTTGCACTGTGCTCTGCGCCAGTGGTCCAGTGCATCAGATTTCAGCCAGCATTTTATACAGGTTTGCTTTCCTTAGCCTTTGATTGTCCCCAATCTTCCTGCAAGGCAGCAGATTGTCTTTTCTGTAGGGGGATTCTGCCCTTAGATGGTCGGCCCTCCCAGGTTTACGAGCACCATATGCCCGAGTCACTAGAGGTGACTAACACAGACATGCGCACACAGAGATATGAGATGTGACTAACACTGACACACACCAAAATATGAGATATGACTAACACAGACACACACACAACTACTAAGATATGAGATGTGACTAACACAGACACACTCTTAAATATGAGATATGAATAACACAGATACACACACTAAGATATGAGATATGACTAAGCACAAACACACAAAGATATGAGACATGACTAACAGAAACAAACACTCACAAAAATAGGAGATGTGACTAACATAGACATACACACAAATATATGAGACATAACTAACATAGACATGCACACACAAAGGTATGAGATGTGACTAACATAGACATGCACACACAGATATGAGATATGACTAACATTGACATGCACACAAAGATATGACACATGACTAACACAGATACACACTAAGATTTGAGATATTACTAAACACAGACACACACACAAATTTGGTTATGAAAGGCCCCGGTATCACTGCAAACGAATTAAAATCCATAATTGCTCAACCACTCGTGCCGGCGCAATCATCCGAATTAATATCTCATCTCCCAAACAAAGAAAGGTAACTGTAGTCCCCATCGTAGCAGTCTCAGCACACGCCAAAAGACATAAGGAGAAACCGCGCAGAAAGTGAACACAGCCAACTGTTCCCTGTCATACGATATCATCATTCATCGTAAACAATCGGGATATCAAAACATGATCAAAACGGATGAGACACACCGCTCACGGTGTGCACAGAGCACTTAACTCAGTAGCTCCTGCAACAAGCCGGACTTGGAATATGAGGAAACTGCAACAAGGAACACTTTTCATACATAGCCTTCAATTGTTCCCGCCGCCTATCCACAATATACCGGAAGTTCACGTCCTTTGAAAATGATGATAGTCGTATTTTAAAAAAAAATGTATAGAGCTTGATGATGTTAGGCCATCGTTGTTGACTCCAATAACCATAATAATAATTATTCATGTAATTAACAAAATTAAGACAACAACACAGAGAAACCAATTTATTAATTTTATGTCTGCTTAAGGTGATCAGCATTGTCTCCCATGCGTGTAGCCTCACATAGCCTCGTATTACGTGTCAACAGAACATTTTTTGCATATAAATAACTTTACATTTTTCTTCATTGAGTGCCGTCTCCGCATCAAAGGTTGGATTCCATGGAGCGTCATTCCACTCTGTCTCTTGCTTTGATGATGCAGGTTATCATAGGCTGACTTAACCATCTTTTGAGATGTTACTCGTCCATGATAGTCTTGGTCTTCCTCTTCTACCTTGTATTTTCCCTTCCAAGATTGCTTTTATTAGGCTGCTGTGTCTTTTAATGTACCCCAACAATCTCATTTGTCTTGTTTGAATTGTGTTTAGTAGTTCTCTTTTCATTTTTAGTTGTTTTAAGACTTCATCATTTATTTTATTCTCTTTCCATCCAAATGTACTTATTCTTCTACAAATCCTTATTTCAAAGGCTTTAATTTTCTGTTGTGTTTTCTTATATTATCTAATATCCATGTTTCTGCACCATCTAGTAATGTTGAGAATATATAACATTGCGCTATTCTTACTTTTAGCCCTGGTGTTAAAGTCAACAGTTATATTTCTATAACAAAAATACAGAAATGTCCGAATTGAATTATTGACTTTTACACTGTCGTTTTGGCGTGTGCTCCTGAGATTGCTATGTTGGGGACTACAGCTATCTTTCTTTGCTTGGGAGATGAGATATTGATAGGGATGATACCTTCCATAACCATAACACTTTCTATCAAAAGGCCACAGCTTCAGCAGGTGAGGTGATGCACTTGCTCTCTGTTCTAACGCTCCGCAACTCAACGAGTGAGATAACGGACTTTTTCAGGTTAAAATGATCTAGTGGAATGTTACTGTCTTGGGATTGAACCAAGATAATTTTTGTCTATAAAGCAATCTGGCTAGCCACTACATCACTGTCGTTCATGTTTCTATCAAAAGGAACGTCGCTCTCTTTTCTGGAGATCAGATGATATTGGTGGTAGCTTCAAATACATTCCTCGTGCCAAATAACGGGTTTAAAGAATGTCGCTAATGTTGTTGACTGCGTTACGGGGTGAATATTGCTCTGTATGAGCCTTCAGTGCGGCGACGGCACAAGATGAAATATTTCGAGTAGAATTCTGCATGAACTGGGCATTCGATGTGCCTTCGGTGCGGAGACGGCACAAGATGAAATATTTCGAGTAGAATTCTGCATGAACTGGGCATTCGATGTGCCTTCAGTGCGGAGACGGCACAAGATGAAATATTTCGAGTAGAATTCTGCATGAACTGGGCATTCGATGTGCCTTCAGTGCGGAGACGGCACAAGATGAAATATTTCGAGTAGAATTCTGCATGAACTGGGCATTCGATGTGCCTTCGGTGCGAAGACGGCACAAGATGAAATATTTCGAGTAGAATTCTGCATGAACTGGGCATTCGATGTGCCTTCGGTGCGAAGACGGCACTTGGCAATAAAATGTTAAGAAAATGTATGTTGCTTTATTTATATATAATACGGCGAACACATATTTCCATAGTCGAGTATTTATTTAACAATAAACCTACCTTTCCAGCAAAATGTAGTTGTTTCCCTGAAAGGAGATATTCTCAAATTAGTATTCCTTCCTTTAGCACTGGGCTAACAAAAGTTTGTATATGTTAAAGCCAGTTCGTTGACGTATATATGTTGAAGCGTGTATCCTGCAGTGTTTGAAGCTGATATCACATAATACGGAATAGACAGAGATTGAGATGTTCACCTCGTGGGTAATTTCACGTGAGTGAGGAGATGGCGAGGGTGAGTGGTGGAGGAGTGCGAGATTTGCTGGTGGTCGCTACTGGTATTGAGTCCCAAATAATCATTGGCGACGACCACTGCAGGGATCGACCCGACACACGATTGGTCACCCAGGGCACGTGACGCCTGACCATCACTCATCAATTGGTGGGGATTGAGTGGCTACTGTTTTGAGAAACTAGTTGTGTTAATCATGTAGACAAACATGAATAAACTCCGCTGCTTTAGTGTTCACTTTTAAGACGAAAAATAAACATCAGTTTTGAGAGCAGTAGAAAACGTTAAGTCTGTGGTTATAAGCGTCAAGTAAATCGTTAAATTGTAGAATTGTGGTTTTACAGAAGAATGTTGAGAATACCAGGGACAGCTAAGTAAAGTAATGAAGACGTTCTGAAAGTGGCCAAACAAAAAGAGAGGAGCTCATTTCCAAAATTAAGAGCTAAAGAAAAACAAGCATAATATGTTAGCCATGTAACGAGAAGGGAACAGCTGGAAAATTGAGTGACGAAGAGATAGAGGGGAGCAAAGAGTAAGAATACCAGACAGCTTAAGAGTATATCTTGACAGAAGGTCAACAAGAGAAATGATAAATGATTGTTGAGATCGAGAGTTGAGGAGAGATGTGATCACCTACGCCAGCAGGCATGGTACTTGATTATGATGATGAGGTTGTTAAAAGCTTGAAACGACTGTTTTAAAAACAACATGTGAAAGGTCTCACACGTCAAGTGTGTGGTGACAAGTTCAAAACCGATTTGGAAATTAGCCAATAAAAGCGGACGTAAGACAAGGGTATGTGTTGTCACGTGATCTTTTCACACTATATAGTGGGACAAAATTCGTGTTTGATCCACAGAAGTTGTGTCAGCGAATGATATCAGTTGGTGGACTTAATGTTAAGAATCTAATATATGCTGATTCTTAATAGCAAGAAACGAAGAACAGATACAACAAATTAAAAATGAAACAGTAAAAGAGAGTGAGAGCAAAGGGCTTAGTTTAGATAGCAACAAATATAGTATTCATCTCTAAGAAACGACGTTTCCAAAATCCACCATGAAAATAAATAGCACAGCTGTAAAAGAAGTCAATCAATTCTGGTTCTTGGGCAAGATAATAATCTCGGATGGAAGATGCATCTCCGAGGTTCAATACAGAATAGGCCTGGAAAAGGTATCTTTTCATAAAATATAGCATTTTGTGCAACCCAAATTTGTCAGAAAACAAGTTACATGAAATTACATTGAAATAATCTATCAGGATACAAACATAATGTTGGACGCTATTGAAATCACTGAAACTAGCTTCTACAATCTTTACGGCATTATACCATCAATTTCCGGGGAGATTTTTGGACCAGAAAATAAATGCCGCTTGTCCAGTGCAGTCGCCACGATATGTTTGAGTTTTTATTATCAAATTGTTAAAAAAAATTAAAGATCATTTGACCGCTGTTTTAATAACAAAACTCTGACCCAAACACTCTGTGGCTACAGCACTGGACATGCGGCCTATTTTTCCAGCTCAAGAGAAAAAACTCTACCTATCTCAGGAATGGTATGTCAAACTTCAACCAAAATAACAATTTTCAACGCAAATGTTAAATCAATCTCATTTTATGGCTGTGAAACATGAGAATAACAAAAATGGCAGTCATGGGGATGCAGACTTTCTTTCATTATTGAATGCTTGTGCAGAATAAAAGGATGGAAATGGCAGAACAAAATCACTAACATAGGATTATGGAAATGTACCAGTGAAATAAAAGTGGACAAAGGGTACAATAAAGACGATGGCGCTGGATAGGACAAACACTGCGGAAGCCAACTGAGAGTATTACATGTCGGTCACTTTTTTGGAATCTCAAAGGGACAAGACAAAGAGAAAGACCACAATATATTTTGGAGAAGACAGATGGAAGCAGAGCTGAAGATAATGAGGAAAACGTGGAATGCTGTTAAAATAATAGGAAGAAATCAAACGGCTTGTAAAGTGTTTGTTGAAGACATATTCTCCACAGGGAGCTGAAAGTGTTTGTTGAAGACCTATTCTCCACAGGGAGCTGAAAGTATTTGTTGAAGAGTTATCCTCCACAGGGAGCTGAAAGTGTTTGTTGAAGACATATTCTCTACAGGGAGATGAAAGTGTTTGTTGAAGACCTATTCTCCACAGGGAGCTGAAAGTATTTGTTGAAAACCTATCCTTCACAGGGAGCTTGAATTATTTGTTGAAGACCTATTCTTCACAGGGAGCTGAAAGTGTTTGTTGAAGACCTATTCTCCACATGGAGCTGAAAGTGTATGTTGAAGACATATTCTCACCAGGGAGCTGAAAGTATTTTTTGAAGACCTATTCTCCACAGAGAGCTGAAAGTAATTGTTGAAGACCTATTCACCACAGGGAGCTGAAAGTGTTTGTTGAAGACCTATTCTCCACAGAGAGCTGAAAGTGTTTGTTGAAGACCTATTCTCCACAGGGAGCTGAAAGTGTTTGTTGAAGACCTATTCTCCACAGGGAGCTGAAAGTGTTTGTTGAAGACCTATTCTCCACAGGGAGCTGAGAGTAAGAAGATGCTGTAACGATATGTTTTGTTTCCAAAATATTAAACTTGTAACTTAATACTCTACACTAGACATAGTTACCAATGTTTCTTCCTTAACTTTAACATCTGTACAGCCATAGAGGAAGCAATTGAATCCAAAGTGTCAGACTGAACGGGTCATTTTTGTAAATTATATACTCACAATACAGACTAATTGGGGTGGTCAAGACACAGGTAATGGTTGAATAGCGTGTCTTCAACTAACTACTAGAACCGGTGAGAGAAGTCTTCATCACAATAATTAAATGGCTGTTACACTGTAATTATTCTACATTGCGTGCCCATTAAAAGCAATGCCAGTCAATGCTTACGTTTAACAGGCATAATATATCATCATCATCATGTGTCACACTGGTTGGCGTAAGCGATCATGTCCTTTTTCAGTCTTGTGCCAACAGTGCATCGTATCAATTCTGGCGCTGACTGTTTTCCATGCCATGGCACAAAGCTATCTACTATATTCTCTTCTTGTCGTTCGCGATATCTCTTTCCCTGTATTTGGCAGTTGTAACTATGTATTCCAACTTTCCACTTCTCATGACGTGCCCACAAAAATGTTGATTGTTTCTTTATGATGTATTTAAGGAGCTCCCTTTGTGTGTTAGCCTCTTTGAGAATGTCATCATTGGTCTTTTTTGCTGTTTAGGGATCTTCAAAATTCTTCTGAGAAATCCCATCTATTTGGCCTCTAATCGTGTTTTCATTTGTTTGTCTATTGCCCAAGATTTACTTCCATAGTTCAGAATTGGCTCTATATAACACCGATGGGCTCGCTTTCGTACTTCTATTGACATTCACAGAACATATAGGGAAGTAAACAGAAATGAAATTTCTTGAAAGAAAAGGCTGAAAACACCTGACGCGTTGTTTGTCGAAAATGTGATAAAGTTGGACAAATATTTGGATCACCGCGACATACTTTATTCACAAGATCGTCATCATGTCGTGGATCTACTACTGCATCACACTAAAATGGTGTAGACTTGGTGTTGTCTATACTGTAGTTTCGGACACCAAAATGGTGTAGACTTGGTGTTGTCTATACTGTAGTTTCGGACACCAAAATGGTGTAGACTTGGTGTTGTCTATACTGTAGTTTCGGACACCAAAATGGTGTAGACTTGGTGTTGTCTATACTGTAGTTTCGGACACTAAAATGGTGTAGACTTGGTGTTGTCTATACTGTAGTTTCGGACACTAAAATGGTGTAGACTTGGTGTTGTCTATACTGTAGTTTCGGACACTAAAATGGTGTAGACTTGGTGTTGTCTATACTGTAGTTTCGGACACTAAAATGGTGTAGACTTGGTGTTGTCTATACTGTAGTTTCGGACACCAAAATACCACGAACTTGATCTGCGTCCGCACATTTGACATGAACTCCTGATATAACACAAGGGAAAATGTCCCCTGCCTGTAGCCGTTTATTCAACTACCAGGCATACATATCTGATCAATTGAAATCAGGATCTTTTTTTTCAAATTCGACTGATAAAATTTACAGAGTCATGCAGTTTGTTATATTGGCTTCTTAACTTGCAACACTCAGGCGGCGATTAATACACTTAATTTGAATTATGTCAACGGTATGCAATGCTTGAGAACTCTCTCATAATGTCAAATTAGGCGCAGTCATTCTTTCTCTCGCTTCGATTAATCTTGCATTCTAAGCTCAGTCAGCCGATTGAAGAGACTGAACGAATTACCACTGGTATAATAACATGACCATATGTAAAAAAAAAAAAAAAAAAAAGTAAAGTACCCCCCGTCATGCCAAGTGGCGTATAGGGAAATATGGTGTTAGTGACCGTATATTTTACACACCTTCAGCACATGATTTTTTGGGGTAATGTGGTCAGTATTACGCCCGTGCTGCTTTACTTTCCCAGAAAGAAAAAAATCCGGTACGAATCTGGATAATTTACTCCACACTTATAGCACTCTCTCGTTCAACTCGATCTGTTGGACATAATCTGTTGAAAAGACTACTTGTCCTAGTCTATTCCACAAGTCCTTCCGGACCGTTTTTATAATGACTATCCTGTTATAACTTCACTGACAGCATCTACTTCTTAAAATCGACCTACTTCCTGGTATAGGTTTTACGAAACATCACACTAGGTGGTACCATCTCAGTAGCCGATATTCTAAACGTTACACAAAGAGGTAACACATTCTCAGTAGCCGACACTCTAAACATCACACAAAGTGGTAACATCTACTCAGTGGCCAACACTCTAAACATCACACAAAGTGGTAACATTTTCTCAGTGACCAACACACTAAACATCACACCAAATGGTAACCTTCTCAGTAGCCAACACTCTAAACATCACACCAAATGGTAACCTTCTCAGTAGCCAACACTCTAAACATCACACCAAATGGTAACCTTCTCAGTAGCCAACACTCTAAACATCACACAATGTGGTAGCATCTTCTCAGTAGCCAACACCCTAAACATCACACTAAGTGGTAACATCTTCTCAGTAGCCAACACTCTAAACATCACACTATGTGGTAGCATCTTCTCAGTAGCCAACACTCTAAACATCACACTAAGTGGTAACATCTTCTCAGTAGCCAACACTCTAAACATCACACTAAGTGGTAACATCTTCTTAGTAGCCAACACTCTAAACATCACACTAAGTGGTAACATCTTGTCAGTAGCCAACACTCTAAACATCACACTAAGTGGTAACGTCTTCTCAGTAGCCAACACTCTAAACAGCACACAAAGTAGTGACATCTTCTCAGTGACCAACACTCTAAACATCACACAAAGTGGTAACATCTTCTCAGTGACCAACACTCTAAACATCACACCAAATGGTAGCCTTCTCAGTAGCCAACACTCTAAACATCACACTAAGTGGTAACATCTTCTCAGTAGCCAACACTCTAAACATCGCACTAAGTGGTAACATCTTCTCAGTAGCTAACACTCTAAACATCACACAAAGTAGTAACATCTTCTCAGTGGCCGATACTCTAAACATCACACCAAATGGTAACATCTCCTCATTAGTCGACACTCTAAACAACATTCTAACACAAACGGTCTCATGGAAAGTAGGATCCCCCAATGAACGTTTAATTCTAATCCAGCGTAGGTCATCAACAATTTCCGCCTAAGCTCACATCATGTGATCTAGTTATAACACTCATATCCCGTGACTAGCCTGCAACTCTCTTAAGAACTTTGTACCTTTTCCAGATTCACCTCGCCTTTCTTTCACTTTAATGGGCAATCACTCTATTTAAATCCTTGTTACATTCATTGTTATCTCCCGCACCATAACACATGTGTTGAGACTGCTATGATGGGGACTGCAACTATCTTTCTTTGTTTGGGAGAGGAGATAGTAATTCGGATGACTCCACTGGCACGGGTGGTTGATCAATTATGGAATTTAATTCGTTTGCAGTGATACCGGAACCTTTCATAAGCAAAGAACCAACCATAACACTCACTGCATATCTGACAAATCCACAAGAGATCACATCTCGTCCGAAGTATATCCCTCAACGTGAAACGACTGACGACAACGGTGTTATGTTCGTTGACCATGTCCCTTCTTTGGATTCCTGCGTAGCTCACCTGTCTGGAGTATCTCACCTGTCTGGAGTATCTCACCTATCTGGAGTATCTCACCTGTCTGGAACATCTCACCTGTCTGGAGTATCTCACCTGTTTGGAGTATCTCACCTGTCTGGAGTATCTCACCTTGACGTGATATTCGAGCAGTCTGTTCAGGATCGCAGATTCGGAGTCCTTTTTCGTTTTCTTGCAAGCGTTCCTGAGGGAAATCAGAATGTCACCGCGATCTATTGACAAATTGTAGGTTATATTAGAATTAACATTTAACTAAGACATTCGACAATGACACTTCACAATATGTGGCACTAACATATCATCATACACAGAACACCATTTATGGTTGCGGAACAAGCTAAGACCGAGTTTAGTCAAAATTAAAACATAATTAAAAAGAAAAGAAAAGCTATCTCTACCCCATTGTTCAATTCTGGGGTTCTCCCTGGAGAACCTATAATCATCATCATCATGAACCCTGCCGGTTGGCGTAGGCGATCATGTCCCTCCACAATCTTCTATCTACAGTGCATCGTATCAGTTCTGTTGTTTATTGTTTTCCATGCCATGACACCAAGCTATCCAGTATTTTCTCTCTTTGTCGTCCGCGATCTCTCTTTCCTTTTATTTTGCCACTTGTAACCAAGTATTCCAACTTTCCTCTTCTCATGATGTGCCCGAAAAATGTTGATTGCTTCTTTCTGATGTTTTTTAAGAGCTCCCTTTTTGTGCTGGCCTCTTTGAGAACTTCCTCATTGGTCTTGTTATCTGTCCAGGGAACTTTCAACATTCTTCTGAGAAATTCCATCTCTGTGGCCTCTAATCGTCTTTTCATTTGTTTGTCTACTGTCCATGATTCGCTTCCATAGGTCAGAACTGGTTCTATATAGCACCGATGAACTCTCTTTCTTATTTTTATTGACATAGATTTGTTGCATAAGATATTTTTCATTTTCTGAAATGCTATTTTGGCCTGAGCTATTCTGCTTTTTATTTCTGTGGTGCATTTCCCATCTGATGTAATTATTGTGCCGAAGTATTTGAAACGTTGTACTTGTTTCAGATTTGTCTCGTTTATTTTTATGCTGCATGATGGTGATGATTGTTTCTTCGATAATGCCATTACTTCTGTTTTCTTACTATTCAGACTGAGACCTTTCTTGTTGCTTTCTTCTACTATTATGTCTATCACTTCTTGTAGTTCGTTCTCTGTCTCTGCTATTAAGACTGTGTCATCCGCATATCGCACATTATTTATGATGTGACAGTTGACTTCAATTCCTTTTTTGTCTACTATTGATCTAATAATATATTCGCTGTAAAGTGAAAACAAATCCGGTGACAGAACACAGCCTTGTCTGACTCCTTGTTTTATATATTGGAATTGTCCTGTTTGGTTGTTAATTCGTATAGCTGCTGTTTGTTGCCAGTACTTGTTTTTTTTATGATTCGCAGATCCTTGACATCAATGTTTAATTTCTCCAGCATATTTATTATTTCCACATGCTTTACTTTGTCAAATGCTTTCGTGTAGTCTATAAAGCACATATATAGATCTTTCTTTACCTCTATAGATCTTTCTATCAATGGAGAACCTATAGGACCGGAAAATAAGGGCCGCTTGTCCAGTGCAGTTGCCACGAGGTGTTCAGGTCTTTAAAATAATCTAAACATGCTGGTAACCTGTGTCTAGGATTTAGTTTAATAAAACCCCCCAAAAATAAAATGGTTTTGAACAGAAGGTTGAGTTTAGTAAAATAAAATAAAAAATTGTTTTTTGAGCCGAGAATTGAGTTCAGTGAAACAAAAAATCTGCTAGCAAACACAAATCTGAGCATATAACAGGGTCAAGAAGTGGGGGTATACACATCAACCTGG
Organism: Megaustenia siamemsis; assembly: GCA_032433765.1. Taxonomy (NCBI): domain Eukaryota; kingdom Metazoa; phylum Mollusca; class Gastropoda; order Stylommatophora; family Ariophantidae; genus Megaustenia; species Megaustenia siamemsis. The sequence continues at coordinate 182,767,861 of JAVIAB010000092.1, forward strand.
AAATGTCAGAACACAAACACAGGCAACCAGTATAAGATACAATCAAAGAAAAGAGCTGCGAAAACATTTTTGGTAAAGTCTATCTTTACAATCGTCAAAATGTATTGGGACTAGAATGGTTAGGTGAACAAACATAAAAACGGCATCATCATGTCCTTTCTATCTATGTATCTATTGTCCATATTGCAGAGATCGCTGATCATGTCCTTTCTATCTATCTATCTATTGACCATATTGCAGAGATCGCTGATCATGTCCTTTCTATCTATCTATCTATTGTCCATATTGCAGAGATCGCTGATCATGTCCTTTCTATCTATCTATCTATTGTCCATATTGCAGAGATCGCTGATCATGTCCTTTCTATCTATCTATCTATTGTCCATATTGCAGAGATCGCTGATCATGTCCTTTCTATCTATCTATCTATCTATTGTCCATATTGCAGAGATCGCTGATCATGTCCTTTCTATCTATCTATCTATTGTCCATATTGCAGAGATCGCTGATCATGTCGTTTCTATCTATCTATCCATTGTCCATATTGCAGAGATCGCTGATCATGTCCTTTCTATCTATCTATCTAGTGTCCATATTGCAGAGATCGCTGATCATGTCATTTCTATCTATCTATCTAGTGTCCATATTGCAGAGATCGCTGATCATGACCTTTCTATCTATCCTATCTATTGTCCATATTGCAGAGATCGCTGATCATGTCCTTTCTATCTATCTATCTATCTATCTATTGACCATATTGCAGAGATCGCTGATCAAGTCCTTTCTAGCTATCTATCTATTGTCCATATTGCAGAGATCGCTGATCATGTCCTTTCTATCTATCTATCTATTGTCCATATTGCAGAGATCGCTGATCATGTCCTTTCTATCTATCTATCTATTGTCCATACTGCAGAGATCGTTGATCATGTCCTTTCTATCTATCTATCTATTGTCCATATTGCAGAGATCGCTGATCATGTCCTTTCTAACTATCTATCTATTGTCCATATTGCAGAGATCGCTGATCATGGCCTTTCTATCTATCTATCTATTGTCCATATTGCAGAGATCGCTGATCATGTCCTTTCTATCTATCTATCTATTGTCCATATTGCAGAGATCTCTGATCATGTCCTTTGCAGAACGTTACATTCACCACGCCAGTATAAAAAAAAACAACATATTTTGTCTCTAGTCAAACCTCCCACTTTTTCTGTTGTCATCTTCAACGTCTCCTTGCTGTCTTGAAACCACTTTCTTCTTGGTCTGCCCCTGATGCGTCACCCAGGATCCATGCCTTCCATTATTGTTCTTTCCTGTTCGCTGTGTTCTTTTGACGTGGCCAAAGTATTTTAACAGTCAACAACAGAACTGATACGATGCAATGTAGATAGAAGATTGTGGAGGGACATGATCACCTACGCCAACCGGTATGGCACATGATAATGATGATCGTATTTGAATTTCCTCTGTAGAATGGTGTTTACAAACCAGTTGTCTTTTATGTTTAAATCTTTTAATGTCTTAAATGCCATTTTTCATTATCCACTGTATCTTTAGGATTTTTCTGTACCATTTTGTTTTTAATGAACCGATTTTCTTCCTTGCTGTTACAACTTGCTCTTACCTTGCACTTACAACCATATGTTGTTATCGAGAAGTGACATGTCCTGAATCATTTTAATTTGACTGCCCTATTGGTATTGCGCCACACGGTATTGTGCCACACGATATTGTGCCACACGGTATTGTGTCACACGGTATTGTGTCACACGGTATTGTGCCACACGGTATTGTACCACACGGTATTGTGCCACACAGTATTGTGCCACACGGTATTGTGTCACACGGTATTGTGCCACACGGTATTGTGTCACACGGTATTGTGTCACACGGTATTGTGCCACACGGCATTGTGTCACACGGTATTGTACCACACGGTATTGTGTCACACGGTATTGTGTCACACGGTATTGTGCAACACGGTATTGTGCCACACGGTATTGTGCCACATGCGTTTAACTTCTGTGTTGCTATTTATAATTATTAAAATCTCTCTACCTGACAGTCTCCAGTGTTAGTTATTACAGATCCCAGATATTCATTGTTTGTTAAACTTTCATCTTCTTCACTGTTGATGATGATTTTGGATTGGCTTGTTTTCTCATTGGACATTATTCTTGTTTTCTGTTTGTTTAGATAGAACTTGATCATATATTTAAAAACAGTATAAGCATAGATTGATAACGCCTTTGGTATTGGTGTTCTTTCCAAGACAAATTACGATATTGCTGATTATAATTATACTTGTCATGGGCGTGTTCGGCTGCATGGGGAATAATTGGAGATACTGGAGGTGTTCTCGTAACAGAGAAATGAGACGGTGACTTAATTTGAACTAATCGTTAATGCTTGACCCGAGAGATGTTTTTCTTGCTCTCCTAATACAATTTATGGCCTCCTAAACATATTAGCAAACATAAAAACTTGTATGTTTTGTTTTTTGTTGAGACATAGAATATATAATGCCTTGTTTGTGATTTTCTGCTTTTTCCTGTCTTGTTTTATCATGGCTATGCTGATTTGAAGAGAAATAACGCGACTATTTCTGGACATAAATTGATTTATCTCGAACCGATTTTTACCACCACTCTTACTCTCTATTTCTCTCTCTCCCTCTCTCTCTATCTCTCATTTTCTTTTTCTCCATCTCTTTAACTGCTACTTGCTATTACTTGTCTGTAGCAACGGTCCTCAGAATACACAAACATTCTGAAAGCTGCTCATGAGAGTAATCAACTTCACACTCGTCCAGAATTCGATAAATATTGATGGCATTTGGGAGAAATGTGTTTGTGCTTTTGGTTGCAACATTCAATTGGTGGCAAATATCAGCCACCCTTTCTAATTCCAAGATAATTTTAGTGCATGTCAGTGCTTAGAATACACGATATTCTGTTTTTTTTTTCTTCAAATAATTCTTGCAAACAACACATAAATAATCATGTCAAATGTTATATACAAGAATGTAGAAGATCGTGAATGGCTCCTGATAATGTTGGCTCCCACAAAGCTCCCAAAGAAACTAAGAGATCAGGCAGACAGGGATAGATTTGCCAAACTTACACTTTTGACTCAGTAAATATGTCTGGGCGGGCCGTGTGTGATTTATTAATACTGTCACAGAATACATTTCTCATTGCAGACCTGAATCAGAAGCTTAACAGCACAACAGATCAGAGTTGAGATGGGGAAGAGAGAATAATACATCAAAAGTGTTCATTGTAGAATGTGTATTCACAGGGATGAAAGATGCAACTTGCACAAGCTTGTAATTGTGTTTGGATTTCACAACCCAAAACATGAATGTTCAATTCAAATACAGAAGCAGTCATTGTATTGAATACAACTATCGCTACGACTGTGTGTCCCATTCATAGCGTTTCAGAGGTTTCCGGTGTTGCTGGAGAATAAAGACCGCATGCTTGGTGCAGTCGCCACGTATTGTCGGCAAGAAATGTTATTCAAATCTCAAAAGAAAAAAGAAAAAAACATTAGCCAAAAATTGGAAGCAAAAAATAAAGTTTGACCCATGTAGCTACACCGTTTTACCATGTGTAAGAACTTATAATTTTGAGGTATCACATAATAGGCAACCCATACATGAGAATGAAATGTTATAAAGAAGAGCTACACACAGTACCAGAGGGCTGAAGCTGGAAATATCCGTTCTTGGAAGTAATCTCAAAGTAATTCCAAGAAACTGCTTTTGGTCGTCATTTTCATCAATCCTGAATGTTGTCGAACGCAGTTTGAGAGCACTCGGTCTAGGAAAGTTATACAGTTTCCGGTCGTGTGCAGAGTCTATGGCCTTGACCAGTTCAGTCAGGAAATGGCATACTGTAGACTGAAGCGTTCCATTGGCTGGCACTCTAGGTCAATAGGTGACATTGTTGACTGACGCAACGGATGCTTAACTACTGCAGAGCCTGACGAATTCTCGGCAGACAGAATCAGGAAACACCATCAAAACTGAATGGGGAAACCGTCTCTAATCGAGAAGCTTCCTATTTCAAGAGGAAAGTTGATCAATGTTTGGAGAAACACGCTCAAAAGAACTTCTACAAGCGACACATTTAATGGCTCGTTACTTACATTGTGGCTTCATGTTTTCAAGAGTAAAATAAATGTTTTTAGTAAGGGAAGACCTATGGCTCAGTAAAGAAGATCTATGGTTTAGTAAAAAAGACTTGTGGTTCAGTAAGGAAGATCTATGGTTCAGTAAAGAAGATCTATGGTTCAGTAAAGAAGATCTATGGTTCAGAATGGAAGATATATGGTTCAGTAAAGAAGACTTGTGGTTCAGTAAGAAGGAAGAACTATGGTTCAGTAAGAAAGACCTGTGATTCAGTAAGGAAGATCTATGGTTCAGTAAGGAAGACTCTTGGTTCAGTAAAGAAGACCTATGGTTTAGTAAGGAAGACTTGTGGTTCAGTAAAAAAGACTTGTGGTTCAGTAAGGAAGATCTATGGTTCAGTAAAGAAGATCTATGGTTCAGTAAAGAAGATCTATGGTTCAGTAAAGAAGATCTATGGTTCAGAATGGAAGATATATGGTTCAGTAAAGAAGACTTGTGGTTCAGTAAGTAAGATCTATGGTTCAGAAAGGAAGAGTTGTGGTTCAGTAAGGAAGACTTGTGGTTCAGTAAGTAAGATCTATGGTTCAGTAAAGAAGACTTGTGGTTCAGTAAGTAAGATCTATGGTTCAGTAAAGAAGAGTTGTGGTTCAGTAAGTAAGATCTATGGTTCAGTAAAGAAGAGTTGTGGTTCAGTAAGTAAGATCTATGGTTCAGTAAAGAAGAGTTGTGGTTCAGTAAGTAAGATCTATGGTTCAGAATGGAAGATCTATGGTTCAGTAAAGAAGAGTTGTGGTTCAGTAAGTAAGATCTATGGTTCAGAATGGAAGATCTATGGTTCAGTAAAGAAGAGTTGTGGTTCAGTAAGTAAGATCTATGGTTCAGTAAAGAAGAGTTGTGGTTCAGTAAGTAAGATCTATGGTTCAGTAAAGAAGAGTTGTGGTTCAGTAAGTAAGATCTATGGTTCAGAATGGAAGATCTATGGTTCAGTAAAGAAGAGTTGTGGTTCAGTAAGTAAGATCTATGGTTCAGTAAAGAAGAGTTGTGGTTCAGTAAGTAAGATCTATGGTTCAGTAAAGAAGAGTTGTGGTTCAGTAAGTAAGATCTATGGTTCAGTAAGTAAGATCTATGGTTCAGTAAAGAAGAGTTGTGGTTCAGTAAGTAAGATCTATGGTTCAGTAAAGAAGAGTTGTGGTTCAGTAAGTAAGATCTATGGTTCAGTAAAGAAGAGTTGTGGTTCAGTAAGTAAGATCTATGGTTCAGTAAGGAAGACTTGTGGTTCAGTAAAGAAGAGTTGTGGTTCAGTAAGGAAGACTTGTAGTTCAGAAAGGAAGACTTGTGGTTCAGTAAAGAAGACTTGTGGTTCAGTAAGGAAGACTTGTAGTTCAGAAAGGAAGAGTTGTGGTTCAGTAAGGAAGACTTGTAGTTCAGTAAGGAAGACTTGTAGTTCAGAAAGGAAGAGTTGTGGTTCAGTAAGGAAGACTTGTGGTGCCTTTGCTTTAACTGACCGGCTCCATCATCATTATCATCGAGTGCCGTCTCCGCAACGAAGGTTGGCTACCATGGAGCGTCATTCTGCTCGTCTCTTGCTTTGATGGTGCAGGTTGTCATAGGCTGAATTGTTCATCTTTTGATGTTACTCGTCCATGTTAGTCGTGGTCTGCTTCTATCTCTCTTACTTTGTATTGTCCCTTCCAGTATTACTTTTAGTAGGCTGTTGTGTCTTGTAACTGCCCCAAAAATTTCATTTGTCTTGTTATAATTATATTTAGTAGTTCTCTTTTCATTTTTAGTTGTTTTAAAACTTCATCGTTTGTTTTCTTTTCCTTCCATCCAATTCTTCTACATATCCACATTTCAAAGGCTTCAATTCTCTGTTCTGTTTTCTCGTCTCTCTCTCTCTCTCTCTCGCTCTCTCTCTCTCTCTCTGCGATCAAGACTCAATCAGAGTAGGATTCCAAGCTCTCTCATGAAGTTAACTGTCTGTTTAAGCAATTCGATTGCCCCATATAGTTTCTCTTCCAGGGAGGTGGGCGTGGACCACATTGCTCTTCTCAGGTCTGTGTACTGGGGGCAATCCTGTAGAACATGTTTTGTAGTCATATTGTCCAGTGTACAGTGGCATAGGCTGGTAGTTCCTATTTTGAATTTGGTAAACATGTGATTTATCATTCTATTGTGGCCAGTGCGTAGGCGAAGTATGATGACTTGATCCCTCCTTGATATTTGGTGGTATCCGTCACTCTCGTTATGCTTTGGGTGTTCTCTTTTCCATTTTTCATGGAACTGACCCTTGAGGATGGATTTGGCTTCATCATAACTGAGCGGATGGTTCTCTTGTGGTAATCTCCCTCCCTCTTTAGCTAATTTGCCTGCGCGTTCGTTCCCATGTATATTACAGTGTGATAGTATCCCCTGAATGACTACTCTCTGGAAGTTATTGCATAGTTGGTCCAGGGCTGTTCTCAAGTCATCTAGTTCATTGTTCTTGTGGCTTTTTAGAGCTGATAATACTGACAGAGCATCAGTCAGAATCACCAATTTATTGTGCATGTTATTTTTGTGTTGAGTAGCCAGTATTGCAGTATTTCTGATGGCCTCAGTTTCTGCTTTAAAGTTGTTTGAGAATTTTCCAGTAGCTATTGACTTGGTGATCTCGTCCTGATTATTCAGCGTCAAGAACACACCTCCCCCTCCATTTCTGATGGCATTTGTAGCAGAAGCATCTGTGTGTATGTGGGACCAAGAGTCCTGTGGGTAGGTATCGTGTATGTGTTTTTCTGCCACGTGTTTTCTTTCTGTCTGTGTCTGATTGTGTGCATTTTTTCATTATTCTTGTTATATTTTCCTTAAGTTCTGGAATTGTATGCTTCCCACGAGGAGACATATCAGATGGGCCCAAGGGTCTCGATATTGTTTGGGAAAGTACTCGTGCACGAATTCCGTAACACGGTTACGGTTCCTCCTTGTGGATAGCAACAATTTTTGCTGGCAATTTTGCCCCGAGAGCGGCCATATCTATGGCCTACTCGTTTATATTTTAATTGCCAATGGATCTTCAACATGGGGGTAGGGGGATGGGGGTGCACACGAGACCTTCTGTTCTTGCCAAAAGGGCTGACATCGGATCTCACTACCCAAGAGATCAGGGGAGGGTGACGTCATAAAGGGCTGACATCGGATCTCACTACCCAAGAGATCAGGGGAGGGTGACATCATAAAGGGCTGACATCGGATCTCACTACCCAAGAGATCAGGGGAGGGTGACGTCATAAAGGGCTGACATCGGATCTCACTGCCCAAGAGATCAGGGGAGGGTGACGTCATAAAGGGCTGACATCGGATCTCACTACCCAAGAGATCAGGGGAGGGTGACGTCATAAAGGGCTGACATCGGATCTCACTACCCAAGAGATCAGGGGAGGGTGACGTCATAAAGGGCTGACATCGGATCTCACTACCCAAGAGATCAGGGGAGGGTGACGTCATAAAGGGCTGACATCGGATCTCACTACCCAAGAGATCAGGGGAGGGTGACGTCATAAAGGGCTGACATCGGATCTCACTACCCAAGAGATCAGGGGAGGGTGACGTCATAAAGGGCTGACATCGGATCTCACTACCCAAGAGATCAGGGGAGGGTGACGTCATAAAGGGCTGACATCGGATCTCACTACCGAAGAAATCAGGGGAGGGTGACGTCATAAAGGGCTGACATCGGATCTCACTACCCAAGAGATCAGGGGAGGGTGACGTCATAAAGGGCTGACATCGGATCTCACTACCCAAGAGATCAGGGGAGGGTGACGTCATAAAGGGCTGACATCGGATCTCACTACCCAAGAGATCAGGGGAGGGTGACGTCATAAAGGGCTGACATCGGATCTCACTACCCAAGAGATCAGGGGAGGGTGACGTCATAAAGGGCTGACATCGGATCTCACTACCCAAGAGATCAGGGGAGGGTGACGTCATAAAGGGCTGACATCGGATCTCACTACCCAAGAGATCAGGGGAGGGTGACGTCATAAAGAGCTGACATCGGATCTCACTACCCAAGAGATCAGGGGAGGGTGACGTCATAAAGGGCTGACATCGGATCTCACTACCCAAGAGATCAGGGGAGGGTGACGTCATAAAGGGCTGACATCGGATCTCACTACCCAAGAGATCAGGGGAGGGTGACGTCATAAAGGGCTGACATCGGATCTCACTACCCAAGAGATCAGAGGAGGGTGACGTCATAAAGGGCTGACATCGGATCTCACTACCCAAGAGATCAGGGGAGGGTAACGTCATAAAGGGCTGACATCGGTTCTCACTACCCAAGAGATCAGGGGAGGGTGACGTCATAAAGGGCTGACATCGGATCTCACTACCCAAGAGATGAGGGAAGGGTGACGTCATAAAGGGCTGACATCGGATCTCACTACCCAAGAGATGAGGGGAGGGTAACGTCATAAAGGGCTGACATCGGATCTCACTACCCAAGAGATCAGGGGAGGGTAACGTCATAAAGGAACCACGGATTATTTCAGCTACTTTTGCAAAAACACCAACGTTTGGCCTTGAATCCAGGTCCCTCCTGTCCTTGAGACCAACCTCTAACCAGCCCGGAAGTGCATCACTTTAACAGGTCAGGATGTTTATCCTCAGTTGTCATTGAATACAATAACCTTTGACCCCTGACAAAAACTAATTATTAATAGAAACGTATATTTCCTCATTCATCAATATCCTTTTTTATCTTCATTATTTTGTTTTACACTCCATATAATGCCTTTCAGCGTCGAGGGAGAATGGGCCGTTCTGGCCGTTCTGTAGTGCGCTTCGGCATGGTGTTTACCTTCATTAATACCCTTCTACTTCACCCGAAGCCCTTGAAAGTTACAACTCTGAAGGATGATGTCTTGCAATGATCGTATTACATGCCCAAACCCGTTTCTATATTTCCTAATATATTATAGCAATGATGTAATTACAACTCGTCTCCTCGTATCCACATTTCTTAAAATGCCACTTCTGATCATATTCAGCTTTTTTCTTGTCTTTGGGCATGGAATTGCGAGAATGTTATTCACTGAAAGTATTTAATTATGCATAACGTGTCTTCGGTTTTCTGTCAAACCTGCGTTTGAAACATATTGCGATTTGTTATAATTCTGTATAAGTACAGGTAAAGGTAAAGGTAAAGGTAAAGGTAAAGGTAAAGGTAAAGTGCCAAACAAGAATCGGCGTCTTAGCACGCGAGTTTTCATCCATATGTGCTCGATCGCCTATCCAGGAATGTTCGGAGACTTCTGGATAGCGTCGCTTCAAGCATCGAAACTCACGATGTGAGACGGCATTCCTCACCTTCCCAGAGTTCTATCGTGGTACCCATTTCTGCCAGCGGCTGGGTCAACCGCGGGGGTATTTTATTTTTCCAACCACGAGTACAACTCACACTGTTTCTAGCGGAAATCTAACACCCGTTGTCATAAGGTCGTTAGCCTAGTCGAGTAAGTGCCTTGTTTTATTGGTGGAAATTTAACGACAAAATACTGGACATCTAACTATTTAATCTTGACATTACTTTTATGTATGAAGAGATTTGTAAAATGCAAAGTCCGTCAATGTCTGATCATACAAACATAGCCCTAATGGGGTTACCACTTTTGCGCCGATTACTCACTTGAATATGGTTGTGAATCGTGCACAATCTCACAAAGAGCAACGGCGAAAATCGATCCATTCGAAACAAAATGATACAGTAAATTCCTTAAGATACCTTGGATAATGGAAAAGAGCAATGAAGAAATATGAAACGATTAAAATATTAAAATAACTGGCTTATAAACAGCGTTGTACAGAGTAGCGGGCTGGTGAGAACAATAATAGGACGGCATAGTTCTGTGTGAGGCATCAGGGGCAGAGCAAGAAAACTGTGGTTTCAAACATCAAGGAGACCTTGAAGATGACAACAAAAGAAGTGGGAAATCTGGCTAGAGAAAGAGATTCTTTCAGATGGTGAAAGCGACGCTCTGCATAGGGCATGCGACCTAATTGTGGCTGACTTGAATTTGTAAGCAGCGATGACGGGTTGGATATTGTGCTTACCCGGGGAATTCCCATATCCGCACAACCGCCCGTCCCAGCATTTCTCGAAGCGTATGCTGATTGATTGTTCCTGCAAGGTGTTGATAGTAGATACATCTATTTCTCTTACTAAGCACTCTGTAGTTGATAGTAGATACATCTATTTCTCTCACTAAGCACTCTGTAGTTGATAGTAGATACATCTATTTCTCTCACTAAGCACTCTGTAGTTGATAGTAGATACATCTATTTCTCCCACTAAGCACTCTGGAGTTGATTGTAGATACATCTATTTCTCTCACTAAGCACTCTGTAGTTGATAGTAGATACATCTATTTCTCCCACTAAGCACTCTGTAGTTGATTGTAGATACATCTATTTCTCTCACTAAGCACTTTGGAGTTGATTGTAAGACAAATCTACTTCCCCCACTAAGCACTCTGGATCGACCCTTTTCCATCTTTAGACTCATCAGTCTCTCGCTATCTACATCATTATCTCACTCATTCTTCTCCCCTTCTCTTAAGGAATGAAAAAAAACCATGTGATATCTTCTGAAACTTCTAACCAGTCCTTGTAACTGTGACTGTTCGTTTGAGACGGGCCACTATAGGGGAATGAATGACGAAGTAGAATAATGGGTGAAGTACGTCTTAACTCTTTCAGTACGGACGGTTTCTATTAATTTTGCGGTAGAGATTTCAGAGACAAACTTTTTCATTGTTTTAAATATCGATGCACGTGTTTATATTTATCTAACATTTAACACAGATAAGATAAATTTTACGACAAGTTAAATGAGGCACTTCATGAATTCAAACCACATGAAAACATCATAGTTCTAGGGATTTTAACGCAAAAGTAGGGAAGGAAAGAGTTGAGGAAGTAGTAGGTCATTATGGCTTTAGGCGAGAGGAATGAAAGAGGTGAGAAACTTATTGACTGGGAAAGAACATACAACATGATGATAGGAAACACCTGGTTTAAGCAACATGCAAGACGGCTGTGGACATGGAAAAGCCCAGGAGACAACGCACGTAATCAAAGTGATTACATAAAGATAAGCAATAGATTTAGAAACAGTCTGGTGTGTGTGAAAACTAGACCAGGGACAGAATGTAATAGTGATCATGTACCAGTTGTGGGAAAGCTTAGAGTAAAGTTAAAAACAACAAAACGAGCCTCAGTTAACATCAAGTTAAATTTAAATTTACTAAAATCAGACAAGAAGCTGCAAGACAAATATAACATTACAATTCAGAACCGGTACAATGCAATAGAGAAGATACAAAGCATTGATGAACAGTGGGAAATGCTAAAAGAATCAATGCAACAAACATCAAAAGAATTCATACCACCAGTGAGGACAATTTCAAGAAAGGAATGCATGACAGATGACATTTTGCAGCTAATGGATACAAGAAGAAGAAATAAAGAAAATAAAGATGAGTATAAGAGATTAAATAAAGAAATTGTAATAAAATGCAATGAAGCAAAAGAAGCATTGCTGAAAAAGAGATGCAAAGAGATTGAAATGCAACAAAAAGGAGATGTTAAAGCTATATGCAAACAAATTGAGGAATTAACAGGAAGAAAAACGCAATCAAAAACTGGATGTTTAAGATCAAAGGAAGGATTCCTGTTGATTGAACAAGAAAGTATAAGGGAACAATGGACAGAATACATTAAAGATATGTATAATGATGAAGTAAATATTAAGGAAAATGGAGAAGGACCAGAAATACTCAGAGAAGAAGTGTAAGACGCCTTGCGCAATATGAAAGGCAGGAAAACCTCCTGGACTAGGTAATATAACTAAAGAAGAGATTGAAGCCATGGGTGATTTTGGAATAGAATTAATAACGAAAATATTGAATGATATCTACAACAGCGAATATATACCAGATGACATGCTCAAATCAATATTCATAGCCCTACCAAAGAAATCGGGTGCGATTGAATGCGATGATCATCGCACAATAAGCCTTATGAGTCACATGACTAAGGTATTACTAAGAACCATCATGCGAAGTGTGCGAAACAAAATCAGTCCAGAAATTAGCGATGAACAGAGTGGTTTTTTTGGAGGTAAAGGAACGAGCAATGCCATGTACATCATACGATCTTTAGTAGAAAGAGCCATAGAGATGTAGACAGATCTATATCTATGTTTCATAGATTATACCAAGGCATTTGACAAAGTAAAGCACCAAGAAATAATCAAAATTTTCGAAAGCATAAACGTAGACAGCAAAGATCTAAGAATAATAAAGAACATGTACTTGCAACAAACAGCGGCCATAAGAACTGGAAACCAATTGGGAATGCTTCAACAAATAAAACAGGGTGTTAGACAAAGTTGTGTGCTGTCACCAGATTTGTATAATATTTATAGTGAGATTATTTTAAGATCCATAAGGGGCATGCCTGGAATAACAATTAAAGGTCATAATATAAATAATCTATGGTATGCTGATGATACAGACTTAATCGCTAAGAGTGAAAATGAGTTACAAGAAATGTTGGACATAATAGTGAAAGAAAGCAAAAATAAAGGACTCAGCCTTAATAGCAAAAAGACAGAAGTAATGGTAACAACAAAGAAAAAGACATCACCTCAGTGCAAAATATAGACAAGTGGAACAATATTAAAACAGGTAAATTAATTTAAATATTTGGGACCTTGTTAACCTCAGATGGAAGATGTACAAAAGAGGTGAGATGCAGAATGGCTCAGTCAAAAGCAGCTTTCTAGAAAATGAGGAAGATACTATGCAATCCATTTTTGACAATAGAAACAAGAAAAAGAGTTCTTAATTGTTATGTAGAGCCAGTCTTAACCTATGGATGCGAATCATGGACAATAGGACAACAGACAAGAAAATCACTGGAGTCTGTAGAAATGAGGTTTTACAGAAGAATGTTGAGAATACCATGGACAGCTAAGATGAGTAATGAAAATGTTCTGAAAGAGGCCAAAGGAAAAAGAGAGCTAATTTCCAATATTAGGAAGAAAAAATCATCATTTTTTGGCCATTTAAGGAGAAGAGAACAACTTGAATATATTGTAACAACTGGGAAATTGAGGGACGAAGAGATAGAGGGAAGCAAAGAGAAAAAATACTACACAGCTTAAGAGAATGGCTTGGCAGAAGGTCAACAACAGAAATGATAAAGAACTGTCGAGATCGAAAGTTGCGGAGAGACATGATCACCTACGCCAATAGGCCCGGTACTTGATGATGATGATGAACACCTAACATATTATACTTTTGAGATAAATAAACAAGGAATTATTTTTCACAGCGGTTTGTGAATTGGACTACAAAGGACAAGAGGTAGGGTTCGATCCCAAGCGACGAGTTCCAGGTTCACCAAGCCTTTATTGAGTACCGGATTTTTGTCTGGGAAAGTAAAGCAGCATGGGCGAAATACCGACCACATTACCTCAACAATCATGTGCCAAAGGTCTGTAAAATTTATGGTCACAAACACCATATTCTCTATACGCCACTTGGCGTGACGAGGGTGCGTTACTTTTTACATTGTTATTATTAATACCAAGATGATACCAGACTTATAAAAAGAACACGGTTTGATGACTGTTTACACTAATCAAATTGAGAATGACGCACTGTGCGGCTGAACCTACATGACCGAAATCGGCATGGCGCATTGTGCTTCGAAACGTACGGAAATAGTGGGTTTATGTTACAGATATGGCGAGGCAGGAAATGTAGCTACATGGAGATTAGTACGTCACCGGGCTACAGGTGAGAGAAGAGGATAAGAGGAAGACGAAGGTATACAAGTTGTAGCAAAGTTGATAGAGAATTGGAAAACTGTTTCATATAAAGGAGAGTTTCAACAATGCAGACAACACTAGAGATCTCTTGTTTGTGGCCTCGTATGGCAGACGGCATGAATGGGACGTAGCAACTAAGTAGAAACCACATAATCGTTTATAACAATTTTTATTCAGAAACGATTTCAATAATTTTAGAAACTAAAAAAAAAAAAAAAAAACCCAAATAGACACACCAGCGGCGGATTTTGAGAAGAAACAACGCCGGTCACGTTGATCAGGATTTGATCAGGATATGTAACATAATCACATGCCAGCTCAATGATCTCAATGTCGGTGTACAACCAGCTATTGTGTTTCTAGCATAGCCGTGATATAGTTATACCGACCTTACAATGTGTATGAGACCTAGATAGGCCATTTCAGTAAACAGCCCTGCCATGACAACAGAAGAACAACTAATAATGTGACGTACTATCTACTATCCAAACATCAAGAAGTAGAGCCAATTGGAGGCAGTGATATATCGTGTCTACTCCAAGGACCTCGACGCTGAAAGGCAGATGAGGAAGAAAAGAAGAAGACTCCAAGGACCATTGTGCTATGTCATTATTTAAAAAAAAAACTAGCACAAAACTATAAGAGATGCTTAATGACAGCAAAACCGTGTTTTCTTCATAACTTAAAGTGTTAATAAATAATATATTATGATGCAATTATAATTATGTTACAATCTTTCATATATCTGGGCTTTAATATAGATATAGAGGGAGGAACAGATAATGAAATCCAAATAAAGATATCAAAAGCAAGAGGGGCATTCGTTGCACTAGGAAACATGTGGAAACCCAAAGAAATTAGGTTAAATTCAAAAACAAAAATTGTCAACTCCAATGTTATGTCAGTCCTATCATTTGGCTGTGAAACACGAAGAACAACAAAAATGACAATGATACATATCTTCATTAATGGATGCTTGTGCAAAATAAAAAGATTGAGATGGCAGGACAAAATCACTAACATAGAATTATGGAAAAGAACAAGTCAACTACCAGTGGATAAAGAGATACAGCAAAGATGGCGGCGCTGGCTAGGGTGCATACTAAGAAAGCCATCTGAGAGAATTACACAACAGGCCCTTTTTTGGAATACCCAAATATTATTGGAAAAGAGTGATAGAATGAGAGATGAAGATGATGGGGAACATGGAATAATCTTAAAAGAATGGCAAGAAACAGAACGGCCTTCAAAGTTTTTGTGAAGACCTATGCTCAACGGGAGCTGAAAAGGTAGAAGAAGGAGAAGATATCTATGTTTCTTTAGGACGATAGTTGAAGGAACTATTTTGCATACCGCAAGTCGAAGTAATGTTTATATTGCAAATTAACAGTCTAAATGTCAAACTAAAAGTTTGGTTTCGCGTTCTGACTTTCTTAAGTTTCGAATTCACCGTCCCCCGATGGTAGACACTCGCAGATACACCAAACAACACAAATTAAAAAAAAATATATGATAGAAATATTTAATGGAAAACAGAAACAAAGAACACAAATATGTTCGATAAGATCAGTGTAAAACAAACTTGACAAATCTCAGACACATCTTACTTTTACATTACGCTAGATTTATTGCTTTTATTTTTTTTTAAATGTTCTTCCTACATTAATATTGCATAGTTTAAGTTAATTTCGGTGAGATAGCTTGTGTGAATAAAACTCAACTTAAAATTGGGTTATTTAGAATCTCCTACTATCTTGTGCGTTTCGCTCTGCTATTTTCCAAAAATAACGTGCATTTTAATGATCTCAGAATCTTCTACATAATACCTAAACTGAGAGATGAGGGCAGGATTAGACACTCGCCACCAACATACCCTGGAAGCTTTCATTAGTGCTCTCACTCGAGACACGCCCAGAAGCTCGGTCAGAGATGCACGAGTTAATCCTACCAAGCAATTAAAAATAATCCCTCGTGGAACAATAATTAGAAGAATAATTACACCAGCTATAGACACATGTGTAGGGGATATTAACACATCAGCAACACCTACTACAGACACATGTGAAGGGGATATAAACACACCAGCAACACCGACTATAGACACATGTGAAGGGGATATAAACACACCAGCAACACCAACAATAGACACAAGTGAAGGGGATATAAACACACCAGCAACACCGACTATAGAAACACGTGAAGGGGATATAAACACATCAGCAACACCGACTATAGACACATGTGAAGGGGATATAAACACATCAGCAACACCGACTATAGACACATGTGAAGGGGATATAAACACATCAGCAACACCGACTATAGACACATGTGAAGGGGTATAAACACACCAGCAACACCAGTTATTAAAACATGTGAAGGGGATATAAACACACCAGCAAAACCAACTATAGACACATGTGAAGGGGATATAAACACATCAGCAACACCGACTATAGACCCATGTGAAGGGGATATAAACACATCAGCAACACCGACTATAGACACATGTGAAGGGGATATAAACACATCAGCAACACCTACTACAGACACATGTGAAGGGGATATAAACTCACCAGCAACACCGACTATAGAAACAAGTAAAGGTGATATAAACACATCAGCAACACCGACTATAGAAACATGTGAAGGGGATATAAACACATCAGCAACACCGACTATAGAAACAAGTAAAGGTGATATAAACTCATCAGCAACACCGACTATAGAAACAAGTAAAGGTGATATAAACACATCAGCAACACCGACTATAGAAACATGTGAAGGGGATATAAACTCACCAGCAACACCGACTATAGAAACAAGTAAAGGTGATATAAACTCACCAGCAACACCGACTATAGAAACAAGTAAAGGTGATATAAACACATCAGCAACACCGACTATAGAAACAAGTAAAGGTGATATAAACACATCAGCAACACCAACTACAGACACATGGGAAGGGGATAAAAACACACCAGCAACAACGATTATAGGCACATGTAAAGGGATATAAACACACCAGCAACACCAACTACAGACACATGTGAAGGGGACATAAATTCACCAGCAACACCGACTATAGAAAAATGTGAAGGGGATATAAACACACCAGCAACACCGACTATAGACACATGTGAAGGGATAATAAACACACCAGCAACACCGACTATAGAAACATGTGTAGGGGATATAAAAACACTAGCAACATCATCTATAGACAAATTTGAAGGGGGTAAACACACCAGCAACACCAACTATAGACACATGTGAAGGGGATATAAACACACCAGCAACACCGACTATAGACACATGCGAAGGGGATATAAACACACCAGAAATAGACACATGTGAAGGGGATATAAACGCACTAGCAACGCCAACTACAGACACATGTGAAGTTGATAAAAGCAACAGAAACTATAGACACATGTGAAGGGCATATAAACACACCAATAACACCAACTATATATACATGTGAAGGGGATATAAACACTCTAGCAACACCAAGTATAGACACATGTGAAGGGGATATAAAGACACCAGCAACACCAACTATAGACACATGTGAAGGGGATTAAAACACACCAGTAACACCGACTATAGACACATGTGAAGGGGATATAAACACACTAGCAACACCAAGTATAGACACATGTGAAGGGGATATAAACACACCAGCAACACCAACTATAGACACATGTGAAGGGGATACAAACACACCAGCGACACCAACTATAGACACATGTGAAGGCGTTATAAACACACCAGCAACACTAACTGTAGACACATGTGAAGGGGATATAAACACACCAGCATTACCAACTATAGACAAATATGGAGGGGGTATAAACACACTAGCGACACCAACTATACACATGACAAGGGGGTATAAACACACCAGCAACACCAACTATAGACACATGTGAAGGGGATATAAACACTCCAGCAACACCAACTATAGACAAATGTGAAAGGGATATAAATACACCAGAAACACCAACTATAGATACATGTGTAGGGGATATAAACACAATAGCAACACCAACTATAGACAAATGTGAAGGTGATATAAATACACCAGCAACACTAACTGTAAACACATTTGAAGGGGATATAAACACACCAGTAACACCGACTATAGACACATGTAAAGTGTATATAAACACAATAGCAACACCAACTATAGACAAATGTGAAGGGGATATAAACATACCATAAAGACTAACCATAGACAAATGTAAAGGGGATATAAATACACCAGCAACACCAACTATAGGCACATGTGAAGGGGGTATAAACACACTAGCGACATCAACTATAGACAAATGTGAAGGGGATATAAACACACCAGCGACACCAACTACAGACACATGTGAAGGGGATATAAACACACCAGCAACACCAACTACAGACACATGTGAATGCGATTTAAACACACCAGCAACTCAAACTAAAGACTGACTCTTTGTAGAAAAACATTTTCAGAAACGAATTAATTTCAGAAGTAAATTGAACTATTTAGTTCAAAAGTCATATTGATATGTCTAAAAATGTCTTCAGTGAGAAACACTTTTTGGGATTGGTCTTCTCAAATAACGTATATTGAAAATATCATTTTGTTATGTACACACAAAGAAAATTCTCAAGACCTACAATTAAATATCACAGTTGAGGGAATACATCTGGAGACAGTCCAGTTCTACAACTACCTGGGACATACTATAACCAATGATGGAAAATGCAAAACTGAAATAAACAAAAGAATAGGTGTGGCAAAAAGTAATTTTAATGCCATGAAAAATATACTAACAACAAAACAAATATCAGCAGGGCTGAAACTAAGAATGGCAAAATGTTACGTCTTCTCAATATTCCTGTATGGTGCAGAAACATGGACATTAGACAAGAAAACAGAACAGAAAATTGAAGCCTTTGAAATGTGGATTTATAGAAGATTCGGTAGAATTGGATTGAAACAAAAGATAACAAACGATAAAGTTTTAAAACAACTGAAAATAAAAAGAGAACTCCTAAACACATTTAAGACAAGACAAATGAATTTTTGGTGCATGTTAAAAGACACAGCAGCCTACTAAAAGTAATATTGGAAGGAAAAATACAAGGTAAAAGAGGCAGAGGCAGACCAAGACTAACATGGACGAGTAACATCAAAAGATGGACAAGTCAATCTATGTCAGCCTGCACCATCAAAGCAAGAAACAGAGTGGAATGGCGATCCATGGTAGCCAACCTTCGTTGCGGAGAAGGCACACGATGATGGTGATGATGATATGTACACACTAGACAATGTGGTTGCCTTCAGAGAGTCGATATTTACTGCTCTTGATAAGGATGATACTGTCTTCATGTTTGAGGCTGAAAGTGTACGACTGTTTGCGACTTTCATGTCTGAATTTACTTTCTATAACCTAAGAGCAGATTTGAGCTCTGTCTTAATTTTCTTTTTATTCTTTGAAAACCTAGAACATTTCACAACTCTATATATACTGGAAAGCATAATTATTTCATGATTAAAGTAATGACCCATCCATGGGAAAATAAATATTTCGAGTCGCCGACCGTGAGTATCGTGTCCAAGGTCTGCCCCCAAATCACATCGACTTTCTGGGAGTTGGTTTTCTAACAGATAATCAATGACGAGTTTGGACCAGAATTCGTGCAATCATTTCTCCAAGAAAGAGAACTTCTATTAAATTCCTCGTGACTAAAAGGAACGCGTTTACGATGAAGCAAAGGCCGGTTTCTGCGTGGAACGTTAGATTCAATGGATCCTCAAAATGCTCTTGTTACTTCTGTATTTATATATAAACTTGATGAAGGCCGATGGCACTGTCTAGTGTCTAAATAGCTGCTAGTAAAAATGAGTTAGAGAAAATGTTTGACTTTAGAGTAATTTAAAGTAAAATTTAAAAAAAAGGTCAAAATAGCATTTCAGAAAATGAAAAACTTCTTATGCAACAAATCTATGTCAATAGAAGTGAGAAAGAGAGATCATCGGTGCTATATAGAGAGCCAATTCTGACCTATTGAGCCGAATCAAGGACAGTAAACAAAAAATTAATAAACCATTACAGTCACAGAGATGGGGTTTCTAAGAAGAATGTCGAACGTTCACTGCACAGCTAAAAAGAATAGTGAGGACATTCTCAAATAGGACCCAAAAAAAACACACAAAAAGGAAACTCAAGGAAAAAACATCAGAAAGAAACAATCAATATTTTTTGGGCACATCGTGAGAAGAGGAAAGTTGGAATACTTGGTTACAACTGGAAAAATACAGGGAAAGTTAGATCGCGGACGACAAAGAGAGAAATACTGCATTGGAAGCGTCGCTGGAAATACCTACTCCGCGTACTCAGAATGGTCGTCAGAAGACTGCATCTTATGTGGACACCTTAGGGTAAAGGAAAACTAGGAAGACCGAAAGAAACCCTAGAGCTATCACGAAAGAGAACACAGCTATCGGTCTCAGAAACAACGAAGAATTAAAAACAGGCTGCGAGGGAGCGCCGGGGTTGGAGAAGTATGACCCTGTGCGTCGTATTCGGCTCAGAAGGATAATCAATCAAACAACTCCTGATCGTGCTTACCAAGAACAAATGTCGGAGACCACTAGATATGTAGATATATACTTTGAGGACAAAACTGTAGTTGTGATTGAGTTTTTATTAAGATTCATCCAAGCTCATAAAAAATATACATTACATATTGAAGTCATAATATTACAACAACTGGAGAGGGATAAATTATCTTTGGGGACCTCGGTAGCCTAGTTGGAAAAAACCAGCCCCTAGATACCGACGTTCGGACATCCCGTGTTCGATTCCCACTGGAGGCAGTTTGTGAGTTGTACTTGTGGGTGGGAAAAAATACCCCCGCGGTCGACACAGCCGTTGACATAGATGGGCACCAGGGTAGCACTCTGCGAAGGTGAGGAGTGACGCCTCGCTCGAGAGTTAGGATGCGTAAGGCGACACTAGAGAGGAGTCTCCGAACACTTATGGATAGGCGACCGAGCACATATGGGTAAAAACCCGCGCGTTTACGACGCCGACTCTTGAGAATAAAAATAAGATTTTTTTTTTTTAATTATCTTTCGAAGACTGTCGATCACAGTGTTACGACAATGAATCTGTAATGTCTGTCTACACATTAGAAGTGCTACATAGACTTGCTGCACTTAACTTAACAGTTGTATTTGTTAACTGTGATAAACAAACGCTTAATTTAGTTGGGGTTCATGCTGCTAGTCATGAGGTAGCAGGTGTGACATTTTCAGTTCAAGCTGTGTTTATTTTTGGCGGTCAACTCTTCCATTGGAGAAACCGAAAACTGCTCTTGGTGTATCAGTGACGTCATAGAGACAGAACCTAGTTGGAGTGCTAGAGTAGAAGCTGCCGATACATGATCGACTAGAACACTTGGTAGAACTATTGGGAAATACTGTAGATGATCAGCATGGACATTCAGATACATGAAGTGATGCAATCTAGTTGTTACATCGGATTAGAGTTGTTTTTGTTTTTTAGTTTTCTTCTGTTCTGGAATCACTGGCTAAGATTGACCGGGTTTAGAAAAGGATTCAGGACCACGCCATGAATGTCCATAATGCTGCTCAAGATATTCAGGCTTGACAAGGGTATTTCCTTGACAACAATGAAACCATAGACACAAATACTCTTGTCGTAGCAAGGGAACTGTGCAGTATTTGTGATGTAAAAGTTGAGAGGCGACAGAGGAAGATGAAGAAAATGTCTGACGAAATATCAGAGGATGTAGGACTCACAGTAGAGCATGTAGGACTCACAGCAGAGGATGTAGGACTCACAGTAGAGGATGTAGGACTCACAGTAGAGGATGTAGGACTCACAGCAGAGGATGTAGGACTCACAATAGAGGATGTAGGACTCACAGCAGAGGATGTAGGACTCACAGCAGAGGATGTAGGACTCACATCAGAGGATGTAGGACTCACAGCAGAGGATGTAGGACTCACAGCAGAGGATGTAGGACTCACAGCAGAGGATGTAGGACTCACAGCAGAGGATGTAGGACTCACAGCAGAGGATGTAGGACTCACAGTAGAGGATGTAGGACTCACAGTAGAGGATGTAGGACTCACAGCAGAGGATGTAGGACTCACAATAGAGGATGTAGGACTCACAGCAGAGGATGTAGGACTCACAGCAGAGGATGTAGGACTCACATCAGAGGATGTAGGACTCACAGCAGAGGATGTAGGACTCACAGCAGAGGATGTAGGACTCACAGCAGAGGATGTAGGACTCACAGCAGAGGATGTAGGACTCACAGCAGAGGATGTGGGACTCACAGCAGAGGATGTAGGACTCACAGCAGAGGATGTAGGACTCACAGTAGAGGATGTAGGACTCACAGCAGAGGATGTAGGACTCACAGAAGAGGATGTAGGACTCACAGCAGAGGATGTAGGACTCACATCAGAGGATGTAGGACTCACAGCAGAGAATGTAGGACTCACAGCAGAGGATGTAGGACTCACAGCAGAGGATGTAGGACTCACAGCAGAGGATGTAGGACTCACAGTAGAGGATGTAGGACTCACAGCAGAGGATGTAGGACTCACAGGAGAGGATGCATGACTCACAGTAGAGGATGTAGGACTCACAGCAGAGGATGTACGACTCACAGCAGAGGATGTAGGACTCACAGCAGAGGATGTAGGACTCACAGCAGAGGATGTATGACTCACAGCAGAGGATGTAGGACTCACAGCAGAGGATGTAGGACTCACAGCAGAGGATGTAGGACTCACAGCAGAGGATGTAGGACTCACAGTAGAGGATGTAGGACTCACAGCAGAGGATGTAGGACTCACAGCAGAGGATGTAGGACTCACAACAGAGGATGTAGGGCTCACAGCAGAGGATGTAGGACTCACAGCAGAAGATGTAGGACTCACAGCAGAGGATGTAGGACTCACAGCAGAGGATGTAGGACTCACAGCAGAGGATGTAGGACTCACAGTAGAGGATGTAGGACTCACAGCAGAGGATGTAAGACTCACAGCAGAGGATGTAGGACTCACAGCAGAGGTTGTAGGACTCACAGCAGAGGATGTAGGACTCACAGCAGAGGATGTAGGACTCACAGCAGAGGATGTAGGACTCACAGTAGAGGATGTAGGACTCACAGTAGAGGATGTAGGACTCACAGCAGAGGATGTAGGACTCACAGCAGAGGATGTAGGACTCGCAGCAGAGGATGTAGGACTCACAGCAGAGGATGTAGGACTCACAGCAGGGGATGTAGGACTCACAGTAGAGGATGTAGGACTCACAGTAGAGGATGTAGGACTCACAGCAGAGGATGTAGGACTCACAGTAGATGATGTAGGACTCACAATAGAGGATGTAGGACTCACAGCAGAGGATGTAGGACTCACAGCAGAGGATGTAGGACTCACAGTAGAGGATGTAGGACTCACAGTAGAGGATGTAAGACTCACAGCAGAGGATGTAGGACTCACAGCAGAGGATGTAGGACTCACAGTAGAGGATGTAGGACTCACAGCAGAGGATGTAGGACTCACAGCAGAGGATGTAGGACTCACAGTAGAGGATGTAGGACTCCCAGCAGAGGATGTAGGACTCACAGTAGAGGATGTAGGACTCACAACAGAGGATGTAGGACTCACAGTCGAGGATGTAGGACTCACAACAGATGATGTATTACTCAGAGGATCTAGGTCTCACAACAGAGGATGTAGGTCTCACAACAGAAGATGTAGGACTCACAACAGAAGATGTAGGTCTCACAACAGAGGATGTAGGTCTCACACCAGAGGATGTAGGTCTCACAACAGAGGATGTAGGGCTCACAGTAAAGAAAGTAGGACTCACAGCAGAGGATGTAGGGCTCACAGTAGAGGGTGTAGGTCTCACAACAGAGGATGTAGGTCTCACAACAGAGGATGTAGGTCCCACAACAGAGGATGTAGGTCTCACAACAGAGGATGTAGGACTCACAGCAGAGGATGTAGGACTCACATCAGAGGATGTAGGACTCACAGCAGAGGATGTAGGACTCACAGCAGAGGATGTAGGACTCACAGCAGAGGATGTAGGACTCACAGCAGAGGATGTGGGACTCACAGCAGAGGATGTAGGACTCACAGCAGAGGATGTAGGACTCACAGTAGAGGATGTAGGACTCACAGCAGAGGATGTAGGACTCACAGAAGAGGATGTAGGACTCACAGCAGAGGATGTAGGACTCACAGCAGAGGATGTAGGACTCACAGCAGAGAATGTAGGACTCACAGCAGAGGATGTAGGACTCACAGCAGAGGATGTAGGACTCACAGCAGAGGATGTAGGACTCACAGCAGAGGATGTAGGACTCACAGCAGAGGATGCATGACTCACAGTAGAGGATGTAGGACTCACAGCAGAGGATGTAGGACTCACAGCAGAGGATGTAGGACTCACAGCAGAGGATGTAGGACTCACAGCAGAGGATGTAAGACTCACAGCAGAGGATGTAGGACTCACAGCAGAGGATGTAGGACTCACAGTAGAGGATGTAGGACTCACAGCAGAGGATGTAGGACTCACAGCAGAGGACGTAGGACTCACAGCAGAGGATGTAGGGCTCACAGCAGAGGATGTAGGACTCACAGCAGAGGATGTAGGACTCACAGCAGAGGATGTAGGACTCACAGCAGAGGATGTAAGACTCACAGCAGAGGATGTAGGACTCACAGTAGAGGATGTAGGACTCACAGCAGAGGATGTAAGACTCACAGCAGAGGATGTAGGACTCACAGCAGAGGTTGTAGGACTCACAGCAGAGGATGTAGGACTCACAGCAGAGGATGTAGGACTCACAGCAGAGGATGTAGGACTCACAGTAGAGGATGTAGGACTCACAGCAGAGGATGTAGGACTCACAGTAGAGGATGTAGGACTCACAGTAGAGGATGTAGGACCCACAGCAGAGGATGTAGGACTCACAGCAGAGGATGTAGGACTCACAGCAGAGGATGTAGGACTCACAGCAGGGGATGTAAGACTCACAGTAGAGGATGTAGGACTCACAGTAGAGGATGTAGGACTCACAGCAGAGGATGTAGGACTCACAGTAGAGGATGTAGGACTCACAGTAGAGGATGTAGGACTCACAGCAGAGGATGTAGGACTCACAGCAGAGGATGTAGGACTCACAGTAGAGGATGTAGGACTCACAGTAGAGGATGTAAGACTCACAGCAGAGGATGTAGGACTCACAGCAGAGGATGTAGGACTCACAGTAGAGGATGTAGGACTCACAGCAGAGGATGT
This sequence comes from Megaustenia siamemsis, assembly GCA_032433765.1. Lineage (NCBI taxonomy): Eukaryota > Metazoa > Mollusca > Gastropoda > Stylommatophora > Ariophantidae > Megaustenia > Megaustenia siamemsis. The sequence goes on from JAVIAB010000092.1 coordinate 182,793,230, forward strand.
AGGACTCACAGCAGAGCATGTAGGACTCACAGTAGAGGATGTAGGACTCACAGCAGAGGATGTGGGACTCACAGCAGAGGATGTAGGACTCACAGGAGAGGATGTAGGACTCACAGTAGAGGATGTAGGACTCACAACAGAGGATGTAGGTCTCACACAAGAGGATGTAGGACTCACAACAGATGATGTATTACTCAGAGGATCTAGGTCTCACAACAGAGGATGTAGGTCTCACAACAGAAGATGTAGGTCTCACAACAGAGGATGTAGGTCTCACACCAGAGGATGTAGGTCTCACAACAGAGGATGTAGGGCTCACAGTAAAGAAAGTAGGACTCACAGCAGAGGATGTAGGGCTCACAGTAGAGGGTGTAGGTCTCACAACAGAGGATGTAGGTCTCACAACAGAGGATGTAGGTCCCACAACAGAGGATGTAGGACTCACAACAGAGGATGTAGGACTCACAACAGAGGATGTAGGACTCACAGGAGAGGATGTACGACTCACAACAGAGGATGTAGGACTCACAGCAGAGGATGTAGGGCTCACAGCAGAGGATGTAGGACTCACAGAAGAGGATGTAGGACTCACAGTAGAGGATGTAGGACTCACAACAGAGGATGTAGAACTCACAGCAGAGGATGTAGGGCTCACAGCAAAGGATGTAGGACTCACAGTAGAGGATGTAGTGCTCACATCAGAGGATGTAGGGCTCACAGCAAAGGATGTAGGACTCATAGTAGAGGATGTAGGGCTCACAGAAGAGGATGTAGGACTCACAGTAGAGGATGTAGGACTCACAACAGAGGATGTAGGACTCACAGCAGAGGATGTAGGACTCAAAGCAAGGGAAAGTAGGATTCACGGCAGAAGATGTAGCGCTCAAAGCAAAGGATTTAGGACTCACAGTAGAGGATGCAGAGCTCACAGCAAAGGATGTAAGACTCACAGCAGAGGATGTAGGACTCACAGCAGAGGATGTAGGGCTCACAGCAAAAGATGTAGGACTCACAGCAGAGGATGTAGGACTCACAGTAGAGGATGTAGTTCTCACAACAGAGGATGTAGGGCTCACAGTAGAGGATTTAGGGTTCACAGTAGAAGATGTGTGGCTCACAGCAGAGGATGTAGGACTCACAGTAAAGGATGTAGGACTCACAACAGAGGATGTAGGGCTCACAATAGAGGATGTAGGACTCACAGCAGAGGATGTAGGACTCACAACAGAGGATGTAGGACTCACAGTAGAGGATGTAGGACTCACAACAGAGGACGTAGGGCTCACAACAGATGATGTAGGACTCACAGTAGAGGATGTATGACTCACAACAGATGATGTAGGCTCACAACAGAGGATGTAGGACTCACAGTAGAGGATGTATGGCTCACAGTAGATGATGTAGGACTCACAGTAGAGGATGCAGGACTCACAGAAGAGGATGTAGGACTCACAGTAGAGGATGTAGGACTCACAACAGAGGATGTAGGACTCACAGCAGAGGATGTAGGGCTCACAGAAAAGGATGTAGGACTCACAGTAGAGGATGTAGGGCTCACATCAGAGGATGTAGGGCTCACAGCAAAGGATGTAGGACTCATAGTAGAATATGTAGGGCTCACAGAAGAGGATGTAGGACTCACAGTAGAGGATGAAGGACTCACAACAGAGGATGTAAGACTCACAGCAGAGGATGTAGGACTCACAGCAGAGAATGTAGGATTCACAGCAGAGGATGTAGCGCTCACAGTAAAGGATGTAGGACTCACAGCAGAGGATGCAGGGCTCACAGCAAATGATGTAAGACGCACAGCAGAGGATGTAGGACTCACAGCAGAGGATGTAGGACTCACAGAAAAAGATGTAGGACTCACAGCAGAGGATGTAGGACTCACAGTAGAGGATGTAGGACTCACAACAAAGTATGTAGGGCTCATAGTAGAGGATGTAGGGTTCACAGTAGAGGATGTAGGGCTCACAGCAAAGGATGTGGGACTCACAGCAGAGGATGTAGGACTCACAGCAGAGGATGTAGGACTCACAGCAGAGGATGTATAACTCACAGCAGAGGATGTAGGACTCACAGCAGAGGATGTAGGACTCACAGCAGAGGATGTAGGACTCACAGCAGAGGATGTAGGACTCACAGAAGAGGATGTAGGACTCACAGCAGAGGATGTAGGACTCACAGCAGAGGATGTAGGACTCACAACAGAGGATGTAGGGCTCACAGCAGAGGATGTAGTACTCACAGCAGAGGATGTAGGACTCACAGTAGAGGATGTAGGACTCCCAGCAGAGGATGTAGGACTCACAGTAGAGGATGTAGGACTCACAACAGAGGATGTAGGACTCACAGTCGAGGATGTAGGACTCACAACAGAGGATGTAGGTCTCACACAAGAGGATGTAGTCTCACAACAGAGGATGTAGGACTCACAACAGATGATGTATTACTCAGAGGATCTAGGTCTCACAACAGAGGATGTAGGTCTCACAACAGAAGATGTAGGACTCACAACAGAAGATGTAGGTCTCACAACAGAGGATGTAGGTCTCACACCAGAGGATGTAGGTCTCACAACAGAGGATGTAGGGCTCACAGTAAAGAAAGTAGGACTCACAGCAGAGGATGTAGGGCTCACAGTAGAGGGTGTAAGTCTCACAACAGAGGATGTAGGTCTCACAACAGAGGATGTAGGTCCCACAACAGAGGATGTAGGTCTCACAACAGAGGATGTAGGACTCACAGCAGAGGATGCATGACTCACAGTAGAGGATGTAGGACTCACAGCAGAGGATGTAGGACTCACAGCAGAGGATGTAGGACTCACAGCAGAGGATGTAGTACTCAAAGCAGAGGATGTAGGACTCACAGTAGAGGATGTAGGACTCACAGCAGAGGATGTAGGACTCACAGCAGAGGACGTAGGACTCACAACAGAGGATGTAGGGCTCACAGCAGAGGATGTAGGACTCACAGCAGAGGATGTAGGACTCACAGCAGAGGATGTAGGACTCACAGCAGAGGATGTAGGACTCACAGCAGAGGATGTAGGACTCACAGCAGAGGATGTAGGACTCACAGTAGAGGATGTAGGACTCACAGCAGAGGATGTAAGACTCACAGCAGAGGATGTAGGACTCACAGCAGAGGATGTAGGACTCACAGCAGAGGATGTAGGACTCACAGTAGAGGATGTAGGACTCACAGTAGAGGATGTAAGACTCACAGCAGAGGATGTAGGACTCACAGCAGAGGATGTAGGACTCACAGTAGAGGATGTAGGACTCACAGCAGAGGATGTAGGACTCACAGCAGAGCATGTAGGACTCACAGTAGAGGATGTAGGACTCACAGCAGAGGATGTGGGACTCACAGCAGAGGATGTAGGACTCACAGGAGAGGATGTAGGACTCACAGTAGAGGATGTAGGACTCACAACAGAGGATGTAGGTCTCACACAAGAGGATGTAGGACTCACAACAGATGATGTATTACTCAGAGGATCTAGGTCTCACAACAGAGGATGTAGGTCTCACAACAGAAGATGTAGGTCTCACAACAGAGGATGTAGGTCTCACACCAGAGGATGTAGGTCTCACAACAGAGGATGTAGGGCTCACAGTAAAGAAAGTAGGACTCACAGCAGAGGATGTAGGGCTCACAGTAGAGGGTGTAGGTCTCACAACAGAGGATGTAGGTCTCACAACAGAGGATGTAGGTCCCACAACAGAGGATGTAGGACTCACAACAGAGGATGTAGGACTCACAACAGAGGATGTAGGACTCACAGGAGAGGATGTACGACTCACAACAGAGGATGTAGGACTCACAGCAGAGGATGTAGGGCTCACAGCAGAGGATGTAGGACTCACAGAAGAGGATGTAGGACTCACAGTAGAGGATGTAGGACTCACAACAGAGGATGTAGAACTCACAGCAGAGGATGTAGGGCTCACAGCAAAGGATGTAGGACTCACAGTAGAGGATGTAGTGCTCACATCAGAGGATGTAGGGCTCACAGAAGAGGATGTAGGACTCACAGTAGAGGATGTAGGACTCACAACAGAGGATGTAGGACTCACAGCAGAGGATGTAGGACTCAAAGCAAGGGAAAGTAGGATTCACGGCAGAAGATGTAGCGCTCAAAGCAAAGGATTTAGGACTCACAGTAGAGGATGCAGAGCTCACAGCAAAGGATGTAAGACTCACAGCAGAGGATGTAGGACTCACAGCAGAGGATGTAGGGCTCACAGCAAAAGATGTAGGACTCACAGCAGAGGATGTAGGACTCACAGTAGAGGATGTAGTTCTCACAACAGAGGATGTAGGGCTCACAGTAGAGGATTTAGGGTTCACAGTAGAAGATGTGTGGCTCACAGCAGAGGATGTAGGACTCACAGTAAAGGATGTAGGACTCACAACAGAGGATGTAGGGCTCACAATAGAGGATGTAGGACTCACAGCAGAGGATGTAGGACTCACAACAGAGGATGTAGGACTCACAGTAGAGGATGTAGGACTCACAACAGAGGACGTAGGGCTCACAACAGATGATGTAGGACTCACAGTAGAGGATGTATGACTCACAACAGATGATGTAGGGCTCACAACAGAGGATGTAGGACTCACAGTAGAGGATGTATGGCTCACAGTAGATGATGTAGGACTCACAGTAGAGGATGCAGGACTCACAGAAGAGGATGTAGGACTCACAGTAGAGGATGTAGGACTCACAACAGAGGATGTAGGACTCACAGCAGAGGATGTAGGGCTCACAGAAAAGGATGTAGGACTCACAGTAGAGGATGTAGGGCTCACATCAGAGGATGTAGGGCTCACAGCAAAGGATGTAGGACTCATAGTAGAATATGTAGGGCTCACAGAAGAGGATGTAGGACTCACAGTAGAGGATGAAGGACTCACAACAGAGGATGTAAGACTCACAGCAGAGGATGTAGGACTCACAGCAGAGAATGTAGGATTCACAGCAGAGGATGTAGCGCTCACAGTAAAGGATGTAGGACTCACAGCAGAGGATGCAGGGCTCACAGCAAATGATGTAAGACGCACAGCAGAGGATGTAGGACTCACAGCAGAGGATGTAGGGCTCACAGAAAAAGATGTAGGACTCACAGCAGAGGATGTAGGACTCACAGTAGAGGATGTAGGACTCACAACAAAGTATGTAGGGCTCATAGTAGAGGATGTAGGGTTCACAGTAGAGGATGTAGGGCTCACAGCAAAGGATGTGGGACTCACAGCAGAGGATGTAGGACTCACAGCAGAGGATGTAGGACTCACAGCAGAGGATGTATAACTCACAGCAGAGGATGTAGGACTCACAGCAGAGGATGTAGGACTCACAGCAGAGGATGTAGGACTCACAGCAGAGGATGTAGGACTCACAGAAGAGGATGTAGGACTCACAGCAGAGGATGTAGGACTCACAGCAGAGGATGTAGGACTCACAACAGAGGATGTAGGGCTCACAGCAGAGGATGTAGTACTCACAGCAGAGGATGTAGGACTCACAGTAGAGGATGTAGGACTCCCAGCAGAGGATGTAGGACTCACAGTAGAGGATGTAGGACTCACAACAGAGGATGTAGGACTCACAGTCGAGGATGTAGGACTCACAACAGAGGATGTAGGTCTCACAACAGATGATGTATTACTCAGAGGATCTAGGTCTCACCACAGAGGATGTAGGTCTCACAACAGAAGATGTAGGACTCACAACAGAAGATGTAGGTCTCACAACAGAGGATGTAGGTCTCACACCAGAGGATGTAGGTCTCACAACAGAGGATGTAGGGCTCACAGTAAAGAAAGTAGGACTCACAGCAGAGGATGTAGGACTCACAGTAGAGGTGTAAGTCTCACAACAGAGGATGTAGGTCTCACAACAGAGGATGTAGGTCCCACAACAGAGGATGTAGGTCTCACAACAGAGGATGTAGGACTCACAGCAGAGGATGTATGACTCACAGTAGAGGATGTAGGACTCACAGCAGAGGATGTAGGACTCACAGCAGAGGATGTAGGACTCACAGCAGATGATGTAGTACTCAAAGCAGAGGATGTAGGACTCACAGTAGAGGATGTAGGACTCACAGCAGAGGATGTAGGACTCACAGCAGAGGACGTAGGACTCACAACAGAGGATGTAGGGCTCACAGCAGAGGATGTAGGACTCACAGCAGAGGATGTAGGACTCACAGCAGAGGATGTAGGACTCACAGCAGAGGATGTAGGACTCACAGCAGAGGATGTAGGACTCACAGCAGAGGATGTAGGACTCACAGTAGAGGATGTAGGACTCACAGCAGAGGATGTAGGACTCACAGCAGAGGATGTAGGACTCACAGCAGAGGTGTAGGACTCACAGCAGAGGATGTAGGACTCACAGCAGAGGATGTAGGACTCACAGCAGAGGATGTAGGACTCACAGTAGAGGATGTAGGACTCACAGCAGAGGATGTAGGACTCACAGTAGAGGATGTAGGACTCACAGTAGAGGATGTAGGACTCACAGCAGAGGATGTAGGACTCACAGCAGAGGATGTAGGACTCACAGCAGAGGATGTAGGACTCACAGCAGGGATGTAGGACTCAAAGTAGAGGATGTAGGACTCACAGTAGAGGATGTAGGACTCACAGCAGAGGATGTAGGACTCACAGTAGAGGATGTAGGACTCACAATAGAGGATGTAGGACTCACAGCAGAGGATGTAGGACTCACAGCAGAGGATGTAGGACTCACAGTAGAGGATGTAGGACTCACAGTAGAGGATGTAGGACTCACAGCAGAGGATGTAGGACTCACAGCAGAGGATGTAGGACTCACAGCAGAGGATGTAGGACTCACAGTAGAGGATGTAGGACTCACAGCAGAGGATGTAGGACTCACAGTAGAGGAAGTAGGACTCACAACAGAGCATGTAGGACTCACAGTCGAGGATGTAGGACTCACAACAGAGGATGTAGGTCTCACACAAGAGGATGTAGGACTCACAACAGATGATGTATTACTCAGAGGATCTAGGTCTCACAACAGAGGATGTAGGTCTCACAACAGAAGATGTAGGTCTCACAACAGAGGATGTAGGTCTCACACCAGAGGATGTAGGTCTCACAACAGAGGATGTAGGTCTCACAATAAAGAAAGTAGGACTCACAGCAGAGGATGTAGGTCTCACAGTAGAGGATGTAGGTCTCACAACAGAGGATGTAGGGCTCACAATAAAGAAAGTAGGACTCACAGCAGAGGATGTAGGGCTCACAGTAGAGGGTGTAGGTCTCACAACAGAGGATGTAGGTCTCACAACAGAGGATGTAGGTCCCACAACAGAGGATGTAGGTCTCACAACAGAGGATGTAGGACTCACAACAGAGGATGTAGGACTCACAGGAGAGGATGTACGACTCACAACAGAGGATGTAGGACTCACAGCAGAGGATGTAGGGCTCACAGCAGAGGATGTAGGACTCACAGAAGAGGATGTAGGACTCACAGTAGAGGATGTAGGACTCACAACAGAGGATGTAGGACTCACAGCAGAGGATGTAGGACTCACAGTAGAGGATGTAGGACTCACAGCAGAGGATGTAAGACTCACAGCAGAGGATGTAGGACTCACAGCAGAAGATGTAGGACTCACAGCAGAGGATGTAGGACTCACAGCAGAGGATGTAGGACTCACAGCAGAGGATGTAGGACTCACAGTAGAGGATGTAGGACTCACAGCAGAGGATGTAGGACTCACAGTAGAGGATGTAGGACTCACAGTAGAGGATGTAGGACTCACAGCAGAGGATGTAGGACTCACAGCAGAGGATGTAGGACTCACAGCAGAGGATTTAGGACTCACAGCAGGGGATGTAGGACTCAAAGTAGAGGATGTAGGAGTCACAGTAGAGGATGTAGGACTCACAGCAGAGGATGTAGGACTCACAGTAGAGGATGTAGGACTCACAATAGAGGATGTAGGACTCACAGCAGAGGATGTAGGACTCACAGCAGAGGATGTAGGACTCACAGTAGAGGATGTAGGACTCACAGTAGAGGATGTAAGACTCACAGCAGAGGATGTAGGACTCACAGCAGAGGATGTAGGACTCACAGTAGAGGATGTAGGACTCACAGCAGAGGATGTAGGACTCACAGCAGAGGATGTAGGACTCACAGTAGAGGATGTAGGACTCCCAGCAGAGGATGTAGGACTCACAGTAGAGGATGTAGGACTCACAACAGAGCATGTAGGACTCACAGTCGAGGATGTAGGACTCACAACAGAGGATGTAGGTCTCACACAAGAGGATGTAGGACTCACAACAGATGATGTATCACTCAGAGGATCTAGGTCTCACAACAGAGGATGTAGGTCTCACAACAGAAGATGTAGGTCTCACAACAGAGGATGTAGGTCTCACACCAGAGGATGTAGGTCTCACAACAGAGGATGTAGGGCTCACAATAAAGAAAGTAGGACTCACAGCAGAGGATGTAGGGCTCACAGTAGAGGGTGTAGGTCTCACAACAGAGGATGTAGGTCTCACAACAGAGGATGTAGGTCACACAACAGAGGATGTAGGTCTCACAACAGAGGATGTAGGACTCACAACAGAGGATGTAGGACTCACAGGAGAGGATGTACGACTCACAACAGAGGATGTAGGACTCACAGCAGAGGATGTAGGGCTCACAGCAGAGGATGTAGGACTCACAGAAGAGGATGTAGGACTCACAGTAGAGGATGTAGGACTCACAACAGAGGATGTAGAACTCACAGCAGAGGATGTAGGGCTCACAGCAAAGGATGTAGGACTCACAGTAGAGGATGTAGGGCTCACATCAGAGGATGTAGGGCTCACAGCAAAGGATGTAGGACTCATAGTAGAGGATGTAGGGCTCACAGAAGAGGATGTAGGACTCACAGTAGAGGATGTAGGACTCACAACAGAGGATGTAGGACTCACAGCAGAGGATGTAGGACTCAAAGCAAGGGAATGTAGGATTCACGGCAGAAGATGTAGCGCTCAAAGCAAAGGATTTAGGACTCACAGTAGAGGATGCAGAGCTCACAGCAAAGGATGTAAGACTCACAGCAGAGGATGTAGGACTCACAGCAGAGGATGTAGGGCTCACAGCAAAAGATGTAGGACTCACAGCAGAGGATGTAGGACTCACAGTAGAGGATGTAGTTCTCACAACAGAATTTGTAGGGCTCACAGTAGAGGATTTAGGGTTCACAGTAGAAGATGTGTGGCTCACAGCAGAGGATGTAGGACTCACAGTAAAGGATGTAGGACTCACAACAGAGGATGTAGGGCTCACAATAGAGGATGTAGGACTCACAGCAGAGGATGTAGGACTCACAACAGAGGATGTAGGACTCACAGTAGAGGATGTAGGACTCACAACAGAGGACGTAGGGCTCACAACAGATGATGTAGGACTCACAGTAGAGGATGTATGACTCTCAACAGATGATGTAGGGCTCACAACAGAGGATGTAGGACTCACAGTAGAGGATGTATGGCTCACAGTAGATGATGTAGGACTCACAGTAGAGGATGCAGGACTCACAGAAGAGAATGTAGGACTCACAGTAGAGGATGTAGGACTCACAACAGAGGATGTAGGACTCACAGCAGAGGATATAGGGCTCACAGAAAAGGATGTAGGACTCACAGTAGAGGATGTAGGGCTCACATCAGAGGATGTAGGGCTCACAGCAAAGGATGTAGGACTCATAGTAGAATATGTAGGGCTCACAGAAGAGGATGTAGGACTCACAGTAGAGGATGAAGGACTCACAACAGAGGATGTAGGACTCACAGCAGAGGATGTAGGACTCACAGCAGAGAATGTAGGATTCACAGCAGAGGATGTAGCGCTCACAGTAAAGGATGTAGGACTCACAGCAGAGGATGCAGGGCTCACAGCAAATGATGTAAGACGCACAGCAGAGGATGTAGGACTCACAGCAGAGGATGTAGGGCTCACAGAAAAAGATGTAGGACTCACAGCAGAGGATGTAGGACTCACAGTAGAGGATGTAGGACTCACAACAGAGTATGTAGGGCTCATAGTAGAGGATGTAGGGTTCACAGTAGAGGATGTAGGGCTCACAGCAAAGGATGTAGGACTCACAGCAGAGGATGTAGGACTCACAGTAGAGGGTGTAGGACTCACAACAGAGGATGTAGGGCTCACAATAGAGGATGTAGGACTCACAGCAGAAGATGTAGGACTCATAACAGAGGATGTAGGACTCACAGTAGTGGATGTGGGACTCACAACAGATGATGTAGAGCCCACAACAGAGGATGTAGGGCTCACAACAGATGATGTAGGACTCACAGTAGAGGATGTAGGACTCATAACAGATGATGTAGGGCTCACAACAGAGGATGTAGGACTCACAGTAGAGGATGTATGGCTCACAGTAGAGGATGTAGGACTCACAGTAGAGGATGTAGGGCTCAAAGTAGAGGATGTTGGACTCACATCAGAGGAGGTAAGGCTCACAGTAGAGGATGTAGGACTCACAACAGAAGATGTAGGACTCACAACAGAAGATGTAGGTCTCACAACAGAGGATGTAGGTCTCACACCAGAGGATGTAGTTCTCACAACAGAGGATGTAGGCTCACAGTAAAGAAAGTAGGACTCACAGCAGAGGATGTAGGGCTCACAGTAGAGGGTGTAGGTCTCACAACAGAGGATGTAGGTCTCACAACAGAGGATGTAGGTCCCACAACAGAGGATGTAGGTCTCACAACAGAGGATGTAGGACTCACAACAGAGGATGTAGGACTCACAGGAGAGGATGTACGACTCACAGCAGAGGATGTAGGACTCACAGCAGAGGATGTAGGGCTCACAGCAGAGGATGTAGGACTCACAGAAGAGGATGTAGGACTCACAGTAGAGGATGTAGGACTCACAACAGAGGATGTAGAACTCACAGCAGAGGATGTAGGGCTCACAGCAAAGGATGTAGGACTCACAGTAGAGGATGTAGGGCTCACATCAGAGGATGTAGGGCTCACAGCAAAGGATGTAGGACTCATAGTAGAGGATGTAGGGCTCACAGAAGAGGATGTAGGACTCACAGTAGAGGATGTAGGACTCACTACAGAGGATGTAGGACTCACAGCAGAGGATGTAGGACTCAAAGCAAGGGAATGTAGGATTCACGGCAGAAGATGTAGCGCTCAAAGCAAAGGATTTAGGACTCACAGTAGAGGATGCAGGGCTCACAGCAAAGGATGTAAGACTCACAGCAGAGGATGTAGGACTCACAGCAGAGGATGTAGGGCTCACAGCAAAAGATGTAGGACTCACAGCAGAGGATGTAGGACTCACAGTAGAGGATGTAGTTCTCACAACAGAGGATGTAGGGCTCACAGTAGAGGATTTAGGGTTCACAGTAGAAGATGTGTGGCTCACAGCAGAGGATGTAGGACTCACAGTAGAGGATGTAGGACTCACAACAGAGGATGTAGGGCTCACTATAGAGGATGTAGGACTCACAGCAGAGGATGTAGGACTCACAACACAGGATGTAGGACTCACAGTAGAGGATGTAGGACTCACAACAGAGGACGTAGGGCTCACAACAGATGATGTAGGACTCACAGTAGAGGATGTATGACTCACAACAGATGATGTAGGTCTCACAACAGAGGATGTAGGACTCACAGTAGAGGATGTATGGCTCACAGTAGATGATGTAGGACTCACAGTAGAGGATGCAGGACTCACAGAAGAGGATGTAGGACTCACAGTAGAGGATGTAGGACTCACAACAGAGGATGTAGGACTCACAGCAGAGGATGTAGGGCTCACAGAAAAGGAGGTAGGACTCACAGTAGAGGATGTAGGGCTCACATCAGAGGATGTAGGTCTCACAGCAAAGGATGTAGGACTCATAGTAGAATATGTAGGGCTCAAAGAAGAGGATGTAGGACTCACAGTAGAGGATGTAGGACTCACAACAGAGGATGTAGGACTCACAGCACAGGATGTAGGACTCACAGCAGAGAATGTAGGATTCACAGCAGAGGATGTAGCGCTCACAGTAAAGGATGAAGGACACACAGCAGAGGATGCAGGGCTCACAGCAAATGATGTAAGACGCACAGCAGAGGATGTAGGACTCACAGCAGAGGATGTAGGGCTCACAGAAAAAGATGTAGGACTCACAGCAGAGGATGTAGGACTCACAGTAGAGGATGTAGGACTCACAACAGTGTATGTAGGGCTCATAGTAGAGGATGTAGGGTTCACAGTAGAGGATGTAGGGCTCACAGCAAAGGATGTAGGACTCACAGCAGAGGATGTAGGACTCACAGTAGAGGATGTAGGACTCACAACAGAGGATGTAGGGCTCACAAATGAGGATGTAGGACTCACAGCAGAAGATGTAGGACTCATAACAGAGGATGTAGGACTCACAGTAGAGGATGTGGGACTCACAACAGATGATGTAGAGCCCACAACAGAGGATGTAGGGCTCACAACAGATGATGTAGGACTCACAGTAGAGGATGTAGGACTCACAGCAGAGGATGTAGGACTCACAGCAGAGGATGCAGGGCTCACAGCAAATGATGTAAGACGCACAGCAGAGGATGTAGGACTCACAGCAGAGGATGTAGGGCTCACAGCAAAGGATGTAGGACTCACAGTAGAGGATGTAGGACTCACAGCAGATGATGTAGGACTCACAGTAGAGGATGTAGGGCTCACAGCAATGGATGTAGGACTCACAGTAGAGGATGTAGGGCTCACAGCAAAGGATGTAGGACTCACAGCAGAGGATGTAGGACTCAAAGCAGATGATGTAGGGCTCACAGCAAAGGATGTAGGACTCACCGCAGAGGATGTAGGACTCACAGTAGAGAATGTAGGACTCACAACATAGGATGTAGTGCTCACAGTAGAGGATGTAGCGCTCACAGTAGAGGATGTAGTGCTCACAGCAAAGGATGTAGGACTCACAGCAGAGGATGTAGGACTCACAGTAGAGGTTGTAGGACTCACAGTAGAGGATGTAGGACTCACAACAGAGGATGTAGGGCTCACAACAGAGGATGTACGACTCACAACAGAGGATGTAGGGCTCACAACAGAGGATGTAGGGCTCACAACAGAGGATGTAGGACTCTCAACAGAGGATGTAGGGCTCACAACAGAGGATATAGGGCTCACAACAATGGATGTAGGACTCACAGTAGAGGACGTAAGACTCACAACAGATGGTGTAGGGCTCACAACAGAGGACGTAGCACTCACAGTAGAGGATGTATGGCTCACAGTAGAGGATGAAGGACTCACAGTTGAGGATGTATGGCTCACAGTAGAGGATGTAGGACTCACAGTAGAGAATGTTTGGCTCACAGCAGAGGATGTAGGACTCACAGTAGAGGATGTAGAACTCACAGCAGAGGATGTAGGGCTCACAGCAGAGGATGTAGGACTCAAAGCAGAGGATGTAGGGCTCACAGTAGGAGGATGTTGGACTCACAGCAGAGGATGTAGGACTCGCAGTAGAGGATGTAGGGCTCACAGCAGAGGATGTAGGACTCACAGCAGAGGATGTAGGGCTCACAGTAGAGGATGTAGGGCTCACAACAGAGGATGTAGGACTCACAGTATAGGATGTAGGACTCACAGCAGAGGATGTAGGACTCACAGTAGAGGATGTATGGCTCACAGCAGAGGATGTAGGACTCACAGTAGAGGATGTAGGACTCACAGCAGAGGATGTAGGGCTCACAGCATAGGATGTAGGACTCACAACAGAGGATGTAGGACTCACAACAGAGGATGTAGGACTCACAGCAGATGATGTAGGGCTCACAGCAGAGGATGTAGGGCTCACAGAAGAGGATGTAGGACTCACATCAGAGGAGGTAGGGCTCACAACATAGGATGTAGGACCCACAGCAGAGGATGTAGGGCTCACAGCCGAGGATGTAGGACTCACAGCAGAGGATGTATGACTCACAGTAGAGGATGTAGGACTCACAGCAGAGGATGTAGGGCTCACAGTAGAGGATGTAGGGCTCACAGTAGAGGATGTAGGACTCACAGTAGAGGATGTGGGACTCACAGTAGAGGCTGTAGGACTCACAGCAGAACATGTAATGTCACGACTGAATAAAAGTATAATTTAAAAAATACACACATGAATGGGAGACCATCAGCTTGAAGAAACTTGACTCTAGTTTTAATTTTCCCTTTAGATATGAATGAAGAATGTGTACAACTAATGAAATAGCTTGAAACAGAGATACATTTTTATTTGAAGCTACAGGCTTGGATGTCTTGGAGACGTTCAGTGAAATGGTGGACTACCGAATGCTACTCAAGACAAGGGCTGATGTTAAACTTTCTACACTAGATGACTGCTTCGTTTCATTGTGCAGTATGTGTATGTTGTATTTCCAAATCTGAGAGTTGGTCTTCAGATCTTACTGACTGTTCCAACATCCATTGCCAGGTGTGAAAGGTCTTTTAGTTAAAATTGATCCTGTCCTACCTGTGATCATCCATGGGACAAGGAAGATTGTCAGCCTTGACATTGCTGAGTGCGAAGCAGGAGGTTACCGACATCAGACATTTGGAGGAACTAATCGATAAATTTGCAGGAGCGAAGGCGAAAAGAATTTCTCTTTGAAGTTACATAATTACAACTAAAGCATTACATCGAACTATTGATTTTACTTTATGTACACTTTTCAAGTTATTATATCCAAAGTAATGTTTTACATTTTAGAAATGTTATATTTAACTAATATTTTAGAAATATCTAACATATAGAATTATGTATTACAACTATCTCAATAATTTCAAACACAGAATCGTCCCATCCAGAGAACTATCTCAATGTTCCAACCATATAATTATCTAAATGTTCCAACCATAGAACAATCTCAATCTTTCAACCATAGAACTTTCTCAATGTTTCAACCATAGAACTATCTCAATGTTCCAACCATAGAACTATCTCAATGCTTCAACCATAGAACTATCTCAATGTTTCAACCATAGAACTATCTCAATGTTTCAACCATAGAACTATCTCAATGTTCCAACCATAGAACTATCTCAATGTTCCAACCATAGAACTATCTCAATGTTCCAACCATAGAACTTTCTCAATGTTCCAACCATAGAACTATCTCAATGTTCCAACCATACAACTATCTCAATGTTCCAACCATAGAACTATCTCAATGCAAGTGACTTCAACCTTGACCTCTATCAAGGCCTTCTATGTGATGTATTTTCCTTATTTTCCTACAACTGAGGATGAATAAATGTAGTACGATCGTGGTTAGACCTATTTTCTAACAAAATCTCCTCTAATCTTTCATGCACTCTGTCATGATTTGTATTAAGTGAGTTTTCATTCGGAATGACTACGAATTACTCACATCACATCCAAATTGAAATATTGCAACAAACTTTAAATCCTTTTCTGTCACGTCCAGTAATTAGATGCCGCAGCAAGTATTTGTCAAAATTACAGACTAGAACCAATATGAAGAACTCCGATATAGGTTGAGTTCCTGCCATATTGAAAAGAAATAGAACACTACTTTGAAGCTTGCTCCACTGATAAGATCTCTGTGGCAGCAGTTTGCTGACGGTTAATCGTCTGTCTCTATAAAACGAAGGATGAATATTTATGTGGGGCGAGGTTGAAAACTCGAGCAAGACAGCGAGGGCCACACTGAAGTGGAAATAAAATAACAATTTATATTTATTGAACAAATTCAAATTGAAACGGACCTAGTTCTATAAATTTCCACACATATACTTGCATGTTCACAATTTCACGCAATATATATATATATATATATATATATATATATATATATATATATATATATATATATATATATATATATATATTGAGATTAAAATCGCACTGTATGTAAACAAAAATATTGAAAACGACATAAACACGTCTTTTTTTACAAATCGGTCTATTGTACCTATGTCATATAAAGACTATTATGTGTTCATATTTACAAGATAATAGTCTTGCTGCAATGTTGCTCATACCATATAACAACAATTATGCCACACATCTGATATAATGAATTATATTGCAATACCTTCCCTCTAATTTACTAAACAACGCCTAATATTGTCAGTTAAAAAGGCGCTACCGATATTTCTTCATTAAACAAAAAATGTTTTTTATTTTATTTAGACATTTTTATAGACCTGCCAAACGAGAACAGAGTCTATGTCTATGCTCCAAAGCTTCTATAAACATATTTCATAATGATTTGAAGCCCAGGGGAGACTTCTGTGGTAACACGGCCTCTCACGGAATAATGTGCTGATCCCATGGGACAAAGATGTTCTGACCGCTTACAGTAATGTTGTATTAGATTCCTTTCAGTAATGATACAAATGTCCATCCAGGCATTGATGTAGCCTACTGGTTCTTCAAGACAATCAATGATGTACTGACCCTTCACATCAATGATATACGGACCACTAACATCAATAGATAGAGCTAGCTATAGGGCGAATCAGGAATGTGTGAAACCTGCCAGCCGTAGAAACTCATAACTTGCTTACTTTGCACCGTCATTTACATAGCATTGAGCACCTATGCATGTCTCTAGACTACAGTGAGCTTGGATTTTTAAATAGACAACCAGCAGTGCTATTTGTTATGTATAATGCTTCACTCAAACGGGAACCAGAAAGTAAAAGGAAACAAATACCAGTGGATAAAGAGATACCGCGAAGACGATGGCGCTGGATAGGACACACACTGCGGAAGCCAACTGAGAGTATTACACAACATGCCCTTTTTGGAATTCCAGGGAAAAAGACAAAGGGGAAGAACAAGGAATTATTGGAGAAGACAGATAGAAGCAGAGATGAAGATGATGGGGAAGACATGGATCGATCTTAAAAGAATGACAAGAAAAGAACAGCTTGGAAAGTGTTTGTTGAAGACCTATGCTCCACATGGAGATGAAAGGTAGATTAAGAAATTAAAGGAAAAGAGGCCAACCTGGAGAAACACTAAAATGAACACTGAGGCTGGTGGCAACAACAACAGACACCACTTCCTTCGCCGAGACTTAAAAACCCACCAAGAACAGAGTAGTCTGACCAGATAAAATGCGGATCCTGTGCAAGGTCTGATGCTTGATAACAAAGATCGTCGGACACACATAGTCTAGAACTTCTACCCTATGCTGATGCTTGATAACAAAGATCGTCGGACACACATAGTCTAGAACTTCTACCCTATGCTGATGCTTGATAACAAAGATCGTCGGACACACATAGTCTAGAACTTCTACCCTATGCTGGTGCTTGATAACAAAGATCGTCGGACACACATAGTCTAGAACTTCTACCCTATGCTGATGCTTGATAACAAAGATCGTGGGACACACATAGTCTAGAACTTCTACCCTATGCTGATGCTTGATAACAAAGATCGTGGGACACACATAGTCTAGAACTTCTACCCTATGCTGATGCTTGATAACAAAGATCGTGGGACACACATAGTCTAGAACTTCTACCCTATGCTGATGCTTGATAACAAAGATCGTGGGACACACATAGTCTAGAACTTCTACCCTATGCTGATGCTTGATAACAAAGATCGTCGGACACACATAGTCTAGAACTTCTACCCTATGCTGATGCTTGATAACAAAGATCGTGGGACACACATAGTCTAGAACTTCTACCCTATGCTGATGCTTGATAACAAAGATCGTGGGACACACATAGTCTAGAACTTCTACCCTATGCTGATGCTTGATAACAAAGATCGTCGGACACACATAGTCTAGAACTTCTACCCTATGCTGATGCTTGATAACAAAGATCGTGGGACACACATAGTCTAGAACTTCTACCCTATGCTGATGCTTGATAACAAAGCTCGTGGGACACACATAGTCTAGAACTTCTACCCTATGCTGATGCTTGATAACAAAGATCGTCGGACACACATAGTCTAGAACTTCTACCCTATGCTGATGCTTGATAACAAAGATCGTCGGACACACATAGTCTAGAACTTCTACCCTATGCTGATGCTTGATAACAAAGATCGTCGGACACACATAGTCTAGAACTTCTACCCTATGCTGATGCTTGATAACAAAGACCGTGGGACTTACATAGTCTTTAACTTCTACCCTATGCTGATGCTTGATAACAAAGATCGTGGGACACACATAGTCTAGAACTTCTACCCTATGCTGATGCTTGATAACAAAGATCGTCGGACACACATAGTCTAGAACTTCTACCCTATGCTGATGCTTGATAACAAAGATCGTCGGACACACATAGTCTAGAACTTCTACCCTATGCTGATGCTTGATAACAAAGATCGTCGGACACACATAGTCTAGAACTTCTACCCTATTTGCCGTCTTCAGTTCCCGAGCACAATAGATAGATGGTATTCTTTTTGACTCGAAATCCTCAATTAGAAAATGTGATCCACAAAATTAATTAATTAGTGTAAAGCAATGTTTATGTGTCGACATGTAACAACGCATGTTACAGATACACAAAACTATAATTTTAATAATCAATATTCTTGATAAAAGTAATAGTTTCGACATATATTACATTTGTTAAAGAAATGATTAGAAATAAAAGAGCTCTAGAGTTCAGTGACACTCAAAGTAGTAAGTATAAAACAGAACTTCAGCACAGATTAAATTAAGATATTGGCAGTTCTTGGTAAACAAAGACATTCTATAACAGACAGGAAATGATGCAATATCCATACTCTGTCTGCACCAGAAGCCTGGACGTGCCAATCAATTCAAGTGTTTATTAATACTTAGGTCTGGCCCATTCTCTGACCCTCACACACGCCTCGAGGTGTAATCAAACAACGAGTAATACGAAAACAAAACTTTAAATTTGAAAGGCGAGAGGAAAGTACAACTTTTGACAAGCGGAAATTATTTTCAGAAAAGGAGACCTCAGTGGAGGTCAACCAGCTTCATAAATGTCTCCTTGAACAGCGGTTTTCAAAATATAACACCCCACCACCTTGACTCTGATGCTGTGTAAAATATAGGAATTTGTATTAAGTTTCACTAAAGAAAATCGTCGTTAAGCATAGTGCAAGGCAGATTGACTTTACATTAATTAGAAGGCTACTTTGAAAGTTTTTTGTTTTGTTTTGTTTGCGTTCGCCAGCTTTCACCTCACGCGAAGTCCCTAGAGACTAGGAACTGAATTTTGCCTCTCTTATCAATGTTCTTCTCAGTGCCTCTCTGGGTCTTCCTCTTTTCCTCTTACCTGTTGTTTCCCATATAAGGGCTTGTGTAACTAACATTCCTAAAAATCATGGCGAGAGCTTTACAAAAAAAGGAACAAAACAAAATCCCGATGTTTCGGCCTACTAGAACTTCGTAAAGCAAGAGCAAGTCAAAGGGAAAATGAAGACACACTTTATATTAGATGTTTTATATAAACGGAAGATGAATTTGTTCATCTTTTATTTGTCCCATTTCTGCAATAGTTGTTTTACATAATCTTTTAATTACTGCGATTTAAGTAAACTGTAACAAAAGCCAGTCTTGTAGCTTTCCTGGAAACATTATTTAACAGAACCGCATATAAACAATAAAACACAAGAGCCCGCGAAATACAATCCCCGCATCCATAGTCGACAAAATTAGACTTTGGGGCAGGAAATATTGCTGGTAGAGAGATTTATTGGAGATTTCAAATTGTAACCAAATGTGCAGTACCTCATCTTTACCCACACACAACGCTATTATCTTTGTCCACACAGAAGGCTCTTATCTTTGTCCACACACAACGCTATTATCTTTGTCCACACACAAGGCTATTATCTTTGTCCACACACAAGGCTATTATCTTTGTCCATACACAACGCTATTATCTTTGTCCACACACAAGGCTATTATCTTTGTCCATACACAACGCTATTATCTTTGTCCACACACAAGGCTATTATCTTTGTCCACACACAACGCTATTATCTTTGTCCATACAAAAGGCTATTATCTTTGTCCACACACAACGATATTATCTTTGTCCACACACAACGCTATTATCTTTGTCCATACACAACGCTATTATCTTTGTCCACACACAAGGCTATTATCTTTGTCCATACACAAGGCTATTATCTTTGTCCATACACAAGGCTATTATCTTTGTCCATACACAACGCTATTATCTTTGTCCATACACAAGGCTATTATCTTTGTCCATACACAACGCTATTATCTTTGTCCATACACAAGGCTATTATCTTTGTCCATACACAAGGCTATTATCTTTGTCCATACACAACGCTATTATCTTTGTCCATACACAACGCTATTATCTTTGTCCATACACAAGGCTATTATCTTTGTCCATACACAAGGCTATTATCTTTGTCCATACACAAGGCTATTATCTTTGTCCATACACAAGGCTATTATCTTTGTCCATACACAAGGCTATTATCTTTGTCCATACACAAGGCTATTATCTTTGTCCATACACAAGGCTATTATCTTTGTCCATACACAAGGCTATTATCTTTGTCCATACACAAGGCTATTATCTTTGTCCATACACAAGGCTATTATCTTTGTCCATACACAAGGCTATTATCTTTGTCCATACACAAGGCTATTATCTTTGTCCATACACAAGGCTATTATCTTTGTCCATACACAAGGCTATTATCTTTGTCCATACACAACGCTATTATCTTTGTCCATACACAAGGCTATTATCTTTGTCCATACACAAGGCTATTATCTTTGTCCATACACAACGCTATTATCTTTGTCCATACACAACGCTATTATCTTTACCCACACACAACGCTATTATCTTTGCCCATACACAAAACTATTATCTTTGTCCATACACAACGCTATTATCTTTGCCCATACACAACGCTATTATCTTTGTCCATACACAACGCTATTATCTTTACCCATACACAACGCTATTATCTTTGCCCATACACAACGCTATTATCTTTGCCCATACACAAGGCTATTATCTTTGCCCATACACAACGCTATTATCTTTGCCCATACACAACGCTATTATCTTTGCCCATACACAACGTTATTATCTTTACCCATACACAACGCTATTATCTTTGCCCACACACAACGCTATTATCTTTACCCACACACAACGCTATTATCTTTGCCCATCACAACGCTATTATCTTTGCCCATACACAAGGCTATTATCTTTGCCCATACACAACGCTATTATCTTTGCCCATACACAACGCTATTATCTTTGCCCATACACAACGTTATTATCTTTACCCATACACAACGCTATTATCTTTGCCCATACACAACGCTATTATCTTTACCCATACACAACGCTATTATCTTTGCCCATACACAACGCTATTATCTTTACCCACACACAACGCTATTATCTTTGCCCATACACAAGGCTATTATCTTTGTCCATACACAACGCTATTATCTTTGCCCATACATAACGCTATTATCTTTGCCCATACACAACGCTATTATCTTTACCCACACACAACGCTATTATCTTTGCCCATACACAAGGCTATTATCTTTGCCCATACACAACGCTATTATCTTTGTCCATACACAACGCTATTATCTTTACCCATACACAACGCTATTATCTTTACCCATACACAACGCTATTATCTTTGCCCACACACAACGCTATTATCTTTACCCACACACAACGCTATTATCTTTACCCACACACAACGCTATTATCTTTACCCACACACAACGCTATTATCTTTACCCATACACAACGCTATTATCTTTACCCATACACAACGCTATTATCTTTACCCACACACAACGCTATTATCTTTACCCACACACAACGCTATTATCTTTGTCCATACACAACGTTAACATCTTTATCTATCATCGTCATCATCATCAAGTACTGGGCCTGTTGACGTAGGTGATCATGTCTCTCCACAACTTTCGATCTAGACAGTTCTTTTCATTTATGTTCTTTACCTTTGCCAAGCCATTCTCTTAAGCTGTCTGTTATTTTTTCTCTTTGCTTCCCTCTATCTCATCGCCCCTCAATTTTCCTAGTTGTTACAATATATTCCAGTTGTTCTCTTCTCATTACATGGCCAAAAAATGATGATTGTTTCTTCCTAATATTGGAAATTAGCTCTCTTTTTGCTTTGGCCTCTTTCAGAACGTTTTCATTATTCTTCTTAAAATGTATGTTCACTAACACAATATTTCCAATACGCCACTTGGTGTGACTAGGCTCTTTACTTTGTTGTGTGTGGGGCTGTGAGTATGGCTGCAGAGAACATCTTTAAAAAAAACATAAAATGAATGGTATGGAGAAGCTTAACTAATAGAAATACAAGACAAACTACAACGTTTCGGCAAAAGTCTGCATCAGGTTTAACAAACTAAAAAATTAAACACATAAATCCAAGCCAAAAATTATGCTGTTTGATTTGTACAGTTTATATATATATATATATATATATATATATATATATATATACTGTACTATTTATATATATGCATACAGGTCCGTGTTCTCGCATAGCTATATATACGTAGATACGCATAGACATTGCCGGTGACTATATCTGATGTTCCTTCTAAAATATTCCCCTCCACATAATTTTAGAACCATCACCTCCTATATTTTGACCCTCTCAACTGGCCAACTTCCTGTTTATCCGGCACATTATTACCCCGCGTTCATTTTCCTTCTGGCCACAGCGCTGTACGTAGGGAATGCATTTTATTTTTACTTTTATTTCTCATTTTAGTTAGAAATTATTTTGTTTTAGATACTTCATTATTAGTTAACTATCTAGGGCTAATCTTATTTACTGACATATATATGTGTGTGTGTGTGTGTTTGTTCTTACTGAAGGTCTAATAAACCGATACGTCGTTCAATTCTATTGTCCATTAATTACGTAAAGCTTCATCTGTACCATTTTTTGTATTGTTTTCATTTTTTCCTTCATTAGCACAATGTGATAAAGGGAAAAAACTGAGAAAACGTGCTCCACAAATCTTTACAACCCACCTCCTCACCACATGCTTCACAATTCTATCCAACCCGCCTCCTCGCCACACGCTTCACAATTCTATCCAACCCGCCTCCTCGCCACACGCTTCACTATTCTATCCAACCCGCCTCCTCGCCACACGCTTCACAATTCTATCCAATCCGCCTCCTCGCCACACGCTTCACAATTCTATCCAACCCGCCTCCTCGCCACACGCTTCACAATTCTATCCCACCCGCCTCCTCGCCACACGCTTCACAATTCTATCCAACCCGCCTCCTCGCCACACCTTCTTCAGAATCTGATCTCTAAAGCTCACAATATATTCAGTATATGGCAACTACACTTGTTCTGTGCAACACTTCTGATCGAATCTACGGTCTATACCCGGTCGTACACGAATGTCTCAACTGTAACCTGCCATACTGGTGACAGCAATAAAAAATGGCTAGCATTTTAGCGACGCCTTTTATATACACTCGCATCCACGCTGCTTCTTGTCATGGCTTAACACGAACTATAGGGTGATATAGACAAAGCCTTTCTTTTAGTCGGATCAAACAAAAACGCTTTAAGGCTTTAATATTCCCTACATTGAAATCACAAATGTTGACAAGCAAGTCAGAACAAGAATCTCGTCAAGTTTATGCTCTCATGTTTGGTTGTTGACAAAGATAAAACAAAGATAATACAAATGTAGCTACACCAGAGCTTCACCAAGGTCTGGTAAATCACTTCCCAATGTTTTATTGGATGTGATGACAGTTTCTGGTCAGCTTTTACTTTGTGAAAACAGCACTGGGTGAGAAATGGCTAAAACTGAAGGTTATTGCCAACGGCCTAATAAAGTGATGATAAACAACATGAATCATGTCTGTTTAGAAACAGTAGATTGAAGAGTTGTGGTGATAAACGACGTCTGGAGGAATGTCGCAACACTAGTGATGTAGGTTGGTTTGAAGAAAAATGAACAAATCAAGGGAACAGAACTAAAATAAATAAAGTGAACAAAACTAATAAAAATGAAAGGGACAGACCTAAAATTAATAAAGGGGACAGAACTAAAATTAATAAAGGGGACAGAACTAAAATTAATAAAGGAGACAGAACTAAATAAATTAAGGGGTCAGAACTAAAATAAATAAAGGGGGACAGAATTAAAATAAATAATGGGGACAGAACTAAAATAAATAAAGGGGACAGAACTATAGTAAATAAATGAGACATAACTAAAATAAATAAAGGGGACATAACTAAAACAAATAAACGGAACAGAGCTAAAATAAATAAAGGAAACAGAACTAAAATAAATAAAAGGGACAGAACTAAACCAAATAAAGAGGACAGAACTAAAGAATTGAAGGAGACAAAACTAAAATAACAAAAGGATTTTAAAAAAATCTGAAACGATGTAGCCTTCACATGGTGGATGTAAATCAGAGATGTGGAACAGAATAGCTCTATGTTTATGTAGCTAATCTTCAACTCTTCATTGTTATGTAGAATTAGCCTTAACGTATAGAAGTGAATCATGGACAATACAACATAAGAAAATAGTTGGAAACTACAGATATATGGCTTTACATAAATATTTTCAAAATGGCATGGACAAATAGAAATAGTAAAGAAGATGCTTTACATGAAGGGTAACCAAGGAGAAAGCTGATTGTATATACATATATAGTCATTATCATCATGTGCCATACCGTAGGAGATCATGTCCTTCCACATTTTTTTTCTACCCGCAGTGCACAGTTCTGTTGTTGACTGTTGTCCATGCCATAGCACTAAGTTATCTATAGTTCGTTAAAAAATGCATGCCCTAGACCGAGGCTAAAGATATTGTTATTGCTCGTCATTTTCAGAGTTCGAGGGCTAGAAATAATGAGAGATTACCCCTGCACGTGGAGTCTGACCTACCTGTCAGAAGCCCGTCACACCGCAACCTCCGGAGTAGTCCGACTTATCTATTGCTTTACGAGTAAACCCCACATTTCAGAACCGGAACTGGAGGGAACTACTTTGGGCAAAGATGGAGTATTATGTTCCTTCATGGCTGTTTAGCTGAGAAGGATCGGTCACATGGAAACAGAGTCGATGCAAATAGAAATATCGATGGCTCTTTATTCCTACATACGTCTGAATATTTAGACAGCGTCCTTGGACTACACAAGTCAAACAGTTCGGGTCTACCAAGTATCGAGGCCCCGAATAGGTTACGCCACTCAAATGGTATCAATGGAAGCGTAATGAATGTGTGTAAGTGTGTGTAAGTGAGTGTGGTCGCTTGGAAGGGCATTAATGGAAAGGGAGAATGTGTGTGCAAGTGTTTGTGGTAACTTGGAAAGATATAAATTAAGGGGGAGAATGTGTGTGTAAGAGTGTGTGGTAACTTGGAAAGATATAAATTAAGGGGGAGAATGTGTGAGTAAGAGTGTGTGGTTGCTTTGTAGAGTATTAATGAATGGGAAAGAATGTGTGTGTAAGTGTGTGTGGTCGCTTGGAAGGGTATCAATTTAAGGGGAGAATATGTGTGTAAGTGTGTGTGGTACTTGGAAAGATATAAATTAAAGGGGAGAATATGTGTGTACGTGTATGTGGTCGCTTGGAAGAGTATTAATGGAAGGGGAGAAAATGTGTGTAAGTGTGTGTGTAAAATGTTGTTGGTTGGTGTTGTAGTTTGTCTTGTCTATCAACTGCTCCATACTATTTTTTCTCTATTTTAAATTGTTCTTTCTCTTTCTGTTGCTGGTTTGTAGGGTGTCTTCCTCTCTATGAAATGCTTTTTTTTTGCAATGTTTAACATTACTGGTAACATTAAAAAAAGGAGAAAGAGGAAGAACAAGAGGCAGACATAGAGTAAAATGGATAGACAACGTAAAACAAATGTTACGAAACATCAATTGACAAAGATTGACGCAGCCAAAAGTGCGAGAATCAGAACTATGTTCCTTACCTCGATATTCGAACGGGAACGAGAAGAAGTGAAGAAAGAAAGAAAGAAAGAAAGAAAGAAAGAAAGAAAGAAAGAAAGAAGGAAGGAAGGAAAGAAAGAATAAGGAACGCTAGAAAGAAAGACAGCTGAAAGAAAGAAAAAAATAAAGAAAGGTAGAAATGAAGAAAGATAGCTTGAAATAAAGAATTAAATAAAGAAAGAAATTGTATGTTGTTAGAATTGTAATCATGTGTGAACGTGTAAGAGGTTGTTGACAACTACGGTAATAATTATAAAAGATAACTGGAGTAAAAGAATAGATAATATTGTGAACTTAGTAAGGGACACGCAACATGCTGAAAGCATTGTTCTTACAACGAGCGATATAAGATGAAGAAAAGGAGGGAGACTAGATTTATGTGAATTGGTAACAACAAGAAGCGAATAGACACTAACAAAATGTGGTCTCATAATAACAAGACACTGTCTGATAACAAACAGAGGTGGTCTGATAACAATAGGTGGTGACTGCTAATAAACAGAGGTGGTCTGATAACAATAGGTGGTGACTGCTAATAAACAGAGGTGGTCTGATAACAATAGGTGGTGACTGCTAATAAACAGAGGTGGTCTGATAACAATAGGTGGTAACTGATAACAAACAGAGGTGGTCTGATAACAATAGGTGGTGACTGATAATAAACAGAGGTGGTCTGATAACAATAGGTGGTGACTGATAATAAACAGAGGTGGTCTGATAACAATAGGTGGTGACTGATAACAAACAGAGGTGGTCTGATAACAATAGGTGGTGGACTGATAACAAAAAGCAGAGGTGATCTAATAACAATAGGTGGTGGACTGATAACAAACACGGGTTGTCTAATAACAATATGTGGTGGACTGATAACAAATAGAGATGGTCTGATAACAATAAGTAGTGGACTGATAACGCCAAGAGGAAGTATGAAAATAACCAGCGGTAAACCGATAACAAGAGGCGGTCTGATAATATGAGGTGCTGAACTGATAACAAGATGTGGTCTGATAACAGCAAGTGGTGAACTGATAACAAGATGTGGTGTGATAACAGCAAGTGGTGAACTGATAACAAGATGTGGTGTGATAACAGCAAGTGGTGAACTGATAACAAGATGTGGTGTGATAACAGCAAGTGGTGAACTGATAACAAGATGTGGTGTGATAACAGCAAGTGGTGAACTGATAACAAGATGTGGTGTGATAACAGCAAGTGGTGAACTGATAACAAGATGTGGTGTGATAACAGCAAGTGGTGAACTGATAACAAGATGTGGTGTGATAACAGCAAGTGGTGAACTGATAACAAGATGTGGTGTGATAACAGCAAGTGGTGAACTGATAACAAGATGTGGTGTGATAACAGCAAGTGGTGAACTTATAACAAGATGTGGTGTGATAACAGCAAGTGGTGAACTGATAACAAGATGTGGTCTGATAACAGCAAGTGGTGAACTGATAACAAGATGTGGTGTGTTAACAGCAAGTGGTGAACTGATAACAAGATGTGGTGTGATAACAACTTGTAGTTAACTTATAACAAGAGGTGCCTGATTATAAAAAGTGGTAACTAAAAACAAAATGTGGTCCAATAATAACATGAGGATGTCAGACAACAACATGTTATGAACTGATAACGCCAAGAGTTGTTATGATATTAACAAGAGCTGGACTAATATAGCAACAGATATGCTTTAGAACAAGAAGTAGACTGATGTAACAGGAGGTGGGCTGTAAACAAGAAAAGTGGTTTGATAAGAGTAAAGAGAAGTTGAACGAATATAACCAAAAGGCTGCCTCCTAGAGCTGTGCTAGAAATATCATTCTTAAAGTGCGCTATAAAGGAAGAAAAAAACAATGTATTCATTTTCCGATGTTAACCTCCGATGGTAGATGTACAACACAGGTAAGATGCAGGACAGGCCAGGCAAAAGAATATTTCCAAACAATTAGGAAAACACTATGCAATCCAGTTTTGACAATAGAAACATGAAAAAATAGTTCTTAAATGTTATGTAGAGCCAGTCTTAACGTAATGATGTGACTCATGGACAATAGGACAACAGACAAGAAAACCACTGGAGATCATACATTTTTAATCCTGTTATCAGAAGGTAACAACTGGGATATATTGTAACAACCGGGATATATTGTAACAACTGGGAAAATTAAGGGACGAAGAGATAGAGGGAAGCAAGATAAAAGATACCAGACAGCTTAAGAGAATGGCTTGGCAGAAGGTCAACAACAGAAATGATAAATAACTGGAGTGATCGAAAAGTTGTGGAGAGAAATGATCACCTACGCCAGCAGGCACGTTACGTGATGATGAGTCACTTTTCAGCGAGCAGAAGACACATCGCGATGGTTGTATTTTTAACACAACAATGATATCCCGTGACTTATTCCAGAAACAAGACTAATAGCGGCCGCGAGGAGACAGTTTGCCTGATGACTGATTGATGTAAACACGACCTTAACATTCGTCCTTCACTCCGCTTCTCCCATCCTCTTGTTTAAATCTGGTTTCCTCAGTCTCTGAGACATTTTCTGTCTCTCACACTCGCCATATTCTCGAGCCAGATCGTCTACATCATCAGACACCTCGTCTCGTGCTTGCAAAACCGTGAACAATTCCAACCCCCTCCCACCCAACCCCGTTGATCTGGAACATATCGTTACGCCTTATTAACCCCACTCGATCGCAATATATCTAGTCATCAAATAAAGTCAACATCTGTTATTTAAGTCTTGGCATTTAAGAGTTAGGTTTTGACCTTTCCAAAACTGTTTCAAATGCAGGGCTGTGTATATTGCAGTTGTGAGCCGTGTTATTACTGCAGAGCAGATTAGTATTACTGTAGCTGCATGTGATGTTTTACAACAAGGCACGGTAGTGTTGTTGTAGGTAGTGTGATTGATGTTGTAACTTCACAAAACTGTGGTTTGTAGATAGTGTGCCATGGTATAACTTCAGACTACCATTAATGGTATTATGAATGATGTTGTATGTGACTGAGGGCATTACAGTGTTGCTGTAGTTATCAGTGATGTTATAACTTCAGTTACTGTAACTTTTTTGTGAGTGATGTTGTAACTGCAGGTTAGCATATAGCTGCTGTAACTGTGAGTGATGTTGTAACTGCAAGTTAACGTATAGCTTCTGTAACTGTGAGTGATGTTGTAACTACAGATTAACGTATAGCTGCTGTAACTGTGAGTGATGTTGTAACTACAGATTAACGTATAGCTGCTGTAACTGTGAGTGATGTTGTCACTCGGGGTGATGAATAGTTGTTGTAACTGTGAGTAATGTTGTAACTACAAGTTAACGTATCGTTCTAAAAATATGTGAGGGCGGACACTGACTAGGTTGCCTTGATCACAACGTCAGCAGCAATGTATATACACACCTACGCATGATTGATTAAATGTTACTTGTGTCGTCATTACCTTATCATGACGTTTATTTTTATTTCAGTGTCATGGACATCACTGTTAACTTCATATTACATTAATAATCAGTATTATGATATTTTCCATCTTTATTACTATTAACATCTTACTCGCTATTATAATCATTAAAAACAATTCACATGATCTGTAATATCGTTATCATTGCCATTGTTTCATTATCTTCCTTTTCATCATTATTATCTAATTATCACACTCAAGATGGAAGACGTCGTTTCTGTCATCATCTTTGTTTCAATTATAACATCGTTAAAAACCATCATCTCTATTTTATCATCACCTTTATTTTCACCATCACCTCTATTTTATCATCACCTTTATTGTCACCATCACCTCTATTTTATCATCACCTTTATTGTCACCATCACCTCTATTTTATCATCACCTTTATTGTCACCATCACCTCTATTTTATCATCACCTTTATTGTCACCATCAATTTTATCATCACCTTTATTGTCACCATCACCTCTATTTTATCATCACCTTTATTTTCACCATCACCTCTATTTTATCATCAACTTTATTGTCACCATCACCTCTATTTTATCATCACCTTTATTGTCACCATCACCTCTATTTTATCATCACCTTTATTGTCACCATCACCTCTATTATATCATCACCTTTATTGTCACCATCACCTCTATTTTATCATCACCTTTATTGTCACCATCACCTCTATTTTATCATCACCTTTATTGTCACCATCACCTCTATTTTATCATCACCTTTATTGTCTTCATCACCTCTATTTTATCATCACCTTTATTGTCACCATCACCTCTATTTTATCATCACCTTTATTGTCACCATCACCTCTATTTTATCATCACCTTTATTGTCACCATCAATTTTATCATCACCTTTATTGTCACCATCACCTCTATTTTATCATCACCTTTATTTTCACCATCATCTCTATTTTATCATCACCTTTATTGTCACCATCATCTCTATTTTATCATCACCTTTATTGTCACCATCACCTCTATTTTATCATCACCTTTATTGTCACCATCATCTCTATTTTTGCCAATGCAAACTTCATCCACTCGATAATGATTGCCTTCATGATCAATATCGTTTCTTTAAATCCTGTAATCATTCTCACCCGTACCATATCAGTCATCATTATTAACATCTTCATCATCTTAATTATCATCTTTAACAACACAGCAGCGCATATATACTTTATCAACATCTTAAACATCAATAACAACACAGCAGCGCACATAAACTTTATCAACATTATAATCATTAATAACAACACAACAACACACATATACGTTATCAACATCATAATCATTACATAACATTACAAAACTCCTAGTGAAGAATAGGCAGGAGAAAGGACTGTGTGTGTGTGTGTGTGTGTGTGTGTGTGTGTGTGTGTGTGTGTGTGTGTGTGTGTGTGTGTGTGTGTGTGTGTGTGTGTGTGTGTGTGTGTGTGTGTGTGTGTGTGTGTGTGTGTGTGTGTGTGTGTGTGTGTGTGTGTGTGTGTGTGTGTGTGTGTGTGTGTGTGTGTGTGTGTGTGTGTGTGTGTGTGTGTGTGTGTGTGTGTGTGTGTGTGTGTGTGTGTGTGTGTGTGTGTGTGTGTGTGTGTGAGTGTACTGGACTCAGACTTAATAGCAGAAAAACAGAAGTAATGGTAACAACAAAGAAAAAGACATCGTCCCAGTGCAAAAAAAGACAAGTGGAACAATATTAAAACAGGTAAATTAATTTGGGAACTTTGTTAACCTTAGATTGTAGATGTACAGCAGAGGTTAGATGCAGAATAGCTCAGGCAAAATCACCTTTCCAAAAAATAAAGAATATACTGTGCAATCCATTTTTAGCAATAGAAACAAGAAAAAAAGAGTTCTTAAATGTTATGTAGAGCCAGTTTTAACATATGGATGTGAATCATGGACAATAGGACAACAGACAAGGAAATCACTGGAGTGTGTAGAAATGTGGCTTTACAGAAGAATGTTGTAAATACCACGGACAGCTAAGAAAATAATGAAAAAGTTCTGAAAGAGGACAAAGCAAAAAGAGAGTTAATTTCCAATATTAGGAAGAAACAATCATTATTTTTTGGCCATATAATGAGAAGAGACTATCATCACCAGCATGCAGCATAAATATAAACAGGACAAATTTGAAACAAGTGCAACGCGTCAAATACTTGGGCACAATAATAACATCGGATGGAAGATGCACCACGAAAATAAAAAGTAGAATAGCTGAGGCCAAAATAGCTTTTCAGAAAATGAAAAATATCTTGTTCAACAAATCTATGTCAATAGAAAAGAGAAAGAGAGTTCATCGGTGCTATATAGAACCAATTCTGACCTATGGAAGCGAATCATGGACAGTAGACAAACAAATGAAAAGACGATTAGAGGCCACAGAGATGGGATTTCTCAGAAGAATTTTGAAAGTTCCCTGGACAGCTAAAAAGACAAATGAGGAAGTTCTCAAAGAGGCCAACACAAAAAGGGAGCTCTTAAAAAATATCAGAAAGAAAAAATAAACAATTTTCGGGCACATCATGAGGAGAGGAAAGTTGGAATACTTGGTTACAACTGGTAAAATAAAAGGAAAGAGAGATCGCGGACGACAAAGAGAGAAAATTCTGGATAGCTTGGTGTCATGGCATGGAAAACAGTCAACAACAGAACTGATACGATGCACTGTAGATAGAGGATTGTGGAGGGACATGATCGCCTACGCCAACCGGTATGGCACATGATGATGAATGAGAAGAGAACAACTGGAATATATTGTAACAACTGGGAAAATTAAGGGACGAAGAGATAGAGGAAAGCAAAAAGAAAAATACCAGACAGCTTAATACAATGGCCTGGCAGAAGGTCAACAACAGAAATGATAAATAACTGTTGTGATCCATAGTTATGGAGAGACATGATCACCTACGCCAGCAGGCCCGGTAATTGATGGTGATGATGATGTGTGTATGTATGTATGTGTGTGTGTGTGTGTGTGTTATAGTACAAGTGATATATTTTGGGTTAAAAATGGTCAGCAAAACGTCAGTAATTAATTTTTTTCTTGAACAAATCCCAGGTACCTATTTGTGGCTGGATGATCGCAGAAGCATGTCTGTTGAACTCCGTCTTAGTCTACTCATCCCTACTCTCTCCTTTGCCTCTTGTTTACGTTATCAGTTAAACGAGATGTTTGTCAATTATTGACGAACACAAACCATCGATTAGATTTAGTTCGCGTGCACGTCTGAAAGGTGATCACATTTCACCACATTGATCGATGTCATGTGATTTTCATTACCGTCGGTGGTGGAGTGATTCCAATGTGACATTACACAAACTGATTGTCTGAGTCGTCACATCGCTTCACTTACATCATCTGTATAGCTTTGTTTACAAATATTCTTCATCTTCTCTCATTCCTCATTTGCCTTTAAACGTCGAGGGGAGATATAATTTGTGGTCTTTTGCTCTTCTATTTGCTTCTGCTGCTGTTATGTTTTCTAGTGCTTCTAATATTCTGTCAATCCATCTTTTTCGTGGTTGACCTTTGTGTCTGGTGTTCTCGCAATGTTTAGAGAGGGCTCGTTGTGTTATGTTTTGATCTTTCTGGCTTGTCACGTGACCAAACCATGTTATCTGTTGTTTATTTATATATTCTATGGCGGGGTTATTCCTAGCTTTGTTCTCATTTCTTCATTTCTGATCTTATCTCTCAGACTGTTTCATGTCATTCGTCTAACACAATTTATCTCAGCAGAGGTTATTTTCTTATTGTTCTTGCATCTAGGCTCCAGGACTGGTAATGGTAGCACAACGTTGGGATGATGAGATGTCTACACATATAATGAACAAATTAAATGCATAAAAGCGGACCGATTGATCTCTAGGCAAGTCGCCAGCTTCAAGACAGAGAGGTTGTGAGTTCAAATCCCGGCTGGACCAGTTGTTATTTTTATTTGCTATTTCTCTCTGCAACAATGTCCCCTCGTCTTAGCAGCGAGGCCCGGCTTGAAAGATCAATTACTTATCGACGGTAACAAAAAATCATGAGTACTTTCGATGAAGGACTTCTCTGTCTCTGCGGCCAGGGACTCCTGTACACAGGGCTTCCAAGAAAAATAACTACGAATTAACACGCAAAACTTAGTTCCTAGTCTCAAGGGTGAATCAAGGGTCTCAAGGATCATCAGAGGTGAAAGCTGGCGAACGCGAAAAAACAAAAAAACAAAACAAAAAAAAAAATCCTGAAGGACTACTACATGTCACGTGATTGCTGTTTCTTTGTTTGGAGTTGCGCTTAATTACATTGCATGGAATGTTACTATGTTAACTGTGGCTGTTTACAATAATTATACTTTGATTTTAACAAAATATATTGTAATGAAGAAACGGTAAAAGTGTGTTTGAAAAATAGTTAATGTTGAATAAGACGCGTTGAGGGATTGGGAGAGATATCAGCAGTTATGGTCTGCGATGTGCAAATGAGGATGAACTGTCTACTAAACTAAACTAAACTAAACTAAACTAAACTAAACTAAACTAGACAACATTTGTATAAAGCTAGCTAATATCAGAATAAATTACACTACCATCAAAATAATAGCAAAAGTAAATTATATACACGAAACTGTGACTGCTAGATCGGTTAACCCCACTCCAGGACAAAAAGACTAAACTCATAAAAACTGAAACCTTTCTTCAGAAATAATGAAGCTGTCACTAGTAAAATAACACTATGAGAAACAACACTAAAGTCACATCCAAATAACACCACATTACGAAAACAAAAAAAGCCATCTCCACAACAAAAGTACTGTAAGGTAGAACGCTAGTATGTGGCACTAGACATATGGTACTTCATTATAGCGGCAGCAGGCAGATGGAAACTTATGTAGACAGAATATCATCGTTGGGGAGCGTTTCTCAAACTGTGACCAGGGGTCTGCTGTTCCATCACAGGGGTTTGTTGTGCCGTCACCAGGGTCTGGCTGTGCTGTCACAGGGATCTGGCTGTGGCACCACAGGGGTTTGTTGTGCTGTTACCGGGTCTGGCTGTGCTGTCACTGGGGGACTAGCTGTGCCGTCACAGGGATCTGGCTGTGACGTTATAAAGCAGGGTATAGCAGTGAGAGTTTGAGAAGACAACTGGGGAGTGAGGTAGTAGATAAAAATATAACGATAACAAATAAAATGAGGGGGTCCGTTAGGGGCATGAACAAGTGGAAAGTCGTGGACTACGAGAAAAGATGAACGCGTCGTGAACTAGGAGGAAAACTTGAAACATGATTAGAAACGAGGCAAGGAGAGTTAGGTTAGACAAAGGGAGGAATTAGTTGTGAGTCGAGAAGTTCCGAGGATCTGATCCAGACGGTCTGTGTTTTTGTGTTACAGCCGGTACTGGGGATCAGGAAAGTTAGCTTACCCGAGAGGGATCCACAAGTTAGTTCTTGTGTTTGTGTGTTTGGATTCGACAGGGAATAGATTCAGTTTTCAGGAGTTGGTATGTAAACGGTAAATAGTAATGATAGGATAAGTTACAGACGAAAAAACACCAGCCGTAGAACAGTAGTAGCAATATGTGAATAGTCAATCAGTTAGCCTCAATATCAATTGTGAATAGCCACTAAGTACTGTTAAGATAGATTTGTGAATAGTCATTAAAGTCGAATACTAGACTGTGGTTGTGTTAGATTATAACGAACAATGTTTGTTAAGTCAAGAGAAGTATTCCCATGAAGTTTTGTGTCGTAGTACACGAA
The DNA here is from genome assembly GCA_032433765.1 of Megaustenia siamemsis. Classification (NCBI taxonomy): domain Eukaryota; kingdom Metazoa; phylum Mollusca; class Gastropoda; order Stylommatophora; family Ariophantidae; genus Megaustenia; species Megaustenia siamemsis. Next base: position 182,828,531 of record JAVIAB010000092.1, read on the forward strand.
CATTATTGTAAAGCGGTGAATGTTTCACTGAATAGCTTCAAGAGAAGGAATCCCGTGAAGTGTTGTGTCATAGTACACGAAAATTTTTGTCAAGCGGTGAAGATTTCACTGTGTAGCTTCAAGGAAAGAAATCCTATGAAGTTGTGTGTCATAGTACACAGCAATTAATATCAAGAGTAGCAATAATTCGCAAGGGTCCTGGTCCTTCTGACAAGGCGCGAGACGGAGTATGATTCTCCATTAGATCATCATATTGGCTAGGGGAAGTGAACCCCAGATTGCCCATCAATTGCGAGTAACAGCGAGGCTGCAGTGAGTGTTTGTGGCTGAAGTTTTGACAACCACGAGTGGTGAACAGCAGGAGAGTAAGCTGTGTGTGCAAGGCGGCTGAAACACCATCCTAATTGTAACTTTAGAATGTGAAATGTGAATTTAGTTCTGATGAGAATAAAGCCTCAGGAATGTGTTTACAAAGTGTTCATTGAAGTTATTCTAGGTCTAGCTGTAATCGTCTGTCCCTAGTGAAAGCAAACGCTGGGGTGTCAATCACTAACGGGAGTCCTACAAGAACGATCAATTTGGCCATTAGTAGCAGACAAGGACAGAGTGACCCAACACGGGCTGGCACAGTAAGGGGATTCACCTTAATCGCCTCCAGGCAGCCGGACAAGTCAGACCTTACAAGTCCAGGGTGATTGTGCTGCAAGATTGTGTCAGGTCATGCGGGCGACGCTACTGGTGGGCGGTCGCTGCAATTTGCAGTCATAAAATCAACCATCATGGTGAGCGACGCCACTGGTAGCCGGTCGCTGCAGTGAAGTAGACGCAGTAAAATGACAGGCGTTGGCAGATCATAGGCAGACAAGAGAGATCAACAAAAGTGACGTCATCATCCCGCCTGGACTCGTCCCGCCTGGACACATCGTCGTCACCGGAAGGGGCGAAAAAGTAACACCGGCATAGTTACAGGGGTCTGTTGTGCCGTCAGCAGGGTTTGGCTGTGCTGTCGCAGGGGGTCTGGATGTGCCGTCACAGGGACCTGGGTGTGCCATCACAGGGATTTGATGTGCCGTCACAGTGGTTTGTAGTGCCGTCACCCGGTCTGACTGTGCTGTCACAGGGGGTCTGGCTGTGCCGTTACAGGGGTCTGGCTGTGCCGTTACAGGGGTCTGGATGTGCCGTCACAGGGACCTGGCTGTGCCATCACAAGAATTTGATGTGCCGTCACAGTGGTTTGTTGTGCCGTCACCGGGTCTTGCTGTGCTGTCACAGGGGGTCTGGCTGTGCCGTTACAGGGATCTGGCTGTGCCGTCACAGGGGTCTGCTGTGCCGTCACAGAGGTCCGCAAAGGCTTGAAGAATAGAATGATATTTTGAGCTAAATGTAAAAATTGAACGAGCAAATGAAGGACTGAAAGCCCACAAGAAAATCAAACCTGAGGGTCCGTGACAACAGAACCTATTTAATGTTGGTCCGCGGTAAAGAATAATTTTAGAACCGCTGTCATGGGGAATACAGATTAACAGTAAAATATGAGTCATCAATAGGTAAAGTAAACATATGTGGGTAGTCCAAAAGTGATCATGCCAGAACAAAGAGATAGAACTTCTGCCGTGTTTGGAAATAGACCTGGCAAAGAACCTATGGTAGAAACTATTTTGTGAGTTCTAATTTGGTTATGTGGGACATATTTTAACGATAATGCACTATTGGAGCCTGTGAACTTTGCAGAAAAGAACCCCTAACAGAACAGGAAGGTCTAAACATTGTTATAATAATCCCCTCAATATCACTTGAGTTGGACTCGGCGGTTGGGTCAACTTTCCTGCCCATTTTCCCATTCAGACATTCGCATTGTGATTCAAGTCCATCAATTGGGCAGACTTTCACTGTTAACTTTTTGTGTCATCGAATGTTAGAAAACTCTCCATTGTCAACAACATAAGCATGCGTGATAGATAAGTCGACAGGCCCGTTTTTAGAATCTCCAGGGGTAGAGACAAAGAGGAAGACCACAAAATATTCTTGGAGAAGAGGGTAGCAGAGATGAAGATAATGTGGGAGACATGGAATGATCTTACACATGGTAATGCTCCACAGGGAGTTGAAGAACATGTATAGATAAGTAAATAAATTAATTCTAACTGAAGTGATTCTTTATCTGAGTGAAGATTACATTGAAATTAAAAAAAGAAAAACAATTTTCGCGACATTATAAATTACAATTGTGATCTAATCTGCAGACACATTTTGCGATTGTTGAAAGGGTCGTACCTCGCTTTTTAAGAAAATAAAAAATCCCAAGGCCAACCAGCCTAAAATGATGACGTTTACACGTGAGCGCCTGACATTAGTGAAACCGTGCGTTTCGTCAGAAGTTTTTTAATCAGGACACAGCCATTAATAGCTCAGCCAGCTTCCGCCTGACCAATCGTCGCTATCGATCTCGGCGACATACAATCAACTTCTCGATACGCTTTCCGTCCAGCACATATGAGATCAATAACATAGATATATGTTGGCTAGTTGTGAACATCAGAGTCAATATTATGGCCTAAACCATATTTGGTACCGTCAATCAATAGTACTGTCCTACCCGGCACTGGAGATCACGACGCTCGTTTCCTTCATTCAGAGAACTGTTACAGAATTCCATCGAATGATAAAACATCTTATGTAACAAGTAGTTGTCAATTAATGTTAGAAAACGTCTCCAAAAGTGTTTCATTGAACCTATTCTACTATATGTGAGTCACAGACGATAAGCAAGGCACACAAAGAACATTAGAGGCAGCTCATTTGTGGTTTATAAGAAGAATACAACGAATTCCATGAATATCAAAGAATTACAAATGGTGAATGTTTAAAACAATGTGTAGAAATCATAAAAATAACCAAAACAGTAATGAAGAGACCATGTACGTTTATTGGGCATGTTATGCGATGATAAGGCATTGAGAATAATATAACACAGGCGGAATGAAAGAAGAGTAGATAAATACCAATAGAGAAAAATATTGACAAGTTTATCCGATTGGCATAACACAGAATCATTACTGAAACTATGACATCTATGACAGATCGACACCGCCCCATAGAGTAGCATCAAATGATGGACAAGTCAATCTATGACAGCCTGCACCATCAAAGCAAGAAACAGAATAGAATGGCGATCCATGGTAGCCAACTTTTGTTGCGGAGAAGGCACTCGATAATGATGATGACAGACCGAGTGATGTGGAGAGACATGATCGTCTACGCCATCCAGCATGGCAAATTGATGATAATGATGAGAGAACTGTTTGTTAAATCCGACGTCTTTCGTGTTTTGAATGGTCTGTGTAAACCTGTCGGATACACATATACTCTCACTCCAACATTACCTTCTAAGTTCTTGTACTTTCAATTGACAATCAATGTTACAACATCTATCATTTCATCCCATATTCCATGAGCTATACACGCTTTACCATGAAAATATTCACGACATCACTCTAAGAAATCGTTCCATTGGCTTTACATGTAGTCATAAATAGGTGAGCATCTTTCTCATTTCTGATGTTTGTAATATTGTTCTAAGTATTGACTTTACATCGTTTTAATGATATTTCTAATATTGTTCTAAGTATTGACTTTACATCGTTTTAATGATATTTCTAATATTGTTCTAAGTATTGACTTTACATCGTTTTAATGATATTTCTAATATTGTTGCAAGTATCGACTTTACATCGTTTTAATGATATTTCTAATATTGTTCTAAGTATTGACTTTACATCGTTTTAATGATATTTCTAATATTGTTGCAAGTATCGACTTTACATCGTCTTAATGATATTTCTAATATTGTTCTAAGTATTGACTTTACATCGTTTTAATGATATTTCTAATATTGTTCTAAGTATTGACTTTACATCGTTTTAATGATATTTCTAATATTGTTCTAAATATTGACTTTACATCGTTTTAATGATATTTCTAATATTGTTCTAAGTATTGACTTTACATCGTTTTAATGATATTTCTAATATTGTTGCAAGTATCGACTTTATATCGTTTTAATGATATTTCTAATATTGTTGTAAGTATCCTCTTTATAGCATTTTTCTGATCTTATAACATGTCTGTTCTGCTGTTTAATGAAGGACATTTCTTTATCGATTCGGCCAGACACTCTCATGTTTCTAACGTGTTTGTCATTTGCGTATTCATTGACAATGTTTCGAATGCGTGCCGTTACCTTGCTCATATTAATAGTTATATACACACACAACACTCACAAATTGTTTATTTTCGAAATAAAAGTGTACTTTAAAACCGTAACTCTAACCCATAAAGCGAGAGAACCATAATACACCGAGACTGCGTAACTAGTGCAGGTGAAAGTACTAAAGAGCCCCAGTCACGCCAAGTGGCGTATAGGGCATATGGTGTTAGTGACCATAAATTTTACAGACCTTCAGCACATGATTTTTGGGGTAATGTGGTAGGTATTACGCCCTTGCCGCTTTACTTTCCCAGAAAAAATCCGGCACCCATTTATGGCTGGGTGAACCCGGAAGCCGTCGGTTGGGATCGAACCCTAAACTAGTGCAGGTACATTTGTATTATCAGCAACATGAGAATATACATTTGGCGGTAATTCTTGTCTTCAACTATTTACATCGTTTACGATTTGTATGTGGAGGCTATTCAATGTATACCTTTCTTGTGACTGTGGCAGGGATCATGGATCAACACGCAAAATTAAGTTCCTAGACTCTAGGGACTTCACCAGAGGTGAAAGCTGAATAAGAAATCTCGATCTATCTCCATGTAAATCTGAATCTCGATCTCCATGTAAATCTGAATCTCGATCTCTATTATATTTCTGAATCTATGGGTAGAGTCATTGCAGAAGTCAAATATACGTAATGTTGCCTTTGTCTATGTCCCAGGACATGCGGGAGTACGGGGAAATGAAATTGCGGACAGGTTGGCTGGCTACGCTGTCGTTGAGGACGGTCTACCAATGGAACGAGGGGAGATCATCAATGCCCTCCGAGATGTGGGAACAGCACAGGACTTCGATAACCACAAATCCACGCCACTCCTTCGGATGAAATAGATGGGAGTTAAGATGGGAACAGCCAGAAATGAGAAACTTAGTGGCCGTGTAAGAAGACTTATCAACCAACACAGAACTGGGGTCGTCAGTCGCTGGACACTGCGGGACTTGCTCAGGAGGGGATCTGAGCACCTACGGTCATGTTCGGAGTGCAATGATAATTACCCGCTAATAACTCAATGTCTGAATCTAAGTCGATATCTCTGTCACTGTCTGCTATCCTTTATGAGCTGGTTCATGTTGAAATTTCTTTGTTATCTCATTTTCTTAGAACAACGGAGCCGGCAGTTCATGACACCAAAACATACAGCTCATAACACCAAAACATACAGCTCATAACACCAAAACATACAGCTCATAACACCAAAACATACAGCTCATAACACCAAAACATACAGCTCATAACACCAAAACATACAGCTCATAACACCAAAACATACAGCTCATAACACCAAAGCATACATCTCATAACACCAAAACATACAGCTCATAACACCAAAACATACAGCTCATAACACCAAAACATACAGCTCATATCACCAAAACATACAGCTCATAACACCAAAACATACAGCTCACAACACCAAAACATACAGCTCATAAAACCAAAACATACAGCTCATAACACTAAAGCATACATCTCATAACACCAAAACATACAGCTCATAACACCAAAACATACAGCTCATAACACCAAAACATACAGCTCATAACACCAAAACATACAGCTCACAACACCAAAACATACAGCTCATAAAACCAAAACATACAGCTCATAACACCAAAGCATACATCTCATAACACCAAAACATACAGCTCATAACACCAAAACATACAGCTCATAACACCAAAACATACAGCTCATATCACCAAAACATACAGCTCATAACACCAAAACATACAGCTCATGACACCAAAACATACAGCTCATGACACCAAAACATACAGCTCATAACATCAAAACATACAGCTCATATCACCAAAACATACAGCTCATGACACCAAAACATACAGCTCATAACACCAAAACATACAGCTCATAACACCAAAACATACAGCTCATAACACCAAAACATACAGCTCATAACACCAAAACATACAGCTCATAACACCAAAACATACAGCTCATATCACCAAAACATACAGCTCATAACACCAAAACATACAGCTCATAACACCAAAACATACAGCTCACAACACCAAAACATACAGCTCATAACACCAAAACATACAGCTCATAACACCAAAACATACAGCTCATAACACCCTCATCAAGGCCAGTTCCTTGTCGTGGGGATGGGGCTTAACAGTCACCAGGGACTGAAAACTAAGACTGGCCAGGCCTTCCTACAACCAAGCAAGACCACAGTCTGCTCTAGCAAGTTCAAGTGCTGAAGTCGGAGGCAACCAGCCAAAAGGCGCACAACAATCAGGATGCCACGCACTCAACGCATATGGAAGTATGTCTATAACCGCAAATCGATATGGCACTCGCCCTGTGATGGGCACTCAGGCAGGTGCAGCGCCGGGCCCTCAGCCTCGAAAGGGCCCAACCTCTATTACTGGATGTCCTTCTCAACCGCCCTGTGGAGTCAGGGGGCGAGAGAATAGAGCTACTGGCCAATCCAAAATAAGACCACTTAAAATAATGCACTGGAATGCTGAAGGCATCAACAGCAAAAGAGATGGGTACAGTAAAAAGATAGAATTAGAAAATATCCTGCATGAAGAACAAATAAGCATATGCTGTTTGCAGGAAACCCATCTAAACAACGACATAGCCTTGAAGATTAGGGGATATCAGTGCTACCGATCTGACAGAATAAATAGACAAAAGGGTGGAATACTGACTCTTGTAAGGAACAACATTAATGCATGTCAGATTGAAGTGTATATGGATGGGGCGGAATATCAAATACTGCACCTCGGGACAGGAAATACAGACTTCCATCTACTTAACTACTACTGTCCGAGTGACCGCCCACTAGCACTAGACACAATTACATTAAAAGAAAGAATAATTGTATGTGGAGACTTTAACAGCCACTCACAGAGCTGGGGCTATGAACATATGGACAAGAGAGGTGAAGAGCTTGAAAATTGGCAGGATGACAATGGGCTTATACTATTAAACCAGGCAACAGATCCACCAACATTCTACTCCAGATCATGGCATACCACATCTACACCAGACCTTGCTTTCCATTCACCAGACCTGGATTGGAATATCACACGAATTGTTGGGAAACAACTTGGAGGCAGCGACCACCGACCAGTCTTTTTAGTGGTGCTAAATGAGGCCATCAGGGAGAGCAGCACTCTCTCCAGATGGAATTACAAAAAGGCAGACTGGAAAATGTATCAACACTACACCAGTGTACTGACTAAAGATATAAATACAGATAGAGACATCAACAAAATAGTTGATGAATTCAGTAGACTAATAATACAAGCTGCCAGTGAAACAATACCTAGAGGGGCACGGAAACACTACAAACCATACTGGAGTAGTGAACTAGAGGAACTGCACAATGACATGGAAACATCTCGAAAGCAAGCAGAAAATAACCCTTGCCAAGAACACCACAACAACTACCAGCATGCTAAAGCCAAATTTCAACGGGCTAAACTACAAGCCAGACGGAGAAGCTGGAAAGAGAAAACAGAGTCCTTGAATCTTGAACGAGACACAAGAAAAGTGTGGAAGCTTGTAAAACAGCTGAATGATGAGGGTACAGAAAGGAACACCAAAATTACACTGAAGAAGGATGGAAACATTCTAACAGGTAAACATGCAGCAAATTACTTTGCAGACTCCTTTGCAAATGACAATAATATTGAAATTAGCCTAGAAAAACGACAAGAGACCCGTCTAAAACAACAAAATGCAAGACAAGAAGAGACCACACATGAAGTCATGGAAACACCCATTACACAAAGAGAGCTAGAGCTGGCAATATCCAAATTAAAAATGAAAAAGTCACCAGGCAATGATGGAGTGTCCAATGAAATGATTAAGAACTTGGGAACTGCAGCTAAAGCAAAACTACTGCAGATCTACAACATTTGCTGGATCACAGGTAGAGTGCCACAGGCATGGAGAGAAGCAATTATGATACCATTACTAAAGCCAGGAAAAGATAGTTCAATGACATCCAGCTATAGACCAATCAGCCTTACAAGCTGTTTGTGTAAAACAATGGAACGTATAATCAATCTCAGACTGCAGTGGTACCTGGAAAGTGAAAATCTCCTTGTCCCACAACAACCAGGCTTTAGACAGTGTTACTCTACCGAAGATCAAGCAACCTATCTTTCCCAGGAAATCGAAGATGCGTTTCAAGAAAAGAAACTGGTACTAGCAGCATGGATAGACCTAAAGAAAGCATTTGATAAGGTATGGAAGGAAGGGCTTCTGAAGAAACTGAGAAATTATGGAGTAAATGGCAGGATGTACAAATGGGTCAAAGCATACCTGCATAACAGGAGAGCCAGAGTGCAACTGGATGGTCTTAAGAGTAAGAAGGTCTTATTGCGCCAGGGCGTTCCACAAGGAGGGGTACTATCTCCAACACTTTTTCTGATCTACATCAATGACCTAGTTACTGAACTACCACATGGCATCAAAGTGGCAATGTATGCAGATGACTTGGTAATGTGGTGCACAGAGGAGTATGCAACAGTGGCCTCCAAATTGCTACAAAGAGCTATGAATGCACTGAATTCATGGACAAATAGATGGTGTATCAGCATCAATACAGACAAATGCAGTACTACACTTTTCACACTCTCCCCAAAACAAAAAGCAGGAGCCATCTACATAAACAATGAGCCTGTGAAAGAAGACATACAAGCTACATATCTCGGAGTTACATTTGATAACAAACTATCTTGGAAACAGCAGATAAATAAGGCAACCCAAAAAGCAAGGAGAAAATTGGCTATTCTAAGAAAGTTGTGTGGAACCACATGGGGTGCGAGTGGGAAAATACTCAGTAAAGTATACCAACAGAGTATACGCCCACATTTAGAATATGGATCATCCGCATGGTGCTCAGCATCAAACACCACATTGCAAGAACTGGATAAAGTACAAAATCAGGCACTTAGGGTCATCACAGGAGCAATGAAATCAACACCAATATTGGAGATGGAGAAATTGTGGAGGATACCAGCACTGAGAGAACGGAGAGACACAAAGGTGCTGATACAGGCAGAAAAATTTGTATGCATGCCGAGACATCCAATGAAGGACAGATTCCAAAATCTTGCATTGGGACGACTTAAGAGAAGCAGCTTTATCCACCAAGCCAAGCGTATTAGTAGACAAACACCAGACATGCCAAGAGTTGTTAAACCCCTTCTGCCCATACCAGAACAGACTCCCTGGACAGATGAATCAGGATTATCAGTTCAAATACGGACAGAAGTGAAAGGAATAGTTGACAAAGAGGAACAAAATAGTCTACAGCGAAAAACAATAGCTCTCAGTTTCCTGGATGAAGAATACCCACAAGACCTATGGATTCGTGTGTACACAGATGGATCAGCACAGAATGCAGTAAAGAATGGGGGAGCAGGTGCATATATAGAGTACCCAAATAACACTAGGGATATGGATAAAATAGCAACAGGGAAATATTGTCACAATTATGATGCAGAAATACAAGCAATAAAGTTGGCAATAGAAAAACTGCTGAACAGTAATCTTAGCCCACAGCCTGTAGTGTTTTTGACAGATGCAAGATCAGTACTCCAGGCACTACAATCCAGAAAATTACCACATCTGCAGACCTTATTGACTGAACTCTGCAAGCACCACAGGGTTGCCCTGCAGTGGATCCCGTCTCACTGTGGAATACCAGGAAATGAGAAAGCAGATCAGTTGGCAAAGGAAGGTTCAACAGGCACACAACTAGATACACCAGTTACATACCATCATAAGAAACAGATAATCAAATCAATCAGAGGACCACAAACCCCAAATCAGGATGCCTTTCATAATATGAATAGATATGAACAAGTTATCATTATACGCCTAAGAACAGGACACAATCGACTCCATAGTCACATGTATACAAAATTCAAGATCGGCACATCAACTACTTGTACATGTGGACAGGCACCCCAGACTGCTGAACACATACTTCAAGACTGCACTGAATATAGTAGACTGAGGAAAATCCATTGGCCCATAGATACAACACTACAGACAAAACTATATGGGCCACTGCAAGAATTACAAAAGACAGTAAAATTTATACAGGAAACGACATTGCAGATATAGACAATACTTCAGGCGAACGAAAGATAGATAGATAGCTCATAACACCAAAACATACAGCTCATAACACCAAAACATACAGCTCATATCACCAAAACATACAGCTCATAACACCAAAACATACAGCTCATGACACCAAAACATACAGCTCATGACACCAAAACATACAGCTCATAACACCAAAACATACAGCTCATATCACCAAAACATACAGCTCATGACACCAAAACATACAGCTCATAACACCAAAACATACAGCTCATAACACCAAAACATACAGCTCATAACACCAAAACATACAGCTCATAACACCAAAACATACAGCTCATATCACCAAAACATACAGCTCATAACACCAAAACATACAGCTCATAACACCAAAACATACAGCTCACAACACCAAAACATACAGCTCATAACACCAAAACATACAGCTCATGACACCAAAACATACAGCTCATAACACCAAAACATACAGCTCATGACACCAAAACATACAGCTCATAACACCAAAACATACAGCTCATAACACCAAAACATACAGCTCATATCACCAAAACATACAGCTCATGACACCAAAACATACAGCTCATGACACCAAAACAAACAGCTCATAACACCAAAACATACAGCTCATATCACCAAAACATACAGCTCATGACACCAAAACATACAGCTCATGACACCAAAACATACAGCTCATGACACCAAAACATACAGCTCATATCACCAAAACATACAGATCATATCACCAAAACTAAGCTGGAAGAGAAGAATGTGACACAATGAAGAGACCTATCAAAAGTCCTGACAATGAAACAGTTGAACTCTTTGACTGTATCACAAGAATCATTTTGATAATAATTGACACAGAGACGGACAAAACTGAGAAATTTAAGAGAAGAATACTTGGACATTCTGACTTAAGGTGACTTGTGTGAGGCGGGGTGTATGCCCGTTGGCTCTTGGGTCTGGTGTTCTCGAAACGTTTATTGATATTTTCATGAGTCTGCTACCTTGTAAAAGTATGGTTGCCCTTTTGCTCTAGTTTACTATTTGTGTATCACATGTTGTTGTGACGTTCTCTAAACGTTAATTAGAGAGTGTGTTTAACATCTCAGCTCTTCCAATCTTGTTTATAAAAAAACTATTATTTGTTTCCAGCTTTTTTGTTCTAGAACAAGGCGTACAACTCTCTCATTCAATACGACCTTTGTATGTATATGTCCATTGAGAGTATAGTAAACCCGACCTTTGTATGTATATGTCCATTGAGAGTATAGTAAACCCGACCTTTGTATGTATATGTCCATTGAGAGTATAGTAAATCCGACCTTTGTATGTATATGTCCATTGAGAGTATGGTAAACCCGACCTTTATATGTATATGTCCATTGAGAGTATAGTAAACCAGACTTTTGTATGTATTTGTCCATTGAGAGTACAGTAAATCCGACCTTTGCATGTATATGTCCATTGAGAGTATAGTAAACCCGACTTTTGCATGTATATGTCCATTGAGAGTATAGTAAACCCGACTTTTGTATGTATATGTCCATTGAGAGTATAGTAAACCCGACTTTTGTATGTATATGTCCATTGAGAGTACAGTAAATTCGACCTTTGTATGTATATGTCCATTGAGAGTATAGTTATCCCGACTTTTGTATGTATATGTCCATTGAGAGTATAGTAAACCCGACTTTTGTATGTATATGTCCATTGAGAGTATAGTAAACCCGACTTTTGTATGTATATGTCCATTGAGAGTACAGTAAATTCGACCTTTGTATGTATATGTCCATTGAGAGTATAGTTATCCCGACCTTTGTATGTATATGTCCATTGAGAGTATAGTAAACCCGACTTTTGTATGTACAATATATGTCCATTGAGAGTACACTAAATCCGACCTTTGTATATATATATATGTCCATTGAGAGTACAGTAAATCCGACCTTTGTATATATATATATGTCTATTGAGAGTACAGTAAATCCGACCTTTGTATATATATATATGTCCATTGAGACTACAGTAAATCCGACCTTTGTATATATATGTGCATTGAGAGTACAGTAAACCCGACCTTTGTATGTACATGTTCATTGAAAGTACAGTAAACCCGACCTTTGTATGTATATGTCCATTAAAATTACAGTAAACCCGACCTTTGTATATACACGTGCATTGAAAGTATAGCCAGACCTTTGTATGTACACGTTCACTGAAAGTATAGTAAACCCGACCTTTGAATGTACATGCACACTAGGAGTATGTGAAACCAGATCTTTGTATGTACATGTACATAGAGAGTATAGTAATACAACAGATTTCAGATTTTCTGCCTCATTTTTTCATTTTAACTACTCATATTTTATTCATCTTTACACTAAATCTAATTCTCTCCCTTATCTTCAACTTTTGTGGAAAACGCAGTTTCAGAATCAGTGTCTGTAGTAGGACTACTGCCTGATGTCGAGTCTGCAGTTTCATTACCTTAAAAAGTATCACTATCACTACTTTAAGAAGTATTACTATCATTATCATAAGAAGTATTACTATCACTACTTTAAGAAGTATTACTATCATTACTTTAAGAAGTATTACTATCATTACCTTAAGAAGTATTACTATCATTGCCTTAACAAGTATTACTATCACTACTTTAAGAAGTATTACTATCATTACCTTAAGAATTATTACTATCATTACCTTACAAGTATTACTATCACTACTTTAAGAAGTATTACTATCATTACTTTAAGAAGTATTACTATCATTACTTTAAGAAGTATTACTATCACTACTTTAAGAAGTATTACTATCATTACTTTAAGAAGTATTACTATCATTACTTTAATCCAATGAAAACACTTTCATTGAAATTACCTTTAATTTTCAAAAGTACTGATGAGTAGCCAAGAGAGAGAGAGAGAGAGAGAGAGAGAGAGAGAGAGAGAGAGAGAGAGTATAACACGAGATACCCTTTTTGGAACACCCAGAGGAAGAGACAAAGAGGAAGACATATTCTTGGACAAGATGGGTGGAAATAAAGATGAAGATGAAGTGAAAGACAAAAAATAATCTTAAAACAATGGCAAGAAACATAACGGTTTTTGAAAGTGTTTCTTGAAGACCTATACTCCACTGGGAGCTGAAAGGTTGAAGAAGAGAATGATGATTGTGTTTGGTTGTAGTGATGACATACTCCTCAATGTATTGGTAACATCTTGTCACTGGCTTGGGGGTTAAACAAGGCAATCAGACCTCGACAGATTATGCATGAGACTTTGTTAGAGAATAATTAAAATACAACAATGTTCGTCCTTATTTAAAGTACTTCACAGGCTATCTCCGTCTGTTATCTTTGCTGTCACTTGTTATGAAAATACAATTGGACAGGTTGGTTTAGAGAGAATGAGGCAGCCAACACTGAGGAAACAGATGAGGCAGCCAACACTGAGGAAACAGATGAGGCAGCCAACACTGAGGAAAAAGATGAGGCTGCCAACACTGAGGAAACAGATGAGGCAGCCAACACTGAGGAAACAGATGAGGCAGCCAACACTGAGGAAACAGATGAGGCTGCCAACACTGAGGAAACAGATGAGGCAGCCAACACTGAGGAAACAGATGAGGCAGACAACACTGTGGAAACAGATGAGGCAGCCAACACTGAGGAAACAGATGAGGCAACCAACACTGAGGAAACAGATGCGGCAACCAACACTGAGGAAACAGATGAGGCAGCCAACACTGAGGAAACAGATGAGGCTGCCAACACTGAGGAAACAGATGAGGCAGCCAACACTGAGGAAAAAGATGAGGCAGCCAACACTGAGGAAACAGATGAGGCAGCCAACACTGAGGAAACAGATGAGGCAGCCAACACTGAGGAAACAGATGAGGCTGCCAACACTGAGGAAACAGATGAGGCAGCCAACACTGAGGAAACAGATGAGGCAGACAACACTGTGGAAACAGATGAGGCAGCCAACACTGAGGAAACAGATGAGGCAGCCAACACTGAGGAAACAAATGAGGCTGCCAACACTGAGGAAACAGATGAGGCAGCCAACACTGAGGAAACAGATGAGGCAGACAACACTGTGGAAACAGATGAGGCAGCCAACACTGAGGAAACAGTTGAGGCAGCCAACACTGAGGAAACAGATGAGGCAGCCAACACTGAGGAAACAGATGAGGCAGCCAACACTGAGGAAACAGATGAGGCAGCCAACACTGAGGAAACAGATGAGGCAGCCAACACTGAGGAAACAGATGAGGCAGCCAACACTGAGGAAAAAGATGAGGCAGCCAACACTGAGGAAACAGTTGAGGCAGCCAACACTGAGGAAACAGATGAGGCAGCCAACACTGAGGAAACAGATGAGGCAGCCAACACTAAGGAAACTGATGAGGCAGGAAGATAACCGAGATCAAAAGCCGCTGTGAAGATTTCCACGGACACTAGAAATAACGGATTAATTCAGTGACATTGAAATCACCACTAGGACAGCAATGTTTAACGAATACATAAAGGTAGCATTCAATAACAGAATACATATCTGTATAGTGTCACTTGGCTAAGAGATACCGGCCATAATGAAAATATTATTTTAGATTGTCGCTCGAAGCACGGATCCGCATGTTTCTGGACAATCTGCAGAAATAAATCAAACACTCGTCTATATAGTTAGGACACGGTGCTTTTTATGGGACATAATTTAGAAAATATAAAAATTACAAATACTGTTGATTACCTCCCCTAAAGATAACAATTCTTAATCATCATCATGAGTTCCGTATTCTTGGTGGTCGCTGGGTCTCTCTTGACGATGTCTTGACACAGGTTTTAGAATTGCTTCCTGAGACGTAATGAAGATTAAATCTGTCCGTACTTTTATGCTATCTTTTCGCTGATTTCTTTGTCTGTCTTTTTCTCCTTTTGCTGATGTTGAGTCACTCAAAATGGTCTTAGTAATGTCTGTATATGTGGGATTACTGTCAGATGAGATTATGCATTGATGGTAGCACTGCGAACAGTTAACCAATCTTATGTGGACAGAATCACGTTTTGTAATTGAAAAAATTAAGCGTTTCAAGCCAATTAAACAAACCATCGGAGTGGATAAGCAAATGGAATTATTCTGTCAGCTGTGAAGATATGTCAATTCAGTCAGCTGTGAAGATATGTCAGTTCTGTCAGCTGTGAAGAAATGTCAGTTCTGTCAGCTGTGAAGATATGTCAGTTCTGTCAGCTGTAAAGATATGTCAATTCTGTCAGCTGTGAAGATATGTCAGTTCTGTCAGCTGTGAAGAGATGTCAATTCTGTCAGCTGTGAAGATATGTCAGTTCTGTCAGCTATGAAGATATGTCAGTTCTGTCAGCTGTGAAGATATGTCAGTTCTATCAGCTGTGAAGATATGTCAGTTCTGTCAGCTGTGAAGATATGTCAGTTCTGTCAGCTGTGAAGATATGTCAGTTCTGTCAGCTGTGAAGATATTCCAGTTCTGTCAGCTGTGAAGATATGTCAGTTCTGTCAGCTGTGAAGATATGTCAGTTCTGTCAGCTGTGAAAATATGTCAATTCTGTCAGCTGTGAAGATATGTCAATTCTGTCAGCTGTGAAGATATGTCAATTCTGTTAGCTGTGAAGATATGTCAATTAAATTAGAGATAAATATTTTAAACAATGAACATATAGACATATTTACGTATGACTTAGAGGGACACGTAGTCTAGCAGTACGGCATCAGTCTCAGGACATGAAGGACCCCAGGTTCAAATCCCAACATAACAGGTAGCTATTTCTCAAAAATGGGACACATTAATCCGTGGTTTCTTATGACATTACCCTTTCTTGATCTAGTGGGTAATGTTATCCGATGTCTAGCTCTCTCGGATAACAGCAGTAAATAGGAGGCCCCGTGTGCACTCGCGCACGTTAAAGAACCCTTCATATATACAATCGAAAAGAGTGAGCATAGAACACGACCGCTGTATGGGAAAAAATCTGGCGCAAGTGAATTATTTTTGTTCTCCATTGTCTATAGGAATAAAGGTTTGATATATGAATATTGATAACATCTGTACCGAGATAAAGATAATCTATATAAATTGTTATTTTTGTTTTCTATTGTCTATAGGAATAAAGGTTTGATATATGAATATTGATAACATCTATACCGAGATAAAGATAATCTATATAAATTGTGAACGGTTGCTATAACTAACATCATGCAAGTTTAATATCTTATTGTTCTCCCTTTCTGTTGTGGTTATAATTAAGCACGATGATTGCATTCTTACATACAAACAAAATTATACCTATAACATAGGCATGTATCGTCTCGGGAACAGACATCATTTTGTGGCCTTGTCATGAGAATGGAACAGTTGAAATGTATCGTAACAACTAGGAAATAAAATGAGAGAAGAGATAGAAACAAAGAAAAATGAGAGAGAATGGTGTGGTAGAAAGTCACCAAAATAATTGATAACTGAAGAGTGGTAACAACTGAAGTTGTGGTAATGCTTTGTAACCTACACACGGAACTTGATGATGATGATTTGTGACTAAATGAAAACAACTGCCCATCGTAATGACGTGGCCTTGGAGTAACCAGACCAGCCAAAATGATCGACAGAACAAGGCTGATGTGTCATCTACAGCAAAACAGACAACTAACCGTGATGATGGAACATCTGAACGGGGAGATTGGGGGGAGGGTGGGGGGCAAGACGTCCGTACAGCAACTGAGCTCAGCACAGTCAGCGACCCATAGCTGATTGCATGCGCCAGGACAGAAAACAACAGAACTGTTTAAGACCTTTCTCCACCTCTCATGGGTGCTCATGGATACAATCAAGTCCGGTCACAATAACAGCATCAGACAGAAGATGCACCACAGAAATAACAAACAGAATAGCTCCACCCAAAACAGCATTTAATAAAATTAAAAACGTTTTATGCAACAATTTTATATCAGTAGAAGTGAGAAAGAGAGTTTATCTGTGCTATATAGAACCAATTCTGACCTATGGAAGCGAATCATGGACAGTAGACAAACAAATGAAAAGACGATTAGAGGCCACAGAGATAGAATTACTCAGAAGAATGTTGAAAGTTCTCTTGACATTAAAATAACCAATGCGGATATTGTCAAAGAGGCCAGGACAAAAAGGCAGCTCTTAAAAAAACATCAGAAAGGAAGAAGTAACATTTTTTCAGGGCACATCATGAGAAGAGGAAAGTTGGAATACTTGGTTACAACTGACAAAATACAGGGAAAGAGAGATCGCTGACGACAAAAGAGAGAAAATACTAGATAGCTTGGTGTCATGGCATGGAAAAACAGTCAACAATAGAATTAATATGATGCACGGTAGATAGAAGATTGTGGAGGGATATGATAACCTACGTCAACCGATATGGCATACGATGATGATGATATATAGTTGTATGCAGTGATATCAGATGTGTGTATCGTATCTATCTTGACTTATTGAGCGGACTACGGCGATAAGCGATGATGGAAAGCAGGCCTCGAAGCTTGAGTTGAAGGAAATGCCTGGACAGCAATACTTGACGATGAGCTGAAAATCTTTATTGACATTAACTATAGCATTGCATTAACAAATTAGTCATCGAGGAAGTCAAACACAACGTGATTCCAGGCAAATGCAAGTGGCAGGAACAATTAGGAGTCAGGAAAGAGAAAAACATCGCCTGCTATGAGCTATGTGTTTTAATTATGACGTGAGGCAAGTGATTGGTAGGTATTCTCCTTCCTTCCTTCTAAAGAAACGTCGTTTCTACTACTATTATATTTACTCATCATCATTGAGTGCCGTCTCAGCATCGAAGGTTGGCTACCATGGAGCACCATTCCACTCTGTTCCTTGCTTTGATGGGGCAGATTGTCATAGGTTGACTTGTCCATCTTTTGATGTTACTCGTCCATATTAGTCTTGGTCTGCCTCTGCCTCTTTTACCTTGTATTTTCCTTTCAATATTACTTTTATTAAGCTGTTTTGTCTTTTAACATGCCCCAAAAATTTCATTTGTCTTGTTCTAATTGTGTTTATTAGTTCTCTTTTCATTTTTAGTTGTTTTAAAACTTCACCGTTTGTTTTCTTTTCTTTCCATCCAATTCTACCTATTCTTCAATAAATCCCCATTTCAAAGGTTTCAATTCTCTGTACTGTTTTCTTGTCTAATGTCTTTGTTTCTGCACCATACAGGAATATAGAGAACATGTAACATTTTACTATTCCTAGCTTTAGCCCTGGTGTTATTTGTTTTGATGTTAGTATATTTTTCTAATGTCTATTTTTACTAATGTTTTTAAAATGATATCAAGCATCTTGTTGGTTCTTGGCTATTAGGTCTGATGATCTCACAACGTTTATTGAAGATTCGTTGTGTTGTGTTTTTCTTGTTATTGTTTTTGCAAATATGAGCATTAATAACAAACTACTAGAGTATTATGGGGCCTCGGTTGCCCAAATGGGAAAACCACCCGACTGGGTTATTGACGTTTGGACAACCCGTGTTCGATTCCCGCTGGAAGCAGTGTCAATTGTACTCTTGGTTAGAAAGAAAATACCCCCGCGGTCGACCCAGCCGCTGCCAGAAATGGTTCCCAGGTAGTACTCTAGAAAGGTGAGAATGCTGCCTCACATTGTGAGTTTCGATGCTTGAAGCGACACTATCCAGAAGTCCCGGAACATTTCTGTATAGGCAGCCCGGCACATATGGATGAAAACTCGTGTGCTGAGACGCCGATTCAAGTCTCGTACTTGACCTTTACCTTGCTAGAGTACTAGTTGAGTGTGTCACGTGGGTCTGTCTTATCACAACAATAACAACGCTGAGTCAGTAACATTTGATTGGTCAGTTACATCTTCTTCCGCTTTAGCATTCAACTTTGTATGCTCAAAATAAAGTCAACAAATTGAGATCACGGGCTTTTAAGCTAAAAATATAGAATACTGATGACACCCGTAAAACATGACCCGGGTTTGTGGTCCCCTTTAGGGAATCAAGAAAATAGTGGGTCATAAAACTTGTTCTAGAATATCTTATTTCATGATAAGATTAACTTCTTCAATGACCTGGCGTTTCTTGGAAGAGAAAATTAAAAATTTTTAATTAAAGGGAAACAATCACAACTCTGAAAAAATAAATAATTGTGACATCGCAGTTGTCTTTCTTATCGGGTGAAAGAACAAATTCTGCATGAAAAAATTGTGAAACATTTTGGGGAAGTGAAAAAACCTGAAACGATCGAATTAATCTTAGAAATGAAATTGAATTCATGTGTATTGTGCACACACATAGAAGTAATATTAATTTAATTTTTAAAAAAAACTTGTAATAATGTTTAGTATGCATTGTACATTTCTTATTCTGTTGACTTCCTGTCGCCATGTTTCAATACTAGTCTGTCAAATATTGTCAATTTGACATGTCCCCCGTTTCTACTGCTGCATCATCTGTTCTGTTCCATCACCTGAGTTAATAGAAGCAGCTTATTTCTGATGACTTAATAAGTGTTCTCAGAGTATTCACATGAGTCAACATACTTTCTCTTATTTGATGTTGATGGAATTTGATAAAACTTCAAAATGAAACCGCAATATCTTCGATTGAATTGTAGCCAATTCATTGTCAGAAGAGTGGTTACAAAACATTCAGACACGCTCTATACGGAGGTGTCGGTAATACAATTTCTAGTGCTTTGACGACTCAGCTGACAAACAATAAATCCCTGACTTCTAGATTCAGAGACGACATTAAGTGCGAGAAAGAATACAGTCCTGCTAACCTACAAATATTTCTATCTTAGATTTGCTGAAAGAATACAGTCCTCCTAACCTACAAATATTTCTATCTTAGATTTGCTGAAAGAATACAGTCCACCTAACCTACAAATATTTCTATCTTAGATTTGCTTAAAGAATACAGTCCTCCTAACCTACAAATATTTCTATCTTAGATTTGTTGAAAGAATACAGTCCTCCTAACCTACAAATATTTCTATCTTAGATTTGCTGAAAGAATACAGTCTTCCTAACCTACAAATTTTTCTATCTTAGATTTGCTGAAAGAATACAGTCCTCCTAACCTACAAATACTGTGTCTTAGATCTGCTGGAGCATAATACTTACACGCCAATACATTTGGGACTAGAGTTAAGAGATTCTCAAATGGAGTTCTCAGAAATATAGACTGCAGATGACCAAGAAAAAGCATTCGACCAAGTAATCGGAGAACAACTATGGGGGATACTAACACCATGTGGTGTAAGCCAACATCTAGCCAACGTAATTAAAAGTCTCTACATCAACAGCAGCTGCACAGTCAGATCAGCAGGCGGGTACATAGATCACTTCAAAGTTAGATCGGGAGTAACAGAAGGGTGTGTACTATCTCTGCTATTGTTTATTACATGCATGGTGTGTACTATCTCTGCTATTGTTTATTACATGCATGGTGTGTACTATCTCTGCTATTGTTTATTACATGCATGGTGTGTACTATCTCTGCTATTGTTTATTACATGCATGGTGTGTACTATCTCTGCTATTGTTTATTACATGCATGGTGTGTACTATCTCTGCTATTGTTTATTACATGCATGGTGTGTACTATCTCTGCTATTGTTTATTACATGCATGGTGTGTACTATCTCTGTTATTGTTTATTACATGCATGGTGTGTACTATCTCTGCTATTGTTTATTACATGCATGGTGTGTACTATCTCTGCTATTGTTTATTACATGCATGGTGTGCATGCTAGTTAGCTAACCCATCAGAGACAGAGGAGACTAGCAAGCTTCTATTTGCAGACGATCAGACACTAATACATGGACAAATAGAAGACCTGCAAGAACATTTAATAAGACTCAACAGCACATGCACTCAATACAACATGAAAATCAACATCAACAAAACAGAAGTCATGAACATAATAAAAAAGAAACAGAACATCAACATAACTAAAGACGGCAGACAAGTAAAGCAAGTAGAGGAATTCAAATACCTAGGAAGTCTAATGACAAACGATAATTCATAAACAGCAGAAAGAGACTCAAGATACAACAAAGCTTATGAAATCATTGGATAGCTATCACCACTATTGTCCAACAAGGAAATAACTCTGACAAAACGGGCACTCTGTAATACAATCTTCATCCCAAAGTTGTGTTACCAATACCAGACCTGGACCCTAGATGCAAACACAATAAGAAAAATAACGACTACCGAGATTAAATGTGTTAGACGAATGACAGGAGAGAGCCTGAGAGATAAGATCAGAAATGAGGAACTGAGAAAAAAAAATAAGAATAACTCCCGCCATAGAGTACATAAAGAAACAACAAATAAATTTGTTTGGCAACGTAATTAAGGCAGAAAGATGAGAATACAACACAACTAGCTATGTTAGGTGAACACCAGACACAAGGGCCGACCACGAAACAGTTGGATGAGAATACAACACAACTAGCTATGTTAGGTGAACACCAGACACAAGGGCCGACCACGAAACAGTTGGATGAGAATACAACACAACTAGTTATGTTAGGTGAACACCAGACACAAGGGCCGACCACGAAACAGTTGGATGAGAATACAACACAACTAGCTATGTTAGGTGAACACCAGACACAAGGGCCGACCACGAAACAGTTGGATGAGAATAAAACACAACTAGTTATGTTAGGTGAACACCAGACACAAGGGCCGACCACGAAACAGTTGGATGAGAATACAACACAACTAGCTATGTTAGGTGAACACCAGACACAAGGGCCGACCACGAAACAGTTGGATGAGAATACAACACAACTAGCTATGTTAGGTGAACACCAGACACAAGGGCCGACCACGAAACAGTTGGATGAGAATACAACACAACTAGCTATGTTAGGTGAACACCAGACACAAGGGCCGACCACGAAACAGTTGGATGAGAATACAACACAACTAGCTATGTTAGGTGAACACCAGACACAAGGGCCGACCACGAAACAGTTGGATGAGAATACAACACAACTAGCTATGTTAGGTGAACACCAGACACAAGGGCCGACCACGAAACAGTTGGATGAGAATACAACACAACTAGCTATGTTAGGTGAACACCAGACACAAGGGCCGACCACGAAACAGTTGGATGAGAATACAACACAACTAGCTATGTTAGGTGAACACCAGACACAAGGGCCGACCACGAAACAGTTGGATGAGAATACAATACAACTAGCTATGTTAGGTGAACATCAGACACAAGGGCCGACCACGAAACAGTTGGATGAGAATACAACACAACTAGCTATGTTAGGTGAACACCAGACACAAGGGCCGACCACGAAACAGTTGGATGAGAATACAACACAACTTTTTATGTTAGGTGAACACCAGACACAAGGGCCGACCACGAAACAGTTGGATGAGAATACAACACAACTAGCTATATTAGGTGAACACCAGACACAAGGGCCGACCACGAAACAGTTGGATGAGAATACAACACAACTAGCTATGTTAGGTGAACACCAGACACAAGGGCCGACCACGAAACAGTTGGATGAGAATACAACACAACTAGCTATGTTAGGTGAACACCAGACACAAGGGCCGACCACGAAACAGTTGGATGAGAATACAACACAACTAGCTATGTTAGGTGAACACCAGACACAAGGGCCGACCACGAAACAGTTGGATGAGAATACAACACAACTAGCTATGTTAGGTGAACACCAGACACAAGGGCCGACCACGAAACAGTTGGATGAGAATACAACACAACTAGCTATGTTAGGTGAACACCAGACACAAGGGCCGACCACGAAACAGTTGGATGAGAATACAACACAACTTAGGTGAACACCAGACACAAGGGCCGACCACGAAACTGTTGGATGAGAATACAACACAACTAGTTATGTTAGGTGAACACCAGACACAAGGGCCGACCACGAAACAGTTGGAGGAGAATACAACACAACTAGCTATGTTAGGTGAACACCAGACACAAGGGCCGACCACGAAACAGTTGGATGAGAATACAACACAACTAGCTATGTTAGGTGAACACCAGACACAAGGGCCGACCACGAAACAGTTGGATGAGAATACAACACAACTAGCTATGTTAGGTGAACACCAGACACAAGGGCCGACCACGAAACAGTTGGATGAGAATACAACACAACTAGCTATGTTAGGTGAACACCAGACACAAGGGCCGACCACGAAACAGTTGGATGAGAATACAACACAACTAGCTATGTTAGGTGAACACCAGACACAAGGGCCGACCACGAAACAGTTGGATGAGAATATAACACAACTAGCTATGTTAGGTGAACACCTGACACAAGGGCCGACCACGAAACAGTTGGATGAGAATACAACACAACTAGCTATGTTAGGTGAACACCAGACACAAGGGCCGACCACGAAACAGTTGGATGAGAATACAACACAACTAGTTATGTTAGGTGAACACCAGACACAAGGGCCGACCACGAAACAGTTGGATGAGAATACAACACAACTAGCTATGTTAGGTGAACACCAGACACAAGGGCCGACCACGAAACAGTTGGATGAGAATACAACACAACTAGCTATGTTAGGTGAACACCAGACACAAGGGCCGACCACGAAACAGTTGGATGAGAATACAACACAACTAGCTATGTTAGGTGAACACCAGACACAAGGGCCGACCACGAAACAGTTGGATGAGAATACAACACAACTAGCTATGTTAGGTGAACACCAGACACAAGGGCCGACCACGAAACAGTTGGATGAGAATACAACACAACTAGCTATGTTAGGTGAACACCAGACACAAGGGCCGACCACGAAACAGTTGGATGAGAATACAACACAACTAGCTATGTTAGGTGAACACCAGACACAAGGGCCGACCACGAAACAGTTGGATGAGAATACAACACAACTAGCTATGTTAGGTGAACACCAGACACAAGGGCCGACCACGAAACAGTTGGATGAGAATACAACACAACTAGCTATGTTAGGTGAACACCAGACACAAGGGCCGACCACGAAACAGTTGGATGAGAATACAACACAACTAGCTATGTTAGGTGAACACCAGACACAAGGGCCGACCACGAAACAGTTGGATGAGAATACAACACAACTAGCTATGTTAGGTGAACACCAGACACAAGGGCCGACCACGAAACAGTTGGATGAGAATACAACACAACTAGCTATGTTAGGTGAACACCAGACACAAGGGCCGACCACGAAACAGTTGGATGAGAATACAACACAACTAGCTATGTTAGGTGAACACCAGACACAAGGGCCGACCACGAAACAGTTGGATGAGAATACAACACAACTAGTTATGTTAGGTGAACACCAGACACAAGGGCCGACCACGAAACAGTTGGATGAGAATACAACACAACTAGCTATGTTAGGTGAACACCAGACACAAGGGCCGACCACGAAACAGTTGGATGAGAATACAACACAACTAGCGATGTTAGGTGAACACCAGACACAAGGGCCGACCACGAAACAGTTGGATGAGAATACAACACAACTAGCTATGTTAGGTGAACACCAGACACAAGGGCCGACCACGAAACAGTTGGATGAGAATACAACACAACTAGCTATGTTACGTGAACACCAGACACAAGGGCCGACCACGAAACAGTTGGATGAGAATACAACACAACTAGCTATGTTAGGTGAACACCAGACACAGGGGCCGACCACGAAACAGTTGGATGAGAATACAACACAACTAGCTATGTTAGGTGAACACCAGACACAAGGGCCGACCACGAAACAGTTGGATGAGAATACAACACAACTAGCTATGTTAGGTGAACACCAGACACAAAGGCCGACCACGAAACAGTTGGATGAGAATACAACACAACTAGCTATGTTAGGTGAACACCAGACACAAGGGCCGACCACGAAACAGTTGGATGAGAATACAACACAACTAGCTATGTTAGGTGAACACCAGACACAAGGGCCGACCACGAAACAGTTGGATGAGAATACAACACAACTAGCTATGTTAGGTGAACACCAGACACAAGGGCCGACCACGAAACAGTTGGATGAGAATACAACACAACTAGCTATGTTAGGTGAACACCAGACACAAGGGCCGACCACGAAACAGTTGGATGAGAATACAACACAACTAGCTATGTTAGGTGAACACCAGACACAAGGGCCGACCACGAAACAGTTGGATGAGAATACAACACAACTAGCTATGTTAGGTGAACACCAGACACAAGGGCCGACCACGAAACAGTTGGATGAGAATACAACACAACTAGCTATGTTAGGTGAACACCAGACACAAGGGCGGACCACGAAACAGTTGGATGAGAATACAACACAACTAGTTATGTTAGGTGAACACCAGACACAAGGGCCGACCACGAAACAGTTGGATGAGAATACAACACAACTAGCTATGTTAGGTGAACACCAGACACAAGGGCCGACCACGAAACAGTTGGATGAGAATACAACACAACTAGCTATGTTAGGTGAACACCAGACACAAGGGCCGACCACGAAACAGTTGGATGAGAATACAACACAACTAGCTATGTTAGGTGAACACCAGACACAAGGGCCGACCACGAAACAGTTGGATGAGAATACAACACAACTAGCTATGTTAGGTGAACACCAGACACAAGGGCCGACCACGAAACAGTTGGATGAGAATACAACACAACTAGCTATGTTAGGTGAACACCAGACACAAGGGCCGACCACGAAACAGTTGGATGAGAATACAACACAACTAGCTATGTTAGGTGAACACCAGACACAAGGGCCGACCACGAAACAGTTGGATGAGAATACAACACAACTAGCTATGTTAGGTGAACACCAGACACAAGGGCCGACCACGAAACAGTTGGATGAGAATACAACACAACTAGCTATGTTAGGTGAACACCAGACACAAGGGCCGACCACGAAACAGTTGGATGAGAATACAACACAACTAGCTATGTTAGGTGAACACCAGACACAAGGGCCGACCACGAAACAGTTGGATGAGAATACAACACAACTAGCTATGTTAGGTGAACACCAGACACAAGGGCCGACCACGAAACAGTTGGATGAGAATACAACACAACTAGCTATGTTAGGTGAACACCAGACACAAGGGCCGACCACGAAACAGTTGGATGAGAATACAACACAACTAGCTATGTTAGGTGAACACCAGACACAAGGGCCGACCACGAAACAGTTGGATGAGAATACAACACAACTAGCTATGTTAGGTGAACACCAGACACAAGGGCCGACCACGAAACAGTTGGATGAGAATACAACACAACTAGCTATGTTAGGTGAACACCAGACACAAGGGCCGACCACGAAACAGTTGGATGAGAATACAACACAACTAGCTATGTTAGGTGAACACCAGACACAAGGGCCGACCACGAAACAGTTGGATGAGAATACAACACAACTAGCTATGTTAGGTGAACACCAGACACAAGGGCCGACCACGAAACAGTTGGATGAGAATACAACACAACTAGCTATGTTAGGTGAACACCAGACACAAGGGCCGACCACGAAACAGTTGGATGAGAATACAACACAACTAGCTATGTTAGGTGAACACCAGACACAAGGGCCGACCACGAAACAGTTGGATGAGAATACAACACAACTAGCTATGTTAGGTGAACACCAGACACAAGGGCCGACCACGAAACAGTTGGATGAGAATACAACACAACTAGCTATGTTAGGTGAACACCAGACACAAGGGCCGACCACGAAACAGTTGGATGAGAATACAACACAACTAGCTATGTTAGGTGAACACCAGACACAAGGGCCGACCACGAAACAGTTGGATGAGAATACAACACAACTAGCTATGTTAGGTGAACACCAGACACAAGGGCCGACCACGAAACAGTTGGATGAGAATACAACACAACTAGCTATGTTAGGTGAACACCAGACACAAGGGCCGACCACGAAACAGTTGGATGAGAATACAACACAACTAGCTATGTTAGGTGAACACCAGACACAAGGGCCGACCACGAAACAGTTGGATGAGAATACAACACAACTAGCTATGTTAGGTGAACACCAGACACAAGGGCCGACCACGAAACAGTTGGATGAGAATACAACACAACTAGCTATGTTAGGTGAACACCAGACACAAGGGCCGACCACGAAACAGTTGGATGAGAATACAACACAACTAGCTATGTTAGGTGAACACCAGACACAAGGGCCGACCACGAAACAGTTGGATGAGAATACAACACAACTAGCTATGTTAGGTGAACACCAGACACAAGGGCCGACCACGAAACAGTTGGATGAGAATACAACACAACTAGCTATGTTAGGTGAACACCAGACACAAGGGCCGACCACGAAACAGTTGGATGAGAATACAACACAACTAGCTATGTTAGGTGAACACCAGACACAAGGGCCGACCACGAAACAGTTGGATGAGAATACAACACAACTAGCTATGTTAGGTGAACACCAGACACAAGGGCCGACCACGAAACAGTTGGATGAGAATACAACACAACTAGCTATGTTAGGTGAACACCAGACACAAGGGCCGACCACGAAACAGTTGGATGAGAATACAACACAACTAGCTATGTTAGGTGAACACCAGACACAAGGGCCGACCACGAAACAGTTGGATGAGAATACAACACAACTAGCTATGTTAGGTGAACACCAGACACAAGGGCCGACCACGAAACAGTTGGATGAGAATACAACACAACTAGCTATGTTAGGTGAACACCAGACACAAGGGCCGACCACGAAACAGTTGGATGAGAATACAACACAACTAGCTATGTTAGGTGAACACCAGACACAAGGGCCGACCACGAAACAGTTGGATGAGAATACAACACAACTAGCTATGTTAGGTGAACACCAGACACAAGGGCCGACCACGAAACAGTTGGATGAGAATACAACACAACTAGCTATGTTAGGTGAACACCAGACACAAGGGCCGACCACGAAACAGTTGGATGAGAATACAACACAACTAGCTATGTTAGGTGAACACCAGACACAAGGGCCGACCACGAAACAGTTGGATGAGAATACAACACAACTAGCTATGTTAGGTGAACACCAGACACAAGGGCCGACCACGAAACAGTTGGATGAGAATACAACACAACTAGCTATGTTAGGTGAACACCAGACACAAGGGCCGACCACGAAACAGTTGGATGAGAATACAACACAACTAGCTATGTTAGGTGAACACCAGACACAAGGGCCGACCACGAAACAGTTGGATGAGAATACAACACAACTAGCTATGTTAGGTGAACACCAGACACAAGGGCCGACCACGAAACAGTTGGATGAGAATACAACACAACTAGCTATGTTAGGTGAACACCAGACACAAGGGCCGACCACGAAACAGTTGGATGAGAATACAACACAACTAGCTATGTTAGGTGAACACCAGACACAAGGGCCGACCACGAAACAGTTGGATGAGAATACAACACAACTAGCTATGTTAGGTGAACACCAGACACAAGGGCCGACCACGAAACAGTTGGATGAGAATACAACACAACTAGCTATGTTAGGTGAACACCAGACACAAGGGCCGACCACGAAACAGTTGGATGAGAATACAACACAACTAGCTATGTTAGGTGAACACCAGACACAAGGGCCGACCACGAAACAGTTGGATGAGAATACAACACAACTAGCTATGTTAGGTGAACACCAGACACAAGGGCCGACCACGAAACAGTTGGATGAGAATACAACACAACTAGCTATGTTAGGTGAACACCAGACACAAGGGCCGACCACGAAACAGTTGGATGAGAATACAACACAACTAGCTATGTTAGGTGAACACCAGACACAAGGGCCGACCACGAAACAGTTGGATGAGAATACAACACAACTAGCTATGTTAGGTGAACACCAGACACAAGGGCCGACCACGAAACAGTTGGATGAGAATACAACACAACTAGCTATGTTAGGTGAACACCAGACACAAGGGCCGACCACGAAACAGTTGGATGAGAATACAACACAACTAGCTATGTTAGGTGAACACCAGACACAAGGGCCGACCACGAAACAGTTGGATGAGAATACAACACAACTAGCTATGTTAGGTGAACACCAGACACAAGGGCCGACCACGAAACAGTTGGATGAGAATACAACACAACTAGCTATGTTAGGTGAACACCAGACACAAGGGCCGACCACGAAACAGTTGGATGAGAATACAACACAACTAGCTATGTTAGGTGAACACCAGACACAAGGGCCGACCACGAAACAGTTGGATGAGAATACAACACAACTAGCTATGTTAGGTGAACACCAGACACAAGGGCCGACCACGAAACAGTTGGATGAGAATACAACACAACTAGCTATGTTAGGTGAACACCAGACACAAGGGCCGACCACGAAACAGTTGGATGAGAATACAACACAACTAGCTATGTTAGGTGAACACCAGACACAAGGGCCGACCACGAAACAGTTGGATGAGAATACAACACAACTAGCTATGTTAGGTGAACACCAGACACAAGGGCCGACCACGAAACAGTTGGATGAGAATACAACACAACTAGCTATGTTAGGTGAACACCAGACACAAGGGCCGACCACGAAACAGTTGGATGAGAATACAACACAACTAGCTATGTTAGGTGAACACCAGACACAAGGGCCGACCACGAAACAGTTGGATGAGAATACAACACAACTAGCTATGTTAGGTGAACACCAGACACAAGGGCCGACCACGAAACAGTTGGATGAGAATACAACACAACTAGCTATGTTAGGTGAACACCAGACACAAGGGCCGACCACGAAACAGTTGGATGAGAATACAACACAACTAGCTATGTTAGGTGAACACCAGACACAAGGGCCGACCACGAAACAGTTGGATGAGAATACAACACAACTAGCTATGTTAGGTGAACACCAGACACAAGGGCCGACCACGAAACAGTTGGATGAGAATACAACACAACTAGCTATGTTAGGTGAACACCAGACACAAGGGCCGACCACGAAACAGTTGGATGAGAATACAACACAACTAGCTATGTTAGGTGAACACCAGACACAAGGGCCGACCACGAAACAGTTGGATGAGAATACAACACAACTAGCTATGTTAGGTGAACACCAGACACAAGGGCCGACCACGAAACAGTTGGATGAGAATACAACACAACTAGCTATGTTAGGTGAACACCAGACACAAGGGCCGACCACGAAACAGTTGGATGAGAATACAACACAACTAGCTATGTTAGGTGAACACCAGACACAAGGGCCGACCACGAAACAGTTGGATGAGAATACAACACAACTAGCTATGTTAGGTGAACACCAGACACAAGGGCCGACCACGAAACAGTTGGATGAGAATACAACACAACTAGCTATGTTAGGTGAACACCAGACACAAGGGCCGACCACGAAACAGTTGGATGAGAATACAACACAACTAGCTATGTTAGGTGAACACCAGACACAAGGGCCGACCACGAAACAGTTGGATGAGAATACAACACAACTAGCTATGTTAGGTGAACACCAGACACAAGGGCCGACCACGAAACAGTTGGATGAGAATACAACACAACTAGCTATGTTAGGTGAACACCAGACACAAGGGCCGACCACGAAACAGTTGGATGAGAATACAACACAACTAGCTATGTTAGGTGAACACCAGACACAAGGGCCGACCACGAAACAGTTGGATGAGAATACAACACAACTAGCTATGTTAGGTGAACACCAGACACAAGGGCCGACCACGAAACAGTTGGATGAGAATACAACACAACTAGCTATGTTAGGTGAACACCAGACACAAGGGCCGACCACGAAACAGTTGGATGAGAATACAACACAACTAGCTATGTTAGGTGAACACCAGACACAAGGGCCGACCACGAAACAGTTGGATGAGAATACAACACAACTAGCTATGTTAGGTGAACACCAGACACAAGGGCCGACCACGAAACAGTTGGATGAGAATACAACACAACTAGCTATGTTAGGTGAACACCAGACACAAGGGCCGACCACGAAACAGTTGGATGAGAATACAACACAACTAGCTATGTTAGGTGAACACCAGACACAAGGGCCGACCACGAAACAGTTGGATGAGAATACAACACAACTAGCTATGTTAGGTGAACACCAGACACAAGGGCCGACCACGAAACAGTTGGATGAGAATACAACACAACTAGCTATGTTAGGTGAACACCAGACACAAGGGCCGACCACGAAACAGTTGGATGAGAATACAACACAACTAGCTATGTTAGGTGAACACCAGACACAAGGGCCGACCACGAAACAGTTGGATGAGAATACAACACAACTAGCTATGTTAGGTGAACACCAGACACAAGGGCCGACCACGAAACAGTTGGATGAGAATACAACACAACTAGCTATGTTAGGTGAACACCAGACACAAGGGCCGACCACGAAACAGTTGGATGAGAATACAACACAACTAGCTATGTTAGGTGAACACCAGACACAAGGGCCGACCACGAAACAGTTGGATGAGAATACAACACAACTAGCTATGTTAGGTGAACACCAGACACAAGGGCCGACCACGAAACAGTTGGATGAGAATACAACACAACTAGCTATGTTAGGTGAACACCAGACACAAGGGCCGACCACGAAACAGTTGGATGAGAATACAACACAACTAGCTATGTTAGGTGAACACCAGACACAAGGGCCGACCACGAAACAGTTGGATGAGAATACAACACAACTAGCTATGTTAGGTGAACACCAGACACAAGGGCCGACCACGAAACAGTTGGATGAGAATACAACACAACTAGCTATGTTAGGTGAACACCAGACACAAGGGCCGACCACGAAACAGTTGGATGAGAATACAACACAACTAGCTATGTTAGGTGAACACCAGACACAAGGGCCGACCACGAAACAGTTGGATGAGAATACAACACAACTAGCTATGTTAGGTGAACACCAGACACAAGGGCCGACCACGAAACAGTTGGATGAGAATACAACACAACTAGCTATGTTAGGTGAACACCAGACACAAGGGCCGACCACGAAACAGTTGGATGAGAATACAACACAACTAGCTATGTTAGGTGAACACCAGACACAAGGGCCGACCACGAAACAGTTGGATGAGAATACAACACAACTAGCTATGTTAGGTGAACACCAGACACAAGGGCCGACCACGAAACAGTTGGATGAGAATACAACACAACTAGCTATGTTAGGTGAACACCAGACACAAGGGCCGACCACGAAACAGTTGGATGAGAATACAACACAACTAGCTATGTTAGGTGAACACCAGACACAAGGGCCGACCACGAAACAGTTGGATGAGAATACAACACAACTAGCTATGTTAGGTGAACACCAGACACAAGGGCCGACCACGAAACAGTTGGATGAGAATACAACACAACTAGCTATGTTAGGTGAACACCAGACACAAGGGCCGACCACGAAACAGTTGGATGAGAATACAACACAACTAGCTATGTTAGGTGAACACCAGACACAAGGGCCGACCACGAAACAGTTGGATGAGAATACAACACAACTAGCTATGTTAGGTGAACACCAGACACAAGGGCCGACCACGAAACAGTTGGATGAGAATACAACACAACTAGCTATGTTAGGTGAACACCAGACACAAGGGCCGACCACGAAACAGTTGGATGAGAATACAACACAACTAGCTATGTTAGGTGAACACCAGACACAAGGGCCGACCACGAAACAGTTGGATGAGAATACAACACAACTAGCTATGTTAGGTGAACACCAGACACAAGGGCCGACCACGAAACAGTTGGATGAGAATACAACACAACTAGCTATGTTAGGTGAACACCAGACACAAGGGCCGACCACGAAACAGTTGGATGAGAATACAACACAACTAGCTATGTTAGGTGAACACCAGACACAAGGGCCGACCACGAAACAGTTGGATGAGAATACAACACAACTAGCTATGTTAGGTGAACACCAGACACAAGGGCCGACCACGAAACAGTTGGATGAGAATACAACACAACTAGCTATGTTAGGTGAACACCAGACACAAGGGCCGACCACGAAACAGTTGGATGAGAATACAACACAACTAGCTATGTTAGGTGAACACCAGACACAAGGGCCGACCACGAAACAGTTGGATGAGAATACAACACAACTAGCTATGTTAGGTGAACACCAGACACAAGGGCCGACCACGAAACAGTTGGATGAGAATACAACACAACTAGCTATGTTAGGTGAACACCAGACACAAGGGCCGACCACGAAACAGTTGGATGAGAATACAACACAACTAGCTATGTTAGGTGAACACCAGACACAAGGGCCGACCACGAAACAGTTGGATGAGAATACAACACAACTAGCTATGTTAGGTGAACACCAGACACAAGGGCCGACCACGAAACAGTTGGATGAGAATACAACACAACTAGCTATGTTAGGTGAACACCAGACACAAGGGCCGACCACGAAACAGTTGGATGAGAATACAACACAACTAGCTATGTTAGGTGAACACCAGACACAAGGGCCGACCACGAAACAGTTGGATGAGAATACAACACAACTAGCTATGTTAGGTGAACACCAGACACAAGGGCCGACCACGAAACAGTTGGATGAGAATACAACACAACTAGCTATGTTAGGTGAACACCAGACACAAGGGCCGACCACGAAACAGTTGGATGAGAATACAACACAACTAGCTATGTTAGGTGAACACCAGACACAAGGGCCGACCACGAAACAGTTGGATGAGAATACAACACAACTAGCTATGTTAGGTGAACACCAGACACAAGGGCCGACCACGAAACAGTTGGATGAGAATACAACACAACTAGCTATGTTAGGTGAACACCAGACACAAGGGCCGACCACGAAACAGTTGGATGAGAATACAACACAACTAGCTATGTTAGGTGAACACCAGACACAAGGGCCGACCACGAAACAGTTGGATGAGAATACAACACAACTAGCTATGTTAGGTGAACACCAGACACAAGGGCCGACCACGAAACAGTTGGATGAGAATACAACACAACTAGCTATGTTAGGTGAACACCAGACACAAGGGCCGACCACGAAACAGTTGGATGAGAATACAACACAACTAGCTATGTTAGGTGAACACCAGACACAAGGGCCGACCACGAAACAGTTGGATGAGAATACAACACAACTAGCTATGTTAGGTGAACACCAGACACAAGGGCCGACCACGAAACAGTTGGATGAGAATACAACACAACTAGCTATGTTAGGTGAACACCAGACACAAGGGCCGACCACGAAACAGTTGGATGAGAATACAACACAACTAGCTATGTTAGGTGAACACCAGACACAAGGGCCGACCACGAAACAGTTGGATGAGAATACAACACAACTAGCTATGTTAGGTGAACACCAGACACAAGGGCCGACCACGAAACAGTTGGATGAGAATACAACACAACTAGCTATGTTAGGTGAACACCAGACACAAGGGCCGACCACGAAACAGTTGGATGAGAATACAACACAACTAGCTATGTTAGGTGAACACCAGACACAAGGGCCGACCACGAAACAGTTGGATGAGAATACAACACAACTAGCTATGTTAGGTGAACACCAGACACAAGGGCCGACCACGAAACAGTTGGATGAGAATACAACACAACTAGCTATGTTAGGTGAACACCAGACACAAGGGCCGACCACGAAACAGTTGGATGAGAATACAACACAACTAGCTATGTTAGGTGAACACCAGACACAAGGGCCGACCACGAAACAGTTGGATGAGAATACAACACAACTAGCTATGTTAGGTGAACACCAGACACAAGGGCCGACCACGAAACAGTTGGATGAGAATACAACACAACTAGCTATGTTAGGTGAACACCAGACACAAGGGCCGACCACGAAACAGTTGGATGAGAATACAACACAACTAGCTATGTTAGGTGAACACCAGACACAAGGGCCGACCACGAAACAGTTGGATGAGAATACAACACAACTAGCTATGTTAGGTGAACACCAGACACAAGGGCCGACCACGAAACAGTTGGATGAGAATACAACACAACTAGCTATGTTAGGTGAACACCAGACACAAGGGCCGACCACGAAACAGTTGGATGAGAATACAACACAACTAGCTATGTTAGGTGAACACCAGACACAAGGGCCGACCACGAAACAGTTGGATGAGAATACAACACAACTAGCTATGTTAGGTGAACACCAGACACAAGGGCCGACCACGAAACAGTTGGATGAGAATACAACACAACTAGCTATGTTAGGTGAACACCAGACACAAGGGCCGACCACGAAACAGTTGGATGAGAATACAACACAACTAGCTATGTTAGGTGAACACCAGACACAAGGGCCGACCACGAAACAGTTGGATGAGAATACAACACAACTAGCTATGTTAGGTGAACACCAGACACAAGGGCCGACCACGAAACAGTTGGATGAGAATACAACACAACTAGCTATGTTAGGTGAACACCAGACACAAGGGCCGACCACGAAACAGTTGGATGAGAATACAACACAACTAGCTATGTTAGGTGAACACCAGACACAAGGGCCGACCACGAAACAGTTGGATGAGAATACAACACAACTAGCTATGTTAGGTGAACACCAGACACAAGGGCCGACCACGAAACAGTTGGATGAGAATACAACACAACTAGCTATGTTAGGTGAACACCAGACACAAGGGCCGACCACGAAACAGTTGGATGAGAATACAACACAACTAGCTATGTTAGGTGAACACCAGACACAAGGGCCGACCACGAAACAGTTGGATGAGAATACAACACAACTAGCTATGTTAGGTGAACACCAGACACAAGGGCCGACCACGAAACAGTTGGATGAGAATACAACACAACTAGCTATGTTAGGTGAACACCAGACACAAGGGCCGACCACGAAACAGTTGGATGAGAATACAACACAACTAGCTATGTTAGGTGAACACCAGACACAAGGGCCGACCACGAAACAGTTG
Source organism: Megaustenia siamemsis (assembly GCA_032433765.1). Taxonomy (NCBI): domain Eukaryota; kingdom Metazoa; phylum Mollusca; class Gastropoda; order Stylommatophora; family Ariophantidae; genus Megaustenia; species Megaustenia siamemsis. The sequence goes on from JAVIAB010000092.1 coordinate 182,865,179, forward strand.
GATGAGAATACAACACAACTAGCTATGTTAGGTGAACACCAGACACAAGGGCCGACCACGAAACAGTTGGATGAGAATACAACACAACTAGCTATGTTAGGTGAACACCAGACACAAGGGCCGACCACGAAACAGTTGGATGAGAATACAACACAACTAGCTATGTTAGGTGAACACCAGACACAAGGGCCGACCACGAAACAGTTGGATGAGAATACAACACAACTAGCTATGTTAGGTGAACACCAGACACAAGGGCCGACCACGAAACAGTTGGATGAGAATACAACACAACTAGCTATGTTAGGTGAACACCAGACACAAGGGCCGACCACGAAACAGTTGGATGAGAATACAACACAACTAGCTATGTTAGGTGAACACCAGACACAAGGGCCGACCACGAAACAGTTGGATGAGAATACAACACAACTAGCTATGTTAGGTGAACACCAGACACAAGGGCCGACCACGAAACAGTTGGATGAGAATACAACACAACTAGCTATGTTAGGTGAACACCAGACACAAGGGCCGACCACGAAACAGTTGGATGAGAATACAACACAACTAGCTATGTTAGGTGAACACCAGACACAAGGGCCGACCACGAAACAGTTGGATGAGAATACAACACAACTAGCTATGTTAGGTGAACACCAGACACAAGGGCCGACCACGAAACAGTTGGATGAGAATACAACACAACTAGCTATGTTAGGTGAACACCAGACACAAGGGCCGACCACGAAACAGTTGGATGAGAATACAACACAACTAGCTATGTTAGGTGAACACCAGACACAAGGGCCGACCACGAAACAGTTGGATGAGAATACAACACAACTAGCTATGTTAGGTGAACACCAGACACAAGGGCCGACCACGAAACAGTTGGATGAGAATACAACACAACTAGCTATGTTAGGTGAACACCAGACACAAGGGCCGACCACGAAACAGTTGGATGAGAATACAACACAACTAGCTATGTTAGGTGAACACCAGACACAAGGGCCGACCACGAAACAGTTGGATGAGAATACAACACAACTAGCTATGTTAGGTGAACACCAGACACAAGGGCCGACCACGAAACAGTTGGATGAGAATACAACACAACTAGCTATGTTAGGTGAACACCAGACACAAGGGCCGACCACGAAACAGTTGGATGAGAATACAACACAACTAGCTATGTTAGGTGAACACCAGACACAAGGGCCGACCACGAAACAGTTGGATGAGAATACAACACAACTAGCTATGTTAGGTGAACACCAGACACAAGGGCCGACCACGAAACAGTTGGATGAGAATACAACACAACTAGCTATGTTAGGTGAACACCAGACACAAGGGCCGACCACGAAACAGTTGGATGAGAATACAACACAACTAGCTATGTTAGGTGAACACCAGACACAAGGGCCGACCACGAAACAGTTGGATGAGAATACAACACAACTAGCTATGTTAGGTGAACACCAGACACAAGGGCCGACCACGAAACAGTTGGATGAGAATACAACACAACTAGCTATGTTAGGTGAACACCAGACACAAGGGCCGACCACGAAACAGTTGGATGAGAATACAACACAACTAGCTATGTTAGGTGAACACCAGACACAAGGGCCGACCACGAAACAGTTGGATGAGAATACAACACAACTAGCTATGTTAGGTGAACACCAGACACAAGGGCCGACCACGAAACAGTTGGATGAGAATACAACACAACTAGCTATGTTAGGTGAACACCAGACACAAGGGCCGACCACGAAACAGTTGGATGAGAATACAACACAACTAGCTATGTTAGGTGAACACCAGACACAAGGGCCGACCACGAAACAGTTGGATGAGAATACAACACAACTAGCTATGTTAGGTGAACACCAGACACAAGGGCCGACCACGAAACAGTTGGATGAGAATACAACACAACTAGCTATGTTAGGTGAACACCAGACACAAGGGCCGACCACGAAACAGTTGGATGAGAATACAACACAACTAGCTATGTTAGGTGAACACCAGACACAAGGGCCGACCACGAAACAGTTGGATGAGAATACAACACAACTAGCTATGTTAGGTGAACACCAGACACAAGGGCCGACCACGAAACAGTTGGATGAGAATACAACACAACTAGCTATGTTAGGTGAACACCAGACACAAGGGCCGACCACGAAACAGTTGGATGAGAATACAACACAACTAGCTATGTTAGGTGAACACCAGACACAAGGGCCGACCACGAAACAGTTGGATGAGAATACAACACAACTAGCTATGTTAGGTGAACACCAGACACAAGGGCCGACCACGAAACAGTTGGATGAGAATACAACACAACTAGCTATGTTAGGTGAACACCAGACACAAGGGCCGACCACGAAACAGTTGGATGAGAATACAACACAACTAGCTATGTTAGGTGAACACCAGACACAAGGGCCGACCACGAAACAGTTGGATGAGAATACAACACAACTAGCTATGTTAGGTGAACACCAGACACAAGGGCCGACCACGAAACAGTTGGATGAGAATACAACACAACTAGCTATGTTAGGTGAACACCAGACACAAGGGCCGACCACGAAACAGTTGGATGAGAATACAACACAACTAGCTATGTTAGGTGAACACCAGACACAAGGGCCGACCACGAAACAGTTGGATGAGAATACAACACAACTAGCTATGTTAGGTGAACACCAGACACAAGGGCCGACCACGAAACAGTTGGATGAGAATACAACACAACTAGCTATGTTAGGTGAACACCAGACACAAGGGCCGACCACGAAACAGTTGGATGAGAATACAACACAACTAGCTATGTTAGGTGAACACCAGACACAAGGGCCGACCACGAAACAGTTGGATGAGAATACAACACAACTAGCTATGTTAGGTGAACACCAGACACAAGGGCCGACCACGAAACAGTTGGATGAGAATACAACACAACTAGCTATGTTAGGTGAACACCAGACACAAGGGCCGACCACGAAACAGTTGGATGAGAATACAACACAACTAGCTATGTTAGGTGAACACCAGACACAAGGGCCGACCACGAAACAGTTGGATGAGAATACAACACAACTAGCTATGTTAGGTGAACACCAGACACAAGGGCCGACCACGAAACAGTTGGATGAGAATACAACACAACTAGCTATGTTAGGTGAACACCAGACACAAGGGCCGACCACGAAACAGTTGGATGAGAATACAACACAACTAGCTATGTTAGGTGAACACCAGACACAAGGGCCGACCACGAAACAGTTGGATGAGAATACAACACAACTAGCTATGTTAGGTGAACACCAGACACAAGGGCCGACCACGAAACAGTTGGATGAGAATACAACACAACTAGCTATGTTAGGTGAACACCAGACACAAGGGCCGACCACGAAACAGTTGGATGAGAATACAACACAACTAGCTATGTTAGGTGAACACCAGACACAAGGGCCGACCACGAAACAGTTGGATGAGAATACAACACAACTAGCTATGTTAGGTGAACACCAGACACAAGGGCCGACCACGAAACAGTTGGATGAGAATACAACACAACTAGCTATGTTAGGTGAACACCAGACACAAGGGCCGACCACGAAACAGTTGGATGAGAATACAACACAACTAGCTATGTTAGGTGAACACCAGACACAAGGGCCGACCACGAAACAGTTGGATGAGAATACAACACAACTAGCTATGTTAGGTGAACACCAGACACAAGGGCCGACCACGAAACAGTTGGATGAGAATACAACACAACTAGCTATGTTAGGTGAACACCAGACACAAGGGCCGACCACGAAACAGTTGGATGAGAATACAACACAACTAGCTATGTTAGGTGAACACCAGACACAAGGGCCGACCACGAAACAGTTGGATGAGAATACAACACAACTAGCTATGTTAGGTGAACACCAGACACAAGGGCCGACCACGAAACAGTTGGATGAGAATACAACACAACTAGCTATGTTAGGTGAACACCAGACACAAGGGCCGACCACGAAACAGTTGGATGAGAATACAACACAACTAGCTATGTTAGGTGAACACCAGACACAAGGGCCGACCACGAAACAGTTGGATGAGAATACAACACAACTAGCTATGTTAGGTGAACACCAGACACAAGGGCCGACCACGAAACAGTTGGATGAGAATACAACACAACTAGCTATGTTAGGTGAACACCAGACACAAGGGCCGACCACGAAACAGTTGGATGAGAATACAACACAACTAGCTATGTTAGGTGAACACCAGACACAAGGGCCGACCACGAAACAGTTGGATGAGAATACAACACAACTAGCTATGTTAGGTGAACACCAGACACAAGGGCCGACCACGAAACAGTTGGATGAGAATACAACACAACTAGCTATGTTAGGTGAACACCAGACACAAGGGCCGACCACGAAACAGTTGGATGAGAATACAACACAACTAGCTATGTTAGGTGAACACCAGACACAAGGGCCGACCACGAAACAGTTGGATGAGAATACAACACAACTAGCTATGTTAGGTGAACACCAGACACAAGGGCCGACCACGAAACAGTTGGATGAGAATACAACACAACTAGCTATGTTAGGTGAACACCAGACACAAGGGCCGACCACGAAACAGTTGGATGAGAATACAACACAACTAGCTATGTTAGGTGAACACCAGACACAAGGGCCGACCACGAAACAGTTGGATGAGAATACAACACAACTAGCTATGTTAGGTGAACACCAGACACAAGGGCCGACCACGAAACAGTTGGATGAGAATACAACACAACTAGCTATGTTAGGTGAACACCAGACACAAGGGCCGACCACGAAACAGTTGGATGAGAATACAACACAACTAGCTATGTTAGGTGAACACCAGACACAAGGGCCGACCACGAAACAGTTGGATGAGAATACAACACAACTAGCTATGTTAGGTGAACACCAGACACAAGGGCCGACCACGAAACAGTTGGATGAGAATACAACACAACTAGCTATGTTAGGTGAACACCAGACACAAGGGCCGACCACGAAACAGTTGGATGAGAATACAACACAACTAGCTATGTTAGGTGAACACCAGACACAAGGGCCGACCACGAAACAGTTGGATGAGAATACAACACAACTAGCTATGTTAGGTGAACACCAGACACAAGGGCCGACCACGAAACAGTTGGATGAGAATACAACACAACTAGCTATGTTAGGTGAACACCAGACACAAGGGCCGACCACGAAACAGTTGGATGAGAATACAACACAACTAGCTATGTTAGGTGAACACCAGACACAAGGGCCGACCACGAAACAGTTGGATGAGAATACAACACAACTAGCTATGTTAGGTGAACACCAGACACAAGGGCCGACCACGAAACAGTTGGATGAGAATACAACACAACTAGCTATGTTAGGTGAACACCAGACACAAGGGCCGACCACGAAACAGTTGGATGAGAATACAACACAACTAGCTATGTTAGGTGAACACCAGACACAAGGGCCGACCACGAAACAGTTGGATGAGAATACAACACAACTAGCTATGTTAGGTGAACACCAGACACAAGGGCCGACCACGAAACAGTTGGATGAGAATACAACACAACTAGCTATGTTAGGTGAACACCAGACACAAGGGCCGACCACGAAACAGTTGGATGAGAATACAACACAACTAGCTATGTTAGGTGAACACCAGACACAAGGGCCGACCACGAAACAGTTGGATGAGAATACAACACAACTAGCTATGTTAGGTGAACACCAGACACAAGGGCCGACCACGAAACAGTTGGATGAGAATACAACACAACTAGCTATGTTAGGTGAACACCAGACACAAGGGCCGACCACGAAACAGTTGGATGAGAATACAACACAACTAGCTATGTTAGGTGAACACCAGACACAAGGGCCGACCACGAAACAGTTGGATGAGAATACAACACAACTAGCTATGTTAGGTGAACACCAGACACAAGGGCCGACCACGAAACAGTTGGATGAGAATACAACACAACTAGCTATGTTAGGTGAACACCAGACACAAGGGCCGACCACGAAACAGTTGGATGAGAATACAACACAACTAGCTATGTTAGGTGAACACCAGACAAAAGGGCCGACCACGAAACAGTTGGATGAGAATACAACACAACTAGCTATGTTAGGTGAACACCAGACACAAGGGCCGACCACGAAACAGTTGGATGAGAATACAACACAACTAGCTATGTTAGGTGAACACCAGACACAAGGGCCGACCACGAAACAGTTGGATGAGAATACAACACAACTAGCTATGTTAGGTGAACACCAGACACAAGGGCCGACCACGAAACAGTTGGATGAGAATACAACACAACTAGCTATGTTAGGTGAACACCAGACACAAGGGCCGACCACGAAACAGTTGGATGAGAATACAACACAACTAGCTATGTTAGGTGAACACCAGACACAAGGGCCGACCACGAAACAGTTGGATGAGAATACAACACAACTAGCTATGTTAGGTGAACACCAGACACAAGGGCCGACCACGAAACAGTTGGATGAGAATACAACACAACTAGCTATGTTAGGTGAACACCAGACACAGGGGCCGACCACGAAACAGTTGGATGAGAATACAACACAACTAGCTATGTTAGGTGAACACCAGACACAAGGGCCGACCACGAAACAGTTGGATGAGAATACAACACAACTAGCTATGTTAGGTGAACACCAGACACAAGGGCCGACCACGAAACAGTTGGATGAGAATACAACACAACTAGCTATGTTAGGTGAACACCAGACACAAGGGCCGACCACGAAACAGTTGGATGAGAATACAACACAACTAGCTATGTTAGGTGAACACCAGACACAAGGGCCGACCACGAAACAGTTGGATGAGAATACAACACAACTAGCTATGTTAGGTGAACACCAGACACAAGGGCCGACCACGAAACAGTTGGATGAGAATACAACACAACTAGCTATGTTAGGTGAACACCAGACACAGGGGCCGACCACGAAACAGTTGGATGAGAATACAACACAACTAGCTATGTTAGGTGAACACCAGACACAAGGGCCGACCACGAAACAGTTGGATGAGAATACAACACAACTAGCTATGTTAGGTGAACACCAGACACAAGGGCCGACCACGAAACAGTTGGATGAGAATACAACACAACTAGCTATGTTAGGTGAACACCAGACACAAGGGCCGACCACGAAACAGTTGGATGAGAATACAACACAACTAGCTATGTTACGTGAACACCAGACACAAGGGCCGACCACGAAACAGTTGGATGAGAATACAACACAACTAGTTATGTTAGGTGAACACCAGACACAAGGGCCGACCACGAAACAGTTGGATGAGAATACAACACAACTAGCTATGTTAGGTGAACACCAGACACAAGGGCCGCCCACGAAACAGTTGGATGAGAATACAACACAACTAGCTATGTTAGGTGAACACCAGACACAAGGGCCGACCACGAAACAGTTGGATGAGAATACAACACAACTAGTTATGTTAGGTGAACACCAGACACAAGGGCCGACCACGAAACAGTTGGATGAGAATACAACACAACTAGCTATGTTAGGTGAACACCAGACACAAGGGCCGACCACGAAACAGTTGGATGAGAATACAACACAACTAGCTATGTTAGGTGAACACCAGACACAAGGGCCGACCACGAAACAGTTGGATGAGAATACAACACAACTAGCTATGTTAGGTGAACACCAGACACAAGGGCCGACCACGAAACAGTTGGATGAGAATACAACACAACTAGCTATGTTAGGTGAACACCAGACACAAGGGCCGACCACGAAACAGTTGGATGAGAATACAACACAACTAGCTATGTTAGGTGAACACCAGACACAAGGGCCGACCACGAAACAGTTGGATGAGAATACAACACAACTAGTTATGTTAGGTGAACACCAGACACAAGGGCCGACCACGAAACAGTTGGATGAGAATACAACACAACTAGCTATGTTAGGTGAACACCAGACACAAGGGCCGACCACGAAACAGTTGGATGAGAATACAACACAACTAGCTATGTTAGGTGAACACCAGACACAAGGGCCGACCACGAAACAGTTGGATGAGAATACAACACAACTTTTTATGTTAGGTGAACACCAGACACAAGGGCCGACCACGAAACAGTTGGATGAGAATACAACACAACTAGCTATATTAGGTGAACACCAGACACAAGGGCCGACCACGAAACAGTTGGATGAGAATACAACACAACTAGCTATGTTACGTGAACACCAGACACAAGGGCCGACCACGAAACAGTTGGATGAGAATACAACACAACTAGCTATGTTAGGTGAACACCAGACACAAGGGCCGACCACGAAACAGTTGGATGAGAATACAACACAACTAGCTATGTTAGGTGAACACCAGACACAAGGGCCGACCACGAAACAGTTGGATGAGAATACAACACAACTAGCTATGTTAGGTGAACACCAGACACAAGGGCCGACCACGAAACAGTTGGATGAGAATACAACACAACTAGCTATGTTAGGTGAACACCAGACACAAGGGCCGACCACGAAACAGTTGGATGAGAATACAACACAACTAGCTATGTTAGGTGAACACCAGACACAAGGGCCGACCACGAAACAGTTGGATGAGAATACAACACAACTAGCTATGTTAGGTGAACACCAGACACAAGGGCCGACCACGAAACAGTTGGATGAGAATACAACACAACTAGCTATGTTAGGTGAACACCAGAAACAAGGGCCGACCACGAAACAGTTGGATGAGAATACAACACAACTAGCTATGTTAGGTGAACACCAGACACAAGGGCCGACCACGAAACAGTTGGATGAGAATACAACACAACTAGCTATGTTACGTGAACACCAGACACAAGGGCCGACCACGAAACAGTTGGATGAGAATACAACACAACTAGCTATGTTAGGTGAACACCAGACACAAGGGCCGACCACGAAACATTTGGATGAGAATACAACACAACTAGCTATGTTAGGTGAACACCAGACACAAGGGCCGACCACGAAACAGTTGGATGAGAATACAACACAACTAGCTATGTTAGGTGAACACCAGACACAAGGGCCGACCACGAAACAGTTGGATGAGAATACAACACAACTAGCTATGTTAGGTGAACACCAGACACAAGGGCCGACCACGAAACAGTTGGATGAGAATACAACACAACTAGCTATGTTAGGTGAACACCAGACACAAGGGCGGACCACGAAACAGTTGGATGAGAATACAACACAACTAGCTATGTTAGGTGAACACCAGACACAAGGGCCGACCCGAAACAGTTGGATGAGAATACAACACAACTAGCTATGTTAGGTGAACACCAGACACAAGGGCCGACCACGAAACAGTTGGATGAGAATACAACACAACTAGCTATGTTAGGTGAACACCAGACACAAGGGCCGACCACGAAACAGTTGGATGAGAATACAACACAACTAGCTATGTTAGGTGAACACCAGACACAAGGGCCGACCACGAAACAGTTGGATGAGAATACAACACAACTAGTTATGTTAGGTGAACACCAGACACAAGGGCCGACCACGAAACAGTTGGATGAGAATACAACACAACTAGCTATGTTAGGTGAACACCAGACACAAGGGCCGACCACGAAACAGTTGGATGAGAATACAACACAACTAGCTATGTTAGGTGAACACCAGACACAAGGGCCGACCACGAAACAGTTGGATGAGAATACAACACAACTAGCTATGTTAGGTGAACACCAGACACAAGGGCCGACCACGAAACAGTTGGATGAGAATACAACACAACTAGCTATGTTAGGTGAACACCAGACACAAGGGCCGACCACGAAACAGTTGGATGAGAATACAACACAACTAGCTATGTTAGGTGAACACCAGACACAAGGGCCGACCACGAAAAAGTTGGATGAGAATACAACACAACTAGCTATGTTAGGTGAACACCAGACACAAGGGCCGACCACGAAACAGTTGGATGAGAATACAACACAACTAGCTATGTTAGGTGAACACCAGACACAAGGGCCGACCACGAAACAGTTGGATGAGAATACAACACAACTAGCTATGTTAGGTGAACACCAGACACAAGGGCCGACCACGAAACATTTGGATGAGAATACAACACAACTAGCTATGTTAGGTGAACACCAGACACAAGGGCCGACCACGAAACAGTTGGATGAGAATACAACACAACTAGCTATGTTAGGTGAACACCAGACACAAGGGCCGACCACGAAACAGTTGGATGAGAATACAACACAACTAGCTATGTTAGGTGAACACCAGACACAAGGGCCGACCACGAAACAGTTGGATGAGAATACAACACAACTAGCTATGTTAGGTGAACACCAGACACAAGGGCGGACCACGAAACAGTTGGATGAGAATACAACACAACTAGCTATGTTAGGTGAACACCAGACACAAGGGCCGACCACGAAACAGTTGGATGAGAATACAACACAACTAGCTATGTTAGGTGAACACCAGACACAAGAGCCGACCACGAAACAGTTGGATGAGAATAGAACACAACTAGCTATGTTAGGTGAACACCAGACACAAGGGCCGACAACGAAACAGTTGGATGAGAATACAACACAACTATCTATGTTAGGTGAACAGAGACACAAGGGCCGACCACGAAACATTTGGATGAGAATGCAACACAACTAGCTATGTTAGGTGAACACCAGACACAAGGGCCGACCACGAAACAGTTGGATGAGAATACAACACAACTAGCTATGTTAGGTGAACACCAGACACAAGGGCCGACCACGAAACAGTTGGATGAGAATACAACACAACTAGCTATGTTAGGTGAACACCAGACACAAGGGCCGACCACGAAACAGTTGGATGAGAATACAACACAACTAGCTATGTTAGGTGAACACCAGACACAAGGGCCGACCACGAAACAGTTGGATGAGAATACAACACAACTAGTTATGTTAGGTGAACACCAGACACAAGGGCCGACCACGAACAGTTGGATGAGAATACAACACAACTAGCTATGTTAGGTGAACACCAGACAAAAGGGCCGACCACGAAACAGTTGGATGAGAATACAACACAACTAGCTATGTTAGGTGAACACCAGACACAAGGGCCGACCACGAAACAGTTGGATGAGAATACAACACAACTAGCTATGTTAGGTGAACACCAGACACAAGGGCCGACCACGAAACAGTTGGGTGAGAATACAACACAACTAGTTATGTTAGGTGAACACCAGACACAAGGGCCGACCACGAAACAGTTGGATGAGAATACAACACAACTAGCTATGTTAGGTGAACACCAGACACAAGGGCCGCCCACGAAACAGTTGGATGAGAATACAACACAACTAGCTATGTTAGGTGAACACCAGACACAAGGGCCGACCACGAAACAGTTGGATGAGAATACAACACAACTAGCTATGTTAGGTGAACACCAGACACAAGGGCCGACCACGAAACAGTTGGATGAGAATACAACACAACTAGCTATGTTAGGTGAACACCAGACACAAGGGCCGACCACGAAACAGTTGGATGAGAATACAACACAACTAGCTATGTTAGGTGAACACGAGACACAAGGGCCGACCACGAAACAGTTGGATGAGAATACAACACAACTAGCTATGTTAGGTGAACACCAGACACAAGGGCCGACCACGAAACAGTTGGATGAGAATACAACACAACTAGCTATGTTAGGTGAACACCAGACACAAGGGCCGACCACGAAACAGTTGGATGAGAATACAACACAACTAGCTATGTTAGGTGAACACCAGACACAAGGGCCGACCACGAAACAGTTGGATGAGAATACAACACAACTAGCTATGTTAGGTGAACACCAGACACAAGGGCCGACCACGAAACAGTTGGATGAGAATACAACACAACTAGCTATGTTAGGTGAACACCAGACACAAGGGCCGACCACGAAACAGTTGGATGAGAATACAACACAACTAGCTATGTTAGGTGAACACCAGACACAAGGGCCGACCACGAAACAGTTGGATGAGAATACAACACAACTAGCTATGTTAGGTGAACACCAGAAACAAGGGCCGACCACGAAACAGTTGGATGAGAATACAACACAACTAGCTATGTTACGTGAACACCAGACACAAGGGCCGACCACGAAACAGTTGGATGAGAATACAACACAACTAGCTATGTTAGGTGAACACCAGACACAGGGCCGACCACGAAACAGTTGGATGAGAATACAACACAACTAGCTATGTTAGGTGAACACCAGACACAAGGGCCGACCACGAAACAGTTGGGTGAGAATACAACACAACTAGCTATGTTAGGTGAACACCAGACACAAGGGCCGACCACGAAACAGTTGGATGAGAATACAACACAACTAGCTATGTTAGGTGAACACCAGACACAAGGGCCGACCACGAAACAGTTGGATGAGAATACAACACAACTAGCTATGTTAGGTGAATACCAGACACAAGGGCCGACAACGAAACAGTTGGATGAGAATACAACACAACTAGCTATGTTAGGTGAACACCAGACACAAGGGCCGACCACGAAACATTTGGATGAGAATACAACACAACTAGCTATGTTAGGTGAACACCAGACACAAGGGCCGACCACGAAACAGTTGGATGAGAATACAACACAACTAGCTATGTTAGATGAACACCAGACACAAGGGCCGACCACGAAACAGTTGGATGAGAATACAACACAACTAGCTATGTTAGGTGAACACCAGACACAAGGGCCGACCACGAAACAGTTGGATGAGAATACAACACAACTAGCTATGTTAGGTGAACACCAGACACAAGGGCCGACCACGAAACAGTTGGATGAGAATACAACAAAACTAGCTATGTTAGGTGAACACCAGACTCAAGGGCCGACCACGAAACAGTTGGATGAGAATACAACACAACTAGCTATGTTAGGTGAACACCAGACTCAAGGGCCGACCACGAAACAGTTGGATGAGAATACAACACAACTAGCTATGTTACGTGAACACCAGACACAAGGGCCGACCACGAAACAGTTGGATGAGAATACAACACAACTAGCTATGTTAGGTGAACACCAGACACAAGGGCCGACCACGAAACAGTTGGATGAGAATACAACACAACTAGCTATGTTAGGTGAACACCAGACACAAGGGCCGACCACGAAACAGTTGGATGAGAATACAACACAACTAGCTATGTTAGGTGAACACCAGACACAAGGGCCGACCACGAAACAGTTGGATGAGAATACAACACAACTAGCTATGTTAGGTGAACACCAGACACAAGGGCCGACCACGAAACAGTTGGATGAGAATACAACACAACTAGCTATGTTAGGTGAACACCAGACACAAGGGCCGACCACGAAACAGTTGGATGAGAATACAACACAACTAGCTATGTTAGGTGAACACCAGACACAAGGGCCGACCACGAAACAGTTGGATGAGAATACAACACAACTAGCTATGTTAGGTGAACACCAGACACAAGGGCCGACCACGAAACAGTTGGATGAGAATACAACACAACTAGCTATGTTAGGTGAACACCAGACACAAGGGCCGACCACGAAACAGTTGGATGAGAATACAACACAACTAGCTATGTTAGGTGAACACCAGACACAAGGGCCGACCACGAAACAGTTGGATGAGAATACAACACAACTAGCTATGTTAGGTGAACACCAGACTCAAGGGCCGACCACGAAACAGTTGGATGAGAATACAACACAACTAGCTATGTTAGGTGAACACCAGACACAAGGGCCGACCACGAAACAGTTGGATGAGAATACAACACAACTAGCTATGTTAGGTGAACACCAGACACAAGGGCCGACCACGAAACAGTTGGATGAGAATACAACACAACTAGCTATGTTAGGTGAACACCAGACACAAGGGCCGACCACGAAACAGTTGGATGAGAATACAACACAACTAGCTATGTTAGGTGAACACCAGACACAAGGGCCGACCACGAAACAGTTGGATGAGAATACAACACAACTAGCTATGTTAGGTGAACACCAGACACAAGGGCCGACCACGAAACAGTTGGATGAGAATACAACACAACTAGCTATGTTAGGTGAACACCAGACACAAGGGCCGACCACGAAACAGTTGGATGAGAATACAACACAACTAGCTATGTTAGGTGAACACCAGACACAAGGGCCGACCACGAAACAGTTGGATGAGAATACAACACAACTAGCTATGTTAGGTGAACACCAGACACAAGGGCCGACCACGAAACAGTTGGATGAGAATACAACACAACTAGCTATGTTAGGTGAACACCAGACACAAGGGCCGACCACGAAACATTTGGATGAGAATACAACACAACTAGCTATGTTAGGTGAACACCAGACACAAGGGCCGACCACGAAACAGTTGGATGAGAATACAACACAACTAGCTATGTTAGGTGAACACCAGACACAAGGGCCGACCACGAAACAGTTGGATGAGAATACAACACAACTAGCTATGTTAGGTGAACACCAGACACAAGGGCCGACCACGAAACAGTTGGATGAGAATACAACACAACTAGCTATGTTAGGTGAACACCAGACACAAGGGCGGACCACGAAACAGTTGGATGAGAATACAACACAACTAGCTATGTTAGGTGAACACCAGACACAAGGGCCGACCACGAAACAGTTGGATGAGAATACAACACAACTAGCTATGTTAGGTGAACACCAGACACAAGGGCCGACCACGAAACAGTTGGATGAGAATAGAACACAACTAGCTATGTTAGGTGAATACCAGACACAAGGGCCGACAACGAAACAGTTGGATGAGAATACAACACAACTATCTATGTTAGGTGAACACCAGACACAAGGGCCGACCACGAAACATTTGGATGAGAATACAACACAACCAGCTATGTTAGGTGAACACCAGACACAAGGGCCGACCACGAAACAGTTGGATGAGAATACAACACAACTAGCTATGTTAGGTGAACACCAGACACAAGGGCCGACCACGAAACAGTTGGATGAGAATACAACACAACTAGCTTTGTTAGGTGAACACCAGACACAAGGGCCGACCACGAAACAGTTGGATGAGAATACAACACAACTAGCTATGTTAGGTGAACACCAGACACAAGGGCCGACCACGAAACAGTTGGATGAGAATACAACGCAACTAGCTATGTTAGGTGAACACCAGACACAAGGGCCGACCACTGAACAGTTGGATGAGAATACAACGCAACTAGCTATGTTAGGTGAACACCAGACACAAGGGCCGACCACGAAACAGTTGGATGAGAATACAACACAACTAGCTATGTTAGGTGAACACCAGACACAAGGGCCGACCACGAAACAGTTGGATGAGAATACAACACAACTAGCTATGTTAGGTGAACACCAGACACAAGGGCCGACCACGATACAGTTGGGTGAGAATACAACACAACTAGTTATGTTAGGTGAACACCAGACACAAGGGCCGACCACGAAACAGTTGGATGAGAATACAACACAACTAGCTATGTTAGGTGAACACCAGACACAAGGGCCGCCCACGAAACAGTTGGATGAGAATACAACACAACTAGCTATGTTAGGTGAACACCAGACACAAGGGCCGACCACGAAACAGTTGGATGAGAATACAACACAACTAGCTATGTTAGGTGAACACCAGACACAAGGGCCGACCACGAAACAGTTGGATGAGAATACAACACAACTAGCTATGTTAGGTGAACACCAGACACAAGGGCCGACCACGAAACAGTTGGATGAGAATACAACACAACTAGCTATGTTAGGTGAACACGAGACACAAGGGCCGACCACGAAACAGTTGGATGAGAATACAACACAACTAGCTATGTTAGGTGAACACCAGACACAAGGGCCGACCACGAAACAGTTGGATGAGAATACAACACAACTAGCTATGTTAGGTGAACACCAGACACAAGGGCCGACCACGAAACAGTTGGATGAGAATACAACACAACTAGCTATGTTAGGTGAACACCAGACACAAGGGCCGACCACGAAACAGTTGGATGAGAATACAACACAACTAGCTATGTTAGGTGAACACCAGACACAAGGGCCGACCACGAAACAGTTGGATGAGAATACAACACAACTAGCTATGTTAGGTGAACACCAGACACAAGGGCCGACCACGAAACAGTTGGATGAGAATACAACACAACTAGCTATGTTAGGTGAACACCAGACACAAGGGCCGACCACGAAACAGTTGGATGAGAATACAACACAACTAGCTATGTTAGGTGAACACCAGAAACAAGGGCCGACCACGAAACAGTTGGATGAGAATACAACACAACTAGCTATGTTACGTGAACACCAGACACAAGGGCCGACCACGAAACAGTTGGATGAGAATACAACACAACTAGCTATGTTAGGTGAACACCAGACACAGGGGCCGACCACGAAACAGTTGGATGAGAATACAACACAACTAGCTATGTTAGGTGAACACCAGACACAAGGGCCGACCACGAAACAGTTGGATGAGAATACAACACAACTAGCTATGTTAGGTGAACACCAGACACAAGGGCCGACCACGAAACAGTTGGATGAGAATACAACACAACTAGCTATGTTAGGTGAACACCAGACACAAGGGCCGACCACGAAACAGTTGGATGAGAATACAACACAACTAGCTATGTTAGGTGAATACCAGACACAAGGGCCGACAACGAAACAGTTGGATGAGAATACAACACAACTAGCTATGTTAGGTGAACACCAGACACAAGGGCCGACCACGAAACATTTGGATGAGAATACAACACAACTAGCTATGTTAGGTGAACACCAGACACAAGGGCCGACCACGAAACAGTTGGATGAGAATACAACACAACTAGCTATGTTAGGTGAACACCAGACACAAGGGCCGACCACGAAACAGTTGGATGAGAATACAACACAACTAGCTATGTTAGGTGAACACCAGACACAAGGGCCGACCACGAAACAGTTGGATGAGAATACAACACAACTAGCTATGTTAGGTGAACACCAGACACAAGGGCCGACCACGAAACAGTTGGATGAGAATACAACACAACTAGCTATGTTAGGTGAACACCAGACTCAAGGGCCGACCACGAAACAGTTGGGTGAGAATACAACACAACTAGCTATGTTAGGTGAACACCAGACACAAGGGCCGACCACGAAACAGTTGGATGAGAATACAACACAACTAGCTATGTTAGGTGAACACCAGACACAAGGGCCGACCACGAAACAGTTGGATGAGAATACAACACAACTAGCTATGTTAGGTGAACACCAGACACAAGGGCCGACCACGAAACAGTTGGATGAGAATACAACACAACTAGCTATGTTAGGTGAACACCAGACACAAGGGCCGACCACGAAAAGTTGGATGAGAATACAACACAACTAGCTATGTTAGGTGAACACCAGACACAAGGGCCGACCACGAAACAGTTGGATGAGAATACAACACAACTAGCTATGTTAGGTGAACACCAGACACAAGGGCCGACCACGAAACAGTTGGATGAGAATACAACACAACTAGCTATGTTAGGTGAACACCAGACACAAGGGCCGACCACGAAACAGTTGGATGAGAATACAACACAACTAGCTATGTTAGGTGAACACCAGACACAAGGGCCGACCACGAAACAGTTGGATGAGAATACAACACAACTAGCTATGTTAGGTGAACACCAGACACAAGGGCTGACCACGAAACAGTTGGATGAGAATACAACACAACTAGCTATGTTAGGTGAACACCAGACTCAAGGGCCGACCACGAAACAGTTGGATGAGAATACAACACAACTAGCTATGTTAGGTGAACACCAGACACAAGGGCTGACCACGAAACAGTTGGATGAGAATACAACACAACTAGCTATGTTAGGTGAACACCAGACTCAAGGGCCGACCACGAAACAGTTGGATGAGAATACAACACAACTAGCTTCAAGAAATGTTACGAGAACACCAGACTCAAGGGCCGACCACGAAACAGTTGGATGGGAATACAACACAACTAGCTTCAAGAAATGTTACGAGAACACCAGACTCAAGGGCCGACCACGAAACAGTTGGATGAGAATACAACACAACTAGCTTCAAGAAATGTTACGAGAACACCAGACTCAAGGGCCGACCACGAAACAGTTGGATGAGAATACAACACAACTAGCTTCAAGAAATGTTAGGAGAACACCAGACACAAGGGCCGACCACGAAACAGTTGGATGAGAATACAACACAACTAGCTTCAAGAAATGTTACGAGAACACCAGACTCAAGGGCCGACCACGAAACAGTTGGATGAGAATACAACACAACTAGCTTCAAGAAATGTTACGAGAACGCCAGACTCAAGGGCCGACCACGAAAAATATGGATTGGTCGAGTATTAGAAGCATTACAGCAGCAGAGGCGTACAGAAGAGCAAAAGACCGACAATTAGATCTTCCATCGACACTGAAAGGCAAATGTGGAAAGAAAGAAGAAAGTGCAACATTGTCTGTGTTAGGATCTATTAATCACTAATTCAACCTCAAGATCTATTAATCACTAATTCAACCTCATTTGTCTCTCATTCAGAGCGAGCAATCACACATTCACATTTATGTTAAATCTTCGATAACTCTGAGTTAGCTTGTCATATTGAGCTCTTTATTTCTGAGGATCATCGTCGATCCTATACAACCTTGTGTGATATATCACTACTGGCCACCTTCTCGTTTCCTTCTAACTTTGATTAAGCTGTTTAGATAATTCAGTTTCTCTTAGAATGTCCTCACTTCCACGATTTTTTAAAATGATCTAATCAATATGAGACCAATATATGTTGACATCTATGTGTATTGGCACAAATTGAATCCCTTTTTCTATAAATAACAATTCTCATTATGGCGTCAGCGCTTGATCACTTGTGTTACGTCATTCAGTGTTTATGATCTTCTCGTGTCCTCGCGTTTCAGCCGTGATCTATTCCTCGCTATTTCCTTAACGTTAGTGACAATCTCATGTCAAATGAACTAAATGTAAACCAATTTCCTCTAATGATGTTGAGCCTCTCTATATGCGATCATTAATTATGAAAGAGAACTGAAGATAACTGTTGCTTATAACATGTTCATGTTTGGAATTTCACAGCGATATTGCAGACAATGCTTTTAAAATTGACGCATTTGAGTTAAGTGTTAAGGTCTATACTTTTTATAGGCGCATATTTTCTTGTAGATTTTTACTTTCTTTTAAAAAAAAAAAGTGATACCTGCAGCCAATTCTCTCGTCACGTTTGTTATTAAATTACTTTCATACCAAAGTGTTTTAGTTTAGTTATTTAATTGCTTTCATGCCAAAGTGTTTTAGTTTAGTTATTTAATTGCTTTCATACCAAAGTGTTTTAGTTTAGTTATTAAATTACTTTCATACCAAAGTGTTTTAGTTTAGTTATTAAATTACTTTCATACCAAAGTGTTTTAGTTTAGTTATTAAATTACATTCATACCAAAGTGTTTAAGTTTAGTTATTAAATTACTTTCATACCAAAGTGTTTTAGTTTAGTTATTTAATTGCTTTCATGCCAAAGTGTTTTAGTTTAGTTATTTAATTGCTTTCATACCAAAGTGTTTTAGTTTAGTTATTTAATTGCTTTCATACCAAAGTGTTTTAGTTTAGTTATTAAATTACTTTCATACCAAAGTGTTTTAGTTTAGTTATTAAATTACTTTCATACCAAAGTGTTTTAGTTTAGTTATTAAATTACATTCATACCAAAGTGTTTAAGTTTAGTTATTAAATTACTTTCATACCAAAGTGTTTTAGTTTAGTTATTAAATTACTTTCAAGCCAAATTGTTTTAGTTTCGTTATTAAATTACTTTCAAGCCAAAGTGTTTTAGTTTAGTTATTAAAATGATTTCATGGCAAAGTGTTTTAGTTTAGTTATTAAATTACTTTCAAGCCAAAGTGATTTAGTTTAGTTATTTAATTCCTTTCATGTCAAAGTGTTTTAGTTTAGTTATTTAATTGCTTTCATACCAAAGTGTTTTAGTTTAGTTATTTAATTCCTTTCATACCAAAGTGTTTTAGTTTAGTTATTTAATTCCTTTCATACCAAAGTGTTTTAGTTTAGTTATTTAATTCCTTTCATACCAAAGTGTTTTAGTTCAGTTATTCAATTGCTTTCATGCCAAAGTTTTTAGTGTCGTTAATTTAGCCTGTAATTTGTTTCCTCATAAAATCTCGATAGTTTTGATAGTTATTACTTCTCGAGACTTCAGTAATCTTGAGTCTACTCTTGATGAAAAAAAACTATGATGTAATTGTTTAACAGATTTGATTCTACTGTATTTTGTTGCTATTATTGGTTAGTACTTTCATAGATTAAAAAGTAAAAAAGTAAAGAGCCCCTTTCATGCCGAGTGGCGTATAGGGAATATGGTGTTAGTGACCATATATTTTACAGACCTTCTGCACATGATTTTTGAGGTAATGTGGTTGTTATTACGCCGGTACCGCTCTACTTTCCCAGAAAAAAAATCCGGTACCCATCTAAGGCTGGGTGAAACCGGAGCCGTCGGTTGGGATCGAACCCTACCTCTTGTCCTTTGTAGTCGAGTTCACTAACCACTGAGCTATCGCGGCCCCCTTACTTTCATAGATTACACAACACATGTGATAATGTAACTATTTCGTTGATTCTTTAGTAGAAATGATTATATCCTTAAAGTTCAACTGTAGTTGATTCCATAAACATCCGATACTGTTGATAAGTGAATGGTTCAGGCCAAGTCATCGTCATCAAGTGCCATACCGGTTGGAGTATGCGATCATGTCCTTCCACAATTTTCTATCCACGGTGCATCGTATCAATTCTATTTTTGACTGTTTTCCATTGTCGTTCGCGATCTCTCTTTTCCTGTGTTTTGCTAGTTATACCCAAGTATTCCAACTTTCCTTTTCTCATGATGTGCCCGGAAAAATGTAGATTGTTTCTTTCTGATATTTTTTAGGAACTAACTTTTTGTATTGGCCTCTTTTAGAATGTCCACATTGATCTTTATAACTGTCCAATGAACTTATAACATTCTTCTGAGAAATCCCATCTATGTGTCCTCTAATCGTCTTTTCATTTGTTTGTCTAATGTCCATGATTCGTTTCCATAGGTCAGAATTTGCTCTGTATAGCACCGATGAACTCTCGTTCTCACTTCTATTGACATGGACTTGCTACACAAGACGTTTCTAGTGTTCTAAAATGCTATTTTGGCCTGAACTATTATTCTTTTTTTTATTTCTGTTGTGCATCTTCTATTGGATGTTACTATTGTGCCCAAGTTTGCGACACGTTGCACTTGTCCCGCCAACTAGAACTGACTACAACCAGCACCGGTTTCTTAGCGCTAGCCCATGAAGCGGTCCGACTATTCTTGATAAAATGAAAGAATTATGGATACAATCGCTCTTACAAATGTTGTGGCCAAATCAGATGTTTTAGTTTTCGCAAACACGTGTCGCTCACTGTAGGTAAAACAGAGTTGAGCACCACAACTGAACACAACAGAACAATCCAAATGAGCATGAAAACTTAACAAAACAACAGAATAACACAACAGAGCAACTCAAATAAACAACACAACTGAACAACACAACTAAACAAAACAACTGAACAACACAAAAAAACAACACAACTGAACAACACAAAAAAACAACACAACTGAACAACACAACGGAACAACCGAACTAAACAACACAATTGTACAACACAACTCAACAACACAACTAAACAAAACAACTGAACAACACAAAAAAACAACACAACTGAACAACACAAATGCACAAAACAACTGACCAAAACAACTGAACAGCACAACAAAACAACTGAACAACACAACAGAACAAAACAACTAAACAACACAACTAAACAATACAACTGAACACAACTAAACAACACAACTGAACAACACAGCTGAACAACACAACTGAACAACACAACTAAACAACACAACTAAACAACAGAAATGAACAACACAATTAAACAACACAACTGAACAATACAACTGAACAACATAAATGAACAACACAATTAAACAACACAACTGAACAATACAACTGAACAACATAAATGAAAAACACAATTGAACAAAACAACACAACTGAACAACACAACTGAACAACACAACTGAACAACATAACTGAACAACACAACTGAACAACCTAACTGAGAAAGCTTTCTTTTGGTGTCCATCACCGATGACGATAATGAAGACGAAAATATTAACATGTTCTCCTCACTTCTTTGTTGAAACTGACATAAACGATTGGTCCTTGTTTCTTCTCACAGTTTCTCGTTTATAGCCAGGGGGAAAACGGAACACATTTGGTTACGTCCAGTGTGTAGTGATGATGATCTGAACATAACATAACATAACATAACATAACATCAACGATTGCATTTTTCGAGTTAATGAGAATGTCCTTTGTTCTGCTAAGTTCCTGAACGTTTTTGACCGTAAAACTTCAATTTTATTTCTAACATCGACAGGTCAATAACAGCATTGTCTTCAGACAAAGCAATGATGCGTTAATATTCATATTCTTCTATGTTGCTGACACATTAGACAAAAAACGTGCTCAATGGAATATTGAAACTTTGAAATATAGTTGTTTCCCACTTTTTTATCATCCTTTTTTATACCCTTTTCCTGTAGTTACATTGTTCAAAAACCACTTGAGCGCACTCTCCCTGGAACACTGAGGACAAAGAGTCACTTCATTGATGTAATGATTTTGTAGAAAACATGAAGCGAATGTGAAGTGTATGCAAGATCTCCGACTGTGCTGAGAAAGTAGTAGTTCATTAAAAGTTAATGACCACTTGCTGTAGCCTTACTGCTGACATTAGTTGACCTTATCGCTCCTTGCCGATGGCCTGTTTGACACCGGGGGAACGGGCCCATTCGCTCTCGAATATTCGATGATGAAGCCTGTTTACGGTATCTAGTTTCAGGTAGTTGTATAATGACGACCTCTTCTGTCACGACGGTAGTCTATGATCTCATTGATGCGGTAATTTACAAAAGAACTTCTTTGTTTCAAATGAGACAATGTACTTGATATCAAGATCAACATCATGAAGGAAGTATCATGAATTCTGATCTCACGTCACGAGAAATGTTAGCTTCATGAACATGAACTAGCAGACGCTGGAGCACCTCATCATACCCCAGAAATGTTGCAATTTGAACTCCCTATTAGGTATAAAAAAAAGGGAGCGGGAGTGAGGGGGGTGGTGAGGGAATGGGCGGTCTTGAGGTAAGACCTCGACCTTTGGGCAGTAATGTCCACGGTTCGATTACGAGGAGAGAATTTTTTTTAATTGAACTCGTCTCTTCCTGGTTTTACCCTCCCTGATCTCTGGGTAGTGCTGTGAGATGTCCATCCCTCTCTGGGTAGTGCTGTGAGATGTCCATCCCTCTCTGGGTAGTGCTGTGAGATGTCCATCCCTCTCTGGGTAGTGCTGTGAGATGTCCATCCCTCTCTGGGTAGTGCTGTGAGATGTCCATCCCTCTCTGGGTAGTGCTGTGAGATGTCCAGCCCTGTCTGGGTAGTGCTGTGAGATGTCCAGCCCTCTCTGGGTAGTGCTGTGAGACGTCCATCCCTCTCTGGGTAGTGCTGTGAGATGTCCAGCCCTCTCTGGGTAGTGCTGTGAGATGTCCAGCCCTCTCTGGGTGGTGCTGTGAGATGTCCAGCCCTGTCTGGGTAGTGCTGTGAGATGTCCAGCCCTGTCTGGGTAGTGCTGTGAGATGTGGAGCCCTCTCTGGGTAGTGCTGTAAAATGACCAACCCTCTCTGGGTAGTGCTGTGAGATGTCCAGCCCTCTCTGGGTAGTGCTGTAAAATGTCCAACCCTCTCTGAGTAGTGCTGTGAGATGTCCAGCCCTCTCTGGGTAGTGCTGTAAAATGTCCAACCCTCTCTGAGTAGTGCTGTGAGATGTCCAACCCTCTCTGGGTAGTGCTGTAAAATGTCCAACCCTCTCTGAGTAGTGTTGTGAGATGTCCAGTCCTCTCTGGGTAGAGCTGTAAGATGTCCAGCCCTCTTTGGTTTGTGCTGTCAGATGTCCAGTCCTATCTGGGTAGTGCTGTAAGATGTCCAGCCATCTCTGGGTAGTGCTGAGAGATGTGCAGCCCTCTCTGTGTAGTGCTAAGAAATATCTCGGAAAGTGGTGAAAAACAGGAGGTCCTGTGTGCGCTCGCACACGTTAAAGATCCCTACATAGTTTAAAGTCGAAAACACAAAGCTCGTGAAAAAATGGTCTCTGTCCGCGCAAAAATTGTTAAGCAAATCTACTCAGCCATGCCGAAGACGGATGTGTCGGGCCGAAGGCGCAGATATCGCAGCTATGTCGTAAACTAGCGACACAGCGTATCCACGTTCATTTAACGGGTGAAGGATAAGAGGAAGAATGTTCATTGTTACAAAGAGTTGAACTTAAGGACACAGTTTATCCATTTAGTGAACACGTAACTATGTTTTGCTATGGTTAGTTGAAGGCTCCGGTACCACTTCCAGCGAATTAAAATCCATAATTAATTAACCGCCCGTGCCACTTGAATTGTCCGAATTAAAACTCATCTCATTGAAGGATCCAAACAAAGAAAAGCAGCTGCTGTCCCCATCATAGCAACTAAGGCACACGCCAAAAGATATAAGGCCAATCGACACTGAAAGTGAACGCAGCTGAACTGTCCATCGTCATACGATATCAACATTCATCGTAAGAAAACGGAATATGGAAACGCGATCCGGATGAAAAACACAGCTGACAGTGTGCACAGAGCACTAAACTCAGTAGCTCCGACAGCAAGCTGAACTTGGAATATGAGGAAACTGCAACAAGGAACACTTCTCAGACTGAGTCTCAATAGTTGCAGATGGCTATCCGCGATATTGACCGGAAGGCGGATGAAGCCTATTTATGATATCTAGTTTTAATCAGCTGTTTAAAGACGACTTCTAATGTTTCGTTGCAAGCGAATGTTTTGTGTCAATGATAACTCGTTCATCAAACGGTAGTGCATTATCTCCCCTACTATTTTTTGCACGTATCGGTGTTTCCGTTACGTTCATGCTACATTCAGTTCAGTGTTCCAGTCTAGAACATTTCTTTAACGTTTGTACTGAAAGTAGTTAACGACTCATAGCTGAATGTGTGCAGCAGAATTACTTGCGGCAGCTGTTCGAGAACTTAGTCCACATCTCCGCAGTGCCTCTAGAATCAAATTAACTTTTCCGGCCACCATTTATGAATCAAAGAGGGAAAGCAATTCCGATAAACAAATTGAATTGATAAAGTCGGAAATTTGGACTGAAGCTCGTAAAAAATTGTAGCTTGATGAAAAAGACATCACAACGTATATAAACGCAGCGAACGTCCACTTTAAAAGGTCAGCAATGAACAGAATTTCAGAGTCAGCAGAATAAGCAGCGATTCTGGTTGGTTAATATTTCAGCTAATCAACAACCAACGCAATCGAATTGTTTTACAAACATTCGTAAACCCGTTCGCACGTTGTCATAAACTGGAAGTCTGGACGCTGACTGCAGTTGGTACTTACCCTAACTCAAGACATATATTTTCCAATCAGCGTCCTTTCATTACAAGACATTCTAACAGATACGGTGTTGAAATAACTGCCCCTACATCAATTTTCCATAGCTCGGGTTTACCACAGGGACTTATTGGACTGATTAATAAGGGCCGCTTGTCCAGCGAAGTCGCAGCTAAGTTTTCGGGTCTCTGATTTTTTTTTCACCCATAACAAAAAAAACCATCTGACCATACAAGGATTCGAACCCGTAATCTCCTGTTCTGGATCTCAACAAGTTATCGATTCTGCCACCCGATCCCACGCAGCTCGCTGATGCGACGTTGCTTACAGTTTAGTGGTATGTACTTCAAGTATCCAAGTCTATTCCCTCAATTATGGAAAGTCATTTTTACAAATGTTAGAAAAAGACAAGAAAAAAAAACAAATTAATATTTAAAACTTCCACCGACCTGCATGTCCCTATCATCGTAGATGTAGCAATATTTATCTGCTTCCCATCGTTTGTTGTTGTTGTTCTCTTTGTTGAGTATTTTGTTGTATTCCTTTTATGTAAATATGTCACCATACCTTGTCGGAGTGTACGTTACACCTCACTACTGGCTCCCTGCTACCAGCTTTACCGCAGCTATGCATTTATTTAGCCATTCCATACTTACTCCAACTACTTTATGGTTATGGAAGGCCTCGGTATCACTGCAAACGAATTAAAATGCATAATTGCTCAACTGCCTGTGCCTGTGGAATCATCCGAATTACTATCTCATCTTCCAAGCAAAGAAAAGTACCTGCAGTCCCCATCATAGCAGTTTCACCACACGCCAAAAGAAATAAGGCGAGACCGCACAGAAAGTGAACACAGCCATCTGTTCCCTGTCATACGTATATCTTCATTCATCGTAAGCAATCGGAATATCGGATTATCGAAATACGATCAAAACGGATGAGACACACAGCTCACGGGGTGCACAGAGCACTCAACTCAGTAGCTCCTACAACAAGCCGGACTTGGAATATGAGGAAACTACAACAAGGAACACTTTTCAGACAGCCTTTAACGGTTCCTGCCGCCTATCCACCATATTGACCGGAAGTTCACAACCTCCTGAAAATGATTCTCGTCATATTTTTTTAATGTATAGTGTTTGATGGTGTTAGGACACCGTTTTTGACTTCAAATGCGAACATATGAAACACATTTAGTCGTCGAATTATCCCTGTCGCACATTTCTATAATTCTTTACCGAATAGACGATATTTCTTCAATAAAGGAGAACAGTCCGTGCATACAGGCAACTAATTAGGTATAGTTATCAATATTATTAGCTGCATTTATGTATAGATGAAACTGTTGGGGTTATAGTAGTCGTTTTACGTTGATACATGTCTACGGCACTTACTCTAAAACGTTATGTTTATCCTATGTTATCCATTTGTATGTGTTATATAGTTATTTAAACTCATCACCATCATCTCGTGCCCCTCTACCTACTTCCCCTTGACCTACCTGTCCCTATCATCGTAGATGTAGAAACATTGAACTGTTTCCCCTCTCCTTGTTGTTGTCTGTCCCTATCATCGTAGATGTAGAAACATTCAACTGTTTCCCCTCTACTTGTTGTTGTCTGTCCCTATCATCGTAGATGTAGAAACATTGATCTGTTTCCCCTCTACTTGTTGTTGTCTGTCCCTATCATCGTAGATGTAGAAACATTGATCTGTTTCCCCTCTACTTGTTGTTGTCTGTCCCTATCATCGTAGATGTAGAAACATTCAACTGTTTCCCCTCTCCTTGTTGTTGTTCTAATTTTCTGAAGAAGGCAGCATGTTGGCCGAAATATCAGTATTTTATTGTATTCCTTTTATGTAAAGCTGTCAATATACCTTGTAGAATTCTATGTTACACCGCACTACTGTCTCCTTGCTATCAGCTTTACCACAGCTCTGTATTTATTTGCCTGTTCCCTAATATTTAAAACTTTAGTGTTAACATTTGATTACAAAACGTCTCCTTAATCAAGGTACCAGGGCGACTAATAGTTTGGGAACCGCTTGCCTCCAGAAATATCGTTTTTTTCCCCCCCACTAAAGTATAGTAGAAGCTTAATAAGAAACGACAAGATCAGAGATCAAGTCTAGACATATCTGAGGAAAAACGGAATTAAATGCAACGCCTTAAGATGCTTTGGGCCTAATAGCAGGACAAAGGCTGATCAGTATCCAGTATGAGCTTATAAGACCAGGGTCGACCGGGCAGGCGGGGAAACGGTATCTTTGAAAAGAGGAATTGAAAGATTTGTTGAAAGGAAGCTTTACATCTGGGCATTACAAAGAAAATCAATGAGGCAACTGTTTATGTTGAGTTTTACAACATTGGACGGAAGCGAATCAGACACTGTGTCAAGTAATGTTGTGTAGGACAAGACGCTTATGTTTTCTTTAATAGTTTGAATTCGGAGAAATAGTTTGTAAACTATTAGTATTTGAAGATAGCAACACTCGGGGATTTCTTGTTTGGAGTTCGTATTGATCACCTATAGTAACACCTAGTTAACAGATATAGACATAGTATTAGTCACCGTTGTTGCTAGTAGCAATCTGTAAGCAGCCACAGACTTAGTATTAGTGCTTTTATTAATTAGTAGCATTTTGGAAGCAGCTATAGCCATAGTATTAGTCACCTATTGCGGCTATTAGCACTCTATAAGCAGCTATAGACATAGTACTAGTCACCTATTGCGGCTGGCAGCACCTTGTAAGCAACTATAGACATAGTACTAGTCACCTATTGTAGCTAGCAGCACCTTGTAAGCAGCAACAGATATATAGTTTTAGTCATGCATTGTAGCTAATAGCACTTTTTAACCAGCTATAGACATAGTATTAGTCACCTATTGTAGCTAATAGCACTTTTTAACCAGCTATAGACATAGTATTAGTCACCTATTGTAGCTAATAGCACTTTTAACCAGCTATAGACATAGCATTAGTCACCTATTGTAGCTAATAGCACTTTTTAATCAGCTATAGACATAGCATTAGTCACCTATTGTAGTTAATAGCACTTTTAACCAGCTATAGACATAGCATTAGTCACCTATTGTAGCTAATAGCACTTTTTAACCAGCTATAGACATAGTATTAGTCACCTATTGTAGCTAATAGCACTTTATAACCAGCTATAGACCTAGCATTAGTCACCTATTGTAGCTAATAGCCCTTTTTAACCTGCTATAGACATAGCATTAGTCACCTATTGTAGCTAATAGCACTTTTTAACCAGCTATAGACATAGCATTAGTCACCTACTGTAGCTAGTAAGAGGGAGAGGGAAGACAAAAATGTATTAATTCTTTCAGTACATAAACCTTTTATCAACGCAACGGAAGAGAGTTTAGTGACACAATATTTCATGGCTTTAAATATCAATCTAGATGTTTATCTTTAGCTAATACCTAACATATAATGTATGCATTGTTAGACAATAGAATAAGGCATTCGATTTCACCAATACCAAGAGGATACAAGACATAAAAAGAATATGGTTTGATGACAGTTCACACTAATCAAATTGAGAGTGACGCACTGTGCGGCTAAACGTACATGACCGAAATCAGCGTGACTTAAAATGCATCGAAGCAGGTAAATTTTTTTCGGACACACTGGATTAGTCTTAGATTAGGAGTGGACTCACATTTAACCACTATAACAATGGCCTCATCTGTGGTGACAGTTCTCCAGAATTAGTAGTCCAATTGTTTTGAGACCACTACACCCAGAGACTAACTTCCGGTGTGACAGTATACAAGTAGGATCGAGAGGCCTGAAGACCTCACTTATTTTAGCGATACCCAAATTTGGTTGTTTCTACAAGTTACGGAAAATAGACAAACTGGCACTATTTTGGGAAGGTTAATTAACAACTTCCTGTGTGGACCGAAAGTGTCAACCTAGGCCTATTTTGAGGTTAGATTGCTGGAAATAAATGTACAGGAAATAAGTGTGCATGAAATAAGTGTACATAAAATAAGTGTGCAGGACAAAAGTGTACATAAAATAAGTATACAGGACAAAAGTGTACATAAATAAGTGTACAGGGAAAATATATATATATACAATATATGTATAGAAAAAAGTGTACAGTGAAAAAATCTTCATGAAAAAGTGTATTAATAAAACGTGTACAGTAAACAAGTGTACATAACACGAGTGAACATAATATGAGTGTACATGAAATAAGTATACATAGATAAGTACACAGGAAAGATGTGTATAGGAAATAAGTGTACATAAAATAAGTGCACACAGATTAAGTGCACATGATATAAATGTAAATAAAATAAGTGTATAGGAAATAAGTGTACAAAAAATAAGTGCACACAGATTAAGTGCACATGATATAAATGTAAATAAAATAAGTGTATAGGAAATAAGTGTACATAAAATAAGTGCACACAGATTAAGTGCACATGATATAAATGTAAATAAAATAAGTGTATAGGAAATAAGTGTACATAAAATAAGTGCACACAGATTAAGTGCACATGATATAAATGTAAATAAAATAAGTGTATAGGAAATAAGTGTACATAAAATAAGTGCACACAGATTAAGTGCACATGATATAAATGTAAATAAAATAAGTGTATAGGAAATAAGTGTACAAAAAATAAGTGCACACAGATTAAGTGCACATGATATAAATGTAAATAAATAAGTGTATAGGAAATAAGTGTACAAAAAATAAGTGTACATAAAATAAGTGTATAGTAAATAAGTGTACAAAAAATAAGTGTACATAAAATAAGTGTATAGGAAATAAGTGTACAAAAAATAAGTGTACATAAAATAAGTGTATAGGAAATAAGTGTACAAAAAATAAGTGTACATAAAATAAGTGTATAGGAAATAAGTGTACAAAAAATAAGTGTACATAAAATAAGTGTATAGGAAATAAGTGTACAAAAAATAAGTGTACATAAAATAAGTGTATAGGAAATAAGTGTACAAAAAATAAGTGTACATAAAATAAGTGTATAGGAAATAAGTGTACAAAAAATAAGTGTACATAAAATAAGTGTATAGGAAATAAGTGTACAAAAAATAAGTGTACATAAAATAAGTGTATAGGAAATAAGTGTACATAAAATAAGTGTACATAAAATAAGTGTATAGGAAATAAGTGTACAAAAAATAAGTGTACATAAAATAAGTGTATAGGAAATAAGTGTGCATAAAATAAGTGTATAGGAAATAAGTGTACATAAAATAAGTGTACATAAAATAAGTGTATAGGAAATAAGTGTACAAAAAATAAGTGTACATAAAATAAGTGTATAGGAAATAAGTGTGCATAAAATAAGTGTATAGGAAATAAGTGTACATAAAATAAGTGTACAAAAAATAAGTGTACATAAAATAAGTGTATAGGAAATAAGTGTACAAAAATAAGTGTACATAAAATAAGTGTATAGGAAATAAGTGTACAAAAAAACAAAAACTTGTGTTCAGTAGAATGGCCGTCGAACCGACCCAGATAAAGGCTCCATATACACACGGGCAGGTATCACTTCTTCTTCTATCTTTCCTCCATTGCCGTTGGCGTCGAGGGAGATACAAATCTGCGATTCTTTGCTCTTCTGTTGGCCTCTTCTGGTGTTATCCCTCCTAGTGACTCTAGTATTCCCTTTATCCATCTCTTTCTCGGTCTTCCTCTTAATCTGGCGTTTTCGTAGCGTTTATTTAAGGCTCTTTGAGTCATTGTTAGTTCTTTTTGTCTTCTTATGTGGCCGAACCAATTTATCTGTTGTTTCTTTATGCATTCGATGGCTGGCTCAATTTCGAGTTTCTTCCTCAGGTCGGTGTTTCTTACTCTGTCCATTAAGCTGTTTCCTGTCATTCTTCTGACACATTTCATTTCGGTGGTCGTTATCTTTCTTATTGTTCTATAGACCAGCGTCCAATTCTGGCACTGATAGCGCAGAGTTGGTAGAAAAATTGATTTGTATATTGCCCTTTTTGCTTCCGTAGTTATTGCTTTGTTTTTCAATAGTGTTGATACTTGGCCTATAACTTGGCATGCTTTGTTACACCTTATATCTATCTCTGTCTCTTGGTTATTGTCTTGTGTTAACGTGCTACCCAGATATTTAAAATTGTCTACTTGCTTCAGAGGTGTATTATCTATTATGATATTTAGTTTTTCTTTCTTTCTCGCTATTGCCATTACTTCGGTTTTGTTTATCTTGATCTTCATGTTGTAATGTTTACAAGTGTTGTTTAGCTTGTTGATATGTTCTTGCAGGTCCTCAGTTGTTTCATGTATCAGAACTTGGTCGTCTGCAAATAGTATTTCATTTATTTTATTTCTTCCTCTCTTCTGCTGTTTTCTGGTATGTATATTTCGTTCTCTTTTGTGTTATCGCTTGTTATCATCCTTGTTGATATACTTCCTTTGATTGGGCATGCTAATTTGCATATATTGTCCATATATGTGATGAAAAGTAAAGGGGAAAGCACGCAGCCTTGTCTTACTCCGGAGTTAATGGTGAAGTGTTTAGAGTAGCCTGCTGAAGATCTTACTGTAGTGCGACTACTTTCATAGAAGCTCTTGCATATCTCTACTAGGTGGTAACTCACTCCGTACAAGGGCAATACGGACCATAGTTGTTCCCTGTCCACCCTATCGAACGCCTTTTTTTGGTCAATAAAAGCTGTATATAGTGTTTTATTATGCTCTATTGTTTTCTTCGCTAGTTGTTTTATGATAAATAGGGTATCTGTGCAACCTCTGTTCCTCCTGAAGCCCATCTGAGCATCGCTTAGTTGTGGGTCTATAATTGGTCTCAATCTTTTTTCAACTATCTTGGCATATAACTTCCCTGTGTGGCTTAATAGTGATATTCCTCTATATTGGTTGCAGTCTCTTCTGCTGCCCTTCTTTTTCCATATTGGTAATATAATGGACTGTTTCCAATCGTCTGGGACTTGCTGTTGTATCCATGCAGCGTTGAATATTCTGTGTAGCCATTTACATCCTGCTTCTCCCGCTGCTGCTAGCATTTCTACTGGGATGTTATCGATTCCAGGTGCTTTGTTTCGTGGTGCGAGTCGTAATGTTTGTTCTATTTCTTCCATTAGTATATTTGGTTCTTTATCGCCAACTATTAGTTGCTTTTTGTGTGTTTTTGGACTCGATGTTTCTACATTCAAAAGCTCTTCGAAATATTCTTTCCATCTCGTTAAGATTTGCGCTTTGTTTGTTATTGCTTGGCCTCGTTTATCATTGATGATTTCAGTTGGGTCATAATATCTACAGAATATACAGAATATGTATATCAGGGATACATAATATCACTGTATCTATATATATATATATACTAAAGGCTAAGAAGAAGTGTTAGACAGTAAGTGGATAGAGATTGACTGAGAAACATTCATTCGAATGTCGTGGAAAGACAAGTTGGTCAGTCACGGAGATGGCTAGAGTTGGCTACAGACAGCTTTAGAAAAACAGAGAGCAGAAGGAACGCTGCTACTCAGGAAGTAATTCAGTTATATAATTAAATAGTGGACCAGTAACTACCCAGTGAGATAACCGAGCACTAGCTACCATGTGAGATAGTGGAGGAGTAACTATCCAGTGAGATAGCCGAGCGCCAGCTACCCTGTGAGATATTGGAGGAGTAACTATCCAGTGAGATAGTGGGGCAGTGATTATCCAGTGAGACAGTGATTATCCAGTGAGACAGTGATTATCCAGTGAGATAGTGGAGCACTAGTTACCCAGTTAGATAGTGGAACACTAGCTACACAGTGAGATAGTGGGGCTCTAGATACCCAGTATCAGATTTTAAATTCCTTCGGAATACATCAAAGCAGATATTAACACCTTACCAAGATGTTACATAATCTAGGGGTAAAGGCATCAAGATGCACCAAGATGCGTAGAGATGCGAAGCTGCTGTAAAGCTGATGATAATGGCGATACTAAAAAAAAAGGAAGAAAAAAGTGGTATGGTGACAGCTTTACGTGGTAATGGACGAAACAAAAGTCGACGTTTCGGCCAAGTAGGCCTTCATCTGGACGAACAACAAACACAAAAATTATATATAACGATATATTTACAAATCTAACTACATGGCGATAATATGCTACATACTAAAGAGAGGAAAAATAAAAAAATTGTCACTTCCCTGTGTTCCTGAGCTGGGTCAGTCTCCAAGCTATCCGGAGAGATAATGGAGCAGTAACTATCCAGTGAGATAGTGGAGCACTAGCTACCCAGTAAGATAGGGGAGCACTAGCTACCCAGTGAGATAACCGAGCACTAACTACCCAGTGAGATAGGGGAGCACTAGCTACCCAGTGAGATAGGGGAGCACTAGCTACCCAGTGAGATAGGGGAGCACTAGCTACCCAGTGAGATAGGGGAGCACTAGCTACCCAGTGAGATAGGGGAGCACTAGCTACCCAGTGAGATAGGGGAGCACTAGCTACCCAGTGAGATAGGGGAGCACTAGCTACCCAGTGAGATAGGGGAGCACTAGCTACCCAGTGAGATAGGGGAGCACTAGCTACCCAGTGAGATAGGGGAGCACTAGCTACCCAGTAAGATAGGGGAGCACTAGCTACCCAGTGAGATAACCGAGCACTAACTATCCAGTGAGATAGGGGAGCACAAGCTACCCAGTGAGATAGGGGAGCACTAGCTACCCAGTAAGATAGGGGAGCACTAGCTACCCAGTGAGATAGGGGAGCACTAGCTACCCAGTGAGATAGGGGAGCACTAGCTACCCAGTGAGATAGGGGAGCACTAGCTACCCAGTGAGATAGGGGAGCACTAGCTACCCAGTGAGATAGGGGAGCACTAGCTACCCAGTGAGATAGGGGAGCACTAGCTACCCAGTGAGATAGGGGAGCACTAGCTACCCAGTGAGATAACCGAGCACTAACTATCCAGTGAGATAGGGGAGCACTAGCTACCCAGTGAGATAGGGGAGCACTAGCTACCCAGTAAGATAGGGGAGCACTAGCTACCCAGTGAGATAGGGGAGCACTAGCTACCCAGTGAGATAGGGGAGCACTAGCTACCCAGTGAGATAGGGGAGCACTAGCTACCCAGTGAGATAGGGGAGCACTAGCTACCCAGTGAGATAACCGAGCACTAACTATCCAGTGAGACAGATGAACACTATCTGAAACCTTTTCAAGAACTAGACTGACTTCGAGAATTGATCGTTGCATTTAGTGAGTTCTTGTGTGTCTGAAGATAGACTATATCAAGAAGTGCAAGACAGACTCAGAATTGACAGCTTACAATATATCTACAGATTACGACGACTGCGGTTGTGCTAACAGAATTAGTGTCAAAATCTGTGAAGGCATCATCATCATCATGTGCCATACCGGTTGGCGTAGGCGACCATGTCTCTCCACAATCTTCTATCTACAGTGCATCGTATCAGTTATGTTATTGACTGTTTTCCATGACATGAAACCAAGCTATCCAGTATTTTCTCTCTTTGTCGTCCGCGATCTCTCTATCCTTTTAATTTGCCAGTTGTGAACAAGTATTTCAATTTTCCTCTTCTCATGATGTGCCCGAAAAATGTTGATTGCTTCTTTCTGATGTTTTTTAAGAGCTCCTTTTTTGTGTTGGCCTCTTTGAAAACTTCCTCATTGGTCTTTTTAGCTGTCCAGGGAACTTTCAACATTCTTCTGAGAAATCCCATCTCTGTGGCCTCTAATTGTCTTTTCATTTGTTTGTCTACTGTCCATGATTCGCTTCAATAGGTCAGAATTGGTTCTATATAGCACTGATGAACTCTTTTTCTCATTTTATTGACATAGATTTGTTGCATAAGATATTTTTCATTTTCAACTCTTGTACTTCTTTGCCCTGACCCAACACATACATACATTTATGGTGCATTGTGTTAATAGTTATTCAAGGACGTATTATTTTCGTGTACTTTGTTTTAGTACAAGTTTTGAAAATGAAACAACTGTGAAGACAAATAGCAGTAATCAGCATATTGCCAAAACTAATAAGCGGAGAGTATAGAATAAAAATGTTTGCTTCAGACTTAGATCTATCTATCTTTCCTTCGCCTTAGACTTCGATACAAGAAGAGTTTCGTCAGAATCCAGTATAGACTTACGTCATTGTCTGAATGTAATACCACGATGACATGTAAAAGATACGGATCCCACGACCATCCCGACGCTGTATTCCATTACTACCGACCGTAGTCTAAAAGATAAAGGAAATATTAAACCCAAAGCTCCTAGTACACATCGGTCACGAAGTTTCTACATGCTGCAAGTGCACGCCAACACATACATAGTAAAAGCAAAGAGCCCCCGTCACGCCAAGTGGTGTATAGGGAATATGGTGTTAGTGACCATACATTTTACAGATCCACAGTACATGATTTTTTGGGTTATGTGGTCGGCATTAAGCCTATGCCGCTTTACTTTCCCATAAAAAAATCCGGTACCCATTTGAGGCTGAGGGAACCCGGAAGCCATAGGTTGGGATCGAACCCTCTTCTTGTCCTTTGTAGTCCTGTTCACTAGCCACTGAGCTATGGCCTCTCCCAAACACATACATTGGAGAACAGAAAAAAAAAATAAATATTGAAGAAAAAGAACAAAAAATACGGTATGGTTAAAACTTCAAGTAACAAGTGAATAACACAAACCAGGTCGACGCTTCGGCTCAATAGGCCTTAAACAGGAACAAACATGCAGCACACATATAAATATGTATTTAAAATAAAATATTGTGTATTATATGTTTGTTCATGTTTAAGGTCTATTGAGGAGAAACCTTGTTCTGGTTTGTGTTGTCCACTTGTTATTTGAAGATTTAACCATACCGTTGATTTTTCTATTTCTATTTTTCTTTCCATTTCCTATCACAATTAGCTACACTGCAGCTTTACATTGTTATGCATGTATGCGCATATCTTTGCCCTGACCCAACACATACATACGTTTATGGTGCATTGCATTAATAAAGTTATTCAAGGACATAATATTTT
Organism: Megaustenia siamemsis; assembly: GCA_032433765.1. Taxonomy (NCBI): domain Eukaryota; kingdom Metazoa; phylum Mollusca; class Gastropoda; order Stylommatophora; family Ariophantidae; genus Megaustenia; species Megaustenia siamemsis. Next base: position 182,902,113 of record JAVIAB010000092.1, read on the forward strand.
CGTTTACTTTGTTTTAGTACAAGTTTTTCACTTCCAAGCCATATGCTTCTACTTTACGTATTTTATTTATTATTTTACATACAATGGCGCGGTATTCTTTCTTAAATGATTACATTTTTCATTAGCCTATCATCCCTTCTCTATTTTTCTCTCACTCCTTGTAACTTTCTGCTATTATCCAGTAACTGAACCTACTTACCCAGAACTAAAGCGGTTTACTTCAAACCTCCCCGAGCTCATGTTTTTCTCGTGACCTCACACAACTTCTTTTTAAACCCTCGCTCACATCTCGCAAGCTGCTCACAACATCATGGTCCATCACTCGCGTGGACGCTAGCAAATGTCAAAAGAGGGGCCGCAACCACGATCGTTCATCATGGCCAATTACGGCCCCTCGTGAGCACAGAGTTCTCCTCCCCTTCTGTAAGACACAAGCCCTACAAATCTAAGACTTGAGCTTACAACGAGGGTTCCCGTGCTAGTCTGAGGGATAGATTTATGCCCAAAAGTTTTTGTGACTTACAAAACTGCTTGTTCCATTAATATTCTCAAACTATCCCTGCTCTTTTAGGTTGAACACACGCTTCTGTACCAACAAGCTAACTTATGATTACAAGAATAATCGCACAATACTCTATGCACACCAATAGCTGCTCACGTAAGTCTATCCCAGGACACTTTGCAAAAATTCAACTGTGAAAGTTTATTTTTTTGGCTATACATTTTTTTTTATTGTTTCTCCCAATCGAATACATTGTGTTCGTTGTTAAAACTTGTTTACACAAATCATTTCTTCCAATCGCATACATTTTGTATGTTGTTGAAACTTGTTTACACAAATCATTTCTTCCAAATCGAATACATTTTGTACGTTACTGAAACATGTTTACACATATCCGAGATCATTTCTCCCAATCGCATACATCTTGTACGTTACTGAAACATGTTTACACATATCCGAGATCATTTCTCCCAATCGCATACATCTTGTACGTTACTGAAACATGTTTACACATATCCGAGATCATTTCTCCCATCTCTCAAGTTTTATCTTGTTATTTTAATAAACGATGAGAGTTTGCATTAAAAACTCTGACCTGAGCACCTCGTGGCGACAGCACTGGGATTCATTCTCCAGACCGTTGCATCTCAATAAAAGCCGTAATGATAGTCTCACCATGACCACAGTTAACATGCTTGCTCATTTTAATATACCGTTATTTCATTCTTTGGGTGCCGTCTCCACTTGGAAGTTGGCTACCACGGAGCGCCATTTAACTCTATCGTCTGTCTTGCTGGTGCATGTTGTCATAGGTTCACCTGTCCACCTTTTGATGTTATATGTGCTCTTTTGTTTTTAGTCTGCCTCTATCTCTTCTATCTTGTACCTTCCCTTCCAAGATAACTTTTAGTAGGGTATTATGTCTCTTATTTCTCTTATTTGCCTGTTCCCTATTATGTCTCTTCACATGTTAACAAAATTTCATTTGTGTTTTTCAAATTGTAGTTATTTTTTTTTTCATTTACAGCTGATTCAGAACTTCCTTGTTTGTCTATTTGGTTGTCAGCATATTTTTTTCAATGTTGTTGCAATTGGTTCCTGACATTCCTATTCCTATTCTTTTCTTTTATTTCTGTCTTACATTTTCCATATTTTATTATGCATCCAAAATATAAAATACCTTACTTTGTAAAGTGCGTTCTGTATTTGGTTTTGTTGAACCGAATTCTTGATATTTATGCATGTTAACTTTCATGTATAATATAATGTCTCTCATGCTTCTTCGTACTTCATATAGACCGTTCGTCTTTCTTTAATACATTCCAATAACATCTATTTGAGACAGTCAAACAAACTCATATCGTGTTCTATCACACGAAAAACATGTTTATTTACGTACTATTATTACATGTCTACAGTCACAAGTTATATTGTCTCATAATATAGTATAGTCAGTAATATTGTAATAAAACTATCGGATGGTCTGGATAAGCTTCGGACTCGCATAATCCTGGAATTAGTAAATCCCAGAACACCTTTCTAGATGTCTAAACACTGGTCCTGTTGTGGACTGACTACATCTAATATTTATTTAACTTTTCATTTACTAATAATCGTAGCATTATTAGTTGTTCTCTGCTCATTATTGCTCGTTATCGCTAATCTGTGCTTATTTCTACCTTTCCCTGCTAAACTCTAAGATTCATGCCTCTGCTCGTCGTTGCTCTTTGCTCTTTTATCTCTTCTCTATCTCCTTCTGATACGGTCTGACAGTGCGTGTCCGTTAATGACCGGCTACGTGTCTATCTGATCACGTATTTGTTTAAATATTTGTTGACTCTGTACCTGTCTGCCTACACAGTCTGGTAATAAATTGTGTTTAATGTTACGCCCATGCAGGCTGTCGACCTTGGCTACAATTTCAATTTTTAATTCTACCAACCATGGACATACACATGGGTATTCGTTAATAAGTGCAATATCGCTTTCCACGTTTACAACATGCCACTATACAATTTTTACTTGTCAAACTCCAGTCTCGAATAGCACACCCCGAGGCAATTATTTCATCCCTATCTTGGCTATACGTTGGGAGTATATACTCCTACACGAGGAACGAAGCTAACAGTCACTGGTAGCTCGCCGTTTACGCAGGATCAATCAACAAAAAGTGGCATCAATCAACTCAACCACCTGGATATGACTCTTCAAAACAAAACGCCAACCCAAAATCATCATTAACAGCAAAATAACTACAATTGTAAAAAACTATGAATGTCTGAGATCTGTAATAACTAACAATGGAGCCTGCTAGATGGAGATCAAAAGAAGATCAGTAATATCAACAAAAAAATTAAACATGATGAACATGTAGCAATATACCAGCAAGGCAGTAAAAGAAAATACCTAGGGCATGTATCTTCCAGATAGTAACACGTGATTGTGAATAATGAACAATATCGCAAACATCAAGGATGAAAACTAACTCGATTTATTCGAAACAAAATGCTACCTTAAGTTACTTTGGATAATGAAAAAAGAGCAAAGAAGACATATTAAAAGGTTTAAATATTAAAAATTACTGGCATATAAACCCAATTTTATAGAGGAAATTAAAATATTATTGCCGCAACAATAAACACATCTGGCTGGAACGAACAATAATAGAAGACATGGTTCCTGGGCGACGCATCAAGGACAGACCAAGAAGAAGGTGATTTCTAGACATCAAAGAGACCTTGAACATGACAACAGAAGAGGTGGGAGATCTGGCTAAAGACATATATTTTTTCAAACGAGCAGTGGTGGATGCAACGTTCTGTGAGAGATCTAGCTAGAGACGGATATTCTTTCCGACGAGCTGTGGTGGATGCAACGTTCTGTGAGAGATCTAGCTAGAGACGGATATTCTTTCCGACGAGCTGTGGTGGATGCAACGTTCTGTGAGAGATCTAGCTAGAGACGGATATTCTTTCCGACGAGCTGTGGTGGATGCAACGTTCTGTGAGAGATCTAGCTAGAGACGGATATTCTTTCCAACGAACTGTGGTGGATGCAAAGTTCCGTAAAGATCATGTGACCTATTGATGGCGATGCTCCATTCGCTGAACCTCAGACTTTGTCTTCTAGACCGCAACTGCTATTAACCAATTATTCTTTTATTCTAGAGTCATCTCTCTGTCAATGTTTCAGTTTTATTTTTCTGGCAATTCCGTCCATTTTTTCACGTTCTTACTGTTTGTTTTGTGCTTTTCTCCTGTTTTTTGTCCCATTAACGATTCTCTATATTCATAGCTTTGACGCTTGCACCACCTCCTGTTCTGCGATTTACTCACTTTATTGTATCTATGATGATACAGTCTTAATCGCTGAGAAAATGACAAGAAATGTTAGACATTATAGTGAAATAAAACAAAAATATAGGACTCAGCCTTAATAGCAAAAAAACAGAAGTGATGGTAACAACAAAGAAAAAGACATCGCCTCAGTGCAAAATATAGACAAGTGGAACAATCTTAAAACAGGCAAATGCATTTAAATATTTGGGAATTTTGTTAACCTCAGATGTAAGATGTACAACAGAGGTGAGATGCAGAATGGCTCAGGCAAAAAAAGCTTTTCAAAAAATGAGGAAGATACTATGCAATCCATTTTTGACAATAGAAACAAGAAAAAGAGTTCTTAAATGTTATGTAGAGCCAGCCTTAACATATGGATGTAAATCATGGACAATAGGACAACAGACAAGAAAATCACTGGAGTCTGTAGAAATGTGGTTTTACCGAAGAATGTTGAGAATACCATAGACATGGTTATGGTTTATGGTTATGGAAGGCCTCGGTATCACAGCAAACGAAATAAAATCCATAATTGCTCAACCGCCCGTGCCAGTGGAATCATCCGAATTACTAACTCATCTCCCAAACAAAGAAAGGTAACTGTAGTCCCCATCGTAGCAGTCTCAGCACACGCCAAAAGACATAAGGCGAAACCGCGCAGAAAGTGAACACAGCCAACTGTTCCCTGTCATACGATATCATCATTCATCGTAAACAAGCGGGATATCGAAGCAGGATCAAAACGGATGAGACACACAGCTCACGGTGTGCACAGAGCACTTAACTCAGTAGCTCCTGCAACAAGCCGGGAAGGATATGGGGAACCATAGACATGCAGAAGAGTAATGAAAACGTTCTGAAAGAGGCCAACGTAAAGAGAGAGCTAATTTCCAATATTAGGAAGAAATCATCATAATTTTTTGGCCATGTAATGAGAAGAGAACTGGAATATACTGTAACAACTGGGAAAATTGAGGGACGAAGAGATAGAGGGGAGCAAAGAGAAAAGATACCAGACAGCTTAAGAGAATGGCTTGGCAGAATGTTAACAACAGAAATGATGAAAGTTGTGGAGAGACCTGATCACCTACACCAGCAGGCCCGGTACTTGATTATGATTATTTGTTTCTCTAAAGTTCTCAAAGTATATACATTTGCTCTCATTCTCTTTTAGCTTTCTTGGACTCTCACTTGTCAAATTTCTTTCTTACTAGCACTCTTATTTCAGCTCTTTCTTTTGTCCTCTTATTTGTATTGTATCTCTGTTTATTCTCTTGATTGTATCTCTGTTTATATCTCTTTTCTTTTTTCATTTGTCTTTGTTTATCTATCTATCTATCTATCTATCTATCTATCTATCTATCTATCTATCTATCTATCTATCTATCTATCTATCTATCTATCTGTCTATCTATCTGTTTTTTTCCTTTAGTCAAAAAATATTTATTTTTCCCAATATTGCTTTCTTTCTTTCTTTTTTTTTTTCTTTCTTTCTTTCTTTCATTTACTTTTACATTTTATTTATTTTGTTCTGACTTTCCAAGTATTTCTGAAAGCCCAATCTCACACTCTTTCTTTCTTAGTCTCTGTATTGTCAATGTCGGGTTAATATAGACGTTTGTAAGCGCTTCCTTCCTATCTAGGCTAACGTGTGATCTCCTTCAAACACCCACCTGTTGGGCAGCAGTGCCACACAGCAGCGTGTCTGGCACGAGTACGTCTCTTCCATTTTGTTAACAAGAACAAGACTTGAGAAGAAGACCCAACTTTTCAGCTCTATAGCACGCAACGTGGATCGATGTGCTAAACGGTGTTTACCGGCGTACCGCCTCACTCGCTTGCTCCTCCAGGTGCCTTGTCTAACTTGCTCGCGACGCCGCAGACGACAACCCAGTGAGTGATATCAGTGCCTCGGGTAGAGGACGTTTGTTCGGGGGTCTGTAATGACACGGTTACAGCCACTGCACCAGCTCCTGTAATGACACAATTATTGTCAGTAAACGAGGATTTTCTGAGGGTAGTGTTTTACACGCAAGTCAGCTCCAGTACGGGGTGACAGCCAATCGTTTTGTCAATTTGTGGTTATTGGCAGAAGCTTGACAGCTTTATTCGTGGACTACTGTAGCACAGAAGTTTGGGAAGTTGTTTAACTACTTGATATTGTGTTGGATTGTTCTCGCTGGAGTTACTTATCTCGTGTCTTTAGAGTATCAAATGTTTGCATACCTTCAGATTATTCGTGGTCGAATGTGCAACAGTGTTTAGTTAGTGATGAATAGATAGAAGTTGGATGATCGACTGAGCTAAAGGCTGCAGCTGTAGAGAAAGACCGAATTCTTCGTATGCCGAAAGAGGCAAGATATTTAAACGTTGATAATGGATGAGGCCTGTGGTTAACGTCTGAGAAGATATAGGTTCGGATCAATGAATAGTGGGCGGGGAAAATGGGTAGGGATTTCCAGGAAATTCCTTGCTCCTTCTCCAGACTTGAATGTGAAGGACGTGCAGAGTGTCGTCAGCGAGGTCCTGCTGAACGTCGTGCTCCCAGAGAAATCACGAGCTGTCAGTACCGGAAGTGCACTATTCAGCATGCAAGTTACTCAAGACAGGAATTTCTCGGAGAAAAATGTGACAATCGCCCACCTGGAAGCTGATGATAGTGACCCACATATAGACTCGCTGTCCGCCCTTGGCCTCGTTCTGCGCGGAATGGCAATGGCGTCGATAATGGTGGGAGCAATATTCGGAAACGTGCTGGTCATTAGCAGTGTCATTAGGTTTGAGCGACTTCGAGGCATCACGAACATTTTTATAGTATCCCTGGCATTTGCTGACCTTCTCGTGGCAATTCTCGTTATGCCGTTTAACGCAAGCATGGAGCTTTCCTCCAAGTGGGTATTTGGCCGGACAGTGTGTGATATATTCAACGCCAATGACGTTCTCTTTAGCACCGCTTCTATCCTCCATCTTTGCTGCATCAGCATGGACAGGTATATCGCGATTTTACACCCACTCCAGTATGAGACTAAAATGACTAGACACCGTGCGATTCTTATGTTAGGGGTTACGTGGGTGTCGTCTATTCTTATCTCTTATATACCGGTGTACTCTCAGCTTTATACCACCAAAGAAAACGTTCAGGCACTAATTGACGATCCAGATTCATGTCCCTTTATTGTCAACAAAGTATACGCCGGTGTTTCATCGTGTGTTTCTTTCTGGATCCCCTGCACGATCATGCTGTTTGTGTACGCTCGTATCTTTGTGGAAGCGAGAAAGCAGGAGAAGATGATACAGACGTCAGCTGTCTACACGCATTACTCAGATCTGAGACACCCAAGCGATGCTTGTATTGACAGGGAAGTCAACAAATCTGAGCGTCGACGAATGAAGAGAGAGCACAAAGCTGCTAAAACATTAGGAATTATCATGGGAGCTTTCATCCTGTGTTTCTTACCGTTCTTCTCTTGGTATGTGGCAACCACGATGTGCCGCGACATGTGCCCGTATCCACCGATGCTTGGTTCCGCCCTGTTCTGGGTGGGATACTTCAACTCGTGCCTCAACCCCATCATATACGCCTACTTTAACCGGGACTTCCGCACAGCTTTCAAGAAGCTCCTCCACCTCGATAGAGTCCCTTGTGATACAGGCGGCGACCCTGCAGCCCGTGCCCTCAACTCCACCTTCGTCACCAACAACAGCCACCTCCACCACAGGGATATGTGCAACTTGGGAGTACGGCTCTCGGAATGCTCGGTACAGCGACAATGAGTTTACAAGGTTCATGATAAGTCATGTCTGATGTATCATTCTGTTCATTCATCATTACAGCCAGTCACCCTTATCATCTAGACTCTCCTAGATATCATTTCTTTATTCCAGTAAAAATGTTTCCTCTCTTTCTCATATAAAGTGAAATACCTGGTAGGGCAGTGGTTAGTGATGTGGTCAATTAGGCACAAGAAGTCAAGTTCCTTATACTGACCAACGAGCTCCCAGGTCCACCCAGCCTTAAGTGAGTGCCAGAGCATTTGTCTGGAAATAAAATACGGCATGACGTATTGCTGACCACGTTACCCACAAATGTGCCGATAGGAAAACAAATATGGATGCCAGATTGAATTGTGACTGAGTCTTCTCACCCCACCTCTCTCTCTCTCTCTCTCTCTCTCTCTCTCTCTCTCTCTTAACTAAATATATGTGCTATTTGCTTTATTGTAGCGCCGATAGTTTCACAAACTCCACTAACCGCACTGATACTGTAACCCATATATTTATTCCCCAGACATCAAGTGTGTCGAGATCAATACGACATATCTGTAGTTCATCCTCAATTACTATGCTGGTCATTAAACACATTCTATATTCTAAGCTATGCCATATCGAACCCGACAAGTTAGTAATCGGGACCTGAGCACGATAACAACAACAGTCTCGTATCTCTAAATAGCTGGACAAGCTGATGTCTACCACAGAACCGCTTCTTATTTGAGTTTTAGAAACGTTGTCCCACAATTCTAATGCCGATATCTTATATATATGGCGTGGGAAGAATTTGTAATTCTGTGTTTACATGCTACGTTGTTTTTTTTTAATCATCAGGACGAGTGTCCTTCCCATAAGGTTGAACTCATTACAACCCGTGTGAAAGAATCTCTGTCTATAGCCAGATCTCTCACAGAATGTCACACTCATTACGACCCGTTTAAAAGAATCTCACTCTACAGCCAGATCTCCCACATAATGTCACACTCATTACGACCCGTTTAAAAGAATCTCACTCTACAGCCAGATCTCCCACATAATGTCACACTCATTACGACCCGTTTAAAAGAATCTCACTCTACAGCCAGATCTCCTACTTCGTCTTTTATCAATTTCAATGCCACTTTGATGATTGAAACCCTCTTCCTATTCTGCTGCCCCTGCCTAGTTGTTTGTTAAATGCCATTTTATTAGGAAACCATGTAAAAGAGCGGCAAATTGTTATCCAAGTTATCGTATCTAAACATGCATGATAATCTGCGTAATGGTTGATGTGCCTGTTCATGATGTGTTTTCTGTTAGAGAATATCAAACACTTTCTAAATGTGCTGTTGGACAGAGAGCAAGCTCAGCAAAGATAGAAGAAACAATGTCGAGGTCGTGTTAGCTCTCCACTAGAAGCTGGGAGCCCCTGCTGACGTCACGTCAGTTATGGCCCAGCAACATTACTAAAGGGTCAGCTTCAACAACAAACACAGGGAGCACGAATCATAATGAAAACCAGAATGAGTACAATAATCAAAACTAGAATGAATACAATAATGAAAACCAGAATGAATACAATAATCAAAACCAGAATGAGTACAATAATCAAAACCAGAATGAATACAATAATCAAAACCAGAATGAATACAATAATCAAAACCAGAATGAATACAATAATCAAAACCAGAATGAATACAATAATCAAAACCAGAATGAATACAATAATCAAAACCAGAATGAGTACAATAATCAAAACCAGAATGAATAAAATAATCAAAACCAGAATGAATACAATAATCAAAACCGATATGGCCACCTTGAGTGATGCAGGTCCCATGTGTAGCAGGGGAACGGGAACGGACTTTTACAGTCATTTTCGTGGGAACCAGAGAGATGCAACGAGGCTGCTGCCATCACTTCCAGGTGTTATCAGAACAGAGCGACGTTCTGGGAAAAGAGAATTTGTCAACAAACACCGCACTGGTGCAGTTAGTGGCTGATAAATATTTTAAGGAGAAGATCAAAGCACCTATGGGTGTGTCAGGCGTGTTATGATGATGATCCTAATTTAATATAACATAACATAAAATAACATAAAATCATCACTTATAACACACGGCTATTATATTTGCAATTGGGCAAATTAACCCATGACCATACCGCTCTCTGTTGGTCTGTATGAGAGTCGTCATACAAAACAAACTTGGTTTGAGATCGCAACTAGTCAATGGGCGTGTACGTTTCGTTTCCTGCTCCATTGTTCTCCCCTCCTCAGAGACGTCGTTGTTTATTCTCTTCATCTTTGTCTAGAATCACAGACATGAAAGTTTGCAATAGTCCACCGAACGTCTGAGGCCAGCGTTAAACACACCTACCCACCTATTTTGATGAGATTCATATTTCTTCGTGTGACTGGTTGGTCTCGAGGCAAGACGCCGCCTCGAGACACAGAGGTTGTGGGTTCAAATCCCGGGTACACCGATTGAGATTTGTATTCATGATTTCTCTCTGCGGCAACCACCCCTGGTCTCAGCAGCGAGGCCCGGCTTGAAACGTCAGTTACTCATCGACGAAACAAATATGAGTACCTCCGAAGACGGAGGTATCTGCCTGTGCGGCGAGGGACCCCTGTGCACACGACTGGCAGGGAAAAATGGATTAACACGCAAAATTCAGTTCCTAGTCTCTAGGGACTTCGTCAGAGGTGCAAGCCGGCGAACGAAAAAAAAACAAAAAAATTATTTCTTCTGTGTGTTCTTCGATGTCGTCGTGGTTAGTGCCGACGGCCAGCCGACCTGAAGGTGCGGGTTCAAATGATATGTGAGGAATTTGTATTGTTACCTGTCTAAACTCCTGAGATTCACCCAGCCTTTTTAAAATGGCTACCAGAGATTATCTTGGAGGGAAAGACAAGGGAACTGTCCGCCTCACCTCATGAAACTGAGGCTTTGTGCAATGACGTTACCTCATTACCCAACGACAATTGCTGTGTGATTGTCTTTATCTGCATTATAATTGCCAAGATTATCTCATTATAGGCGATGCCCGGTTTATGAATAGCAATAGTTTGTATCAGATTTGTGGACATTGTTGATGATATATGTGTCAGTTTGTCCCTACTGCTTGTTAGTAACGTGTAGGGGGCGCTTGCGGTCGGCAATAACGACAGGGTGAGTTACATCGCAACTTTACGCTCTTCAGTCGATTCGGCTGAAAAAAATGGGTACTTAACTAGGTAGTTGATGATGGTGATGGTAATAATAGTGATGTTGGTGATAATGATAGTGGTAATGTCTCTTCTTATTCTTCTTCTCCTACCTTTCAGCCCCCTGTGGAGCATAGGTCTTCAACAAACACTTTCCAAGTCGTTCTGTTCTTTTGCCATTCTTTTAAGATCATTCCATGTCTTCCCCATCATCTTCATCTCTGCTTCTGTCTGTCTTCTCCAATAATGTCTTGGTCTTCCTCTTTGTCTTTTCCTTGGGGATTCCAAAAAAAAGGTATGTTGTGTAATACTCTCAGTTGGCTTCCGCTGTGTGTTTGTCCTATCCAGCGCCATCGTCTTCGCTGTATCTCTTTATCCACTGGTATTTGACTGGTACATTATAGTGGTAATGCAAATATGGATTCTGTAATCTGTCCTTCATGCACCACATTACATTTCGTTCCTTCATACGTTGTTTTTATCAGGTTAATAAACTTTATGGGGATTCCGTAATGACTCAGCAACTTCCAAAGCATTCTTCTGTCTAAACTATCAAATGCCTTTTCGTAATCTATGAATCCAATATAAAGTGGGGATTTTAGTTCTAAACTTTTTTCAACTATTATACGTAGAGTAGTTATTTGATCAGCACATGATCTGTTTTTCCTAAAACCTGCTTGTTAATCTCTCAAATGTTTCTCTATGGCCTCTTTTAGTCTCTCCAGAATGATTCTGCTTAATATTTTTCCTGGCACTGATAGTAGCATAATTCCCCTATAATTTGTGCACTCCTGTAAACTTCCTTTCTTTGGTAGTTTGATCATATAACTTCTTTCCAGTCTTTAAGTTCTTCGCTCTCCCAAATTTTATCTAATCGATTATGTAGCATCTTGGTAGAGGTGTTAATATCTGCTTTGATGGCTTCCGAAGGAATTTCATCTGGTTCTGTGGCTTTACCATCTTTTAATAGTTTGATGGCTTTCATTATTTCTTCTTTGCTTGGTTTTCCACAGTTAACGTGTAACTCTTCTTCTGCTGGTAGTATATCTGGAGGATTATTTGAGCCGGGTCTGTTCAAAAGTTCTTCAAAGTGCTCTTTCCATCTCATCATTTGTTCCCTTATATTACTAAGCAGATTTCCTTTCTTATCTTTAATAAAGGTATTGATCTGTTTGTATTTTCCACTTAATTTCTTTGTGCTGTTGTACAGTTCTTTCATATTCCCTTTATTTGCTGCTTCTTCTGCCTCTTTAGCTAGTTCATCTATATATTTCCTCTTATCCCTTTTAATGCATCTTCTCACTTCTTTGTTCACCTCTGTGTAAGCTTCCTGTGTCTTGGCTTTATTACTTCTTGTTTTGCTTTTATTTATGTCTGCTTTCTTGTTCTTTCTTTCTTTAATTTTGTCCAGGGTATCTGCTGTCATCCATGCCTTATTCTGACGTTCTCTTTTCCCTAGTGTTTCTTCGCATGTCTCTTTCCATATATCTTTTGCCTGTTTCCAGTGATCTTCTATATTTATTGTATTTTCTAGTTGTTGGAGGACTTGGTATTTGTTTGATATTGTGACTGCAAATTTATCTTTAATTCCTTGTTCTTTAAGGAACCCTACATTGAAATACTTTCTACCCTTATTCGTTGTAGTATACCTTTTTAGTTTAATTTTAAGTTTGGCTATCAGAAGATGATGATCAGAAGCTATATCTGCCCCTCTATATAATTTTACATCCTGTAAGGATGACTTAAACTTATTATTAATACATATGTGATCAATTTGATTTTCCGTTCTATGATCTGGTGACACCCATGTAGCTTTGTGTATTCTTTTATGTTGGAATATCGTTCCTCCTAGGCTCACTTGATTAAGGGCGCAGAAACTCACAAATATCTCTCCATTCTCGTTTATATCTCCAAGTCCATGTTTTCCCATAATCTCTTCGAAGCCTCTGTTTTCTGATCCTAATTTAGCATTTAGGTCTCCCATCAAGATTATAATATCCTTGGCTCGTCTTGCATCCATCTGACATGGTAGCTGTTTACAGACTGGATTATGAAAATAACTCAAAACAACAGAAATGGAATCCAGTGGTCATTGACCAAACAACTTGATGATTTAGACTTTGCTGATGACATAGCTCTCCTATCACACAGCCGTCAACAGATGCAGGATAAAATGAACATACTTGATGAGAGATCACAACAGCTAGGACTGAAGATTAATAGAGATAAGACTAATATTATGAGAATTAATACAGTTGGCAATAACCAAATAAAACTAGGAGAATTACCTCTATTAGATGTACAATCTTACATATATCTGGGCAGTAATATAGATAAGGAGGGAGGAACAGAAAATGATACCAAAATAAGGATATCAAAAGCAGTAGGAGCTTTCATTGCACTGGGAAACATATGGAAATCCAAAGAAATTAGGTTAAATACAAAAATAAAAATTTTCAACTCAAATGTTAAGGCGGTCCTAATATATGGCGGTGAAACATGGAGAACAAAAAAATTGACAATCACGAAGATACAGACTTTCATTAATGGATGTGCAGGCAGGATAAAAGGATGGAAATGGCAGGACAAAATCACTAACATAGAATTATGGAAATGTACCATTCAAATACCAGTGGATAAAGAGATACAGCGAAGACGATGGCGCTGGATAGGACACACACTACGGAAGCCAACTGAGAGTATTACACAACAGGCTCTTTTTTGGAATCCCCAGGGGAAAAGACAAAGAGGAAGACCAAGGAATTCTTGGAGAAGACAGACAGAAGCAGAGATGAAGATGATGGGGAAGACATGGAATGATCTTAAAAGAATGGCAAAAAACAGAACGACTTGGAAAGTGTTTGTTGAAGACCTATGCTCCACTGGGAGCTAAAAAGGTAGAAGACGAAGAAATATGGATTATTTTGTGTTGCGAAACTGTGGTATTACAGTAGAAAGTTCAAATATATGTTTCCTCCTCGTCTTCTTTTCTTCTTATTCTTCCTTTCGAATTAGCATCGAGTGAGCTACATTTTGCGGTCCTTTGGTATTCTCATAGCCTCTCGGTCTTCCGTTTCCTGTTATTTCTTTTATTACGTCCATCTATTTTCTGTGTGTGGTCGACCTGTGGATCTGGTTTAGTGAGTGTCTCAAGGACAGCTAGAAAGAAGTGACCAGAATTTTGTAACAGAGACTAAAACAAAGAGACAATGATCATTAACATCATAAGAGTGAAAAAAAAACCATTTCACTCTTGTGGCATTGTAATCAGAGTGAATCAGCTGGAGCGTGTTGTTTAAACTGCTGAAATCGAAGTGATAAAAACACACATGAGAGACGTGACACCTGAGCCAGACTCAAAGGTATTTGATTATGATGATAATGATGATTGCAAATAAGTTTGAGTTCAACGATAAAAATAAACAGAAATGCTAGTGAGCAAACAAATACAAACTAATAATATTGATGCTCACAGCAGTAATGTATTGATAGAGTAACACTCGTCGACGACCAAAACGCCTAATATCTGAAACAAAAAGTTTGACTAAATTAATGTTGGATGCTAAGAATAAACACGACATGTATAAATTCTAATTGGCCCTAGTTTCCAAGATATACACTTTCGGTTATAAATTAAGACTAGAAAATATGTGTGTAATGCTTCCTTATTGGCAGGTCGCACAGTGTACGACAAGGACCAATAACAACTGAATTGGAAGTAAATGATGAAATCGTGCCTATGTTTATATCACCACTTACTCTAGATAGCCTAGCTGTCACAACTAAAGAAGTCAAGGAATAAAGATGCACTAAGATGCGTAGCTACTGTCACAACTAAACATCTTTATTATGCAATACATTTGTGTTTCCGTGCTACACCAAAACGTTGTGAACAGAAATGATCAGCCCAGGCCATGTGTGAGCAATGCAGATAATATCCGTGATATTTGCGGTGAAAGGACTTTTGTATTACACAAAATAAAACGAAATATAAATTGAGTGATCAAGCGAGTTTAGAAATGGCACATCAACTTTCGATTCAGTGCTGATATCAAATTTAGAAGACAAAAGACGCAGGAGAAAGAAGACAAAGACAACTACCACGAATACATCTTGTTCGTTCTGTGGATGGATCTGTCTATCCAATATTGGCAGATTCAGCCACGAGAAAAGCCGCAAAACAGCATCCAAAATAAGACGCCAACATTTATCACCAAACCACATACATATCATGATTGCTTGCTACCAACCATCTGTCAAGACATGATTGCTTGCTACAAACCATCTGTCAAGTCATGACTGCTTGCTACCAACCATCTGTCAAATCATGATTATTGAGTTATTGAGTTATTTGCGGGTCATCATCATTGCACTCCGAACATGTCCATAGGTGCTCAGATCCCCTCCTCAGCAATTCCCTCAGTGGCCAGCGACTGACGACTCCAGTTCTATGTTGGTTGATAAGTCTTCTTACACGGCCACCAAGTTTCTCATTTCTGGCTGTGCCCATCTTAACTCCCATTTCCATCATCCGAAGAAGTGACGTTGATCTGTGTTTGTCGAAGTCCTGTGCTCTTCCCACATCTCGAAGGGCATTGATGATGTCCGCCCGATCCATCGGTTGCCCGTCCTCAACGACAGCGCAGCTAGCCAACCTGTCCGCTCTCTCATTTCCCCGTACTCCCGCATGTCCAGGGACAATAACAAAGGTGACATTACGTATTTTGGATTTCTGCAACGACTCTACCCATTGCATGCGTACAAACCCCGCCTCCACTTTTTTATCATGCTCATCGAATCACTCAGTATCATGCGTGGGTGTAGTCTTGTGACTCTAACCATTTGAATGCCTTGTCACTGCCATCAATTCCATTGTCATGCTACTCGTGGTCATGGCGTATGCACCACTGTCTTCCTTGGCAATTCTGCCTGCCGAGCGTGCTGTAAATGCCCATGCACTTCTTTCGTGTCGTCTTACAGATCCGTCTGTATAGATGACTGCATCTTTCTCATCGGTATTATCGCAGATGAGACCGTTGACCTCAGCATTATCCACGACCGGGTTCCGTTCCCTACTTTTCCTGTCGAGTGTGACAATACATGAGAAAGTCCCCTTGAATGACGTAGGCACCGGTATCCACTCCTCACCAACGCTGATATTGGTAAGCCCACAGACCTGTTTGATGACATCTTCTGCTCGGCCCACCCATGATTTGCCTCTTTTTAGCCTGGTACCTTTCTCTGTGTTGAGCACGTGGTGCAATGGATGCTCTGTATCTGTACTAATTTTCAGGTATGCTCATGCTCTCCAGATCTTGATTCTGTCATCCATGGTTGGAAAGTCAAGAAGATACCTCATTGCTACACAGAGAGTGTCCCTCGTACATTCCAGGATAATGCGCATGGCTTAATTTTGTATTTTCTCCAGCCTATCAATTTGAGTCGAACTGGCAGTAAGAATGGCCAGGCATACTCGATCATGATTGCTTGCTACCAACCATCTGTCAAGACATGATTGCTTGCTACCAACCATCTGTCAAGACATGATTGCTTGCTACCAACCATCTGTCAGACATGATTGCTTGCTACCAACCATCTGTCAAGACATGATTGCTTGCTACCAACCATCTGTCAAGACATGATTGCTTGCTACCAACCATCTGTCAAGACATGATTGCTTGCTACCATCTGTCAAGACATGATTGCTTGTCAACAAAGGCCATATCATAGTTTGTATTCTGGCTGTAGAATCGGGGATCAGGATAAAAGCTGAGCATCACTAACATGTTGCAATACACGCGCAACAAATCTTACAAGATGGCTGTGTGACAAAAGGTACCCAGTGCATGTTGCGTTCCCAGTAATACTGAGAGAGTCATCTGATCAATTCAACAATTGCTACTATTGTATGGTCCTCTATTTACAAAAGGGATATCCATAAAATTGTAAGATTCGAAAAACCAAACGTTGGAAAAGGATGAACTCTGCCATGTATCCTGTGCCACATAGCAATGGTCTGCGGGTTCAAAAGTGTCAATTTTTAATAATTGATTCAACAAAGGAAGAGGTGGAAGCCTGTGGTTCTCAACCATCACCTTCACACGATCAAGATGCTGTGCTACTTCATCATCATCATCTAGTGGCGTCTCGGCAACGAAGGTTGGCTACCATGGAGCGCCATTCTGCTCTGTCTCTTGCTTTGATGGCGCAGGTTGTCATAGGCTGGTTTATCCATCTTTTGATGTTACTCGTCCATGTTAATGTTGGTCTGCATCTGCCTCTTTTACCTTGTATTTTCCCCTCCAGGATTACTTTTAGTAGGCTGTTGTATCTTTTAACATGGCCCAAAAATCGCATTTGTTTTGTTTGAATTGTGTTTAGTAGTTCTTTTTTCATGTTTAGTTGTTTTAAGACTTCATCGTTTTGTTTTCTTTTCCTTCCATCCAATTCTAAATATTCTTCTATTTATCCACTTTTCAAAGGCTTCAATTCTCTGTTCTGTTTTCTGTGTGCTAGTTACCTCCCCTAAACCACACCCACTGACCCAATGTGAACTGAATGATCTTCTCTTAGATCTGAATAGATCAAGAACAAGGCGGAGCTGTCGGGTTCCACACAGCACGATGTGATCTTCTGGGAAATGACGTTCGAATGAATGTGCTTCGGGACAGTCAGAACAATCTTGTTACATTCTTTTTCTCAACACCGGTGATCTCTAAACACGCTGATCTCTAAACACGGTGATCTCTAAACACGGTGATCGTTAAACACGGTGATCTCTAAACACGGTGATCTCTAAACACGGTGATCTCTAAACACGGTGATCTCTAAACACGGTGATCGTTAAACACGGTGATCTCTAAACACGGTGATCGCTAAACACGGTGATCGCTAAACACGGTGATCGCTAAACATGGTGATCTCTAAACACGGTGATCTTTAAACACGGTGATCGCTAAACACGGTTATCTCTAAACACGGTGTTCGCTAAACACCGTGATCGCTAAACACGGTGATCTCTAAACACGGTGATCTCTAAACACGGTGATCTCTAAACACGGTGATCTCTAAACACGGTGATCTCTATCTCTAAACACGGTGATCTCTGTGCGTTCCATAACGTTTCTGGTTTAGATCTCAAATTCAATTACAAACCAGATAATTGGAGGCTTCTCAATGGTTCCCGTTCATGTTTTACCTTCAAATCTGGTTGTTCATGCCGTTCATTGGAGGAAAACTTATGAAGACATTAAATAGCTTCTGATGTATATAAAGTACTATAATTATCAGTGGTCACACTGTGCTGACGTAAAAGTGGTTACTCTTTGTTGTGAGCTTCAGAATAGATGCGCCAAGTAATGTTAGCTTTCCTATGAGTAGGATAGCCGTGCAAGAATGACCACTACATAGAAGGAAAGATTGGCCACGCAGATAGCGATTGCAAGCGTGTAGTTATTGAGTATTGAGTTATTTGTGGGTCATTATCATTGCACTCCGAACATGCCCATAGGTGCTCAGATCCCCTCCTGCGCAAGTCTCTCACTGTCCAGAGACGGATGACTCCAGTTTTGTGTTCGTTGACAAGTCTTCTTACACGGCCACTTAACTTCTCGTTTCAGTCTGTGCCCATCTTAACTCCAATCTCTTTCATCCGAAGGAGTGATGTGGTCTCATGTTTATTGAAGTCCTGTGTCCTTCCCACATCTCGGAGGACATTAACGATGTCCGCCCGATCCATTGGTTACAAGTCCCCAACAACAGTGCAGCTAACCGACCTGTCCGCTCTTTCATTTCCCTGAACTCCCCCATGTCCAGGGACGTAGACAAAGGTGACCTTACGTATTTTTGACTTCTGCAATGACTCTACCCATTGCCTGCGTACAGAGCCTGCCTCCACTTTTCTTATCATGCTCATCGAATCACTCAGTAAACAGGCGTGGGTGTAGTCTTGTGACTCTAACCAGATGAATGCCTTGGTCACTGCCATCACCTCCATCGCCATCCTACTCGTGGTCATAATGTATGCACCACTGTCTTCCATGCGTATTCTGCCTGCCGAGCGTGCTGTAAATGCCCATGCACTTCTTTGGTGTCGAATTAAAGATCCGTCTGTATAGATGACTGCATCTTTCTCATCGGTGTTATCCCAGATGAGACCGTTGACATCCGCATTGACCACGACTGAGTTCTGTTCCCTACATTTCCTGTCGAGTGTGACAATACACGAGAATGTCCCTCTGAATGACGTAGGTACCGGTATCCACTCCTCGCCAACGTTGATATTGGTAAGACTACAGACCTGTTTGATGACATCATCTGCTCGACCCACCCATGATTTGCCTCTTTTTAGCTCGGCACCTTTTCCTGTGTTAAGCACGTGGTGCAATGGCTGCTCTTTATCTGCACTTATGCTCAGATATGCTCGTGTCCTCCAGATCTTGATTTTATCATCCATGGTTAGAAGGTCAAGAAGATACTTCAGTACAACACAGTGAGTGTCCCTCGTACACCCCAAGATAATGCGCATAGCTACATTTTGTATTTTCTCCACCTGCCAAATCATCTTGTAGTGAGAATATTGAGCATCCAGCAATTGTAGACATTAGTCAGATTTTGTTGCAGCCCATAAACTTTTTGTGTTCGGGTAGCCAGCTTGCACCTCTGACAAAGTCCCTAGAGACTAGGCACTGAATTTTGCTTGTTAATCCACCGTTCGTTGGCAGCTGTGTGCACAGGGGTTCATCGACGCACAGGCAGATAACTCCGGCTTAGGAGGTGCTCATACTTTTTTCGTCGATGTGTAATTGACTTTTCAAGCTGGGCCTTCCTAATGAGACCAGGGGTGGTTGCCGCTGAGAGAACTCATAAATCAAAATCTCAACTGGTGCAGCCGGGATTTGATCTCACAACCTCTCTGCCTTGAGGCCGGCGTTTTGCCTCAAGATCAACCAGTTCCCAGCCTTGCACATTAAATTGGGTCTCATCTTTGCCAAGACAATGGATCAAACAAGAGAAGCTTTCCAGACACTCGTTATAAAATTTCCAAGGCTGAATGAAGCTTAAATAAAGGTGGGAATACTTGTTTGCCTCCAAAATCGTAAACTTATCATAGTTGAGGGTTGCATGTAAGGAATAAGACTGCATGTGTCGCATTTTAGTCTGTGGTAAGAAATATATTGAAAACACCAGAGCAGTTAATTACCAGGAAATTGTAGAAAATCTCCTTTCCTTCAGATGCACAACAGGCTAGACTGCAAAATGTCTCATACGATTCCTTTTTTGACGTCACATTTCAAATGTTTCCACCAGACCGTAGAGTATTCAACGAGGAGCATGAGGATTGATTTCATCAAAACATTGTTGGTATTGACACAAGGTATCAGGTCAACTGGAGCTGTTCAACACTTGTGGGTTACTGCTGGACAGTGACACAAGGTAGCAGGTCAACTGGAGCTGTTCAACACTTGTGGGTTACTGCTGGACAGTGACACAAGGTATCAGGTCAACTGGAGCTGTTCAACACTTGTGGGTTACTGCTGGACAGTGACACAAGGTATCAGGTCAACTGGAGCTGTTCAACACCTGTGGGTTACTGCTGGACAGTGACAATAGGCAAATAATTGCGATGCTGCGATAAAGCTGGAAGCAAGGAACCAGTGGTGGGGAGTGTAAACACTGAAGCCTCAGGCCGAAACGTCAGTATTGTGTTGTGTTCCTCCCTTGTAAAGCTGTCTTAACACCTTGGAGTGTTAACGATCCCCACCACTGGTTCCTGGACAGTGACAAGTGACACCTCATTGCTGGATAGTGACAAGTGGCACCTCATTGATAGACAGTGACAAGTGACACCTCATTCCTGGATAGTGACAAGTGACACCTCATTCCTGGATAGTGACAAGTGACACCTCATTCCTGGATAGTGATAAGTGACACATCATTGGTAGACCAAGTGACACCTCATTCTTTGATAGTGACAAGTGACACCTCATTCCTGGATAGTGACAAGCGACACATCATTGGTAGACAGTGACAACTGACACCTAATTCCTGGATAGTGACAAGTGACACAGCATTGGTAGACAGTGACAAGTGACACATCATTGGTAGACAGTGACAAGTGACACCTAATTCCTGGATAGTGACAAGTGACACAGCATTGGTAGACAGTGACAAGTGACACATCATTGGTAGACAGTGACAAGTGACACATCATTGGTAGACAGTGACAAGTGACACATCATTGCTGGATAGTGACAAATGAGGCATCATTGGTAGACAGTGACAAGTGACACCTCCTTCCTGGATAGTGACAAGTGACACATCATTGGTAGACAGTGACAAGTGACACTTCATTCCTGGATAGTGAGAAGTGACACATCATTGCTTAAATAGAAGAAACACAGGCACAGGAGTTAATCAGACAATATATATCATGGAAAAGGCACAAATGTTCATTTTAAAAAACATTGTATGTGAAATCTAAATACTGCATTTCCCCTCTCATTTCATGTGGGGAACTTCAATTACACGAGCGTATACTTGCAACAAATATAGGGGTATATGCCTCCTGAGTATAATTGGAGAGGCAATCGCAAGAAGTGTCTTAAAACGCTTAAATCAACTGGCGGAACGTATCCTTCCTGAGTTCCAGTGCGGGTTTAGAGCTGGACGGTCAACCACCGATATGAGATTTACTCTCCGCCAACTGCAGGGAAAGTACAAGGAACAGAGACAACCTCTATTTATAGCCTTAGTTCATCTCACAAAGAATTGACATCATGTGTAGACCAGGTCTATACTGGGTGCTGGGTGAGTAGACCAGGTCTATACAGGGTGCTGGAAAATGTTGGCTGCCCTCCTACATTACTGAAGATGATCAAGTCGTTTCACAATATGTATGCCATCATTCAGTTAATCTTCCCAGCCCTTTGAGGTGAACTGTGGATTCAAACAAGAATCTTGCCCCTACTCTATTCGGAATATTTTCCCCTGTGCTTCTACACGATGCCTGTGAAACCGTCTGTGGAGACATCTACATCCGTACAAGATTTGACGGCTCCTTGTCCAATCAGCATGTCTGGAGACCCTAATCAAGGAGCTTCTATTCGCTGATGATGCAGCACTGGTAGCTCACGATGAATCCGTCCTGCAGTCAATGATTGACGATCTAGCTAGATCACGTGATTTATTATCCCTGTCAATAAATATACAGAACACTGTGATGCTTCAATGAGGTGTAGGATAATGGAGACGAACCCAGGCTCCACAAATACATCTTGTTCGTTCTACATAAGGCACTAATATATTTACCAACCTACTGATTTATCATGATTGCTTGCTACCAACCGTCTTTTCAAGCGCTAAAAGCCATATATTTGCAGATGTTATCAAGCTAAAGTAGAAAGACTAATTGTTCACGTTTGAGAACTAAACGAAGCGCACGCACTACTCACGTTGGTTTGACTTCAATTCTTAAACTTCATAGAAACAAGAGCCAGTTCGTGATTTTCATATTTGAAGTCACCATGCCAAGGTCATTAAGTAATGGTGAGATTGATCTCTAAAGCAAACAGTTTATGACAATCTGTTGACTTGTGTAATTAACGATTTTTTCCCTATAAAAGAGCCCTTCTACTCCAGGCAAAATGTCATTACATGACGATATTTATTTTTTTTCTTCTGTGACTGGATTCTATTTGGGGCAGGAAATTGTGCACATTTATTATCGCCTTCGCTAGCCGTCATGACACATGAAGACGTTTTCTCCTTCTCTTTTATGCATATGTTTAACCCATTATGTGAGAAGGAATAGCTATGTTGTAGCTGACTCAGTGTTATGTTTAACACATTATGTGAGAAGGAATAGCTATGTTGTAGCTGACTCAGTGTTATGTTTAACACATTATGTGAGAAGGAATAGCTATGTTGTAGCTGACTCAGTGTTATGTTTAACACAATATGTGAGAAGGAATAGCTATGTTGTAGCTGACTCAGTGTTATGTTTAACACAATATGTGAGAAGGAATAGCTATGTTGTAGCTGACTCAGTGGTATGTTTAACACAATATGTGAGAAGGAATAGCTATGTTGTAGCTGACTCAGTGTTATGTTTAACACAATATGTGAGAAGGAATAGCTATGTTGTAGCTGACTCAGTGTTATGTTTAACACAATATGTGAGAAGGAATAGCTATGTTGTAGCTGACTCAGTGTTATGTTTAACACAATATGTGAGAAGGAATAGCTGTGTTGTAGCTGACTCACTGTAATATTTAACACAATATGTGAGAAGGAATAGCTGTGTTGTAGCTGACTCAGTGTTATGTTTAACACAATATGTGAGAAGGAATAGCTGTGTTGTAGCTGACTCAGTGTTATGTTTAACACAATATGTGAGAAGGAATAGCTGTGTTGTAGCTGACTCAGTGTTATGTTTAACACAATATGTGAGAAGGAATAGCTATGTTGTAGCTGACTCACTGTTATGTTTAACACAATATGTGAGAAGGAATAGCTATGTTGTAGATGACTCACTGTTATGTTTAACACAATATGTGAGAAGGAATAGCTGTGTTGTAGCTGACTCACTGTTATGTTTAACACAATATGTGAGAAGGAATAGCTATGTTGTAGCTGACTCACTGTTATGTTTAACACAATATGTGAGAAGGAATAGCTATGTTGTAGCTGACTCACTGTTATGTTTAACACAATATGTGAGAAGGAATAGCTGTGTTGTAGCTGACTCAGTGTTATGTTTAACACAATATGTGAGAAGGAATAGCTATGTTGTAGCTGACTCACTATTATGTTTAACACAATATGTGAGAAGGAATAGCTATGTTGTAGCTGACTCACTGTTATGTTTAACACAATATGTGAGAAGGAATAGCTGTGTTGTAGCTGACTCACTGTTATGTTTAACACAATATGTGAGGAGGAATAGCTATGTTGTAGCTGACTCACTGTTATGTTTAACACAATATGTGAGAAGGAATAGCTATGTTGTAGCTGACTCACTGTTATGTTTAACACAATATGTGAGAAGGAATAGCTATGTTGTAGCTGACTCACTGTTTTTAACAAGCAATTTGGTTGATACTTACCCTAGATTTGATCGACATAAACACTGTTAAACACCTCGTCTTTGGTTTGGTTGGTAGGAAAGGGAGGTCGTTCATATGAAGAGTGAGAGAAACGAAGCAGGAGAGAGATAGATAGAGACAGACAGGAAGAAAGACATGTATAAATACAGGCAGGCAATCAGACAGCAAGACAGAGGCACAGCCAGATTGACAGCCAGACAGACAGACAAACAGACGGACGAATAATCAGACAGACTGACAGACAGACAGATAAACAGACAGACGGACGGACGATTAGACGGACGGACGGACGGACGAGCAGACAGACAGAGAGACAGACAGAAAGACAGACAGACAGACAGACAGACAGATCGATAGATAGATAGATAGATAGATAGATAGATAGATAGATAGATAGATAGATAGATAGATAGATAGATAGATAGATAGATAGATAGATAGATAGATAGATAGATAGATAGATAGATATATAGACAGACAGACAGACAGACAGACAGACAGACAGACAGATAGATCACCAGATTGTTCATTACTGTGTAACGTTTATATGGACATTGAGTTATTGAGTTATTGAATAAGTGAGTTATTCAGTTATTGAATTAGTGAGTTATTTAGTTATTAGCGAGACATCAGCATTGCACTCCGAACAATTCCATAGGTGCTCATATCGCCTCCTCAGCAAGTCTCGCAGTGTCCTGCGACTGACGACTCCAGTTCTGTGTTGGTTGATTAGTCTTCTTACGCGCCCACTAAGTTTCTCGTTTCTGGCTGTGCCCATCTTAACTCCCATCTCTTTAATTCGAAGGAGAGACGTGGACTCATAGTTGTTGAAGTTGTGTGCCCTTCCCACTTTCCGAAGTACATGATGTCTGCCCAATCCATTGGTTGACACCGATGACCCTACGTATTTTTTTATTTCTGCAATGACTCTAACCATTGCATGCGTACAGAACCCGCTTTCACTGTTCCTGTCATGGTCATCATATCTATTTTATGAACATATTTACTGAAACCTGATCTGCAGTTACTTTCTTTATTTAGACTTTTCTTAATTAAAATTCCCTTGTTTGGGATATTTCCTTCATCTTAAGTTCATCTTTTGTTTTAGTGCACATTGATACACATACCGTCTATTCTTCCTCTTCTTCTACCTATTTAGCTCCCAGTGGAGCATAGGTCTTCAACAAACACTTTCCAAGTCGTTCTGTCTTTTGCCATTCTTTTAAGATCATTCCATGTCTTCCCCATCATCTTCATCTATGCTTCCATCTGTCTTCTCCAAGAATTCCTTGGTCTTCCTCTTTGTCTTTTCCCCTGGGGATTCCCAAAAAAGGCCTGTTGTGTAATACTCTCAGTTGGCTTCCGTAGTGTGTGTCCTATCCATCGCCATCGTCTTCGCTGTATCTCTTTATCCACTGGTGTTTGACTGGTACCTTTCCATAATTCTATGTTAGTGATTTTGTCCTGCCATTTCCATCCTTTTTTATTCTGTGTAAGCATCCATTAATGAAAGTCTGTATCTTCGTGATTGTCAATTTTGTTGTTCTCCATGTTTTACAGCCATATAATAGGACCGCCTTAACATTTGAGTTGAAAACTTTTATTGTTGTATTTAACCTAATTTCTGCAGTTACTTTCTTCATCTAGAATTTTCTTAATTGAAATTCCCTTGTTTGGGATATTTCCTTCATCTTAAGGTCATCTTTTGTTTTAGTGCACATTGATACGCATACCGTCTATTACAATCAATCAAATGCCATGAGGTCAGTCAGTAATCAGTAGAATAAATGACTTCCTAGTGACATTCTTTCCCATTTTAATTTCCGGTAGATTAATCATGCAAATCGATAATCAATAGAATAAGCTGGTGTATATTACTGTCGGGCAAGCAGTTGACATATGTCATGTGTAGATTCTTGGAAATCTTGGCAGCGCCATGTATCACGTGACAGGACATGCAATATTAACAAAACACTTTAGACAACATTTGACAAACAAACGGTGAAGCTGAAACTATTTGCTTCTATTTACGTTGTGGCGCTATATACAACGCATATCCAACAGTTCACACACAGTCCCGAACATACAACTTCGATCATATATTTGAAGGAAAACATTTTTAGTTTGCCTCTCTAATGTGATTTGGGCTACGTTCCTCGGACTGGCTTCTTATTTCTGACCAGCAAGTGGTGATAGAGTATCGTTTTGGTCACATCTTGTTTTATATCTCCGTAGTAAGCTATATGGAAAGACTAATTCTGTAGTAAGCTATATGGAAGGACTATCTCTGTAGTAAGCTATATGGAAAGACTAATTCTGTAGTAAGCTATATGGAAGGACTATCTCTGTAGTAATATATATGAAAGGACTATCTCTGTAGTGAGCTACATGGAAAGACTATTTCTGTAGTAAGCTATATGGAAGGAATATTTCTGTAGTAATATATATGGAAGGAATATCTCTGTAGTAATATCTATGGAAGGAATATCTCTGTAGTAATATCTATGGAAGGAATATATCTGTAGTAATATTTATGGAAGGAATATCTCTGTAGTAAGCTATATGAATGAACTATCTCTGTAGTAAGCTATATGGAAAGACTATTTCTGTAGTAAGCTATATGGAAGGAATATTTCTGTAGTAAGCTATATGGAAAGACTATTTCTGTAGTAAGCTATATGGAAGGAATATTTCTGTAGTAAGCTATATGGAAAGACTATTTCTGTAGTAAGCTATATGGAAGGAATATTTCTGTAGTAATATCTATGGAAGGAATATCTCTGTAGTAATATATATGGAAGGAATATCTCTGTAGTAATATTTATGGAAGGAATATATCTGTAGTAATATTTATGGAAGGAATATCTCTGTAGTAATATTTATGGAAGTAATATCTCTGTAGTAAGCTATATGGAAGGACTATCTCTGTAGTAAGCTATATGAATGAACTATCTCTGTAGTAAGCTATATGGAAGGACTATCTCTGTAGTAAGCTATATGGAAGGACTATCTCTGTAGTAAGCTATATGGAAGGACTATCTCTGTAGTAAGCTATATGGAAGGACTGTCTCTGTAGTAAGCTATATGGAAGGACTATCTCTGTAGTAAGCTATATGGAAGGACTGTCTCTGTAGTAAGCTATATGGAAGGACTATCTCTGTAGTAAGCTATGTGGAAGGACTATCTCTGTAGTAATATCTATGGAAGGACTATCTCTGTAGTAAGCTATGTGGAAGGACTATCTCTGTAGTAATATCTATGGAAGGACTATCTCTGTAGTAATATCTATGGAAGGACTATCTCTGTAGTAAGCTATGTAGAAGGACTATCTCTGTAGTAAGCTATATGGAAGGAATATCTCAATAGTGAGCTATATGGAAGGACTATCTCTGTAGTAAGCTATATGGAAGGACTATCTCTGTAGTAAGCTATGTGGAAGGACTATCTCTGTAGTAATATCTATGGAAGGACTATCTCTGTAGTAATATCTATGGAAGGAATATCTCAATAGTAAGCTATATGGAAGGACTGTCTCTGTAGTAAGCTATATGGAAGGACTATCTCTGTAGTAAGCTATATGCAACGACTATCTCTGTAGTAAGCTATGTGGAAGGACTATCTCTGTAGTAATATCTATGGAAGGACTATCTCTGTAGTAATATCTATGGAAGGAATATCTCAATAGTAAGCTATATGGAAGGACTATCTCTGTAGTAAGCTATATGCAACGACTATCTCTGTAGTAAGCTATATGGAAGGACTATCTCTGTAGTAAGCTATGTGGAAGGACTATCTCTGTAGTAATATCTATGGAAGGAATATCTCAATAGTAAGCTATATGGAACGACTATCTCTGACTGATGTTATCTATATTGACGACTATTTCTGTAGTAAAATATATTGAACGACTATTTCTGGATTAAGCTATATGGAACGACAATTTCTGAGGTAAGCTATATTTCGAAAGCTAAATATAAAGTAAACGACATTCAACGAACCTCTCTGACTAAAGTAACCTATATCGAACTATTATCTATAACTGGAGCAAACTATATTGAAAGATCATCTCTGTTTGAAGTAAACTATGTTGAAGGAATCAATATAACTGAAGTAAACTATGTTGAAGGAATCAATATAACTGAAGTAAACTAGGTTGAAGGAATCAATATAACTGAAGTAAACTATGTTGAAGGAATCAATATAACTGAAGTAAGCTATGTTGAAGTAATCAATATAACTGAAGTAAGCTATGTTGAAGGAATCAATATAACTGAAGTAAGCTATGTTGAAGTAATCAATATAACTGAAGTAAACTATGTTGAAGGAATCAAAATAACTCAAGTAAACTATGTTGAAGGAATCAATATAACTGAAGTAATCTAAGTTGAAGGAATCAAAATAACTCAAGTAAACTATGTTGAAGGAATCAAAATAACTCAAGTAAACTATGTTGAAGGAATCAAAATAACTTAAGTAATCTATGTTGAAGGAATCAATATAACTGAAGCAAACTATGTTGAAGGAATCAAAATAACTGAAGTAAACTATGTTGAAGGAATCAAAATAACTCAAGTAAGCTATGTTGAAGGAATCAATATAGCTGAAGTAATCTAAGTTGAAGGAATCAAAATAACTCAAGTAAACTATGTTGAAGGAATCAAAATAACTCAAGTAAACTATGTTGAAGGAATCAAAATAACTCAAGTAAACTATGTTGAAGGAATCAAAATAACTCAAGCAAGCTATGTTGATGGAATCAAAATAACTCAAGTAAACTATGTTGAAGGAATCAAAATAACTCAAGTAAACTATGTTGAAGGAATCAATATAACTGAAGTAAACTATGTTGATGGAATCAATATAACTGAAGTAAACTATGTTGAAGGAATTAATGTAACTGAAGTAAACTATGTTGAAGGAATTAATATCACTGAGGTAAGCTATGGTAATTGAATCAATATAACTGAAGCTGCTATATTTAACGACTATCTCTGACTGAAGTAAGCGATATAGTAAACGACTATCTCTGACTGAAGTAAGCGATATAGTAAACGACTATCTCTGACTGAAGTAAGCGATATAGTAAACGACTATCTCTGACTGAAGTAAGCGATATTGAATTTCTAGATCTAACTAAAATAAGCTATACTAAATAACTATTCCTGCGCACCAAGATATCTGCTATCCAAAACATTCAAACAATTATCAGGAAATAAAACGAACAATAAAAACAACACAAAAACACAGCTAGAGAAAGCAACTAGAAATATCTGGGACTCGCGCGCGACCAACAATAATTGAGTCATACTTTATGATTGTAACTTTTAATGCATTTTTAGTGTTCATAGTTTTTATACAAAAAGTACAGGAAGTCACATAACCAAAATGAACATGGCTAAAGTGAATTAGCTGATATGTAAATTTTGCAGTGAACAAGATGTTGCAGCCAATGTTAGGTACGGGAAATGTCTCATTATTGAATACTTTATAGACGTGAATATATTACAACGGACGCACGATTATTAGATGCGTTTGTAGAGAACGTAAGAACTCGTCACAGTCTAATTATCACTCACAGGGGTAATCAATAGGTCAGGAAATATTGATCAATAATTGAATCAAATATTTTTTTTTACTTAGAAGGGGTGAGTGGCCGAACATGTGTTTTATTCGTGGTTATTGCAAGGGAAAGTCACTCTGGATAATACGTTCGATTAGAATCTAGAGACATATTGGGGGATATCATCGGAGGAGTACTCGGAAGGAACCCGTCTTCTGCTTTACTAATAGCATGTTGGATAAGTTAGTACTGTCGCTTCTATAAGGTTTTCACATTCAAACGAATTCTCTTGTTTAGTTAGAAGGAATGGATACCGGTGAGCACAATTTCAAAATTAAGCATTTTTGTTGATAGTGGTGTGGTATATGGTGACTCCATGTAACGGGATACGTGTGGGATTAAGGGAATTCACGTTGTGGGATTAAGGATTTCCACGCTGTACAATAAGGAAACTATACGCCATGGGATAAAGGGATTCCACGTTGTGGGATGAGGGGACTCGACGTGATGGGATAAGGGGGCTCTGCGTCTTGGAATAAAGGGACTTCACGTGGTGGGGTAAAGCGGCTTCACGTGATGGGATAAAGGGACTCCACGTAGTGGGATAAGAGGACTCCACGTGGTGGAATAAGGGGACTCCACGTGGTGGGGTAAGAGGACTCTACATGGTGGGATAAGGAAACTGCACGTGATGGGATAAGAGGACTCCACGTGGTGGGATAAGGGGACTCCACGTGGTGTGATAAGGGGACTCCACGTGGTGGGATAAGAGGACTACTCGTGGTGGAATTGGGGACTTCACGCGACAGCTGGGAATAAAAACACTCCGAATTTGGAAGGTTAATATGTGGAGACCAGGTTGATCACTCTTTGTCAGTTTTTGTAGATTTGTGCACTGTTTCAGCGAGCCAGCGATTTGAAGCCTATAAATAGTATATACATAAATAAACTGCTATAAATGGGGACATATATGTGTTCTAAATGCCTGGTAATTGCTAATTGCACAGACAGTGTTCTTTGTTGCATACCAGCCCAGACTTTAGCCTAAGGACCTGAATGATAAATATCGCAAACAGACCTGACCCGTGACTGATAGAAAGCGACAATAGTAACTTTCTTCATTAATTAACTCTTCTATTTTAGTTTTTATCTGTTCTCTAGTAACTAAATTAACACTTCAACCTTTGTTCTTGCCTATTCTTTAGTCACTTACTTTGCTCTTTGATGCTTCCTCTTGTTTATTATTTAGGCACTAACTTTACTCTTTGACCTTTGCTCTAGTCTATTATTTAGTCACAAAATTTACTCTTTGATCTTTGCTCTTGTCAATTATTTGTTCACTAAACTTAGTCCTTGACCCTTGGTCTTGTCTATTATTTGGTCAATAAACTTACTTCTTGATCTTTGCTCTTGTCTATTATTTTGTCACTAAATTTACTCCTTGACCTTTGCTCTTGTCTATTATTTAGTCACTAAATTTACTCTTTGACCTTTGCTCTTGTCAATTATTTGGTCACTAAACTTACTTCTGGATCTTTGCTCTTGTCAATTATTTGGTCACTAAACTTACTTCTGGATCTTTGCTCTTGTCTATTATTTGGTCACTAAACTTACTTCTGGATCTTTGCTCTTGTCAATTATTTGGTCACTAAACTTACTTCTGGATCTTTGCTCTTGTCAATTGTTTGGTCACTAAACTTACTTCTGGATCTTTGCTCTTGTCAATTATTTTGTCACTAAATTTACTCCTTGACACTTGCTCTTGTCTATTATTTAGTCACTAAACTTACTCCTTGACCTTTGCTCTTGTTTATTATCTAGTTACAAATTTACTCTTTGACCTTTGCTCTTGTCAATTATTTGGTCACTAAACTTACTTCTGGATCTTTGCTCTTGTCTATTATTTTGTCACTAAATTTACTCTTTGACCTTTGCTCTTGTCTATTATTTAGTCACTAAACTTACTTCTGGTTTTTTGTTCTTGTCAATTATTTGGTCACTAAACTTACTTCTGGATCTTTGCTCTTGTCAATTATTTGGTCACTAAACTTACTTCTGGATCTTTGCTCTTGTCTATTATTTGGTCACTAAACTTACTTCTGGATCTTTGCTCTTGTCAATTATTTGGTCACTAAACTTACTTCTGGATCTTTGCTCTTGTCAATTGTTTGGTCACTAAACTTACTTCTGGATCTTTGCTCTTGTCAATTATTTTGTCACTAAATTTACTCCTTGACACTTGCTCTTGTCTATTATTTAGTCACTAAACTTACTCCTTGACCTTTGCTCTTGTTTATTATCTAGTTACAAAATTTACTCTTTGACCTTTGCTCTTGTCAATTATTTGGTCACTAAACTTACTTCTGGATCTTTGCTCTTGTCTATTATTTTGTCACTAAATTTACTCTTTGACCTTTGCTCTTGTCTATTATTTAGTTACAAAATTTACTCTTTGACCTTTGCTCTTGTCAATTATTTGGTCACTAAACTTACTTCTGGATCTTTGCTCTTGTCTATTATTTTGTCACTAAATTTACTCCTTGATCCTTTCCCTTGTCTAGTATTTAGTCACTAAATTTACTCTTTGACCCTTGCTGTTGTCTATTTTTTAGTCACTAAATTTACTCTTTGACCTTTGCTCTTGTCTATTATTTGGTCACTAAATTTACTCTTCGACCCTTGCTGTGCTCTTATATATGGTCACTAAATTTACACTTTGACCCTTGCTGTTGTCTATTATTTAGTTGCTAAATTTACTCTTTGACCCTTGGTGTTGTCTATTATTTGATCACTAAATGTACTCTTTGACCCTTGCTGTTGTCTATTATTTGATCACTAAATGTACTCTTTGACCCTTTCTCTTGTCTATTATTTGTTCACTAAATTTACACTTTGACCCTTGCTGTTGTCTATTACTTGATCACTAAATTTACACTTTGACCCTTGCTGTTGTCTATTATTTGGTCACTAAATTTACACTTTGACCCTTGCTGTTGTCTATTATTTGGTCACTAAATTTAATCCTTGACCCTTTCTCTTGTCTATTATTTGGTCACTAAATTTACACTCTGACCTATGCTTTTGTCTATTAATTGGACACTAAATTTACTCTTTGACCCTAGCTCTTGTCTATTATTTGGTCACTAAATTTACTCTTTGATCCTTGCTCTTGACTATTATTTGATCACTAAATTTGCCCTTTGACCCATGCTCTTGTCTATTATTTCGTCACTAAATTTACTCTTTGACCCTTGCTCTTGACTATTATTTGGTCACTAAATTTGCCCTTTGACACTTGCTCTTGACTATTATTTGGTCACTAAATTTACTCTTTGACCCTTGTCTATTATTTGGTCACTAAATTTACACTTTGGCTCTTGTCTATTATTTGGTCACTAAATTTACTCTTTGACCCTTGCCTTTTATTTGGTCACTAAATTTACTCATTGACCATTGTCAATTTTTTGGTCACTAAATTTACTCTTTGACCCTTGTCTATTATTTGGTCTCTAAATTTGCCCTTTGACCCTTGCTCTTGACTATTATTTGGTCACTAAATTTACTCTTTGACCCTTGTCTATTATTTGGTCACTAAATTTGCCCTTTGACCCTTGCTCTTGACTATTATTTGGTCACTAAATTTACTCTTTGACTCTTGACTATTATTTGGTCACTAAATTTACTCTTTGACCCTTGTCTATTATTTGGTCACTAAATTTACTCTTTGACCCTTGTCTATTATTTGGTCACTAAATTTACTCTTTGACTCTTGACTATTATTTGGTCACTAAATTTACTCTTTGACCCTTGTCTATTATTTGGTCACTAAATTTGCTCTTTGACCCTTGTCTATTATTTGGTCACTAAATTTGCTCTTTGACCCTTGCCCTTGTCTATTATTTGGACACTAAATTTACTATTAACAGTGATCTCCGCAATATGTGCCATTTTGGCACGCAAGGTTTCTGTTTTTGAGATTGTGGTTCTGCACTATGTGCCCTCTTCGGCCCGAAAGAACAATAGACAGATAGATAGAAATTAACTCTTTGACCCTTGCTCTTGTCTATTCTTTAGTCACTAAATTTACTCTTCGATACATGCTCTTGTCTATTTTTTGGTTACTAACTTGACTCATCAATCTTTATTATTGTCTGTTCACCAGTCACGCGGTGTATTTTGCTCACAACACGCCAACAAATTTACATACTTTCGACTATGGTGGGTAAGGTTTCCCCTACTGGCAAGACGCTATTGCAAGGTCTTTAATGCCTAGATTTATATTCTATAGCCCTTTCCTCTCGATGTTTTAAGTTATCGTTTATAGATTTCTCCCACATCTATTCAATATCTATTCTGTATCATTTATATATCTGCATATTGAGGCTATTAACTCAATGACACTGTGACGTAGTAATTGTTTGGACGGAAACCCATTTTGAGCATTAAGAGCGATTACCAATGTTCAGACAAAAAAACTGTTTACAATTTCCTGAAGTGAGGGTGGCACCTTAAAACAAAAATTGATGGAAATGAAATTAGATTTGTTGTAGGATCATGTGAGGAAATTACCATCACCAACGTGCTACAGTTGATGTGCAACACTTTTAGGAGAAATGGGCTGGATAAGGGCCACTGCTAATATCGCAAGCTGATGTGTCTGAATGTGCCAGATTTATGGCTAACCTCGAGCCTAATAGTTGATAGATGGCAGTGTCGTGGCTTTATGCGGAAAAAAAAGAATAGGAATGGCAAAATGTAATGATAATGACATGGAAAATTTACTAACATCAAAACAAATAACACCAGGGCTAAAACTAAGAATAGCAAAATGTTATATCTTCTCAATATTCATGAGTGGTGCAGAAATATGGACATTAGACAAGAAATCAGAACAGAAATTGAAGCCTTTAAAATATAAATTTGTAGATGAATAGGAAGAACTGGATGGAAAGAAAAGAAAACAAACCATGAAGTTTTAAAACAACTAAAAATGAAAAGAGAACTACTAAACACAATTAAAACAAGGCAAACGAGATTTTTGAGGTATGTTAACACAACAGCCTACTAAAAGTAATCTTAGAAGGGAAAAAAACAAGGTAAAAGATGCAAAGGCAGAACAAGACTAACATGGACGAGTAACATCAAAAGATGGACAAGTCAGGCTATGACAACTTGCACCACCAAAGCAAGAGACAGCGAAATAGCGCTCCGTTGTAGCCAACCTTCGCTGTGGAGATGGCACTCAATGATGATGATAACTCTATGCAATATCAGATGATATTTCATATCTTAGTATGTGTCTGTGCTGGCCATGGTACATATCTTAGTGTATTTCCGTGCTAGCCATGGCTCATATCTTAATGTGTTTCTGTGCTAGACATGGTTCATATCTTAGAGTGTTTCTGTGCTACCATGGCTCATATCTTAGCTTGTGTGTGTGTTTGTGTGTGTGTGTGTGTGTGCTAGCCATGGCTCGTATCTTGGTGTGTGTCATGTTAGTCATATCTCATATCTTGGTGTGTCCGTGTTAATCATGTCTCATATCTTTATGTGTGTCTGTGTTTAGTCATATCTCATATTTGAGTGCATGTCCATGTTAGGCATGTGTCATATCTTTGTATGTGCATGTCTATGTCAGCCATATCTCATACCTTTGTGTGCATGTCTATGTTAGTCATGTGTCATATCTTTGTGTGTGCATATCTATGTCAGTCATATCTCATATCTTTGTGTGTGCATATCTATGTCAGTCATATCTCATATTTTTGTGTGCATGTCCATGTTAGTCATGTGTCATATCTTTACGTGTATGTCTGTGTTAGTTATATCTCATATCTTGGTGTGTGTCAGTGTTAGTCATGACTCATATCGTTGTGTGCATGTCAGTGTTAGTCACATCTCATATCTTTGTGTGTGCATGTCTGTGTTAGTCACCACTAGTGTAATGAGTTACAAGAAATGTTAGACATTATAGTGGAAGAAAGCAAAAAGAAATGACTTAGCTCTAATAGCAAAACGTCAGAGGTAATGGTAACAACAAAGAAAAAGACATCACCTCAGTGCAAAATAAAAACAAGTGGAACAATATTAAAACAGGTAAATGAATTTAAATATTTGGGAACTTTGTTAACCTCAGACGGAAGATGTGCAAAAGAGGTAAGATGCAGAATGGCTCAGGCAAAAGCAGCTTTCCAAAAAATGAGGAAGATACTATGCAATCCATTTTTGACAATAGAAACTAGAAAATAAGTTCTTAAATGTTATGTAGAGCCAGTCTTAACATATGGATGTGAATCATGGACAATAGGACAACAAACAAGAAAATCACTGGAGTCTGTAGAAATGTGGTTTTACAGAAGAATGTTGAGTGTACCATGGACAGCTAAGAAGAGAAATGAAGATGTTCTGAGAGAGGTCAAAGCAAAAAGAGAGTTAATATCCAATATTAGGAAGAAACAATCATCATTTTTTGGCCATGTAATGAGAAGAGAACAATTGGAATATATTGTAACAACTGGAAACTTTGAGGGACAAAGAGATAGAGGGAAGAAAAGAGAAAAGATACCAGACAGCTTAAGAGAATGGCTTGGCAGAAGTTCAACAACAGAAATGATAAATAGCAGCCGAGATCGAAAGTTGTGGAGAGACATGATCACCTACTCCAGTAGACCCCGTACTTGATGATGATGATTCTCCATTTGAATTATTCTGTTCTCTATTCGAACTATCATATTCTCTATTGGTATTATTTTATTCTCTTTTAAAATGATTCTTTTATTTATTCGAAATATTCTCTGATAAATCCTCTTACACGTTGTTCATCATCTTCTTCGTATTCCTCTTTCCCTTCTCCTCTTCCTCTGCGTCCATCCACCACTTCTTCTTTTCATGTCCCTCCCTTGAACATTCGTTACTTTGTCGTTTATAACAAGATGCCACATTTGCATTATTCAGCCCAACAATTCCGTCTTCAGCATTACATTTCTGGTCCAGGATTGCCTTCCCTCTCAATCTCAAAGCGAGCCCATGTTGAGTAGTCCATTCCCGCAGTCTGGCCGGCATGAGCTGAAGTAGGATCTGGGTCATATGTCGCTGTCGACGTGACGCAAGTTGTCAATTATAGATCACTGACTAGGTGACGTCAGACGTCCGTGAGCGCAACCTCTATTTTATAGGAAGGGTAGAAAGATGGCGGAACACTGGTTTACATTCAGAGTATGATTCGTTACAATCTTTTCCGACTTACTCTTCTGAACTCCAATCTGAGCAAAGAACACTCACAAGAGTTTTCAACCAAGTCCGGTCGGAGCGTAGAAAGCTCACAAAGATCTCAATCAATTCCGGTCGGAACATAGAACACTCACAAGAGATCTCAACCAAGTCCGTTCGGAGCATAGAACACTCACAAGAGATCTCAACCAAGTCCGTTCGGAGCATAGAACACTCACAAGAGATCTCAACCAAGTCCGTTCGGAGCATAGAACACTCACAAGAGATCTCAACCAAGTCCGTTCGGAGCATAGAACACTCACAAGAGATCTCAACCAAGTCCGGTCGAAGCATACAACACTCACATGAGATCTCAACCCTGTCCGGTCGGAACATAGAACACTCACAAGAGATCTCAACCAATTCCGATCAGAGCATAAAACACTCACAAGAGATCTCAACCCAGTCCTGTCGGAACATAGAACACTCACAAGAGATCTCAACCCAGTCCGGTCGAGGGCAAACATAGACAACTCTCGCCTGGACCTTTCAGCCTGTATCATTCCGTCATGCATGGTTCGTCGCTATGTCCCCAATGGTCTGCCTGTTCTTCGTTTACGGTGGTGTCCATGTTAATTCTAGGTGCGGGTGCCTGGTATTCGTTACAATATTTTCACCATTATGATTTTGACTTTCTTCAACACTTGTGAGATACCGACTATATCACGATACAACTCGCATTTACTGTATTTAGAATTATGCGAAATGACTAATAACTAAAAATGACTTAAATGACTAAAAATTCGGGTAATATTACCTGCTACTATGAAGTAAACAGTACAACATGCAGCTGCCCTGCAGGTATCCTCGGGAGAGTAAAAGACTAAGGGAGGGTACCCTGAAATAAAACAATTCCACTGCCTTGTGAGTGAAACGTTTTAGTCAAAGGCTAGCGGAGTCAACTGTAAACAAACCGACGGAAGGCAAGAGAAAACCACCGTCGTAATTTATTTGTACAATCATGAATCGCCACAAAGGAAAAGAGTTCTTAAATGTTATGTAGAGACAGTCTTAACATTGGATGTGAATCCTGGACAATAGGACTACAGACAATGAAATTATTAGAGTCTCTAGAAATGTGGTTTTGCAGATGAATGCTGAGAATATCATGGACGCTAAGAAGAGTAATGAAAACGTTCTGAAAGAGGCTAAAGCAAAAAGAGAGCTAATTTCCAATATTAGGAAGACACAATCATCATTTTTTGGCATGTAACGAGAAGAGAACAGTTTGAATATATTGTGACAAGTGGGAAAATTGAGGGACGAAGAGATAGAAGGAAGCAAAGAGAAAAGATACCAGACAGCTTAAGAGAATGGCTTGGCGGAAAGTCAACAACAGAATGATAAATAACTGAGATCGCAAGTTGTGGAGATACATGATCACCTACGCCAGCAGGTCCGGTACTTGATGATGATGATGATAAAATGACTAATGTATCGGTTTTTCGTGATTTTTTGCTACATTCGTTGGAGCGAATCCGGCATTGTGGGTGCATCCATGGTTGTATGTACTACGTCATCATGATAGACGATCGTATATCGCTAAACCGCCCGTACGCTTGTAATTAAATGCTAGATGATATGGTCTTGTTCGTAAATTTGCAGCACTCGTGCGACTCTCGGACCATCATGTTAGTCACGTAGGATGTTGTATAAATCTAAGAGAGCTACGAGTAGTTCGGGTGTAGACTTGTGAACCAGTTTATCGTTTCTCACTCCGGGTCTTGCTGGAGAAGAGATCTGAACGCTTATGGACCGTTGTTCGATGTGCAATGAGGTTAACCAGATGAGTAACACACTTATGCAAGATACAAAATCAATCTATTAAACTATACACTTTGTCGTTTATTGCATTCGACAGCTTCCCCATAACATCATTAATATATTTTGTCGTTTAATCAACAGAATGCACTCCAAAAACGCAGACGGCTTCTCGACATTTCGTTTTGCTGTATCGAGCCAAGAATCGGCTTCTCATTTTCTTCAGGTATCGATATTGATATCGTTTACAGAATCGCGAGTTGAGCTACATTCTCATCTTTGTGTAATCATCTATGTCGATACTCCTTGTTTGAGAATATGATCTATAATCGCATACTGTTTGTTTCTCTGTATGTGGCTGATAGTTTCTGACGTCATACTTAGTGTTTTAATTCGTCAGCAGTTTATATGGAACAAATAGTTGCTAATATACTTAAGTACACACACACACACACACATGACTAAAATACTGTGGACTTTTAATTAAAAAATAAATAAAGGATACAGTGCTACCTCGATTTTGCTCCCCCCCCCCCGCCCCCCCCCCCTTCCCCCTTTTTCCATAGAACTCACCTTACCTGCTTTTTTTTTTTTTTTTTTTTTTTTTTTTTTTTTTTTTTAGAAATTAGCATTTGCCGCTGCGCTGTAGAGAAATCAACAAACATGAGAAAACAAGAAGTAAAATTAAATATTTCTATTCAATTACCATTACTTTTCTTTTTATTAACTTATCATAACTTTCCTCTTTATTCAGTTATCATCACTTCCTTTATATCCAATTACCATCACTCACATTAGTGAGATTCGATGTCTAGCTCTCTCTGGTTAGTGAGATTCGTTGTCTAGCTGTCTCTGGTTAGTGAGATTCGATGTCTAGCCCTCTCTGGTTAGTGAGATTCGATGTCTAGCCCTCTCTGGTTAGTGAGATTCGATGTCTAGCCTTCTCTGGTTAGTGAGATTCGATGTCTAGCCCTCTCTGGTTAGTGAGATTCGATGTCTCTGCGCTGTAGAGAAATCAACAAACATGAGAAAACAAGAAGTAAAATTAAATATTTCTATTCAATTACCATTACTTTTCTTTTTATTAACTTATCATAACTTTCCTCTTTATTCAGTTATCATCACTTCCTTTATATCCAATTACCATCACTCACATTAGTGAGATTCGATGTCTAGCTCTCTCTGGTTAGTGAGATTCGTTGTCTAGCCCTCTCTGGTTAGTGAGATTCGATGTCTAGCCCTCTCTGGTTAGTGAGATTCGATGTCTAGCCCTCTCTGGTTAGTGAGATTCGATGTCTAGCCCTCTCTGGCTAGTGAGATTCGATGTCTAGCCCTCTCTGGCTAGTGAGATTCGATGTCTAGCCCTCTCTGGTTAGTGAGATTTGATGTCTAGCCCTCCGGGAAAGCAACGAAAAACGGGATGTACTGTGTGAGAGTGCGCACGTTAAAGAACCCATTGCCGCTAAAAGTCGAAAAGAGAAAGCAAACAATTGTTGCGGAAATTTACTCATGCCGGAAACGGATGTGTCTAACCGAAAGGCCGCAAACTAGCAATCATCATCATCAAGTACCATGCCTGCTGACGTAAGTGATCATGTCTCTCCTCAACTTTCGATCTCGACAGTTACTTATCATTTCTGTTGCTGACTTTCTGCCAAGCCACTCTCTTAAGTTGTCTGGTATCTTTTCTCGTTGCTTCCCTCTACCATTTCTGTTGTTGACCTTCTGTCAAGCCATTCCTTTAAGCTGTCTGGTATCTTCTCTCATTGTTTCCCTCTATCTCTTCGTTCCTGAATGTTCCCTGGTGCCATAATATATTCCAGCGGTTCCTTTCTCATTCCATGGCCAAAAAATGTTGATTGTTCTTTTACCAATTTTGGAAATTTGTATCTTTTTTGGCCTCTTTCAGCAGAACGTTTTCATTATTCTTCTTAGCTGTCAATGGTATTCTCAACAATCTTCTGTAAAATCACCTTTCTACATCCTCCGGTGATTTTCCTGTCTTTTGTCCTATTGTCCACGATTTACATACATATATTAAGACTGGCTCTACATAACATTTAAGAACTCATTTTCTTGTTTCTTTTGTCAAAAATGGGTTGGACTGTATCTTCCACATTTTTTTGGAAAGCTGCTTAGAAAGCTTTTGGCAAACTAGCGATACAATACGCTAGCGCCAACTTAACGGCTAACAAGAACTGCTGCTATCTTAATTTACCTTACAATTATAATGACACCACCTACCCGTTTCTGACATCACCAAACCTTACACTTACATTGCGCACTGATGCCATTTGTCATTGTCTTCTTTTTAAATTCGTCATCTCAGTTTAAAAAAAAAAAAAAAATTCAGGCAATGCTTATTTCCATTGATGTATTTTGCGTGTGTTTGCATGCGATTGTTTGCGTGTACGGGTTATTTTTAAACCAAGTCTGCGAATGTCTAAATTATTGACTAGACTTAGGAAAATCAGCAAGGTAGAGTGATTTTGTTGTTTCCCATTGCGAAACATGTTGGCCAATAAATCAGTTCCCAATATATATATTTTCCTCCGATACTCGTTACCCAATGTGTCACTCCATTTGTTACCTCCGCCGTTCACTTTTACTGCCCGACACGGTTCATTCCAATGTCCCACCCTTTCCCAATTTTAACATCAGTTCCGCCCCCTATTTAATATAGTTAAAACTTCACGTAATAAGTGGACCCACAAATCAGAACGACGTTACGGCGCAAAGGCCCTCAACAGAAACAAACATACAACACAAGTACAAATATTTGCATATTTGTTTATATATATATATATATATATATATATATATATATATATATATATATATATACATACTTACTACAATGATCTCTTACAACAGAGATCTTCTCACTACAACAGAATATATTCTCATAGAGCAAAGATGTGCAACATACTACAACAACGCACTATCTCTTACAACAGAGATGATCTACCCAATACAACTGAGTATATTCTCATACAACAATGATGTACAACTTACTACAAACAAAATATACATGTTAACAACGACCTTCCCTTGACTACCAAACAAAAATTCTCGAAGAAATCAATCACAACAAACAATTGGCGAACATGCAACAATCTTTCCGATACTGATTTGAAGGAAATCTGATCTCACTTCATCTCGTCTCTTTGCTTCCGCGAAGATGCTGACACACGCATCTGATCTTTTACAGCTCATTAACCATCTACTCATCTGTCATGGCATAACGTCAGAACCAGTCAATGGTTGTGGCCAATGGAGAGTTGTCAAACGGTTGAAAGGACACGACACGAATCAATAATTATAGACTAATTTGCTGTTTACGTAGCAGAGCTCACATTTATTTCATTCCTGAAGGTGCCAAATATTTTTGTTAAACATAATGTGAAGTTACCACATGCAAAAATTCTCAGTAGCTTGATTGTAATACAATTGCCTTGTTTGCAATATCAGTTATACTTGGAGCATGTGGTTCGGATGTACCGTACATTCTAAGACAATATGGTGGCAGTTATCATACATTCTTAGACAATATGGTGGCAGTTAACATACATTCTTAGACAATATGGTTGCAGTTATCATACATTCTTAGACAATATGGTGGCAGTTAACATACATTCTTAGACAATATGGTGGCAGTTAACATACATCCTTAGTCATTGGTTATTGGTTATGGAAGGCCTCGGCATCACTGCAAACGAATTAAAATCCATAATTGCTCAACCGCCCGTGCCAGTGGAATCATCCGAATTACTAACTCAACTCCCAAACAAAGAAAGGCAACTGTAGTCCCCATCGTAGCAGTCTCAGCATACGCTAAAAGACATAAGGCGAAACTGCACAGAAAGCGAACACAAACAACTGTTCCCTGTCATACGATATCATCATTCATCTTAAACAAATGGAATATCGAAACGTGATCAAAACGGATAAGACACACAGCTCACGGTGTGCACAGATCACTTAACTCAGTAGCTCCTGCAACAAGCCGGACTTGGAATATGAGGAAACTGCAACAATGAACGCTTTTCAGACATAGCCTTCAATGGTTCCTTCCGTCTATCTAATTCTTAGACAAAATGGTGGCAGTTATCAAGAAAAGGACAAAACAAAATATTGACGTTCCAGCTGACATTTAACGTTTGTTCTTCTTGCCGTTCACTCGTTAAACGACAGTGAGTGTGTTGTGTCGCTAGTTTATCCCAACTTTTGCGACAGCTCTGTCTTTAGGCTAGACATAAGATCTCACTTCTCGAAGATGACTAGACATGAGATCTCACCACTCGAAGATGGCAAGACATGAGATCTCACTACTCGAAGATGACTAGACATAAGATCTCACTACTCGAAGATGACTAGACATGAGATCTCACCACTCCAAGATGGCAAGACATGAGATCTCACTACTCGAAGATGGCTAGACATGAGATCTCACCACTCCAAGATGGCAAGACATGAGATCTCACTACTGCAAGATGGCTATACATGAGATCTCACTACTCGAAGATGACTAGACATGAGATCTCACCACTCCAAGATGGCAAGACATGAGATCTAACTACTGCAAGATGGCTAGACAAAAGATCTCACTACTCGAAGATGACTAGACATGAGATCTCACTACTCCAAGATGGCAAGCCATGAGATCTCACTACTGCAAGATGGCTAGACAAGAGATCTCACTACTCGAAGATGACTAGACATGACATCTCACCACTCCAAGATGGCAAGACATGAGATCTCACTACTCCAAGATGGCAAGACATGAGATCTCACTACTGCAAGATGGCTAGACATGAGATCTCACCACTCCAAGATGGCAAGACATGAGATCTCACTACTGCAAGATGGCTAGACAAGAGATCTCACTACTCGAAGATGACTAGACATGAGATCTCACCACTCCAAGATGGCAAGACATGAGATCTCACTACCGCAAGATGGCTAGACAAGAGATCTCACTACTCGAAGATGACTAGACATAAGATCTCACCACTCGAAAATGGCAAGACATGAGATCTCACTACTCGAAGATGGATAGACATGAGATCTCACCACTCCAAGATGGCTAGACATGAGATCTCACTACTCGAAGATGACTAGACATGAGATCTCACCACTCCAAGATGGCAAGACATGAGATCTCACTACTCCAAGATGGCAAGACATGAGTTCTCACTACTCGAAGATGGCTAGACATGAGATCTCACTACTCAAAGATGGCTAGACATGAGATCTCACTACTGCAAGATGGCTAGACAAGAGATCTCACTACTCCAAAATGGCTAGACATGAGATCTCACTACTCCAAGATTTGCTAGACATGAGATCTCATTGCTCCAAGATGGCTAAACAAGAGATCTCACTGCTCCAAGATGGCTAGACAAGATATCTCATTGCTCCAAGATGTTAAGACATGAGATCTCACTGCTCCAAGATGGCTAGACAAAAGATCTCACTGCTCCAAGATGGCAAGACATGAGATCTCACTACTCCAAGATTTGCTAGTCATGAGATCTCACTGCTCCAAGATGGCAAGACATGAGATCTCACTGCTCCAAGATGGCTAAACAAGAGATCTCACTACTCCAAGATTTGCTAGTCATGAGATCTCACTACTCCAAGATGGCAAGACTTGATATCTCACTGCTCCAAGATGGCTAGACAAGAGATCTCACTACTCCAAGATGGCTAGACAAAAGATCTCACTGCTCCAAGATTGCTAGACAAGAGATCTCATTGCTCCAAGATGGCTAGACATGAGGTCGCATTGCTCCAAGATGGCAAG
Source organism: Megaustenia siamemsis (assembly GCA_032433765.1). Classification (NCBI taxonomy): domain Eukaryota; kingdom Metazoa; phylum Mollusca; class Gastropoda; order Stylommatophora; family Ariophantidae; genus Megaustenia; species Megaustenia siamemsis. The sequence continues at coordinate 182,946,413 of JAVIAB010000092.1, forward strand.
ACATGAGATCTCACTGCTCCAAGACGGCAAGACATGAGATCTCACTGCTACAAGATGGTTAAACATGAGATCTCACTGCTCCAAGATGGCTAGACATGAGGTCGCATTGCTCCAAGATGGCAAGACATGAGATCTCACTGCTCCAAGATGGCAAGACATGAGATCTCACTGCTCCAAGATGGTTAAACATGAGATCTCATTGCTCCAAGATGGCAAGACATGATATCTCACTGCTCCAAGATGGCTAGACATGAGATCTCACTGCTCCAAGCAGTAAGTTTTTTTTCACAGTGGACTGGCATTAATTTACAAAACCGTTCATGTTAAAAAAAGAAATCATTGATTGAGTTATTTGCGGGTCATCATCATTGCACTCCGAACATGGCCATAGGTGCTCTGATCCCCTCCTTTGCAAGTCCTGGAGTGTCAGCGACTGATGACTCCAGTTCTGTGAGGTTGATAAGTTTGCTTATACGTCCACTAAGTTTCTAGTTTCAGACTGTGCCCATCTTAACTCTCATCTCTTTTATTCGAAGAAGTGACGTGGATTCATGGTTGTCAAAGTCCTATGCCCTACCCACATCTTGGAAGGCATTGATGATGTCCGCCCGATCCATTGATTGACCGTCTTCAACGATACCTCAGGTAGCCAACCTGTCAACTCTTTTATTTCCCCGTACTCCCGCACGTCTAGGGACGAAGACAAGGGTGACACTACATATTTTCGGCTTCTGCAGTAAATCTATCCATTTCAGTAAATCTAATCTAACCATTTCAGTAAATCTACCCATTTCAGTAAATCTACCCATTTCAGTAAATCTACCTATTTCTTGTGTACAGATCCCACCCCCACTTTTTTATCATGCTCATCGAATCATTCAGTATGCATGTGTGGGTGTAGTCTTCTGACTCTAACCAGATCAATGCCCTGGTCACTGCCATCATCTCAATCGTCACTCTACCCATGGTCATATCGTATGTACCACTGCCTTCTTTGATTATTCTGCCTGCCGAGCATGATGTCAGTGCCCATGAACTCCTTTGGTGTCGTATTACGGATGTCTGGAGAGATGACCGCATCTTTCTCATCGGTGTTATCCCAGATGAGACCGTTGACCTCCGCAGTGACAACAGCTGAGTTCTGCCCCAACAAATCCTGTCCAGCGTGACAATGCACAGCACAACAACCATTGATATACATCTTCAGGTAATGAATAAATGGGCATTTTAAAAAAAATCACGTCTGCTAATTGTTCGGGGACGTATTCGTGTGCATGTGGGTTCTACATATAAAATATATCTCAAAGAACTAGATAAGCTACTTACATTCATCATATACAGAAGTCATGCCGCAGACTCCATATTAATAGTTGAGTATGAAGATGATCTACTGAAAATGAATGTCATTATTGTGATGGAAGCTAATGGTCGCGACAAAGAAATAAAATTGCTAAAATGTTCAATTAAAGTAAATGAGACAGTATTAAAATAGCTCAGCTGACGAACGATGCCAATTTCAGTTGGTAGATTCACAACATGAGTACGGTGCAAAACAGTTTTGTGTGTAAAGGCTGCATTCCAACAGATTAAAATAAAATATACTCTTTTTTTTTTCTTCCGTTCAACTCCCTATAAAGAATATGTCTTCAACAAACACTATCCAAGCCGTTCTGTTTCTTGTAGTTCTCTTACGCTCATTCCGTGTATTCCCCATCCTCTTCATCTCTGTTTCCACTTGTCTTTTCAAATTATATTTTGGCTTTCTTCTGTGTCTCCTCCCATAGGGGTTAAAAAAAAAGAGGTGAAAATATTCTCATTTGGTTTCCGCAGTGTTTCCTATCCAGCGCCATCATCTTTGTCTTATTTCTGTCCACTGGCATTTGTTAGGTACCTTCACATAGATCTATGTCAGTGTTCTGTCTGCTCCATACTTTTATTTTGCACATGGATTTAAAAGATGGAAAGTCTGTATCTTTATGATTGTCATTTTTGTTGTTCTCCATGTTTAATAGCCATATAATGGGTCTGATTTAACAATGACGTTGAACAGTTATATTTGTGTATGTAAATTATTTCCTTCTAGTGAAATACAGGCTTCTCTTGCTTTTGTATATCTTTATTTCATTCTGGGAAGAGAGAAAACATATTATGCAACCCATTTTTGACAAGCAGACAAGACAAAAAGTTCTGTAGTATTTTTATATAGAGCCAATCTTGACAAATGGAAGCGAATCATGGACAATCGCACAACAGTCACAATTTTCTTGGTGACCACACAAGTGTGGTTTTACAGAAGAATGTCGAGAATACCGAGGACAGCAAACAAGAATAATGAGGACGATCTGAGAGAGGTGAACACAAAGAGGTAACATGTTGCACATTTCAGACAATCCTCGTGTTGGCCATTTACTGGCAAGTTAAGAGCTGGTCTACATGGAGACAGCAGGAGGAAAATGAGTACAGAAGAGATAGAGAGAAATAGAGTGGATTAATGCAACACAGTTAAAGGGGGTAGTTTGGTAGGAAGTCAACGACTGTATAGATAGAACGTTGTCGAGAGACACGATTAACTACGCCAACAAGCAACGCAATTGATGATCATGCGACCTGTACCGTCTTAGAGCTGAGCAACGAGCAAGCATCTTGTCGTGGCTATATCATTTTATTCAATTTCGTTTCGGGCCGAAGATGACACCTAGGATGGAAGTCATAGTCCTCCGCGATTAACAATCTGCTGCTAGTTCTTGTAGCTATTGCGTAGTCCCATAGTTGAGCCTTCCCTAGTAATTGTTCGGCGTAGCGATTCTCTAGGTCTGCCTTGTTTTCTGTAGATGGTTTCCACTTGAATGTCCAACGAAGAAGTCTTTCTTCATTCATTCTCAGCACATGACCGATGTATTTCCTCATTCATTCTCAGCACATGACCGATGTATTTCCTCATTCATTCTCAGCACATGACCGATGTATTTCCTCATTCATTCTCAGCACATGACTGATGTATTTCCTCATTCATTCTCAGCACATGACTGATGTATTTCCAACTCCTCCTTCTTATAAAGCTCGACACGTTAATCTTGTTTTTTATCCATCTTTTATCAGTTCATCTTTTATCAGTTCATCTTAAATGTATTCTTTCCAGCTTATGTTGGAGATCGTTAGAAGACATTTATTTTGAAAGGTATTTAATGTTTCATTGCGAGAGTCTTGATGGATTTCCAACTTTCATATCCATATGTTAGCACTGGTATCACGTCCGTATGTTAGCACTGGCATCACGTCCGTATGTTAGCACTGGTATCACGTCCGTATGTTAGCACTGGTATCACGTCCGTATGTTAGCACTGGTATCACGTCCGTATGTTAGCACTGGTATCACGTCCGTATGTTAGCACTGGTATCACGTCCGTATGTTAGCACTGGTATCACGTCCATATCTTAGTACTGGTATCACGTCCGTATGTTAGCACTGATATCACGTCCATATCTTAGTACTGGTATCACGTCCGTATGTTAGCACTGGTATCATGTCCGTATGTTAGCACTGGTATCACGTCCATATCTTAGCACTGGTATCACGTCCGTATGTTAGCACTGGTATCATGTCCATATGTTAGCACTGGTATCACGTCCATATGTTAGCACTGGTATCACACAATAGTTGAACAGTTTAAGTTTTGTTTGTTTACTAAATTTGAATCTCCAGACGTTCGTTAGCTTGTCGAAAGCATTTGATGCTATAGCTCGTTTCAAATCATGTGCCCAACTTTTAAAATCGATATCTTTTTAATCTCTTTTTGTAATTTTTTCAAAATTTGCATGTAAAGTTATAATGATTAGAACCCAACAGGGAATTAATTTCATTAAAAAAAAAAACATTTGGTTATTATTGTTGCTTATTTGATTTATATAAATTTATAACGACCCATTGATGTAGTCAAAACTTAATGTTTACAGTATTTTAAGTTAAAAATAGCGATTAAAAATCCATACACGGTACAATTGACGTTTTTGCACGCATTCCACGTGGGCTTTCTGACACAATTAGACACTTGTAGAAAACACGAGGCATTGTGTGTTCCATTTCCGTTCATTCAGCGGCGAAGCCGTCCTCGAACTGAGCAGACAATAATTCTCCTGGTGTTTTGTCTTATTAGGTTATTTCCCCATTACGGCCACGCCTTTACCTAGTGAAAATTAATCATAGACCAGCAACTACGGTAATTTCTATTCTTTAGGGGTTCACAATTTACAATTTTGACAAACATCAAAGAAATATCGCCGCTTTAAGAAAACTGCAGCTGCAAGATATTTGTTAAATATACATTTAAAGGGTCTTTTGCATTCTAATAACATTTGGAAAATTTCAAAAGTTTTTAACAAACGGTTAGAGAGTAATAGCGTTTTGAAGTTGGGCACATGATTTGAAACGAGCTATAGTGCGAAGCGTGTCATGATTTCTGATGTTATGTCTCCATCACTGGACATTTTTGCTGCCCAGGCAGGTAACATTTGTAACTTTCTGTAATCATCATCATGCGCCATACCGGTTGGCGTAGGCGATCATGACCTTCCACAATCTTCTATCCACCGTGCATCTATTCAATTGTGTTGTTAACTGTTTTCCATACCATGACACCAAGCTATGTAGTATCTTCTCGGTTTGTCGTCTGCGATTTCTCTTTCCCTGTATTTTGCATGTTGAACTAACTATTCCACCTTTCCTCTTCTCATGATGGGCCCGACAAATGTTGTTTGTTTCTATCTGATGTGTTTTAGGAGCTCCCGTTTTGTGTTGGTCTCTTTGAGAATTTCCTTGTTTGTCTTTTTAGCTGTTCGGGGAACTTTCAACATTCTTCTGAGAAATCCCATCTTTGTGGCATCTAATTATCATTTAATTTGTTTGCTTAATGTCCATGATCCGCTTCCATAAGTCTTTTTGTAATGCCAGTGTTAATTATCGTTGCTTATGTTCTCAAGCTAGATTTGTTTTTTGATATCGAATAAATTTAAAAAATAATAAATTATCGATGATAAGTGTGAAATAATCAGTTGAACATGTGTAGATACAAATCCTACTGTAATGCATTGTAAAGGAAATGTCAAATGATAACTAGTAAACTGCTGGAACCATCGTATGCACAATGTAACGTCTGACAAACAGTTCTTAATACCGACATGTATTCGGTATAAACTTCTCCCTTTCAGATGACCTGTCCGATAATAGAATCAAGGAAATTGTAATGCATTCACAAATGTTTGCCGATGTTTATAAATGATATCTCATCTTTGGTAAATTAAAAATTGTTGAAATTACATATTTATATTTATATTGTCAACCATGTGTCACAATTTGTTCCCTCCTATCCGGAAATTAGGAAAGATTTTTTTTTTTCAGGATATATTCTTCCTCTTCTACTGCGATCATAGCTCATTCAGAGTAGGATTCCGGACTTTCTTATGAAGGCAGCTGTCTAGTTGATTCGGTTGCCCCATATAGTTTCTCTTCCAGGGAGGTGGGTGTGGACCACATTGTTCATCTCAGGTCTATGTTTTCAGGATATATAAATATATAGTAAGCTTCACTTAATTACCATATATGGGTTTTATAGACCACATTGTCCTTCTCAGGTCTGTGTTTTCAGGATATATAAATATATAGTAAGCTTCACTTAATTACCATATATGGATTTTATAGACCACATTGTGGTAGCAATCACCAGGCCGTTCAAAATGTGCATTTCAGTTTTCTCTTCAGAAAATCCTGAACGAACTTGCACATCATGAACGTCGAATTTCAGACGCGCTGACACCGGCCAAAGTTTGTGAACGCACTATATGTCAAGTGTTGGGTTAATACTTCCGTGACAGAAACGTTTACAGCAGGTCAGATATGAAGAACACAATTTTCCAGAACACGGTCACGAGGAAAACTGGACGTTTGTGAAACAATCCAGAAAGATTATCTTTAATGACGTGACGACATCACGGGAAACGAGAATGACATGAAACATTTCCATGTGTAATTGAGAATGATTACAACCAACAGAACAAGATGGCGTCCTGCTTGAATTGACTTTTCTCGTCAATTGGAGCTGTCCATTGTCATTTATAGATCAGCTTCAAGTCGGTCTCTCTTGTTTGTGTCAGCTCCAGCAAGACTAGATGTAGTCATGGACAACCTGGGTACAGAGATCGGTATCTGATCACCAGAAGTGTCCTCTCATTCAATAAGCGACTTCTTCTTCTTTCCTTCCTCGTTTGCCTTTCAGCGTCGAGGCGAGATATAATTTGCAGTCTGTTGCTCTTCTGTTAGCTTCTGACATGTTTCTTAGTACTTCTAATGTTCCATCGATCAATCTTTTTCGTGGTCGACCTTTAGGTCTGGTGTTCTCGCAACGTTTGTTGAAGGCTCATTGTGTTGTGTTTTGATCTTTCTGCCTTGTCACGTGTCCAAACCATTTTATCTGTTGTTTCCTTATATATTCTATGGCGGGGGCTATTCCTAGCTTTTTTTCAGTTCTTCATTTCTGATCTTATCTCTCAGACTGTTTCCTGTCATTCGTCTAACACATGTCATCTCTGTAGAGGTTATTTTCCTTATTGATCTTGCATCTAGAGTTAGCACAACGTTGAGATTAAGATTATATTGTAGAGTTTCCGTTTTGTCTCTAGAGTTATTTCCTTGTTGGACAATAGTGGTGATAGCTTCCAATGATTTGACAAGCTTTGTTGCGTCTTGAGTCTACCTCTGCTGTTTGTGAATAAACTTCCTAGGTATATGAATTCCTCTACTTGTTTGTACATAGCACACACTATGTATAAGCGACTTGGTCTCTTTAATTTAATGTGTTTTCATTCTAAAAGAAACGGACCTACTAGGGCAGTGACTCACATAGGTCGCCACGCTATCAGATTCTCAGTTTTAATTAAAACTCTTTCCGTACAGAAGCTTTTTATCGGCGCAAGGGAAGAGATTTTAAAGACAAAATTGTTCATGGTTTTAAGAATCGATCTACATATTTATATTTATCTAACATATAACATATTATATATGAATGTTTAGATAATTGCACAAGGTATTAGATTTCACCAATATCAAGATGATACAAGACATGTAAAAAGAATATGGTTTGATGGCGTTCACACTAATCAAATTGAGCGTGGCGAACTATGTGGCGAAACGTACGTTGCCGAAATCGGCATGGCACACAGTGTGGCGAAACGTGCGGAAGGAGTTAAATGCATCAAAATGTGTGATTTTAATTTACAGTCTGCCTGCCTAGTTTCCTGAACCATCAATTCCTGCCGTGCCCGTTGACAATAACAATAACAATAACGAGAACAATAACACGATGACTTTGGTTGCGTTCTTCTAAATTGTGTTTTTACTTTAAAGTCACTATGTATGAGGTGTTGTAAGAAACACTAACTTTATTTTAATGTATGTGAGTAGTTGTAAGAAACACTAACTTTATTTTACTGTATGTGAGTAGTTGTAAGAAACACTAACTTTATTTTAATGTATGTGAGTAGTTGTAAGAAACACTAACTTTATTTTAATGTATGTGCGGTGTTGTAAGAAACACTGACTTTATTTTAATGTATGTGAGTAGTTGTAAGAAACACTAACTTTATTTTAATGTATGTGAGTAGTTGTAAGAAACACTAACTTTATTTTAATGTATGTGAGTAGTTGTAAGAAACACTAACTTTATTTTAATGTATGTGAGTAGTTGTAAGAAACACTAACTTTATTTTACTGTATGTGAGTAGTTGTAAGAAACACTAACTTTATTTTACTGTATGTGAGTAGTTGTAAGAAACACTGACTTTATTTTACTGTATGTGAGTAGTTGTAAGAAACACTGACTTTATTTTACTGTATGTGAGTAGTTGTAAGAAACAATAACTTTATTTTACTGTATGTGAGTAGTTGTAAGAAACACTGACTTTATTTTACTGTATGTGAGTAGTTGTAAGAAACACTGACTTTATTTTACTGTTTGTGAGTAGTTGTAAGAAACAATGACTTTATTTTACTGTTTGTGAGTAGTTGTAAGAAACACTGACTTTATTTTACTGTATGTGAGTATTTGTAAGAAACACTAACTTTATTTTACTGTTTGTGAGTAGTTGTTAGAAACACTGACTTTATTTTACTGTTTGTGATAGTTGTAAGAAACACTGACTTTATTTTAATGTTTGTGAGTAGTTGTAAGAAACACTGACTTTATTTTACTGTATGTGAGTAGTTGTTAGAAACACTGACTTTATTTTACTGTTTGTGATAGTTGTAAGAAACACTGACTTTATTTTACTGTATGTGAGTAGTTGTAACAAACACTGACTTTATTTTACTGTTTGTGAGTAGTTGTAAGAAACACATAACTTTACTATATACTGTGGAATTGTAAAAAAATACTTACATTATTTCAATGTTTATGAGGTGTTGTAAGAAACACTTTATTTCACTATGTATGAGGCATCTTACAACACCACTTAGCTGTTATAAAGAGAAAGTTATTTATCACCTTAAAAAAACAACTACAAATTAAATGGATTGTCCACGTGACAAGTGAGCGTAAAATCAAGCACAATTGACATAACTCTCAGCAAACGCAAACATAGCAACCGACCAATTGAACATCATCAGAAAATATACAAAACACGAGTAAACGGAACACTAGTTACATTTGGAACGTGACAATAAAAGAGGCCACAACAAAGAACATAACACCACAGACTGTCTCTCTTACCGATGTTGTAAGGCAAGCAAGAACGGAAAGAAGATGTAGACATCTCATTTATCAGTGGCTTTTACATTCTTTTCTATCTCTGCATTTATGTTCCAAATTTCACAGACATGTCATGTTTATGTATATGGCTTTTGGCATCTTGACAGACGGTTGGTAGCAAGCATTCATGGTAAGTCAGTAGTTTGGCAAAATGGTGTTGTCCTTTGCTGGCAGCTGTTTACTGAACAGCTTCTCCCGCGGCCGAATCTGCCAATATTTGATAGACAGATCCGACCTCAGTCTGAACAATATGTATTTGTTGTGCCTGGTCTCATCTCCATTCTCCTGTGCCTTTTATCTCCTGAATTTGACATGAACGCTTCCTCGAATGTTGCTCCGCCGGTTTTTTCTTAATTTTCTTCTCCGTGTGCTATGATCAGATGCCAGATTTTTCCAATTTCTTTCACTAACAGAGAATTCACATAAAGAAGCCTGCAAACATCATTATATCTCAGCACTGATTTGCCCTTTGGTCTCTTCTTCTTCTACCTTTTTTAGCTCCCAGTGGAGCAAAGGTCTTCTACAAATACTTTCCAAGGCGTTCTGTTTTTCTGCCATTCTTTTAAGAGCATTCCATGTCTTCCCCATCATCTTCATCGCTGCTTCTATCTGTCTTCTCAAAGAATTCCTTGGTCTTCCTCATTTTCTTTTCCCCTGGAGATTCCAAAAAAGGGCCTGTTGTGTAATACTCTCAGTTGGCTTCTGTAGTGTGTGTCCTATCCAGCGCCATCGTCTTCGCTGTATCTCTTTGTCCACTGGTATTTGACTGGTACATTTCCATAATTCTATGTTAGTGATTTTGTCCTGCCATTTCCATCCTTTTATTCTACGTAAGCCTCCATTAATGAAAGTCTGTATCTTCGTGATTGTCAATTTTGTTGTTCTCCATGTTTCACAGCCATATAATAGGACCGACTTAACATTTGAGTTGAACATTTTTATTTGTGTACAAGATGGCTAGGAACGGAAAGAATAAAACTAAGTACAGGCCCTTTGGGGTGTCCGGTTAGCGCAATCGATAGGCGGTTGGCTTACCACGGCAACAGCCGGGGTTCGTAATCCTGGCGAGGACACCTGGGTTTTACTAATTCCCTAAAAATTAGTAGGAGCCGTGATAGCTCAGTGGTTAGTGAACTGGACTACTACGGACAAGGGGTAGGGTTCGATCCCAACCGACGGCTCCGGGTTCACCCAGCCTTAAATGGGTACCGGATTTTTTCTGGGAAAGTAAAAGCAGCACGGGCGTAATACTGACCACATTACCCCAAAAAATCATGTGCTGAAGGTCTGTAAAATATAGGGTCACTAACACCATATTTCCCTATACGCCACTTGGCGTGACGGGGGGTACTTTACTTTTTTACAGGCCCTTTGGTCTCATTCCGTCCTTAAATTCACTATACAATATTTGTTTGGGAATACTAATGTTTGCCATTCTTCTTACATGACCCAGCCACCTTAGTCTCGACACCTAAATGTTGCCATGATGGACACGAGTTTGGCTCGCTGAAAGACATTAAAGTTGGTTAATTTGAATATACATAAAGAAAGGCTTAACCTTAATTCTGTAAGTATGTTGGCAAACATGGTGCACATGCCCCTATAGTCAGAGATTATAGATGTATTTGATGGGTGTTATTGTGGGATCAATCATCATTTGTTGGCCACGTAATGAGAAGAGAACAGCTGAAATATATTGTAACAACTCGGAAAATTGAGGGACGAAGAGATAGAGGGAAGCAAAGAGAAAAAATACCAGACTGCTTAAGAGAATGGCTTGGCAGAAGGTCAACAACAGAAATGATAAATAACTGTCGAGATCGAAAGTTGTGGTGAGACATGATCACCTACGCCAGTAGGCCCGGTCCTTGATGATGATGATGATTGTGGGATCACCAACGTCAGACGGCCCAACTTTAAAAAATAAATTCAGTAAAAATTAATGTCTGGGTGAACTTAAAAGCCGTCAGCAGGGAACAAATTTGACCTCTTATTTTTAGCAGTTCAACTCACTAACCATCGAGCTACTGCGACTCACATCTATTTAACAATATTGATATTACTAGGACGTGCAAATGTTAAATCTTGTATTTGAAGCTGCCTTATTTGTGCTGCCTATTATTTAAATATGTTAGCATAGTGGTTATCTGCACTATTCTAGCACTGCTTTCAGTTTTGAACCAAAATAATTTATTACGATTGCTAGACATATATGCTACAACTGTAGGGTAGCTGCAAATGAAGTCCGCATGAAACTAGATACCTTTCCTGGTTATCTAACCACAACTGTTTACATAGCTGCTAGACTGTAGCTTATGTAACTACATAATATACCATAATGATGTCATTTTGAGGACAGTGTATTCTTTGTGCTCAATTTTTTGACATGCGTGGGCTACGTTTCCTGATAAAGTTCGCGTGGATGCGAATGCAAGGTCTGCCTGAATAATTCTGTACAATTAGAGTGAATCCCTCTATAAAGTTTGTGTCAATCCCTGTATAAAGTTTGTGTCAATCCCTCTATAATGTTTGTATCAATCCCTCTATAAAGTTTGTATCGATCCCTCTATAAAGTTTGTATCAATCACCCTATAAAGTTTGTATCAATCCCTCTATAATGTTTGTGTGAATCCCTCTATAAAGTTTGTATCAATCCCTCTATAAAGTTTGTATCAATCCCTCTATAAAGTTTGTATCAATCCCTCTATAACATTTGTATCAATCACCCTAAAAAGTTTGTATAAATCCCTCTATAAAGTTTGTATCAATCCCTCTATAAAGTTTGTATCAATCCCTCTATAAAGTTTGTTTCAATCCATCTGTAAAGTTTGTATCAATCACCCTATAAAGTTTGTATCAATCCTCTATAAAGTTTGTGTCGATCCCTCTATAAAGTTCGTAACAATCCCTCTATAAAATTTATATCAATCTCTCTATAAAGTTTGTGTGAATCCCTCTATAAAATTTGTGCCAATCCCTCTATAAAAATTAATGTGAATCCCTCTATAAAATTTATATCAATCCCTCTATAAAGTTTGTATCAATCCCTCTATAAAATTAATATGAATCCCTCTAAAAAGTTTGTGCGAATTTCTCTATAAAGTTTGTGTCAATCCCTCTATAAAGGTTGTATCAATCCATCTATAAAGTTTATATCAATACCTCTATAAAGTTTGTGTGAATCACTCTATAAAGTTTGTATCAATCCCTCTATAAAGTTTGTGTCAATCCCTCTATAAAGTTTGTATCAATCACCCTATAAAGTTTGTATCAATCCTTCTATAAAGTTTGTGTGAATCCCTATATAAAGTTTGTATCAATCCCTCTATACAGTTTGTATCAATCCCTCTATAAAGTGTGTGTGAATACCTCTATAAAGTTTGTATCAATCCCTCTATAAAGTTTGTATCAATCCCTCTATAAAGTTTGTGCCAATACTTCTATAAAGTTTGTGTGAATCCCTCTATAAAGTGTGTGCCAATTCCTCTATAAAGTTGGTATCAATCCCTCTATAAACATAACGTGAATCTCTGTGTTAAGCTTTTGCGTAAACATACCAATGTAATGTGTAAGATACACTATGTATTATTTTTTTATGTCTTTCAGTACGTTTATGCAATAATAAAACATGTGAGTTACGTTGATATTAATTCAGTAGCACATTTGTTAATTACAAATAATTTATTAATTAATTGGTGTATATTTTAGATTTGCTATAAACGAGTAAATCAACATATGTTATTTAAGGGACGAAAAAAATATTGATATTTTTATGAACATAAGTTGAGAACTGAACAATCGGAATAGTGACAACAACAACATAAAATATTTGAAGATGAGAAAGTGGAAACGGAGAGAATATATAAATTAGAGTGAACAAAAGAATAGCCAATTGCAGAGAATGAAAATTGTCACCATGATTAGCTACTATAACAGACACGCTGAGAATGTATCTTACCACGGCGAATGTGTCTTATTTTTTTTAGTTATGTTTTTTCACTATGAATGTGTTTTATCTTTTAAGTTGTGTTTTACCATTACGAATGTGTCTCAACTGTTTAGCTGTGTTTTACCACTATGAATGTGTCTTATCTTTTTAGCTGTGTTTTACCACTACGAATGTGTCGTATCTTTTTAGTTGTGTTAAACCACAAAGAATGTGTCTAACCTATATAGTTGTGTTTTACCACTACGAATGTGTCTTATCTTTTTAGTTGTGTTTTACAACTATGAATGTGTCTTATCTTTTCAGTTGTGTTTTACCACTACGAATGTCTTATTTTTTTAGTTCTATATTACCACTATGAATGTGTCTTATCTTTTTAGTTGTGTTTTACCACTACGAATGTGTCTTATCTTTTTAGTTGTGTTTTACCACTATGAATGTGTCTTATCTTTTCAGTTGTGTTTTACCATTACGAATGTGTCTTAACTGTTCAGTTGTGTTTTACCACTATGAATGTGTCTTCACTTTTTAGTTGTGTTTTACCACAATGAATGTGTCTTACCTGTTTAGTTGTGTTTTAAGACTACGAATGTGTCTTTACATTTTCGTTGTGTTTTACCACCATGAATGTGTTTTATCTGTTTAATTGTGATTTACCACCATGAATGTGTCTTATTTGTTTATTTGTGTTTTGCCACTATGAATGTGTCTGATCTGTTTATTTGTGTTTTGCCACTATGAATGTGTCTTATCTGTTTATTTGTGTTTTGCCACTATGAATGTGTCTTATCTGTTTATTTGTGTTTTACCACTATGAATGTGTCTAATCCGTTTATTTGTGTTTTACCACTATGAATGTGTCTTATCTGTTTATTTGTGTTTTACCACTATGAATGTGTCTTATCTGTTTATTTGTGTTTTACCACTATGAATGTGTCTTATCTGTTTATTTGTGTTTTACCACTATGAATGTGTCTTATCTGTTTATTTGTGTTTTACCACTATGAATGTGTCTTATCGCCGTGGTTGTCTTATCATGCCGATTGTGAACGTATTCCTCCAAACTGAATGCTAATTACAACTGCATGTATAATATGAATCTTCTAGTTCTCCACAACAGCTTGACCTTCATTCAATTATCTTGTCTTTATTCTAGTATCGTATTTTTATTCTGTCATCTTATCTTCATTCAATTATCTTATCTTCATTCTACTATCTTACCTTCATTATATTATCTTATTTTTATTCTGTCATCTTATCTTCATTCAATTATCTTATCTTCATTCTACTATCTTACCTTCATTATATTATCTTAGTTTTATTCTGTCATCTTATCTTCATTCAATTATCTTATCTTCATTCTACTATCTTACCTTCATTATATTATCTTAGTTTTATTCTGTCAACGTATCTTCATTCATTTCTCGTATCTTTATTCTATTCATCATCATCATCATGTGCCGCATCTGTTGGCGTTGGCGATCATGTCTTTCCACAATCTTCTATCTATAGTGCATCGTATGAGTTCTGTTGTTGACTGGTTTCCGTGCCATGACACCAAGCTATCCAGTATTTTCTCTCTTTGTCGTCCGCGATCTCTCTTTCCTTTTATTTTGCCAGTTGTAACCAAGTATTCCAGCTTTCCTCTTCTCATGATGTGCCCAAAAAAATGTTGCTTGCTTCTTTCTGATGTTTTTTAAGAGCTCCATTTTCGTGTTGGCCTCTTTGAGAACTTTCTCATTGGTCTTTTTATCTGTCCAGGGAACTTTCAATATTCTTCTGAGAAATCCCATCTCTGTGGCCTCTAATCGTCTTTTCATTTGTTTGTCTATTATCCATGATTCGCTTCCATAGGTCAGAATTGATTCTATATAGCATCGATGAACTCTCTTTCTCATTTCTATTGACATAGATTTGTTGCATAAGATATTTTTCATTTTCTGAAATGCTATTTTGGCCTGAGCTATTCTGCTTTTTATTTCTGTGGTGCATCTCCCATCTGATGTTATCACTGTGCCCAAGTATTTCAAACGTTGCACTTATTCTATTATCTTATCTTAATTATGTTATCTGATTTTTATTATGTTATGTTAGATTTATTTTATTATCTTATCTTGTTCTGTTATCTTATCTTCATTCTAGTATCTTATTTTCATTATATTATCTTATCTTTCTTTTTTGTTACCTTATCTCCATTCTTTATATTATCTTTATAATAAAATACAAACTTAAACCAGTAAAATAAAGTTGTATTCAGAGAACAAACAAACCTCTTGTTTAGCCGTAGAGGTAACTGCATGCTTTTGATATAATTGTTTCTAGATTGTAAGGAGGTAGTTTGCGTGTCATGTCACTTGGCTGTCAATCAGCCGCTATATTAGTTTTTGCTCTCATCAAAGTGTGTTTAGCTTGCGTTCCCGTTTCAGATCTTGAATTCTTGAAGTGACAAATCGAAGCTACGGATCCAAACACGTTCGCTTCCATCTTTGTTTGGAGTTCATTTCCGGCTAAAGTTTGAGAATAACAACAAAAGTGGATTTAATAAACGAAATAAATATATTGTGAGTCATGCATTATTATTTACTAATATTTTGTTATTTCTGCAAAATTATCCTGGATTTAATTTTGTGAAGATGTTATTTTATGTTTGAATGAAACATGCGATGTTTCATTTTGTCGAGATGTAGAGCGATTTTGATTGTGATTGTTCTAGACAGACACGTTCTCTATCAACTTTCAATTCAAAAAGACCAATTATTTTTCAAAAATATTTATACGGTTAAATATTAAAAAGTATACTTTACTGTGATACATTCGCCTCCTTATAATGATATTTTGCTCAATAAATAATTAATTCGGTATATAATAAACAGTATCATCATCATGTGCCATACCGGTTTGGCAATGGTGATCATGCCCTTCCACAATCTTCTATCTATAGTGCACCGTTTCAACTATGTTGTTGACTGTTTTCCATGCCATGACACCAAGCTATCCAGTATCTTCTCTTTCTGTCGTCAGTGATCTCTCTTTCCTTCTATTTTGCCAGCTGTAACTAACAAACTATACACATTGTTATAAACTACAGCATAAACATAGTCTTGAGTTAAATAAAATACATCAAGTGACTGTCATTTCAGTGCAGTGGTTCCCAAGCTTTTGACACTCGAGGTTCCCCTTCCTTGCTCATCATATACAGGAGTAAAGGCATCAAGATGCTAAGAGATGCGAAGCTGCTGTAACTTTTGTTTGCTGTAATTACCACGTAAAGCTGTTACCATACCACTTGTTTCTTCTTTTAAAAAAATGTCATCGTATACCGGTAGCTCCTTCATGGCAACTACGATCGTATAAGTTGGTTCCACTCTGATAGAATATATAAGATGAAACATGTCGATAGGATTGACACTATCATCTAGAGACTCGTTTATGCACTAACAAATAGTAAGACGATGTGGTTGTTGTCACTTTATGATTTCTAAACACCGAGAGGCACAATATGCTAGAGTTTGGGAACCACTGTTTGAGTGGATGATAATTGTGGGGGCAAGAGTAAAATTGTAAACCAACGTCAAGCAGAGGTTGTCTAGCAGACGTTGTCTAGCAGACGTTGTCTAGCAGGCGTTGTCTAGCAGACGTTGTTTAGCAGGCGTTGTCTAGCAGGCGTTGTCTAGCAGACGTTGTCTAGCAGGCGTTGTCTAGCAGACGTTGTCTAGCAGGCGTTGTCTAGCAGACGTTGTCTAGCAGGCGTTGTTTAGCAGGCGTTGTCTAGCAGACGTTGTCTAGCAGACGTTGTCTAGCAGGCGTTGTCTAGCAGGCGTTGTCTAGCAGACGTTGTCTAGCAGGCGTTGTCTAGCAGGCGTTGTCTAGCAGGCGTTGTCTAGCAGACGTTGTCTAGCAGACGTTGTCTAGCAGGCGTTGTCTAGCAGGCGTTGTTTAGCAGGCGTTGTCTAGCAGGCGTTGTCTAGCAGACGTTGTCTAGCAGACGTTGTCTAGCAGACGTTGTCTAGCAGACGTTGTCTAGCAGACGTTGTCTAGCAGACGTTGTCTAGCAGGCGTTGTCTAGCAGACGTTGTCTAGCAGGCGTTGTCTAGCAGGCGTTGTCTAGCAGACGTTGTCTAGCAGATCTAAAAAGAGAACAAAATATACGTATCAGAAAACAACAGAAGAGAGGAAGAAATAAATGAAATACTATTTGCAGACGACCAAGTTCTGATACATGAAACAACTGAGGACCAGCAAGAACATATCAACAGGCTAAACAACACTTGTAAACAATACAACATGAAGATCAACATAAACAAAACCGAAGTAATTTCAATTGCGAGAAAGAAAGAAAACTAAACATCATAATAGATAATACATCTTTGAAGCAAGTAGACAATTTTAAATATCTGGGTAGCACGTTAACATAAGACAATAACCAAGAGACAGAGATAGATATAAGGTGTAACAAAGCATGCCAAGTTATAGGCCAAGTATCAACACTATTGAAAAACAAAGAAATAACTACGGGAGCAAAAAGGACAATGTACAAATCAATTTTTCTACCAACTCTGTGCTATCAGTGCCAGAATTGAACGCTGGACTCTAGAAAAATAAGAAAGATAACGACCACCGAAATGAAATGTGTCAGAAGAATGACAGGAAACAGCTTAAGGGACAGAGTAAGAAACACTGACCTGAGGAAGAAACTCGAAATTAAACCAGCCGTCGAATACATAAAGAAACAACAGATAAGTTGGTTCGGCTACATAACAAGACACAAAGAACTAACAATGACTCAAAGAGCCATAAACAAACGCTACGAAAACGCCAGATTAAGAGGAAGACCGAGAAAGAGATGGTATTAAGGGAATACTAGAGTCACTAGGAGGGATAACACCAGAAGAGGCCAACAGAAGAGCAAAGAATCGCAGATTTGTATCTCCCCTCGACGCCAACGGCAATGGAGGAAAGATAGAAGCAGAAGAAGAACATCTAGCAAGTATGTTTATAAGTTTATGTGTGTTACAATGCTGTCTATTTATGTATGTCATATGTTTATGTATGTTACAATGCTGTCTATTTATGTATGTTACAATGGTATATGTTTATGTACGTTATAATGTTATGTGTTTATGTACGTTACAATGCTGCCTATTTATGTATGTCACAATGTCAAATGTTTATGTACGTTACAATGCTGTCTATTTATGTATGTTACAATGGTATATGTTTATGTACGTTACAATGCTGTCTATTTATGTATGTTACAATGTTATGTGTTTATGTTACAATATATTATGTATTTTATTTATTTTAACTATATTTCAGTAGTTGAATGTAATCACATCTCGCTTGTGATGTACAAACTTCTAATACTTCCACTTGTATGTGTTTCTATGTTACTCTTTCCTCACATCCAACACTACTTTATCTTTTCTGTCTCAAAATAATCAAATTTTACGCTGTTATAACCAATTTATATTCATCAAGTCAATGCAATCTTGATGTTCGCTTTCCTTCTTATTTCCCTTTTTAGCGTAATTAAAATCGATACGGTTATTGATTGTCTGATCACCTTATTATGGTGTTTCGAGACGTCGTTAGTAGTGACTGCTTCATCACACTTTACAGCGCCTTTTAACTCGGTGTTAACTCTCACCGTCTCATAACTTTCTAGAACATTTTACCGCTTTCAGTATGAATTCTCCCATCAGATTTTTGTGTATCCTCTCTCTCTCTCTCTCTCTCTCTCTCTCTCTCTCTCTCTCTCTCTCAATCTCTTGATCTCTGTGTTCGAGTTTTGTCATCTCGTTTTTAAAGAGAAATACTCCTCTTTATATCAGTATATATCTGTATATCAGCCCTCGCGGGGTCCTCGTAGTGTCCCCACACATTTTGTTGTGTGTACGTTCAACCTTTGAGGAACGCGTGGCCGTGCGGCTAAAACCACTGCTCCGCTGGCTGAAAAGCCGGCGTACGGTGTTCGAAGCCCGCGGTAGACAGAAAGGATTTTTTCTATCGGGGGTGAAATAAAAATCCTGAGTCTCACACGTCGTGGCGACTGCTTGACCAAGCGGCCTTTATCCCTCGGGTTCTATCGTTGCCCCCCGACATACACCAGCATCGGTACTATGTGTCGTTAAGATAGTTTACGTTCAGCCTTGACGTTGACATTCAGTGTGGGTGTACACTCCAGGTGAAGGCGTCCGACGAATGTTCCGCGTTTTCCGAGTAGCAATCATCGTTGTTGGCCCTATTCCTAGGCCGGTAGGTGGCTCGCGGGTTTACATCAGATGGAAATGGATATTCTGGGCTTGCCATTCAGCACGTGAATGGGGTCCTGTTTGTGCATTTTTTACAGCCTTCACTACCATCTTGTTCTTCAGTTGTCTCGTGTGATTGTCTTGCCCCCTCTATTTACTTCACAGGTTAAAACGTAAAGGTAAAAGTATAATTAATGGACGACACAAATGAACGACGTTTCGACTTTAAAAGCCTTCAGTAGGAACAAACAACAAACACATATATGCAAGTAAATAAAATTAGCCATACAGAGTTAACTAATAATGACGTATCTATAACAAAATAATTTCTCAATAGAATGAGAAATAAAAATAAGCGTACAAATGTCCGCTCTACGTACAGCGCTGTGGCCAGCAGGAAAATGAACGACTGAAGGCATTATTATGTTTATTATTTTTATTTCTCATTTTAGTTAGAAATTATTTTGGTTTAGATATTTCATTATTAGTTAACTATGTAGGGCTAAATTTATTGAATTACATATATGTGTGTGTGTGTGTGTTATTTGTTCCTACTGAAATATCTTTTGAGCCGAAACGTCGTTCATTTGTGTCGTCCATTAATTATACTTTTACCTTTACGTTTTAACCAGTGAAGTAAATAGAGGGCAAGACAATCACACGAGACAACTGAAGAACAAGATGGTAGCGAAGGCTGTAAAAAAAATAGTTTTTGCTCAGGTTGAGCCGCGTCGTTCAATTGCATCGTCTTTTAATTACTTAAAGCTTGAACCATACCATTTTGTTGTCATTTCTCATGGCATATTTAAGTAAGTTCTTGTTTTCTATCATTTCTAGCACCAGGGTTTTCATCTCATGTGCACTCTAACGGTATTTTATTCGTGTTCTAGGTACTTCTAGATGGACGTTAGTGTTTTCTCCAAAAGGCTGTGCTCCCTGTAGTTTAGGAGTTGGAGTGTTTCATTCTTTTTGATGGCAGGAAAGGAGCTGATTTAGTAGTTTTCTGAACGGTAGCTATAGCTTGATCGCTTTAGTGAGATTGTATAGTTATTCTGTGACCTCCTGTACACAACATTGATCTTTATGTACGTGATGCTATATGTCGTCACATTTCCTGCAAGGCTTCCGTCAAACTATTTTGACCAATTTGGTTAAATCTGTCAGTTTGTTAAACAGATCATTTTCTCATCCAAGCACATATTTCTCTTTGCCTGATCTTTGTAAATTTTTTGACGTTCTGTGTTTGATTTATAAGCTCTGACTCGGATCTATTTCAAGTTTGTGTTAATATCTCATCACTTTTCAGTGTTTCTAACGCTCTTTTACTTGTGCCTGTCATATCACTTTATTTAACACATGGCACATTTATAGAAAACCCCTTTACATTTATAGAGCTTATTTATCTACATAGGTACTGACTGCCTCACTGCATAATTTAATCTTAGCTCATTAATCAGGATTACTTCTACCACCAGGGTTTACTAATGAAATACTTAACGTTTCACCTGCCTTCATTTCTATTTATGAATTAACGATGCGGTTTCTCTGATGCCGTAAATGCGACACAAAAAGTGGCTTTTTGAATCTGTTATTAAGTGAGTCGGTTATCATGGGCTATTTAAGACGGTTCAGAATGGATAGCTATGACTTCAGTTAATGAAATATAAAAGTAAAAGTAAAGAGCCCCTGTCACGCCAAGTGGCGTATAGGGAATATGGTGTTAGTGACCATACATTTTACAGACCTTCAGCACATGATCTTTGGGGTAATGTGGTCGGTATTACGCCTGTGGTGCTTTACTCTCCCAGAAAAAAATCTGGTGCACATTTAAGGCTGGGTGAACCTTGAAGCCGTCGATTGGGATCGAATCCAACCCCTTGTCCTTTGTAGTCCAGTTCACTAACCACTGAGCTATCGCGGCTCCAGTTAATGAAAAATGCTGTCACATTACTTGGTCACAGCCCGTCACAAACCTTTAGTCCCTCTACCTCATTTTGGTGACTTGCATCTTGGTGACTTGCATCTTGGTGACAAGATCAATGTTTCTCCACTTCGCGTATTCGTTGCTATCTTGTCTCTGTGTGCCCCCAGGTGACCGTTGATGGATCTCTTATGAAAACGTGACCTATCCTGCTCCATCTTGTGCTCAAGTTAATCATTTATTGTTGCACCTCTTGAGAGGATTTCTCTGTTTCTTTTTGTTTTCACTGAAATCTTTGACGCTTCGATTCTCCTCAAGGTTGTAGGAAAACATCAAAGTCTCGTGACTACTCGATTCTTCTCAAGGTTGTAGGAAAACATCAAAGTCTCGTGACTACTCGATTCTCCTCAAGGTTGTCAGAAAACATCAAAGTCTCGTGACTACTCGATTCTCCTCAAGGTTGTAAGAAAACATCAAAATCTCGTGACCACTCGATTCTCCTCAAGGTTGTACGAAAACATCAAAATCTCGTGACCACTCGATTCTCCTCAAGGTTGTACGAAAACATCAAAATCTCGTGACTGCTCGATTCTCCTCAAGGTTGTCAGAAAACATCAAAATCTCGTGACTACTCGATTCTCCTCAAGGTTGTAAGAAAACATCAAAATCTCGTGACTGCTCGATTCTCCTCAAGGTTGTAAGAAAACATCAAAATCTCGTGACTGCTCGATTCTCCTCAAGGTTGTAAGAAAATAGCAAAATCTCGTGACTGCTCGATTCTCCTCAAGGTTGTAACAAAACATCAAAATCTTGTAACACTTCGATTCTCCTCAAGGTTGTAAGAAAATAGCAAAATCTCGTGACTGCTCGATTCTCCTCAAGGTTGTCAGAAAACATCAAAATCTCGTGACTACTCGATTCTCCTCAAGGTTGTAAGAAAACATCAAAATCTCGTGACTGCTCGATTCTCCTCAAGGTTGTAAGAAAATAGCAAAATCTCGTGACTGCTCGATTCTCCTCAAGGTTGTAACAAAACATCAAAATCTTGTAACACTTCGATTCTCCATTGTTTGATCATTTTGTGAACATAAAATTCTGAAGAACATTTGTAGGTACAAGAGGTCACGCCATCCTACCCATGTTATTTAATGTTTCTCTTTCTTTCCTCCAATATTCAACTCGATAAAAGCACGAAAGTTAACAGCTCATATTTATTCTCTAATTTATTTTTCTTCATTCTATTGGATATGGATGATAGTCTGATTTGATTTACATTTACTGTGACTTTTTATTTACTCTTTTCTTGAAATCTTCGATGGTTTTCATATCTGGGGTTCCATTGCCTCTGAAGTTTTGTGTGCATACTATTACTTGTAAGTGAATGTTATCACTGGTGAGTGAATGATATCACTTGTATGTGGATTATATCACTTGTATATGGATTCTATAACTTGTATGTGAATGCAATCCCTTGTATTTTAATGTTATCACGTGTATGTGAGTGCTATCACTTACATGTGAATGCTGTCACTTGTAAGTGAATGCTATCATTTGCATGTGAATGCTATCTCTTGTAAGTGAATCTTATCATCTGTACGTGAACGTTATCACTTATATGTGAATGTTACCACTTGTATGTGAATGCTATCACTTGTATATGAATACTATAATTTATATGTGAATACTACTATTTACATGTGAATGCTATAACCTGTGTGTGAATACTAGCCCTTATATGTGAATGCTATCACTTGTATGTGAATACTATCACTTCTTTGTGAATGTTATCACACATATGTGAATTCTATCACTTGTGTGTGAATAATATCAATTGCATGTGAATACTATCATCTGTATGTGAATGTTATCACTCTTCAAGCTCTCGTTTTTCTATTTCAACTGTTGTCAATCGTATCTTCCTATCTTTGAGATTTATATTCAATCCAATGTGTTCACTTTATCTCTGCTATCTGTTGTCTGCGGTGTAGTCTTATAGCAGCAAGCCAAAGGTGGTCAGCATATTCATCGCCTTCTATTGTCAACAATATTGCGCAGAAATTTCTCCTGGTGTATGCTTCATCAGCCAGTCTATAATAATCACAAGAAGAAAGCCAGTCTATAATAATCACAAGAAGAAAGCCAGTCTATAATAATCACAAGAAGAAAGCCAGTCTATAATAATCACAAGAAGAAAGCCAGTCTATAATAATCACAAGACGAAAGCCAGTCTATAATAATCACAAGAAGAAAGCCAGTCTATAATAATCACAAGAAGAAAGGATGACGCGAGACATCATCTTTGTCGTAGTCCCACTGTTTTTTTTTTATTGCTTTCGACTCTACCTGTCAATTAATATACATGTTTTTTACTGCTGTCGACTAGACATATTAATTAATATACATGTTTTTTACTGCTGTCGACTAGACATATTAATTAATATACATGTTTTTTACTGCTGTCGACTAGACATATTAATTAATATACATGTTTTTTACTGCTGTCGACTAGACATATTAATTAATATACATGTTTTTTACTGCTGTCGACTAGACATATTAATTAATATACATGTTTTTTTACTGCTGTCGACTAAACATATTAATTAATATACATGTTTTTTTACTGCTGTCGACTAGACATATTAATTAATATACATGCTTTTTTACTGCTGTCGACTAAACATATTAATTAATATACATGTTTTTTACTGCTGTCGACTAGACATATTAATTAATATACATGTATTTTATTTGTATGTTCAACATCATTTGGAAAACAGAGAAGACGCCTCATAAATGGAAAAAAGGAATCATTGTTAAGATCCCAAAAAAGGGCAATCTTAGAGATTGTAACAATTGGAGAGGCGTGACACTTTTGTCAGTTGCCTCAAAATTATTCTGTAAAATCATCCTAAATAGAATAAAGGATTCAATAGATACAGTAATGCGCGAAGAACAGGCTGGGTTTAGAAAAGGGAGAAGCTGTCTTGACCACATTTTCACTCTACGACTTATATTGGAGGAACACATTGAAAAGCAAAAACCTTTTGTACTTAACTTCATCGACTTCAAAAAAGCATTTGATAGTATTCATAGAGATTCTTTGTGGAAAATTCTGAAGCAATATGGCTTACCATCAAAAATCATAAATATTATCAAAGACATGTATGATGGTTACACATGTGCAGTTCGAACAGAGGAAGGACTGAGCGAATGTTTCCCAATAGAAACTGGGGTTAAACAAGGATGTATTTTATCGCCCTTGTTATTTGGAATTGTTATGGACTTCATAATGAAGAAATGCTGCACTGGTAATAAAGGCATCGAATGGATACAAGGAGACCATTTGGAGGACCTGGACTTTGCTGATGACATAGTTCTCATCAGCAATCAGATAAAAACGATGCAGGAAAACACAAATGAACTATCATCAATAGCCAGCAAAATTGGGCTTGAGGTCAATCATGAAAAGACTAAAGTCATGAAAAGTTTAATTCCAACAAGTGACAAAATATACATGGAAAACAAACCAGTAGAAGAGATCGATCACTTCATCTATCTTGGAAGTCACATTGATCGAGAAGGGGATACGAGCAAAGAAATTAGAATCAGACTGGCTAAAGCAGCAATGTCTTTCAGAAGCCTTGAAAAGTTGTGGAAATCAAAACTCATTAGCACAAACACAAAACTTAGGCTATTCAAATCAAATGTACTATCAACCCTTACGTATGCGTGTGAAAGCTGGAAAACAACAAGAGATATAGAAACAAAGTTGAACGCATTCGAAAATAAATGTCTAAGGAAAATACTTGGTATAGAATGGAACGAATTCAAAACAAACGAGGAAATTAGAGAAATCACCAATCAACCACTAATATCTTCAGTAATAAAGAAAAGACGATGGTCATACGTTGGACATGTGATGAGAAGAGATAATAATCGAATAGCAAAGCAAGCCCTCATATGGGAAACAACAGGTAAAAGAAAAAGAGGAAGACCCAGGGAGACACTGAGAAGAACATTGATGAGAGAGGCAAGAGCAGCAGGAATCGGCTCCCTCAATGAGATAGAACTGCTTGCACAGAACAGAGACAGATGGCGAGATTTGATAAAATATCTTTAAAAGAAAACTGCTAGAACAAAAATTCATATAGGAGAAGGTGTATCTTGGTCTACGCCCTATGGGCCGGTTACGGCTCGAAAGGTCAATAGATAGATAGATTTTACTGCTGTCGACTAGACATATTAATTATTATCCATGTTTTTTACTGCTGTCGACTAGACATATTAATTAATATACATGTTTTTTACTGCTGTCGACTAGACATATTAATTAATATACATGTTTTTTACTGCTGTCGACTAGACATATTAATTAATATCCATGTTTTTTACTGCTGTCGACTAGACATATTAATTAATATAAATGTTTTTTACTGCTGTCGACTAGACATATTAATTAATATACATGTTTTTTACTGCTGTCGACTAGACATATTAATTAATATACATGTTTTTTACTGCTGTCGAAATAGCAGCTTTCCTAGCAAAATGAACCATTGGATAGCAACACGTGCGCGAAGTTGAATGTATCGGGCCGTAATGTGCAGTAAAGTGGTGGGCAGTAAACTAGGACGCACAAACATCCACACAGCTGCTAAAGAAGAATTTGAATTAATCCTCAATGTAATAGAAGGACATACATTTTCAACGTTTTGCTATTATTTCAACTGCACTCATGTATATACAAGTTTTATCCTGACACAACGTCTACATTATTTTAACCTTATTACCTTAACTACATAAAGTACAAAAACGCAATCAAAAAATGGATGTCTAAGATCAAAGGAAGATGAACTGTTGATTGATCAAGAAAACATAAGGGAACGATGGACAGAATACTTTAAAGATCTTTATAATGATGAACGAACGGAAGTAAATATTAAGGATAATGGAGAAGGACCAGAAATATTCAGAGAAGAAGTGGAAGATGCCTTGCTCAATATGAAAGCAGGCAAAGCTCCTGGACAAGATAATATAACTAACGAAGAGATTGAAGCCATGGGTGATTTTGGAATAGAATTAATAACAAAAATATTGAATATCTACAACAGCGGATATATACCAGACGACCTGCTCAAATCAATATACATAGCCCTACCAAAGAAATTGGTTACAATTGAATGCGATGATCATCGCACAATAAGCCTTATGAGTCATATGACTAAGATATTACTAAGAATCATCATGCGAAGAGTGCGAAACAAAATCCGTCCAGAAATTAGCGATGAACAGTGTGGTTTTGTTAAAGATAAAGGAATAAGCAATGCCATTTATATCATAAGATCTTTAGTAAAAAGAGCCATAGAGGTGAAAACAGATCTATACCTATGTTTCATAAATTACACCAAGGCATTTGACAAAGTAAAGCACCAAGAAATAATCAACATTTTAGAAAGTATAAACGTAGACAGCAAAGATCTAAGAATAATAAAGAACATGTAATGGCAACAAACAGCGGTCATAAGACCTGGAAACCAATTGGGAATGTTTCAACAAATAAAACAGGGTGTTAGACAAGGTTGTGTGCTGTCACCAGATTTGTTTAATATTTATAGTGAGATTATTCTAAGATCCATAAGGGGCATGCCTGGAATAACAACTGGAGGTCATAATATAAACAATCTAATGTATGCTGATGATACAGTATTAATCGCTAAGAGTGAAAATGAGTTACAAGAAATGTTGGACATTATAGTGAAGGAAAGCAAAAAGAAAGGACTCAGCCTTAATCGCAAAAAGACAGAGGTAATGGTAACAACAAAGAAAATGGCATCACCTCAGTGCAAAATACAGACAAGTGGAACAATATTAAAACAGGTAAATGAATTTAAATATTTGGGAACTTTGTTAACCTCAGACGGAAGATGTACAAAAGAGGTGAGATGCAGAATGGCTCAGGCAAAAGCAACTTTACGAAAAAATGAGGAAGATACTATGCAATCCATTTTTGACAATAGAAACAAGGAAAAGAGTTCTTAAATGTTATGTAGAGCCAGCCTTGACATATGGATGCGAATCATGGACAATAGGACAACAGACAAGAAAATCACTGGAGTCTGTAGAAATGTGGTTTTACAGAAGAATGTTGAGAGTGCCATGGACAGCTAAGAAGAGTAATGAAAATGTTATGAGAGAGGTCAAAGCAAAAAGGGAGCTAAATTCCAATATTAGGAAGAAACAATCATCCTTTTTTGGCCATGTAATGAGAAGAGAACAACTGGAAAAATTGAGGGACGAAGAGATAGAGGGAAGCAAAGAGAAAAAATACCAGACAGCTTAAAAGAATGGCTTTGGCAGAAGGTCAATAACAGAAATGATAAATAGCTGCCGAGATCGAAAATTGTGGAGAGACATGATCACCTACGCCACTAGACGGTACTTGATGATGATGATGACATAAAGTACAATATTTATCTTATAAAACTAATTCTCACAATTTGGTTAAACCCAGAAATTTACAATATCTTTTCTGTTTATTCTTTCTGTATTTATTGTTTACATTAAGAGCACAACAATTTCTAAAAACGATACATTTTGTTGTTTTCCAAATTTTAAGATTAAATATGAAATTATGAAATAAATTCTATTTTATTCTTTCTTGTCATCTGTGAAGCTGGTACATTAATGCTTGTAGACAATAACCGCACTCGAAAAACAGACGAAAGAAACCTCAACTCTGAGCATGGTTAAAGAAGAATTAAGTAATTACCAGGAAGGGGAATTAGCAGATACGAAATAATAAACATTTATTTATCAAGCGCGGGTGGGCGTGAGGTCACAGAAACTTGTCAGACATGATAGACGTGTGTTTGATTGCTCTGCCCTCTGTTTATTATTTCCTGACATTCACTTATTCGGGTATCATAACATTATTTTCTGACGTTCACTTATTCGGGCATCGTAACATTATTTCCTGACATTCACTTATTCGGGTATCGTAACATTATTTCCTGACATTCACTTATTCGGGTATCGTAACATTATTTCCTGACATTCACTTATTCGGGTATCGTAAAATTATTTCCTGACATTAACTTATTCGGGTATCGTAACATTATTTCCTGACATTCACTTATTCGGACATCGTAACATTCTTTCCCCACGTTCACTTATTTGGGCATCGTAACATTATTTCCTGACATTCACTTTTTCGGACATAGTTACATTATTTCCTAACATTCACTTATTTGGGCATCGTAACATTCTTTCCCGACGTTCACTTATTTGGGCATCGTAACATTATTTCCTGACATTCACTTATTTGGGCATCGTAACATTATTTCCTGACGTTCACTTATTCGGACATCGTAACATTCTTTCTTGCAGGATGCTTTCTTTACATTCTTGTAATTCTCTCAAATGTTGTTTCGACAGCATCGTCGAGAGATAGGTTTGGAAGACCGCAGTAAAGAACATCTTTCCAAGCGAGAGGTCACCATTCACCTTGTAATTATGAACGGTATGAAAGTAGCAATCCTTTATAATAGATATATAGTCTACTTGACATGGAATTACATACTACATGTACAACATAATTATTAGTGTTACAACTTGTATCTGTATATTTCCTTCCTTTATCCCCACTTTCCTCCATCTCCATCATCTTCATCATGTGCCATGGCGACAGGTTGGCGTAGACGATCATCTCTGTCCACATCACTCGGTCCTTCACACATGTCATCATTTCAGTCGGTGATCTGTTATTGTGCTATTTGGATAAACTGTTCATGTGCCGTCTGTGATATTAATGACCACAGACCAGGAGCCTCCAGTATGATTGATACAACTGTTGCACCAAGCATTTCATCAGCAGAGATACATCTATGGAATGTTAATCTGACATTGTTCTTGAATGATAACTTACCACCACTGTGTGTCTATATGTTTGGAATTGGAGTCATCAATGACGGCCTAACATCATCAAGTGCTATGACGATCATCATTTTCGGGAGGACGTGAACTCCCATGGCATATGGTGGATAGGCGGCAGGAACCATTGAAGGCTATGTCTGAAAAGTGTTCCTTCTTGCAGTTTCCTCATATTCCAAGTCCGGCTTGTTGCAGGAGCTACTGAGTTAAGTGATCTGTGCACACCGTGAGCTGTGTGTCTCATCCGTTTTGATCCTGCTTCGATATCCCGCTTGTTTACGATGAATGATGATATCGTATGACAGGGAACAGTTGGCTGTGTTCACTTTCTGCGCGGTTTCGCCTTATGTCTTTTGGCGTGTGCTGAGACTGCTATGATGGGGACTACAGTTATCTTTCTTTGTTTGGGAGATGAGTTAGTAATTTGGATGATTCCACTGGCACGGGCGGTTGAGCAATTATGGATTTTAATTTGTTTGCTGTGAAACCGAGGCCTTCCATAACCAATAACAATAACTGTTCAATATTTGTTCACTTTGTTTTCCTCTGCTCTTCTCTCCATTCATTCTCCCTGTTGTTGTACTTATAAACCGATATTTTCAATGTCTGTCCTTGTCCATTTGTTGACCTTTCCAGTAATCCGTCTATCAATCTTTTTTGCGATGACACATTTCCGGTTGACACGTGCATGGGTCTAGATTTGTTGTTACTGCCTCTTCACGTGTTCAGACGTCAAAAAGTAATGCACACCAATTTTTTCTCGGCTAATAATAAAGATAGGAATATGAAATTTTGCACACTTGGAATATGACATTTTCCAATTATGTGTACCAAATTGCACAGCATTTTGATAAATATTACGCAATCTATGAACCGCTAAAATGGAGCTTGTCAACAATGTCCGTTACAAACAGCGAATTGTCATAGAATTTCTGGTTGCGGAAAAAGAAACTGTGGCAAACATTCATAAACGACTGTGTGCAGTGTACAAATGTTCTGCAGTCGATAGGAGCACAGTTAGTCGCTGGGTTCAGAGAATTAAAGCTGCAGAAAGTGTACGAGTGGAGCTGCATGATTTACCGCGTTCTGGACGTGTTGCCTCGGCTACCAACACAGACATGTTAAACCGGGCTGATGCCATTATTCGTAAGGATAGGCGTATCACTAGTCAGCAATTGACATTGCAGCTTACAGTCAGCAAGGGAATTGCAACCGCAATTTTTAAAACTCTCGGATATTCAAAGATTTGCGCTCGATGGGTTCCTCGGTGCCTAACAAATGATCACAGAGTTCAAAGGAAAACATTCTGTTCTGAATTGTTGGAGCGTTTCGGTGTTGAAGGAGAAATGTTTTTGTCAAAAATTGTTACCGGTGACGAAACGTGGGCACATTATTATGAGCCTGAAACAAAAATGCAGTCAATGGAATGGCATCATCCGCAGTCACCAAAAAGAAAAAAATTCTAAACATCTCCATCAGCCGGAAAGGTGATGATCACTGTCTTCTGGGACATTGATGGTGTGATTCTTGTTGATGTAATGACAAGAGGTGAGACAATCAACTCGACAGCTTACATCAATATACTGACAAAACTCAAAAATCGGTTCCACAGAGTTCGGCCTAATAAGCCATATCTGCAGATTTGTTGCTTCAACATGACAATGCACGCCCTCACACAAGTCTACTAACACGGGAAGCAATCAACAAATTTGGTTGGACTGTACTGCCCCATCCTCCTTACACCCCTGATCTGGCTCCCTCAGATTTCCATCTGTTTGGACCACTCAAAAAATTCCTGCGTGGGACACATTTTGACAATAATGAAGGTGTGATCCGTGCAGTTAAAAAATGGCTACACGAGCAGGACAAAACTTGGTACAAACGAGGCATTCATGACCTAGTTTCGCGTTGGCGTAAGGCAATACGCTTGGACGGAGATTATGTTGAAAAATAGGTAGTGTAAAGGGGATGTTCAGCTACAATCTGTGAAAATTTCACACATTTTGCCCGAATAGTTTCCGAGAAAAAAATTGGTGTGCATTACTTTTTGACCTCTCTTACGTACATACTTATGTTTTTTTTTATCTTGGTACCTTAACATCTGGGAGCCGCGATAGCTCAGTGGTTAGTGAACTGGACTACAAAGGACAAGGGGTAGGGTTCGATCCCAACCGACGGCTTCCGGGTTCACCCAGCCTTAAATGGGTACCGGATTTTTTTCTGGGAAAGTAAAGCAGCACGGGCGTAATACCGACCACATTACCCCAAAAATCATGTGCTGAAGGTCTGTAAAATATAGGGTCACTTACACCATATTTCCCTATACGCCACTTGGCGTGACGTGAAATGAAATCATTTATTTAAAGTGAACCAGATAATAAGTCGGCGTATACAATGTACGCCTTAATTAGGGGAGCAACAAGAACAACCATTACGCCACTTGCCATTGATATCGAGGTTACTTCAGTTCAATATGGAGGATAGATGGCAGGAACCGTTGAGATACTGTCTGAAAAGTGGTCCTTGTTGAAGTTTCTTTATATTCCAAGTCCGGCTTGCCGCCGGAGCTATAGAATTTAGTGCTTTATGCACACCGTTAGCTGTGCTTTTCATCCGGATCGTGTTCCGACATGCCAATTGCTTACCATAAATGATGATATAGTATGACGAAGGACAGTTCAGCTGCGTTCACTTTTGGTGCCGCTTGGCCTTATGCCTATTGGCGTGTGCTGTATCTGCTATGATGGGGACTTCAACTTTCTTTGATTGGATACTCGATGCGATTTTAATTCGGATGATTCCAGTGCCACGGCCGGCTGAGCAATTTTCGCTTTTAATTCGTTTACAGTGATAACGTGTTTCCAATAATTATAGTTGTTTTAAGACTTCATCGTTTGTTTTATTTAGCTTCCATCCAATTCTGCCTATTCTTCTATATATCCACATTTCAAAGGCATCAATTCTCTGTTCTGTTTTCTTGTTTATTGTCCATGTTTCAGCACCATATAGGAATATTGAGAAGATGTAACATTTTGATTTTTTGCCATTCCTATTCTTTTGTTAATTTCAGTTGTACATTTTGCATCACTGGTTATAGTCTCATGTTTTAATAACTAATTATTGACAACGAATCTTCACGCCAGATACTTTCATACAAATGGGTATCAGATAAGTCAATCGTTGAAATATTTCTACCAATAAATGTTCATGCAATCAAATATGAGAAGAGGGCCTGGCACAATACCCGGTGATGTAAAGGAAATGTTGTGCTAGAGCCCATCATTTCTGACACATTTAATTTGTGGGTGATGTGGTGGTTATGACGTCAGCGCAGTACATCTTTCACAGAAAATAAAAATCCAGCACTGATTTAAGGCTGGTTGAACCTGGACGCTGACGATCTGGATCTCATGTCCTAAGTTGTCAGTTCAATTAACCACTGAGCTGCCGCGGTCCTCAAACTGTTATTAACACAAACATTAATTCAATTAGAGTTGGAGCTTAATGTTTGTTGTCCAGTAGAAGCTTCGCTCAACACGACAACGTTTTTCGGGCCTCGATAAAGACTTTCTAGAGTTCTTTCAATTCCCGTTGATGTGGTGGGCCAAGATAGCTGTCTAGTCAAATCAGGTTTGGGACTGGTGACATTTTTACTGCAGCGTGTGTTCGAGTGATTATTTCTGCTCTGAATTTTCGTTGCCGGAGACAGCGTTAGTCCGGTCGCATTCACGTGGCCACAAAGTCAACAATACACCGAAACATGTATATTCCCTATGAAGCAGTATTTCCCGAAGCGATGTTTCAATCTTTATCATATTTTTTCTCGATCACCTTCCATCTTCTCCATTATGATTTCTTCATTCCTTGCCCTATTTTCTTCAGTACAAGTTTAGTCGATAGTCTTCTTAGCTCGGTTAATGCTACTGCAGAGATGTAACAGCGAAGATATCTAATTAACAGGTGGCAGTTCCAGGATACAGAAACATCTACTTGCCGTGACAATGACTATCTATAGGTTGGTAGTTTGTCAATCTATATCATCGATTTAGTAAGTGACGCAAGATTGTCATTATTTATAGAATGCTGGATTGCTCTCGTTAAATCTCGGTAGGGACGAGATTGTCCAAATAGAATTGTCTTGTACAAACTCGTGAACACGAGATTTTTGAATATGTTGCTCATGTTAATAGACATGGGTGACGTCATTAGTGTGCATTCGCGGCAAGCTAGGTAATCAGAGCTTACCTAAAACTCATCACTGCTGGATTTCAATTTATGACTCAAATTATAACATTTTTTCTTTACAAAATATATAATTACATATGCAGTTTCGTCCGGCAAGAAAGTTCCGTATTTATAGATTGGTTAGCGGCCATCATTTGCATTACAGAATTTTGTCCCCTATATTTCGTGGCTACAATTACACACATTTACGTTACGAATAAGCGCTGGGTTCATAGCTTGTGAACGGGTCTAGTCTTGACACATTTGCGATTTCAGTCCTTTTGAGTACGTATTAAAAAAATCAATTTATTTGTTAATGTAACGATGCTTTATTAATGAATTAAGATAGTTGATTATAGTGTGTGTGCTTATGAATTGTAATTATTTTATTTCAAGGTTTTTGTGTGAGATAATATTTGATAAATGATATCATACTTTGTGCATAGATTGACGTGATGACGTGAGTGTTGATTCAAACTGGCCGATTCGTTAAGTCCTATCGAACAGTTACTGAAACATCAATAAAAGTCACAAGCATATATTGTTAAGTTTTCACAATTTAAATTCTTTGGGTCGTGTCGTATAGACTTACTGTTGAAAAGGGCAAGTTCCTATCAGTGCCAAGCAATACAGTGAGATGGTACTAAAAAAAGAATAACGATATATTAAAGCGAGTGGGAGCCACGATAGCTTAGTGGTTAGTGAACTGGACTACTAACGACAGGAGCTCGTGTTCGATCCTGATTGACGGCCTCCAGGTTCACCCAGCCTAAAATGGGTACCGGATTTTTTCTGGGAAATTTAAGCGGAACGGGCGTAATTCTGACCACATTACCCCAAAAATCATGTGCCGCAGGTCTATACAAATTATTATCACTAACACCATATTCCCTGTACGCTACTTGGCGTGACGGGGCTCATTAATTTTTTTTTTTTTATTATTGATAGGGTCAGCTTGTTAGTTGTACGTAAATTGCCTTTTCGTGGACAATCGGAATCAGAAGAGATTGTTAACGAAAGAGTTTATTTGAGCGCACTCATCTACCTTGTAAAATATGTCGCCACTCTTAGTTTACGTCTAGAAACTTTGTCTATGTTCCGAATAACATACAATGTGGTTGTTATTTAAATAGAAGGTGTTTTATTGTCATGTTTAACGTGATACTTCAAAGTAGGTAGTGATTTGTTATTCCTGTTTAACGTTATGCTTCAAAATCGGTGGTGACTTATTGTCATATTTAACGTAATACTCCAAAGTTGGTGGTGATTTGTTAGTCATATTTAACGTAATACTTCAAAACAGATGGTGATTTGTTATTCCTGTTTAACGTAATGCTTCAAAATCGGTGGTGACTTATTGTCAATGTTTAACGTAATACTTCACAGTAGGTGGTGATTTATTAGTCATATTTAACGTAATAGTTCAAAACAGATGGTGATTTATTAGTCATCACCTAATGCTTAAAAGTAGGTGGTTATTTATTAGATATGTTTAATGTAATATTTCAATACAGGCAGGTAATGATTTGTTAGTCACATATAAAAAAAAATATTCAAAATAGCAGTCGGTAAACTTCAGAGCTCGCCCATACAGCAACCCACCGCACGTCACTGGGTGACATGCATTAAAGTGTTTGTGACGTGGGAGAGGTGATTCCCAATAATGACGTCAGGTTATGAGAATCTCTGTTGGGGACTTGCAATATGATAGAGTTGCTGACTATTTGGTAAAGGTAAAGGTAAAGTACGAGACTTGAACCGGCGTCTTAGCACGCGAGTTTCCATCCATATGTACTATGCCACCTATCCAGAAATGGTCGGATATTTCTGGATAGTGTCGCCCCACTGAAACTCACGATGCGAGGCCACATTTCTCATCTTCCCAGGGTAATACACTGGTACCCATTTCTGCCAACGGCTGGATTGACCGTGGGGGTATATTTTTGTTTCCAACCACGAGTACAACTCACACTGCTCCCAGCGGGAATCGAACACGGGTTGTCCGAACGTCGGTAGTCCAGTCGGGTGGTTTCCAAACTATATAGATACCGAGGTTACCGAGGCTACCGAGGCCCCGTTGCTATTTATAAGACTGGAGTGTATGTGGCACACAGTAATGGAAATTGAATCCGATAATAAATGATGGTGGTAGCGGTGATTGTGGTAGTGTTTGTGTTAATATGTTTGATAGTAATGATGAAAAGAACATCAATAGAAATGCTGAGAGTGTCAATGATACAGATAGGAATGATAATAATGAATATGTTGGTGGTTGTGGTGATAGTAGATGTGTTAGTAGAATAAGTGTATTGGTGAGAGACATGATGTTGATTGCTAAAGTGATGGTAGGGTTATAGTTAGGGTTAGTTGTAATTATTGTAGTCATTTTATTTCCTCTATACGTCATAATATCTACAGCATCGGTAGTATGAATGCAAGAAACTGAAATGCTTTTGATTGTGTCGGTAATGTTATTGTGTGAAGCAATGAAAGAGCTAGTGATAGAAACATATTTTTACTTGATTCTAAACAACAAAAGTATCCGCTGTTGTAGGGTAATCAGGAATGCTGTAGCAGAAGCAGCAGTAGCAATGACAGTACTCACACATAGTCATCATCATCATCATCGTCATCATCATTACCATCATCAGTTCTCATGTCCTTTGCAGAACGTTGCATTCACCACAAACATTATGAAAGAAGCTCTGTGTATAGCCAGATCACTCACTTCTTGTTATGTTCAAGATCTCCTTGATATCTTAAAAACGCCTTCTCCTTGGTCTGCCCGTGATGCGTGGCCAGGAGCCATACCCTCCATCATTGTTCTTTCCAGCCCTCTGTGTCTTTTCTCGTGGCTATAGTATTTTAATATACTCTGTAGATTGGTGTTTATCAGCCGGTTCTTTTTAATGTTTAAACCTTGTAAACTAGATCGTTACTCTTTTCCATTATCCAAGATACTTTACGGATTTTTTGGTAGCATTTTGTATCGAATACATTGGTATTTTCCTTGCAGTTTGCGAGTCTATAAATGATTAACACCATGATTCACAACATGATTGACTCAAAGGAATAATAGATTGAAATAACAGCAAGTCAGAGGCGGATAAGCGAGATAAGAGCTCCGTGGATGAAGCAAAAAAAAAAAAGCGGTACAAACAACATAGGGTAGCTGTTGTTCGGTAGCAGTGCGCTAATGAAGTCACATAAGACGGGAACATGCACATAATTAAAATAAAACTGCTGTAAAGCTGGTAGAACGGAGCAAGTTGTGGGATGTGACGTACACTGCTACAAAGTATTGTGATAGCTTCGCTAATAAAAAAAGGATTACAGCAAAATACTGACATTTTCCCACCATCCTTCTACTTTTCTCTGACCCGTCATTGTCTTCAAGCGTGGTCGTAACCGTCTAGAACCATCGGGTTACTGCCCGCTGCGATCGCTGTCAGTGTAAGATTTGTAACCACGTTCTCCGGATGGATATGGTCCTCTTCCCTAATGGTCCTTTTGAGATGAGAGAAGGATTCACTTGTGCATCGCACAACGTTACTTATGCCATCATATATAAGCGGTATAAGATAACCTACACTGGCGAATCAGGACGTCGCCTTGAGAGCATACCTTAAACATCTGAATGACTTCACACAAGATGCAGGTACCCCTGGAGGTCCCACTTCAACTCTTATGCCATCAGGGTAAGGCGGATGTCTATATCACTAGGCCGTTGTCATGTTCTTATGACAGCAGTAGCCGATTCACCTGAGAGAATTGTCTGATCGACCGTAAGTGTTGCCTCGTCCCACAAGGTATCAATGTATCACTTTCTCACTGGTAATCAATTACCCCTCTCTCTACCATTTTCTTCCTCTCTCCTTTCCAATTTCTCCCTCCCATCTCCATTATTCCTTATCTTTCTCCTGCCTTGCCCTCTTACACCCTGGCGTGATTTCCCCAGGCAA
This sequence comes from Megaustenia siamemsis, assembly GCA_032433765.1. NCBI lineage: Eukaryota > Metazoa > Mollusca > Gastropoda > Stylommatophora > Ariophantidae > Megaustenia > Megaustenia siamemsis. The sequence continues at coordinate 182,983,444 of JAVIAB010000092.1, forward strand.
TACTCAGGGTCTACACTCTATATATTTATATTTACGTTGACACCCATCTACAGAAGCCACGATCCCTCGCTACCATCTTTTATTTATAATCCTTATCTTGACGTATTTTGACATATTTTTCTCTTCCGCTGCATATTCCAGATCGACCTTATTATTATTTTTTTGTTTAGATTGATTCCATGTTCACATATCGGCTATTGTACTATTTCTTTCAGACACACTTCCAGTCTATCCCTCTCCGTTGATCACACCATGTGTTTACACCCAATCTTTTATGAGCCCCTGTTATGCCCTATTTATCTCCTTGTTGCCCAAGGCATGTCTGACATTGTTTGCTCTTGTTTTCACGTCCTAGTATACATTTCTATATCTCAGCCGATACTCGTCTAAAACCACCTACACCCCTTGTTATTACATCCAACTTTTATCAGATTAAAGCTTATGGATCGAGTATAATATAAGTGTCACGCTGTTTTTTAATTTAATTAATGTAAAACATTTTTATAGTTTACTCATGTTTATTAATTATAAATTTGTATTCTCTTATATAACTACAAGAAATGATAGACATAATAGTAAAAGAAATCAACAAGAAAGGTCTCAGTCTGAGTAGTAAGAAAACAGAAGTAATGGTTATATCGAAGAAATAATCATCACCATCATGCAGCATAAAAATAAACGAGACAAATCTGAAACAAGTGCAACGTTTCAAATACTTGGGCACAATAATAACATCAGATGGGAGATGCACCACAGAAATAAAAAGCAGAATAGCTCAGGCCAAAATAGCATTTCAGAAGGTTAAAAATAGCATTTCAGAAGGTTAAAAATATCTTATGCAACAAATCTATGTCAATAAAAATGAGAAAGAGAGTTCATCGGTGCTATATAGAACCAATTCTGACCTATGGAAGCGAATCAAGGACAGTGGACAAAAAATGAAAAGACGATTGGAGGCCACAGAGATGGGATTTCTCAGAAGAATGTTGAAAGTTCCCTGGACAGCTAAAAAGACCAATGAGGAAGTTCTCAAAGAGGCCAAAACAAAAAGGGAGCTTTTAAAAAACATCAGAAAGAAGCAATCAACATTTTTCGGGCACATCATGAGAAGAGGAAAGTTGGAATACTTGGTTACAACTGGCAAAATAAAAGGAAAGAGAGATCACGGGCGACAAAGAGAGAAAATACTGGATAGCTTGGTGTCATGGCATGGAAAACAGTCAACAACAGAACTGATACGATGTACTGTAGATAGAAGATTGTGGAGGGACACGGTCACCTAAGCCGACCGGTATGGCACATGATGATGATGATTCTCTTATAATGTTGTACATGTCCCATTTACCTTATCATTTCATTTGTTATCCCAATTTTGATTCCTTCTTGATCTACTAGTCCCGCTCATTCTATGTGTAGTTGTGTTTATCTTCATTCCGATGTCCGTTTGTATTGTTCTCGTTTTATGAAGAAGACCACATAAATACCGAAACGTCAGTATTTTGTTGTGTAGCGATTTTGTAAAGCTGTAGCCATTCCTTGTAGGAGCGTACGTTACATCTAACCATTTGCTCCTTACTTAAGATCTCAGCATTTATGGATAATGTTCGACATGCAATGAGGATGAACTAATTTCGAATTAACCAATTATGAAATCACCAAGTGTAGAATAGAAGACCTACAAGAACACTTAAAGAAACTCAACAGCTCAGGCACAAAAGTTTTAGTAGTTTCAATAGTAGTAGTAGTTTTAATAGTTTTAGTAGTTTTAGCAGTAGTAGTAGTTTTAGTTTCAATTTTTTAGTAGTATTTAGTTTTAACTTTCAATTATTCAATGTTATGCGCCTACTAACGAAGCTGATGATGAAGTTAAGGATGATTTTTATAACCAACTGCAACAACTTATAAACAAAATACCAAAACACGATCTTTTAATTGCAATGGGAGACTTCAACGCCAAAGTAGGGCAAGATAACGCAGGAGTGGAACATGTGATGGGGAGAGAAGGCTGTAATACAACAAGTCAGAATGGAGAAAGATTACTAGAATTATGTTTAATAGAAAATTTAGTTATAGGTGGGACATTATTTCCACACAAAAATATTCACAAAACAACATGGATATCTCCTGATGATAGAACATCAAATCAAATTGACCACCTATGTATTAAACAACAATTCAGATCATCATTAATAGATGTAAGAGCATACAGAGGTGCTGATGTTAATAGTGACCACAACCTGTGCATTGGGAAAATAAGATTAAAATTTAGAAACCAACAGAAGAGGTCAATTACACATAAAATTGATAGTCATAAACTGAAAGATGAAGCCATAAAGGAAAAGTTTAACATAGAGCTAAGTAATTGTTATTCAGCACTTGGTGAAATAGACTTAGATATCAATGAAATGTGGGACTCACAGAGCAAAATACTAATGACAGCAGCAGAAGCAAGTGCTGGACTGAAGAAAATGGAAAAACGAGCTTGGATCTCAGACACCACGTGGAAATACATCAAAGAAAGAAGAGAAGCGAAGAGAGCCATGACTAATGTAAAGACAGATCTTGGAAAGGTTCTGGCAAAAGCAACATACAAAGAATTAGACAACAAAGTGAAAAGTTCGGCAAGAAGAGATACAAGAGCTTATATAGACAACTTGGCAGAGAAAGCAGAGACAGCTGCAATTACAGGAGACAGCAGAACTCTCTATACTGTACAAAAGATGCTGACAAACACCTATACATCCAGTGGAACACCAATTCTAGACAAATCTGGATTAATGCTAACAACAAGCGCAGACATAAAAGCCCGTTGGACGGAACACTTCAAAGAAATTCTTAACCGTCCACTACCTCACAGTTTAATAGATTTTGAAGCTGAAACACCAGCAGCAGAATTAGATGTAAATTTAGATGACTTCACCTTGAGTGAAATAGAAACCACCTTAAAGCTAATGACCAATAACATGGCTGCTGGAGAGGATAAGTTAACAGCTGAGATCCTCAAGGCAATTGATAGCCATAATTTAATACATCTCCAAAAAATGTTCAACATCATTTGGAAAACAGAGAAGACGCCTCATAAATGGAAAAAAGGAATCATTGTTAAGATCCCAAAAAAGGGCAATCTTAGAGATTGTAACAACTGGAGAGGCGTGACACTTTTGTCAGTTGCCTCAAAGTTATTCTGTAAAATCATCCTAAATAGAATAAAGGATTCAATAGATACAGTAATGCGTGAAGAACAGGCTGGGTTTAGAAAAGGGAGAAGCTGTCTTGACCACATTTTCACTCTACGACTTATATTGGAGGAACACATTGAAAAGCAAAAACCTTTTGTACTTAACTTCATCGACTTCAAAAAAGCATTTGATAGTATTCATAGAGATTCTTTGTGGAAAATTCTGAAGCAATATGGCTTACCATCAAAAATCATAAATATTTTCAAAGACGTGTATGATGGTTACACATGTGCAGTTCGAACAGAGGAAGGACTGAGCGAATGTTTCCCAATAGAAACTGGGGTTAAACAAGGATGTATTTTATCGCCCTTGTTATTTGGAATTGTTATGGACTTCATAATGAAGAAATGCTGCACTGGTAATAAAGGCATCGAATGGATACAAGGAGACCATTTGGAGGACCTCGACTTTGCTGATGACATAGTTCTCATCAGCAGTCAGATAAAAACGATGCAGGAAAACACAAATGAACTATCATCAATAGCCAGCAAAATTGGGCTTGAGGTCAATCATGAAAAGACTAAAGTCATGAAAAGTTTAATTCCAACAAGTGACAAAATATACATGGAAAACAAACCAGTAGAAGAGATCGATCACTTTATCTATCTTGGAAGTCACATTGATCGAGAAGGGGATACGAGCAAAGAAATTAGAATCAGACTGGCTAAAGCAGCAATGTCTTTCAGAAGCCTTGAAAAGTTGTGGAAATCAAAACTCATTAGCACAAACACAAAACTTAGGCTATTCAAATCAAATGTACTATCAACCCTTACGTATGCGTGTGAAAGCTGGAAAACAACAAGAGATATAGAAACAAAGTTGAACGCATTCGAAAATAAATGTCTAAGGAAAATACTTGGTATAGAATGGAACGAATTCAAAACAAACGAGGAAATTAGAGAAATCGCTAATCAACCACTAATATCTTCAGTAATAAAGAAAAGACGATGGTCATACGTTGGACATGTGATGAGAAGAGATAATAATCGAATAGCAAAGCAAGCCCTCATATGGGAAACAACAGGTAAAAGATAAAGAGGAAGACCCAGGGAGACACTGAGAAGAACATTGATGAGAGAGGCAAGAGCAGCAGGAATCGGCTCCCTCAATGAGATAGAACTGCTTGCACAGAACAGAGACAGATGGCGAGATTTGATAAAATATCTTTAAAAGAAAACTGCTAGAACAAAAATTCATATAGGAGAAGGTGTATCTTGGTCTACGCCCTATGGGCCGGTTACGGCTCGAAAGGTCAATAGATAGATCAATAGATAGTAGTTTTAGCAGTTTTAGTAGTAGTAGTAGCTTTAGTAGTTTTAGCAGTAGTAGTAGTTTTAGTAGTTTTAGTAGTAGTTTTAGTAGTAGTAGTAGTTTTAGTAGTAGTAGTAGTTTTAGTAGTTTTAGTAGTAGTAGTAGTTTTAGTAGTTTTAGTAGTTTTAGTAGTTTTAGTAGTAGTTGTAGTTTTAGTAGTTTTAGTAGTAGTTGTAGTTTTAGTAGTTTTAGTAGTTTTAGTAGTAGTAGTAGTAGTTTTAGTAGTTTTAGTAGTAGTAGTAGTTTTAGTAGTTTTAGTAGTTTTAGTAGTAGTAGTAGTTTTAGTAGTTTTAGTAGTAGTAGTAGTTTTAGTTGTAGTAGTAGTTTTAGTAGTTTTAGTAGTAGTAGTAGTTTTAGTAGTTTTAGTAGTTTTAGTAGTAGTAGTAGTTTTAGTAGTTTTAGTAGTAGTAGTAGTTTTAGTAGTTTTAATAGTAGTAGTAGTTTTAGTAGTTTTAGTAGCTTTAGTAGTTTTAGTAGTGGTAGTTTTAGTAGTTTTAGTAGTAGTAGTAGTTTTAGTAGTTTTAGTAGTAGTAGTAGTAGTAGTAGTAGTTTTAGCAGTATTAGTAGTTTTAGCAGTAGTAGTAGTTTTAGCAGTATTAGTAGTTTTAGCAGCAGTAGTAGTTTTAGCAGTATTAGTAGTTTTAGCAGTAGTAGTAGTTTTAGCAGTATCAGTAGTTTTAGCAGTAGTAGTAGTTTTAGCAGTAGTAGTAGTTTTAGCAGTATTAGTAGTTTTAGCAGTAGTAGTAGTTTTAGCAGTAGTAGTAGTTTTAGCAGTATTAGTAGTTTTAGCAGTAGTAGTAGTTTTAGCAGTATTAGTATTTTTAGCAGTATTAGTAGTTTTAGTAGTAGTAGTAGTTTTAGCAGTATTAGTAGTTTTAGCAGTATTAGTAGTTTTAGCAGTATTAGTAGTTTTAGTAGTAGTAGTAGTTTTAGCAGTATTAGTAGTTTTAGCAGTATTAGTAGTTTTAGCAGCAGTAGTAGTTTCAGTAGTAGTAGTTTTAGTAGTTTTAGTAGTAGTAGTAGTTTTAGCAGTAGTAGTATTTTTAGTAGTTTCAGTAGTAGTAGTAAAATAGAAGTAGTAGTAGTAGTTGGCTGAAAAGAAAGTATCGTAGAATTAACAGCAGCAGGCCTTTGAAACTAGAGATACAGGAGGAAGTAATTTGCATTTACAGCAGTAAAGGATAACAGGTGCTAGTTGATAGATACACATTTACAGTAGTAAAGGATAACAGGTGCTAGTTGATAGATACACATTTACAGTAGTAAAGGATAACAGGTGCTAGTTAACAGATACACATTTACAGTAGTAAAGGATAACAGGTTCTAGTTGATAGATACACATTTACATCAGTAAAGGATAACAGGTGCTAGTTGACAGATACACATTTACAGCTGTAAAGGATAACAAGTGCTAGTTGATATATACACATTTACAGCAGTAAAGGATAACAGGTGCTAGTTGATAGATAAGATACACATTTACAGCAGTAAAGGATAACAGGTGCTAGTTGATAGATACACATTTACAGCAGTAAAGGATAACAGGTGCTAGTTGATAGATACACATTTACAGCAGTAAAGGATAACAGGTGCTAGTTGACAGATACACATTTACAGCTGTAAAGGATAACAAGTGCTAGTTGATATATACACATTTACAGCAGTAAAGGATAACGGGTGCTAGTTGATAGATACACATTTACAGCAGTAAAGGATAACAGGTGCTAGTTGATAGATACACGTTTACAGCAGTAAAGAATAACAAGTGTTATTTGTTACACATTTACAGCAGTAAAGGGTAACATGTGCTAGTTGATAGATACATATATGGAACTTCCGGTATATGGTGGATAGGTGACGGGAACATGAAAAATGTTCCTTGTTGCAGTCTCCTCATATCCCAAGTCCGGCTCGTTGCAGAAGCTACTGAGTTAAGTGCTCTGTGCACACCGTGAGCTGTGTGTCTCATCCGTTTTGATCACATTTTGATATTTCAATTGTTTACGATGAATGATGAAATCGTATGACAGGGAACAGTTGGCTGTGTTCACTTTCTGCGCAGTTTCGCCTTATGTCTTTTGGCGTGTGCTGAGACTGCAACGATGGGGACTACAGTTACCTTTCTTTGTTTGGGAGATGAGATATTAATTCGGATGATTACGCTGGCGCTGGCGGTTGAGCAATTATGGATTTTAATTCTTTTGCAGTGATACCGGAGTCTTTCATAACCAAATAAAAAATGACCAAATAACATGAGCTAGTAATTTTATCTAATTAATGATATTATATTATATTATATTATATTATATTATATTATATTATATTATATTATATTATATTATATTATATTATATTATATATATTATATTATATTATATTATATTATATTATATTATATCATATCATATCATATCATATCATATCATATCATATCATATCATATCATATCATATCATATCATATCATATCATATCATATCATATTATATTATATTATATTATATTATATTATATTATATTATATTATATTATATTATATTATATTATATTATATTATATTATATTATATTATATTATATTATATTATATTATATTATATTATATTATATTATATTATATTATATTATATTATATTATATTATATTATATTATATTATGCTATGTTATGATGTTATGTTATGTTATGTTATGTTATGTTATGTTGTGTTACGTTACGTTACGTTGTGTTGTGTTGTGTTATATTATAGGGGAAATATCATTTGCGGTCTTTTGCTCTTCTGTTCGCCTCTGCTGCCGTCATCTTTCCTAGTGCTTCTAATATTCCTTCGATCCATCTTTTTCGTGATCGACCCTCGGGTCTGGTGTCCTCACAACGTTTGTTGAAGGCTCGTTTAGTTGTGTTTTGATCTTTCTGCCTTGTCACGTGGTCAAACCATTTTATCTGTTGTTTCCTTACATATTCTATGGCGGGGGCTATTCCTTGCTTTTTTCTTAGTTCTTCATTTCTGATCTGATCTTTCATCTCAGTAGAGGTTATTTTTCTTATTGTTCTAAAATCTAGGGTCCGGGTTAGCATTTGTAGCACAACGTTGGGATGAAGGTATACGCGACGTCAAGATGAAGTAATGCATTGTTGAGTTGAAGCTAAAGGTAAACTTGTAGTGAAATCACAACTTGTCAAACATTTCCACGTTCTGGGTAACTCTTCTGTATGAACTAAATCAAATACAAATGTCAAGACAATCAAAAACCGTATCACACTTGCCTCAAGGTTTAGGTCGTGCAGAGACTCATATCACCATCAGTAATAATCTCAGCCAGATAATTATCAGATATATTGATGTTTGCAAATATCAACCATTCATTTCGATAAGGTTAGACAGTGCAAGAACATGCCTGTGTTGGTGTCTAGTGCTGTAAAGTAGTTGGATATATTGATGGGGCAATAACCGTTAACGTAGATGGCGCAATAAACCTCATCTCGGTCTCCACAGTCATGATATTTATAATTATCACGTTCCAGCGGCGGATTTTCAAAGGAGGCAATGCAGGCCACGACTCCTCAAATAGCGACACTTAAGCATCAGTGTACAACCAGGCACCGTATTCCCTAGTATAGCCGTGATATAGTTCAAATAATTCAAGCTGTCACTAATGAATAGGTTGAAATGTCTATGGGGGTCAAACCTGCTATAACTGAACTTCGGCATCTATCGACTTTACACTGAGTGTGAGAACTAAATAGGCCATTTAATTAAACAGCCATTTCAATAAACAGCTCCTTGTTGCCATGGTAACAGAAGAACGACTAATGAGATGACTTTCTATCTTTTTATCCAAATATAAAGAAGTAGAGCCAAAAGCGGCTGTCCTATTGCATGCCTTTTGTAAGTAACACTGCGCTATATTTGTATATTTATAAACTAGAATAAAATTATAAGAAATGTTAATTAACAGCAAAACTGTATTTTTCTCTAACCTTATAATGGACATAACTAAAATCATCATCAATGAGTTCCGTCTACGCATCGAAGGTTGGCTACCATGGAGCGCCATTCCGCTCTGCCTCTTGCTTTGATAGTACTGGTTGTCATAGGCTGATTTGTCCATCTTTTGATGTTACTGGTCCATTTTAGTCTTAGTCTGCCTCTGCCTCTTTTACGTTGTATTTTCCTTTCTAAGATTATTTTTAGCAGACTGCTATGTCTTTCAACATGCCCCAATAATTGTATTTGTCTTGTTTGAATTGTGGTTAGTAGTTCTCTTTAAGTTTTAGTTGTTTTAAGACTTCATCGTTTGTTTTATTTTTTTTCCACCCAATTCTTCTATATATTTCAAAGGATTCAATTTTCTGTTCTGTTTTCTTGTCTAATGTCCATGTTTTTGCGCCATACAGGAATGTTGAAAAGATATAACATTTTGCTATTATTCATTTTAGCCCTGGTGTTATTTGTTTTGATGTTAGTATATTTTTCATGTCATTACAATTACTTTTCGCCATTTCTATTCTTTTGTTTATTTTAGTTTCACATTTTCCATCACTGGTTATAGTATGCTCAAAAAAGTTGTAGTTCTGAACTGTCTCCGGGTCTATTCCTTCAACTTTGATATCCACTTGTAGGTTTTGAGTATTATTTCTGTTTAGTTTTTAGATCGTAGTTTTAGTATTTTTGATATAAATATCTAACCCATATTGCATTGTAACTTCCTCATTTTTTGGAATGCTGCTTTTGCCTGAGCCATTCAAATAATTAAATATATATATATATAACTTAGATATATATGAAGTATATATAATTATAATACTTTAGGGCAATAATTGTAGGAACTATTTATATAGCGTTTTTTTATTTAAAAAAAATTAATGTAATAATGTTTATGTCGTAAATTATCAGGTTAAAGGTCAACCTAAAGTTCGGTCTTACGTCATTGTCAGTGGTTAGTGAACTGGACTACCACGGACAAGGGGTAGGGTTCGATCCCAACCGACGGCTTCCGGGTTCACCCAGCCTTAAATGGGTACCGGATTTTTTTCTGGGAAAGTAAAGCAGCACGGGCGTAATACTGACCACATTACCCCAAAAACCATGTGCTGAAGGTCTGTAAAATATAGGGTCACTAACACCATATTTCCCTATACACCACTTGGCGTGACGGGGGTACTTTACTTATTTTACTTTACGTCCTTGACTCCTGACGTTTAGAGCCCACCGTTGTTGTCACGTTCCGTTCCTTGAAGTAGAAAGGATAAATGTAGATTAAATGTGTCCTATAGCATTTCTACGGTCAAGTAGAGACCTGCAGCGTTTTCATTTCTCATGGGCACAGTGCTGAAGGAGCACTGTTCTTTGCTCTCTCTCTCTGTGAGCGCCTTCCCTTCCCTATATAAAACATGTTGCTTATGTTTTTTCTTTGTCCCACTGGCTCGACTGACGAATATGATACTCTATAATGTTCTCTGTGTATAGCGATATCCCTTACACGCTGGTGTTATTTCCCTGTCTGGCTCGTTACTTCAAGAACCTCCGCTTTCTTTGTCAATGAAACGAGATTTTATGTTTCTCGTCTCTGCCTCTGTTGCTTTTTGAGTCGTGGGAAATGTTTTGGTCAATGTTTTTAGTGTTCCCCAGTGTTAGATAAAGCAAATGTTACAGGCTTGCTAGGGCACAGCCAACTATAGATTGACTTTCCCCCACGGGGTGAGATGTTAATGTTAATATAAATGTGAACATGGATGGGAATCATGGACAACAGGACAAGAGTAAAGCAAATAATGGGAGACTAGAAATGTTTTACAGAAGAAAGATGAGAAAAGGATGGACAGCTGAGAAAGGCAATGATATCGTCCTGAAAGAGGACAAAGCAAAATTATATCTAATTTCCAATATTAGGAAGAAACGATCATCATTTTTTGGCCGCGTAATGAAAAGGGAACAGCTGGAATATATTGTGACAACTGAGACATTTGAGTGACGAAGAGGAAAACAAAGAGAAAGATACCAGACAGCTTACGAGAATGGCTTGGCAGAAGGTCAACAACAGAACTGATAAATAACTGTCGAATTTATGGAGGGACATGATCACCAACGCAGGGAGGCATGGTACTTGCTTAACGATGATAATGATGTGGGCTGAGACGGAATTCCCGGAAAACCCCTATCTCGCGTAACGTTTTCAGCTTTTCGAGCAGAGACGATAGTTGGTAGAATCACATCAACTGTCTATAGCTTCAATAGCTGAAAGTATCAGTTTAGTTGGAGGGTTTTCCGGTTTTATTTTCTGGTTGCGTGTCTTAATTAATCTAAAGTTTATTGTGGCCAGGCAATAGAGAGTATACTGTTGGTGACGATATTTTGTCTCGTCCACGTCAGATTTTTTGGGCGATGTGGTCTCCTATTGCGTGGTACTCGGCCTGATTTCCTCTATTACATTAATCCGTCATTTGATTTATGTCTAGGGAACAGGCAAATAACTTCAGGGCTGCGATAAAGCTGGTAGCAAGAAGCTAGTAGTGGGGTGTAACGTACACTCCTACAAGGTATTGTGACAGCTTTACACACACAAAAGGTAAAGTAAAGTACCCCTGTCACGGCAAGTGGCGTATGGGGAATATGATGTTAGTGACCATAAATTTTACAGACCATCAGCACATGATTTTTAGGGTAATGTGGTCGGTATTTCGTCCGCCGTTTCACTTTGCCAGAAAAAATCCGGTACCCATTTAAGGCTGGGTGAACCCGGAAGCCGTCGGTTGGGATCGAACCCTACCGCTTGTCCTTTGTAGTCCAGTTCACTAACCACTGAGCTATCGAGGCTCCCTTTGCACAAAATGAACGCAACAAAATACTGACGTTTCGGCCTACACGCTACCTTCTTCAGAAAACGAGAACAACAAACGATGAAATACATATAATTCTACTACATCTAGGATGATCGACACAGGTGAGTCAAGGAGAAGTAAACAGGTGGATAAGAGAGGAAATGATGAAACGAGAGAGAGATATGAGTTACATGTTGAAGGATAGATCTTTTCTCTTTTCACTGATACCTTAAAGATGTCGTGCTTTATAACATCTGTCGCTCTTGCGCTGCTCGAATTGTCTGAAGTAGTGATTTTCCTTTTTTACATGTCTCTGTCACTGCATCTTTCCATCTTCTTCTGGGTCTTCCTCTTAGTCTTTTTTCCATGCATTCTTGAGAAGAACGCCCTTGATGGTGATTGGTGAGAATTCATTCTGACCAGGTGGCCAAACCATTTAAGTTGTTGTTCTATATATTCTTGCCAGGGATTTGTTCCTACCATTTTTCTTACGGTTTCATTTTGTATTCTATCTCTTATTGTGTTGTTGTTTGTTACTTTTCTCAAGCATCGCATCTCATATGTATTGATCTTTCTTAAATGTGATTTAGAAGGATAGATAATATGTGGAAATATGAAAGTTAAAATGTATATAAAATGGCGTTATGTCTACTATTATTACATTTTTTGTCTGGTGAGTGTTAAAGCCTGGGACTGCGGTGGGAGGGGAGATGCTCACTTCTGATGATCGCGCTATATACCCAGACAATTTGATTTGTTGTCTCATTTCAAATTGTAATCATTTATTATAAACGTATGAAATATTAATTTATTGATATCGAAATTTATTAATATAATGACATCGCCATTTGTTTGAGTCCAGGCAGAAGGTTTTTGGTTTAATTTCTAGATGTCACGAATTATTTGTATCGTATCTACCAGCCTTTTGAACATTGGTACCAGCTAATTTTTGTTTTCGGGAAAGTAAGGTTGCTTCACTTGATAACGGCCACATCCGCTACAACGACTACATCAACTACAACGACCACATCAACTGCAACGACTACATCAACTACAACGACCACATCAACTGCAACGACTACATCAACTGCAACAACTACATCAACTACAACGACCACATCAACTGCAACGTCAACATCACCTAAAAAGACCACATCAACTACAACGACCGTTTCACCAACAACGACCACATCAACTGCAACTACCACATCACCTACAAAGACCACATCAACTGCAACTACCACATCACCTACAACGACCACATCAACTGCAACGTCAACATCACCTACAACGACCATATCACCTACAACGACCATATCACCTACAACGATCATATCACCTGCAACTACCACATCACCTACAAAGACCACATCAACTGCAACTACCACATCACCTACAACGACCACATCAACTGCAACTACCACATAACCTACAACGACCACATCAGCTGCAATTACCACATCACCTACAACGACCACTTTACCTGCAACTACCACATCACCTACAACGACCACTTTACCTGCAACTACCATATCACCTACAACGACCATATCACCTACAACGATCATATCACCTGCAACTACCACATCACCTACAACTACCACATCACCGGCAACGACCACTTCACCTACAACGACCACATCACCTACAACGACACTTTACCTGCAACTACCACATCACCTACAACGACCACTTTACCTGCAACGACCACATCACCTACAACGACCACTTTACCTGCAACTACCACATCACCTACAACGACCACTTTACCTGCAACGACCACATCACCTACAACGACCACATCACCTACAACGACCACATCAACTGCAACTACCACATAACCTACAACGACCACATCAGCTGCAATTACCACATCACCTACAACGACCACTTTACCTGCAACTACCACATCACCTACAACGACCACTTTACCTGCAACTACCACATCACCAACAACGACCACTTTACCTACAACTACCACATCACCTACAACGACCACTTTACCTACAACTACCACATCACCGGCAACGACCACTTTACCTGCAACTACCACATCACCTACAACGACCACTTTACCTGCAACTACCACATCACCAACAACGACCACTTTACCTGCAACTACCACATCGCCTATAAAGACCACTTTACCTGCAACTACCACATCGCCTATAAAGACCACTTTACCTGCAACTACCACATCACCAACAACGACCACTTTACCTGCAACTACCACATCGCCTATAAAGACCACTTTACCTGCAACTACCACATAACCTACAACGACCACTTTACCTGCAACTACCACATCACCTACAACGACCACTTTACCTACAACTACCACATCACCTACAACGACCACTTTACCTACAACTACCACATCACCTACAACGACCACTTTACCTACAACTACCACATCACCTACAACGACCACTTTACCTGCAACTACCACATCACCAACAACGACCACTTTACCTACAACTACCACATCACCTACAACGACCACTTTACCTACAACTACCACATCACCTACAACGACCACTTTACCTACAACTACCACATCACCTACAACGACCACTTTACCTACAACTACCACATCACCTACAACGACCACTTTACCTACAACTACCACATCACCTACAACGACCACTTTACCTACAACTACCACATCACCTACAACGACCACTTTACCTACAACTACCACATCACCTACAACGACCACTTTACCTACAACTACCACATCACCTACAACGACCACTTTACCTACAACTACCACATCACCTACAACGACCACTTTACCTGCAACTACCACATCACCTACAACGACCACTTTACCTGCAACTACCACATCACCTACAACGACCACTTTACCTGCAACTACCACATCACCTACAACGACCACTTTACCTGCAACTACCACATCACCTACAACGACCACTTTACCTGCAACTACCACATCACCTACAACGACCACTTTACCTGCAACTACCACATCACCTACAACGACCACTTTACCTACAACTACCACATCACCTACAACGACCACTTTACCTGCAACTACCACATCACCAACAACGACCACTTTACCTACAACTACCACATCACCTACAACGACCACTTTACCTACAACTACCACATCACCTACAACGACCACTTTACCTACAACTACCACATCACCTACAACGACCACTTTACCTACAACTACCACATCACCTACAACGACCACTTTACCTACAACTACCACATCACCTACAACGACCACTTTACCTACAACTACCACATCACCTACAACGACCACTTTACCTACAACTACCACATCACCTACAACGACCACTTTACCTGCAACTACCACATCACCTACAACGACCACTTTACCTGCAACTACCACATCACCTACAACGACCACTTTACCTGCAACTACCACATCACCTACAACGACCACTTTACCTGCAACTACCACATAACCTACAAAGACCACATCATCTGCAACTACCACATCACCTTCAACGACCACTTTACCTGCAACTACCACATCACCAACAACGACCACTTTACCTGCAACTACCACATAACCTACAACGACCACTTTACCTGCAACTACCACATCACCTACAACGACCACTTTACCTGCAACTACCACATCACCTACAACGACCACTTTACCTGCAACTACCACATCACCTACAACGACCACTTTACCTGCAACTACCACATCACCAACAACGACCACTTTACCTGCAACTACCACATCACCTACAACGACCACTTTACCTGCAACTACCACATCGCCTATAAAGACCACTTTACCTGCAACTACCACATCACCTACAACGACCACTTTACCTGCAACTACCACATCACCTACAAAGACCACATCAACTACAACTACCACATCATCTACAAAGACCACATCACCTACAAGGACCGCATCACCTACTACGACGACTTTACCTGCAACTACCGCATCACCTACAAAGACCATATCAGCTACAACTACCACATCACCTACAATGACCACATCACCTACATCGACTATATCAACTACAACGACCATATCACATACAACGACCACATCACCTACAACGACCATATCACCTACAACGACCACATCACCTACAACGACCATATCACCTACAAAGATCATATCACCTACAACGACCATATCACAAACAACTACCACATCACCTACAAAGACCACATCAACTACAACAATCATATCACCTACAACGACCATATCACCAACAACGACCACATCACATACAAAGACCACATCAACTACAACGACCATATCACCTACAACGACCATATCACCAACAACTACCACATCACCTACAAAGACCACATCAACTACAACGACTATATCACCTTCAACGACCATATCACCTACAACGACCACATCACATACAAAGATTACATCGCTCATAACGACCATATCACTCATTAAAATGTTCCACCCGAAGATAATCAGTATCTTTTTGTATGGCAGTGAATCGTGGACAACTTATACAAAGCAACAGAGAAGGCTAAATGCATTCCCTATATGCGATGACAGCGCCATATCCTGGGTATCACCTGGAAAAACAAAGTGACAAACGTGGCGATCCTCACTCGCACAGACTTCTCGAAGACATTTCACGCTGCTCAAACAACGTAGGTTACGCTGGCTTGACCACTTACGCCGTTTTAAAGATGGCAGCTACCGCAAAACAAAAGACATGCTTTAAGGACAAGTAGCGAACGGCAACAGATTTAAGGTAGACTCCAATTTGTAGACATGTGTAAACGTGACATGAAGACTCTGAACATAAACTTTGCATCTTAGGAAGACATAGGGAGCCGCAATAGCTCAGTAGTTAGTGAACTGGATTACAAAGTAGGTAGTGTTCGACCCCAACCGACGGCTTCCGGGTTTACCCAGGCTTAAATGGGTACCGGATTTTTTCTGGGAAAGTAAAGCGGTACGGGCGTAATACCGACCACAATACACCAAAAATCGTGTGCTGAAGGTATGTAAAATTTTTGGTCACTAACACCATATTCCCTATACGCCACTTGGCGTAACGGGGGCTCTTTACTTTTTCTTTACTGAGAAGACATAGCTGCAGGCAGCACAATTTGGAAACACACACTAAAGATCCAAACCAAGCAAGAAGCAGTTCATAAATAAAGAAGCGAAAACAAAGAGAAAAAATAACCTTTCCTAGAGGCGCTTCAAAATTTAAAAAGTCAACAATGACTCACGAAAACTACCATGAACAACTATGACTCACGAAAACTACTATAGTCAACTATGAGTCACGAAAACTACCATGGTCAACTATGACTCACGAAAACTATTATAATCAACTATGACTGTCGGAGACTACTGTAGTCAACTATGACTCATGAAAACTACTATAGTCAACTATGACTCACGAAAACTATTATAGTCAACTATGACTCACGAAAACTACTATAGTCAACTATGACTCACGAAAACTGCTATAGTCAACTATGACTCCGGAAAACTACCATAGTCAACTATTAGTGACGGTGGTTACTATAGTCAACTATGACTGACGGAGGCTACTGTAGTCAACTATGACTGTCGGAGGCTACTGTAGTCAACTATGACTGTCGGAGGCTACTATAGTCAACTATGACTGTCGAAGACAACTATAGTCAACTATGACTGGCGGAGGCTACTATAGTCAACTATGATTGTCGGAGGCTACTATAGTCAACTATGACTGACGGAGACTACTATAGTCAACTATGACTGTTGGAGGCTACTATACTGAACTATGACTGACAAAGGCTACTATAGTCAACTATGACTGACGGAGACTACTATAGACAACTATGACTGTTGGAGGCTACTATACTGAACTATGACTGACAAAGGCTACTATAGTCAACTATGACAGACGGAGATTACTATAGTCAACTATGACTGATGAAGATAATATAGTCACCTATGACTAATGGAGACTAGTATAGTCAACTTAGACTGACGAATATACTATAGTCAACTATGACTGACGGAGATACTATAGTCAACTCTGACTGACGGAGGCTACTATAGTCAACTATGACTGACGAAGGCTACTATAGTCAACTATGACTGTCGGAGACTACTATAGTCAACTATGACTGACGAAGGCTACTATAGTCAACTATGACTGACGGAGGCTACTATAGTCAACTATGACTGACGGAGGCTACTATAGTCAACTATGACTGACGAAGGCTACTACAGTCAACTATAACTGACGAAGGCTACTATAGTCAACTATGACTGACGAAGGCTACTATAGTTAACTATGACTGACAGATATTCATCATCATCGACATCATCATCATCATGTGCCATACCGGTTGGCGTCGGCGGTCATGTCCTTCCACAATCTTCTATCAACAGTGCCTCGCATCAATTCTGTTGTTGAATGTTTTCCATGCCATGACACGAAACTATCTAGTGTTTTCTCGCTTTGTCGTCCGCGATCTCTCTTTCCTTCGATTTTGCTTGTTATAACCAAGTATTTCAACTATCCTCTTCTTATGATGTGCCAAACAACTTTGATTGTTTCTTTTTATTATGTTTTTTTATGAGCTACCTTTTTGTGTTGGCCTCTTTGAGAATTTCCTCATTGATCTTTGTAGCTGCCCAGGAAACTGTCAACATTCTTCTGAGAAATTCCATGTCTGTCGCCTCTAACCGTCTTTTCATTTATTTGTCCACTGTCCATGATTCGCTCCCATAGGTCAGAATTGGTTCTATATAGCACCGATGAACTCTCTTTCTCATTTTTATTGACATAGATTTGTTGCATAAGATATTTTTCATTTTCTGAAATGCTATTTTGTCCTGAGCTATTCTGCTTTTAATCTCTGTGGCACATCTTCCATCTGATGCTATTATTGTGCCCAAGTATTTGAAATGTTGCACTTGTTTCAGATTTATCGTGTTTGTTTTTTAATGTGACATGATGGTGATAATTGTTTCATTTCGATATAACCATTACTTCTGTCCGGCTTGTTGCAGGAGCTACTGAGTTAAGTGCTCTGTGCACACCGTGAGCTGCGTGTCTCATCCGTTTTGATCATGTTTCAATATTCCAATTGTTTACGATGAATGATGATATCGTATGACAGGGAACAGTTGTCTGTGTTCACTTTCTGCGTGGTTTCGCCTTATGTCTTTTGGCGTGTGCTGAGACTGCTACGATGGCGACTACAGTTACCTTTCTTTGTTTGGTAGATGAGTTAGTAATTCGGGTGATTCCACTGGCACGGGTGGTTGAGCAATTATGGATTTTAATTCGTTTGGAGTGATACCGAGGCCTTCCATAACCAATAACCAATAACCATTACTTCTGTTTTCTTACTATTCAGACTGAGACCTTTCTTGTTGCTTTGTTTTACTATTATGTCTTTCATTTCTTGTAGTTCATTCTCTGTCTCTGCTATTAAGACTTTGTTATCCGCATATCGCATATACTATTTGCTTAATAACTTACTGTATCACTGAAAAAGTAGCTGGAACTGCAACCGTGTTTCGTTATGGAGTTTGTATAGCTTTGCATATTTCCTGCATATTTCAAAATCAAGAAACAATTTCTAGCAAACAGTGAGTGTTTCTATGAAACGATCGAATATAACAAGTCCATTCAGGAAGTGCTTGTAGTAAAGGCTTGTTCGCAATGATAACATGAAGAACTTGTAAGATGCTCTTCCAGGAAAAGCCTTCGGAACGTGACAGGAAGTGCTTGAAGAACGCAAAAAATGATGACGTGTGTGTTTATGTGTGTTAACTGTTAAATAAAATTGTGTTTGTGTGCAGAAAGTTAACGTCAAATATTTGTAGCACAGGCTTTGGATTACTTTTTTGGGCTATAAATGTATTTTTTATTATTGCTGCCAATCATTTTGAATAGCAAGATTTTACCTTCCCCACGTTTATAAATTCACGTCAAAATTGGGACAGGAAGGGAAAATTGAGGGAAGGAGATTCGATTAATGAAGTTTTCGTCTATAACAAAGTTTGTTTATAAATGGGTTACTAGTGTGTGGCTGTATACGGCTTCTTTTGTTTGTGTTTTTTTTTAGCTCTTGCTGCTAACTATTGCAGTATGACATTCTAATTAATGAATAAATGAATGAACGAATACATGAATGAATCATTAATGAATGAATGAACGAAGAAAAGAATGAAGGAAGGAATGAATGAACAAAAATAAAAATAAAAGTAATTTATGACTACAGATTTTGATAGACGAGGGACAGGACAATAACCAAATAATATAGCGGCTCGGTAGCTGGAACAATAGTTGCAATACGCATGACTGTTGATAAATAAGTAAATAATATAGCGGCTCGGTAGCTGGAACAATAGTTGCAATACACATGACTGTAGATAAATAAGTAAATAATATAGCGGCTCGGTAGCTGGAACAATAGTTGCAATACACATGACTGTAGATAAATAAGTAAATAATATAGCGGCTCGGTAGCTGGAACAATAGTTGCAATACACATGACTGTAGATAAATAAGTAAATAATATAGCGGCTCGGTAGCTGGAACAATAGTTGCAATACACATGACTGTAGATAAATAAGTAAATAATATAGCGGCTCGGTAGCTGGAACAATAGTTGCAATACACATGACTGTAGATAAATAAGTAAATAATATAGCGGCTCGGTAGCTGGAACAATAGTTGCAATACACATGACTGTAGATAAATAAGTAAATATAACTATCATCATCATCAAGTTCCGGGCCTACTGGCGTAGGTGAGCATGTCTCTCCACAACTTTCGATCTCGGCAGCTATTTATCATTTCTGTTGTTGACCTTCTGCCAAGCCATTCTCTTAAGCTGTCTGTTATTTTTTTCTCTATGCTTCCCTCTATCTTCGTCCCTCAATTTTTCCAGTTGTTACAATATATTCAATTTGTTCTCTTCTCATTACATGGCCAAAAAATGATGATTGTCTCTTCCTAACATTGGAAATTAGGTCTCTTTTTGCTTTGACTTCTCTCAGAACCTCTTCATTACTCTTCTTAGCTGTCCATGGTATTCTCAAAATTCTTCTGTAAAACCATATTTCTACAGACTCCAGTGATTTTCTTGTCTGTTGTCCTATTGTCCATGACTCGCATCCAAATGTTAAGACTGGCTCTACGTAACATTTAAGAACTCTTTTTCTTGTTTCTATTGTCAAAAATGGATTGCATAGTATTTTCCTCATCTGCTTTTGCCTGAGCCATTCTGCTTCTCACCTCTTTTGTACATCTTCCGTCTGAGGTTAACAAAGTTCCCAAATATTTAAATTCATTTACCTGTTTTAATAGTGTTCCACTTGTCTTTATTTTGCACTGAGGTGGTGTCTTTTTCTTTGTTGTTACCATTATTTCTGTCTTTTTGCTATTAAGGCTGAGTCCTTTATTTTTGCTTTATTTCACTATAATGTCCAACATTTCTTGTAACTCATTCTCACTCTTAGCGATTAATACTGTATCATCAGCATACATTAGATTGTTTATATTATGACCTCCAGTTGTTATTCCAGGCATGCCCCTTATGGATCTTAGAATAATCTCACTATAAATATTAAACAAATCTGGTGACAGCACACAACCTTGTCTAACACCCTGTTTTATTTGTTGAAACATTCCCAATTGGTTTCCAGTTCTTATGGCCGCTGTTTGTTGCCATTACATGTTCTTTATTATTCTTAGATCTTTGCTGTCTTTGTTTATGCTTTCTAAAATGTTAATTATTTCTTGGCGCTTTACTTTATCAAATGCCTTGGTGTAATCTATGAAATACAGGTATAGATCTGTTTCTACCGCTATGGCTCTTTCTACTAAAGATCGTATGATATAAATGGCATTGCTTGTTCCTTTATCTCTAACAAAACCACACTGTTCATCGCTAATTTCTGGACTGATTTTGTTTCGCACTCTTCGCATGATGATTCTTAGTAATATCTTAGTCATATGACTCATAAGGCTTATTGTGCGATGATCATCGCATTCAATCGCACCCGATTTCTTTGGTAGGGCTATGAATATTGATTTGAGCATGTCGTCTGGTATATAACTAACACCAGATACCACCTATAGTTATAACTAATATAACAAATGATAAACAAGTAAATATAACTGTAACTAAACAAGTAAATATAACTATTGATAAACAATTAAATATAACTATTTATAAACAAGTAAATATAACTATAGATAAATAAGTAAATATAACTATAGATTAACAAGTAAATATAACTATAGATAAACAAGTAAATACAATTATTAATAAACAAATAAATATAACTATTGATAAACAAGTAAATATAACTATAGATAAACAAGTAAATATAACTATAGATAAACAAGTAAATATAACTATAGATAAACAAGTAAATATAAGTATAGATAAACAAGTAAATATAACTATAAATAAACAAGTAAATATAACTATTGATAAACAAGTAAATATAAATATAGATAAACAAGTAAATATAACTATAGATAAACAAGTAAATATAACTATTGATAAACAAGTAAATATAACTACATAGTGATAATTTGCTAGACTATTTGTGGGTAGGGAATCAAGTAGCTTTCCTTAAAGTACTTGTCCGATTGTGGTCGACTACCACCTTCACTAAAATCACAATGGGAGGAAGTTTAACATCTGGGTATTCTTCTATAAATATTCAGAGGTGCATGCTGGTTCCTCGACTATATCATTACAGGTGATGCTAATATGTGTATGTGTTATTGCCCTAAGTATCATCATCATCGTGTGCCATACCGGTTGGCACAGGCGATCATATCCTTCTACATTTCTCTATCCACAGTACATCTTATCAATTCTGTTATTGACTGTTTTCCATGCCATGACACCGAGCTATCTAGTATATTATCTCCTTGTCGTCTTCGACATATCTGCAAGAAAAACATAATAAACATATATTTAAGACTACATATACATACCTACCGATACACACATACGTATATTCACACGTATGACAATATGTGCACATATGCACACATATATATATATATATATACATATATACATATATACATATATACATATATATATATATATATATATATATATATATATATATATATATATTTACAGATAAATTACAGATATACGTATGCACACATAGTACAATGTACACACACTAATGCATACATACACATACACACATCTACATATAAACTTCCACACAGCACACACATATACTGTCAGTCAACTGTACTCTACATGTACAATATGTGTATGAGTGTAATATATTCATGCCTTCTGGAGACAGCGAGCCCAAATGAACTACAAGGCCATTCTCAAAGGCGAACCGGCAGCGATTGTTGGAGTGGCATGAGACAATGCCAGTGACTTGCCAGTTGTGTTTATCCTTATGGCTTGGGAAATTGAAATGGTATTCCATCTGAGTGCCGTGCTTTTGATAAACATTACCAAGGTGTTTTCAAAATATGTTGAACAAACATCCTCCAGATTCACGAATATAAAGCATCTTATAATGTTGACATATTATGGTGTAAATATATTACGGGGCACACATGTAAAACTCTCTTTGCCTTCGAGTCGCTCATTGCGGAGTAAGACTGAGTTGGTGGGAAGCACATGGTCACATGTACTGCAGACTCGACGTCCACATGGAACGGTGCCGAGGTGTTTGTGGTCTGAGCGAGGAAAGCGGCTCATGACAAGCATGTCTCACAGAATCCTGTCGCGTTTGAAGGCGACCAGACGAGGATCCGAAAAAAAATTGGCTGGTGCTTGGATCAGAGTGGAAAATAGAGCGGTAACGGTTAAGAATTCTCACCTCTGTAAATGGTGGTTGGTTTCTATTAATAATAATATGGCCTTTTGCATCTTGACAGACGGCTGGTAGCAAGCAATCCTGATAAGTCAGTAGTTCGGTAAAGCAGTAGTGTCTCATACTGGGTGCTGATTTACTGAAAATCTTCTCTGGTGGCTGAATTTGGGACAGACAGATCCATCCACAGACGAGCAAGGTGTATTTACGGAACCTGCCCTTGTCTTTTTTCTCTTGCGCCTTTTGTCTTCTGAATTTTATATCAGCACTGTCCGAAAAGTTGCTGTAAGGTTACTATTAGATCTACTTAATTTCTGTTGACCAGTCATAAATCTTCTATTGATGGCTACTTTCTATAAAAATGTATTTTTTTTTCTTCCCCGGACATTTCTTTTGGTCTGGAACGGTGCAGAAAGGGGATAATTTGTTTTATGCCGTTTCTTCACATTTTGCTCCATCTAATTAATTTATATTTCTTTTAAAATGCAATATGTTTACTGAGTAGAAGATGACACTCTGAAGGCCATGGCCTATGTGACCGGCGACATCTTTGTTGAGAGAACCAAATTGGCTGAAACCCTTACTGGAATGGGACATCTTTCTGCTGCAAAGCTCTATGGAGGTCTATGTTTTCCTATTATTCTTATAATGTCTTAATCTCAATATCTACATTGGCCAGACACCATCTACTGTAATGAACACGTAATAACAAATACAAGTTTAAGTTATTTTGTTTTGTTAAGTAACTAATTAATTTATGTTAAAACGAGAGTGTCATAATGACGGTTTAAAAGTCAGTTAAACAGGGAAATAGAAAAAACCATTCAAGTTGGAGACATGCTTTACCTTAACAAAGGCTGACGAGATTAATGAAGTGAATGATCTGAGAAAAAGGCGGATTTCTTATTTTTTCTTGTTTATTCCTTAATTACCTTTCAGCGTCACCATGAGAAATAGTTTAAAGTCTTTTATTCTTGATCGTTCTTTTTCTGCCGTGACGCCTCCGAGTGTTTCTAGTTCAGTCTGTCCCAACATTAGGTTTTAAGATCAATAAGCGAGGGTTGATAGAGAACAAACTCTACCTCCTTGTGACTGCTCTGGATGCAAACTAATCAGTATGGGCAAGTGAGAAGGCGTGTACTTGGGAAAGGGTGCAATAGGGAAGGGATGTACTAGGGAAGGGGTGCAATACGGAAGGGATGTACTAGGGAAGAGGTGCAATAGAGAAGGGATGTACTAGGGAAGGGGTGCAATAGCGAAGGGATGTACTAGGGAAGAGGTGCAATAGCAAAGGGATGTACTAGGGAAGAGGTGCAATAGCAAAGGGATGTACTAGGGAAGGGGTGCAAAAGTGAAGGGATGTACTAGGGAAGGGGTGCAAAAGTGAAGGGATGTACTAGGGAAGGGGTGCAAAAGTGAAGGGATGTACCAGGGAAGGCGTGCAATAGGGAAGGGGTGTACTAGGGAAGGGGTGCAATAGGGAAGAAATGTACTAGGGAAGAGGTGCAATAGGGAAGAAATGTACTAGGGAATGGGTGCAATAGGGAAGAAATGTACTAGGGAAGGGGTGCAATAGCGAAGGGATGTACTAGGG
Source organism: Megaustenia siamemsis (assembly GCA_032433765.1). NCBI lineage: Eukaryota > Metazoa > Mollusca > Gastropoda > Stylommatophora > Ariophantidae > Megaustenia > Megaustenia siamemsis. The sequence goes on from JAVIAB010000092.1 coordinate 183,008,243, forward strand.
AAGGGGTGCAATAGGGAAGAAATGTACTAGGGAAGGGGTGCAATAGCGAAGGGATGTACTAGGGAAGGTGTGTACTAGAGAAAGGGTGCAATAGAGAAGGACTGCAACAGGGAAGGGGTGCAATAGGGAAGGGGTGCAATAAGGAAGGGGTGTAATAGGGAAGGCGTTTACTAGAGAAGGACTGCAATAGGGAAGGGGTACAATAGGGAAGGGGTGTAATAGGGAAGGCGTGTACTAGGGAAGTGGTGCAACAGGGAAGGCACACTTTTAAATGAAAGACTAAAGAAGAATTTATTTAGGGCGAAATTCTCCGTGTTAACGGTAACAAAACCCAATGTTTGCCATTTTAGACATTTTTTTTTCAGGATTGATGAAACAAGATCTAACATCGTCTCTGCGAACTAGAATAAACTACATACAAGATCTAACATCGTCTCTGAGAACTAGAATAAACTACATACAAGATCTAACATCGTCTCTGAGAACTAGAATAAACTACATACAAGATCTAACAACGTGTCTGAGAACTAGAATAAACTACATACACGATCTAACATCGTCTCTGAGAACTAGAATAAACTACATACAAGATCTAACATCGTCTCTGAGAACTAGAATAAACTACATACAAGATCTAACATCGTCTCTGAGAACTAGAATAAACTACATACAAGATCTAACATCGTCTCTGAGAACTAGAATAAACTACATACAAGATCTAGCATCGTCTCTGAGAACTAGAATAAACTACATACAAGATCTAACATCGTCTCTGAGAACTAGAATAAACTACATACAAGATCTAGCATCGTCTCTGAGAACTAGAATAAACTACATACAAGATCTAACATCGTCTCTGCGAACTAGAATAAACTACATACTACCCAATTAAACAAGCTCAAGGCAGCCTTGAACTTGATAGCCAAACCGACACACAAATAGACTTACAGACGAGCTGATACATGCACAAGCATTGCACTCAAATGCGCCGAGAGCAAGAAGCTACATTCTGCAAGACAGCGAAAATGTAATTTATGTAAATAAATCCTGCAGTTAAACTAGAATCTCTAGACTTGCTTGTTCTCTGTCTAAGGCGAGAACAAAGTAAAGAAAGGGTAACGATCTTTGAGATCGAAGATTTGCACATCTCAATGGCTATTAAAGTTTGATTGATCTGTTTCAGAATCGCATGCACAACAGTCGTTGAGCGAAATAACGTTTATGAAGAGCGTACTTGCCATGGGGAATGAAATGTTAGAGGAAACTTAAACGAGAGGATGTTGGTAAAGTTGATGTTCGTTTATATTAAATAGGGGCTTGAAGAAATCAATCAAAGAGTCTTTAGAATTAATCAAGTTTGGCATTTTAGAAATGAAAGTCTTTTCGTATGTAAGATGCTGACTTAGAGAGGATACAATGAGTTGATTATGTGGGAATATACATACATGATGAGTTCAGTATGTGGGAATATACATGATGAGTTCAGTAAATGGGAATATATATACATGATGAGTTCAGTATGTGGGAATCTACATACATGATGAGTTCAGTATGTGGGAATCTACATACATGATGGGTTCACTATGTTAGAATCTACATACATGATGAGTTCACTATGTTAGAATCTACATACATTATGAGTTCAGTATGTGGGAATCGACATATATGATGAGTTCACTATGTTAGAATCTACATACATGATGAGTTCACTATGTTAGAGTCTACATACATGATGAGTTCACTATGTTAGAATCTACATACATGATGAGTTCACTGTGTTAGAATCTACATACATGATGCGTTCAGTATGTGGGAATCGACATACATGATGAGTTCAATATGTGGGAATCGACATATATGATGAATTCAGTATGTAGGAATCTACATACATGATGAGTTCAATATGTGGGAATCGACATGTAGTAGTAATAGAAGCTATGCAAGTAAAGTCATGTACATATAATTTACAATCATCAGGTGCCATGCGGGTTGGTATAGGCGACCATCTCTCTCTCTCTCTCTCCACATCACTCAGTCTTCCATGTACGTCATAATTTCAGTCGGTGATCTTTTATTATGATATTTCGATAAGCTGTTCATTATTTTTCGCTTCGTTTTGCTCTGGTTTTCTTTCCATTCAATCTACCTGTTAATATAGTTTTTAATGCATTCTTTTCAAATGATATGTCCAAAAAATGTAGATTGTCTCTTCCTTATGATTTTGATGATATTTCTAGTTTCTCCAGCTCGTTTTAAACATTCTTCATTTGTCATTTTTGCTATTCATGGAATTCGTATAATTCTTCTGATAAACCACATCTCAGCTGTCTCTAATGTTCTTTGTGCTGTCTTACTTATCGTCCATGACTCACTTCCATATAGTATAACAGCTAAGATGTAACACTATAGGACACGCCTTCTAACATTAATTGACAATGATTTGTTACATAGGATGTTTTTCATTTGATGAAATCCTGTTTTTACTCGTCCTATCCTGCTTATAATTTCTTCACTGCATTTGCCATCTGATGTCATTATTGATCCCACATATTTGAATCCATACTCCAGTTACAGGATTTCTCCATTCCACATATAATTAATGACATACACAAATACACGCTAGAAGAAAAATTAAAACAAGTAAGAAACATTGCCGATGATAACAAAAAAAATGAACGAAGCAAAGGCAAACACAGAGAGCGGGGAGTATTTAAAATAAATATTTACTTAATGTTAATATATTGTTTTATTATTAATATCCGATGCCGGGTAATGCTACGTGGTTGTGTTTAGAAATGGCTGTAGAAATAGACCTTTGTATGACTCTGTTAGTTTAAGCAATACCTAAACACAACACCGTTGTATGACTCTGTTAGTTTAAGCTATACTTGAACACAAAACCGTTGTATGACTGTCAGTTTAAGCTATACTTTAAAAAAAAAACGTTGCATGACTCTGTCAGTTTAAGATATACCTGAACACAAAACCGTTGTATGACTCTGTCAGTTTAAGAAGCAATACCTGAACACAAAACCGTTGTATGACGCTATCAGTTTAAGCTTTACTTGAACACAAAACTGTTGTATGACTCTGTCAGTGTAAGCTACAAACACCGTTGTATGACTCTGTCAGTTTAAGCTATACCTGAACACAAAACCGGTGTATGACTCTGTCAGTTTAAGTTATACCTGAACACAAAACCGTTGTATGACTCTGTCAGTTTAAGCTATACTTGAACACAATACCTTGAGTCAGAAATGATGCTCTAGAGGTCATTTTTAGTATTCCTAGCACTGACAAGCCCGGAAACAAACCATTTATGTTCATGTCCTATAGTAAATACTGAGTAATGAGACACTCATTGAATAATTAAAGAACGACGCTCGTGTGGGGGTAATCGTGAATATCTCACAACTCTTGTATCTACATTTGGCAATCACTTCTGCTGTTATAACCCTAGTACCAAGCCATGTGAACTGTAAAATGTAACATTTCTAGGCTTTTTTAAATTTGTCTTTCAATCCAAGAACTTCTACACTGTGGTGAAACATGACTGTTGTATCTTCTTCTTCATTCCTTTCTACCTCATCTGCCTTTCTTCTGTAAATCCACATTTCAAAGGCTTCAATTTTCTGTTCTATTTTCATTTCCAATGTCAATTCTTTATGCACTATGCAGGAATGCCGAGAAGGTATAACATTTTGCTAATCTTAATTTCAGTCTTAGTTGTATTTGTTTTGATGTTATATAATTTTCAGGGCATTAAAATTATTTTTTTTGCCATTCCTATTCTTTTATTTATTTTGGTTTTATAATTTCCATCACTGGTTAAAGTATGTCCAATGTAGTTGTATCTCTGAACTGTCTCCAGGTTTATTCCTTCAATTTTGATACCCATTTGTACGTTTTGAGTATTATATTTACTTATACAAATAACATATAAGCAATGTAAGTTAGAAATCGTTAATTTGTGTCTGTGCCATAGTAGGAAGCAAGCCAGTAAATATCCAGTTCTAGATATAGAGTAAAGTAACAGATGTGTTGTTGTCTTCAGCTATAAGTTTTTTTAAAATGCGTACCGTTTGAGCTAAAATGGCACGTTAAATATAAAACAGACCCGCAACATCATCACATAAAGATGTTAGGAGCACATGATAGTGTTTAATATTTAGGGACAGGGTAGCAGTGAGAAGAGCTTTGTTAATGCATGTCACGATTGTTCATGCCTGACTGCTTCATGTCACGTCGTGATCTTTCTCCTCCGAAGCAGCATCTATAGCTTGTTTCATAACTCGTGCCCAACTTTAAAAATCGATAGCTTTTTAACCGCTTGTTGTAAGATATTCAAAATTTGCATGTAAAGTTATAATGATTAGAACCCAACAGGGAATTAATTTCATTAAAAAAAAACATTTGGTTATTATTGTTGCTTATTTGATTTATATAAATTTATAACGACCCATTGATGTAGTCAAAACTTAATGTTTACAGTATTTTAAACTAAAAATAGCGAGTACAAATCCATACACGGTAGAATTGACGTATTTGCACGCTTTCCCCGTGGTTTTTTTTGACACAATTAGACACTTGAGAAATTGCGTGTTCCATTTCCGTTCATTCATAGGTGTAGACGTGGAACAATTACATTTATCATGAGTCTTAAAATGAAATTCTGCAGTTTACAAAACATCGCAATAAAAATGTATGACTATTTTTGCAAAGAGGCTAAACGAGGAAGATTATTTCATTCTTTAGAAAACCCTGAGAATAGGACAAGACACATTTTGGATTTATCTAAACGGTCATTTAATTGCTGGATTCAAGCACGTGACCGTCAATGTTCAAAATATACAAAATCACAAGGAAGAGCAAAAATGTTGGATAATTTCGACAGTGAACTTATTAGAAGTGAAATTCGCAAAATGTTGGGTATGAATGAAACTGTTACAATAAGAAAATTAAAAATTTCGGTGAAAAAGAACAACGGTATTGAAATATCAAAGTCTACATTATGGAGGAATGTGAGAACTGCAGGCTTTACAGTCAGAAAGTATTCCAATGGACGAAACATCATCTGTGAGAAGCCACATATAGTAGTCATGAGAAGCAAGTACTTACGTGAAGTAAAAGAGGTGCGCAAGCAAGGTTATGATATTGTGTACTTGGATGAAACATGGATCAATGCTCACCACACTAACCAAAGGGAATGGCAGTCATCAGATGGAAAGATTAAGAGATTAATACCTAGCAGCAAATGACAGCGCTTGATAATTGCTCATGCAGGTAGTCGACAACATGGACTAATACAGAATGCAGAGCTCATTTTTTTCTTTCAAAATCCATAGACAATCGGGATTATCACTCTGAGATGAATGGTCACATATTTAGACATTGGATTGAAAATTCTGTTCTCCCATCACTAGATCGACCATCTTGCCTAATAATGGACAATGCAGCGTACCACAACATTGTTGCACTTGAAGATAAAGTCCATACGTCATCCAGTACAAAAGATGCTATTAAGATATGGCTCACAAAGGAGCACATACAATTTAATAACATGTACTTAAAACCTGAATTACTATCTCTAGTAAAGCAAAAACAAAGGACAAAGATTTTCAAATAGATAAGATCATCCAAGAGCACGGTCATATAAGTTTGAGGCTGCCACCTTACCATGCTCATTTAAATCCAATAGAACTAATCTGGGCAAAATTAAAAGGACAAGTGGCAGATGAAAATACAACATTCAAAATATGCGATGTAAAGACTCTTGCTAATCTCGCTTTATTAAATATAGACAAAGATTATTGAGCTAAATGTGAAGACCACGTCTTAAAACACGAAGAGGAATATTGGAAAAAATGATGGTTTGTGGAATATTCAACCCCAAACAGTTATTAATCTTTTAGACTCGTCTGATTCAGAATGAAAGTATATAGCCCCCCACAATGTTGGCCCCTATATTACCTTAAATTAGTTCAACAAACGGTCCTTTTCAGGACCACACAACTATGAAAATTGGACATACAGGTATACCTTGATATTATCGTCCGTCCTCGAACTGAGAAGACAATAATTCTCCTGGTGTTTTTCCTTATTCAGTTATTCCCCATTACGGCCACGCCTTTACCTAGTGAAAATTAATCATAGACCAGCAACTACGGTAATTTCTATTATTTAGGGGTTCACAATTTACAATTTTGACAAACATCAAAGAAATTCGCCGCTTTAAGAAAACTGCAGCTGCAAGATATTTGTTAAATATACATTTAAAGGGTCTTTTGCATTCTAATAACATTTGGAAAATTTCAACAGTATTTAACAAACGGTTTCTGAGCAATAGCGTTTTGAAGTTGGGCAAGTGATTTGAAACGAGCTATAGCTGCGTATGTCTCCAGCAATGCCACTGTAATTAAGCATTTATCTGGCGTGAGACACGTCTTGTTTCCTAAATGGTACAGACTTAATCTGGTCGCTAGTTACGTTCGTGTGGTCAGACCACGCCAGATGTCCTTGGCTAGTCGGCGTTTAACACAATTATTGAGTGATCCGGTCAGATATAGCTGAAGCTTCCAATACTACAGGGCTTGTCCAACATAGACACGATATCAGTCCGTTGTTAAAATAGAGTTTTGGATTGTGTAGACTAATCCTTCGATTTGACTTCTATTTTTTCTTCAATTACTTCCACAATTTCACTCAGAATAGTAAAGCAGACTTTAGTTTTTACTGTTTTGTTTCACAAAAAGGAGGATAGTGTTCATGTTGATTTTGTTTGCAGAGAAGGAAAATGTTTACTTAATTTTTTTCCTGTAAATGAGAATGGTGTTCATTATGTTTTCTGAATTATAGGTTGATAATGTTTACCTTGTAAACAGGAACTTTATGTTCGGTATTTTAAAAATATTAATGTAGCTTTAATTTTGTTTTGCCTTATAAAGGAAAACAATGTTCATTGACAATCTCGGAAATAAGAAAGAAAATTGATTCATTCGAAGAAAAATGCTACAGACAATACATTTAGATACCTTGGATAATGGAAAAGAGCAGTGAAGACATATTCAAGGATTTACATAATAAAAAGAACTGGCTTATAAATACAAGTCAACAGAGGAAATAACAATACTATTGACGCGAAACGACACAGTAGGTTTGAGAAAATAATAATAGAAGACATGCAACGTTCTGTGGGAGATATGGTTATAAAGAGAAATTCTTTCAGACCGGCTATGGTGAATACAACGTTCTGTGGGAGAAATGGCTGTAAACAGAAATTCCTTCAGATCGGTTGTGATGAACACAACTTTATGTAAAAGACAAGCGATGTGATGATGATGATGATGTTCATGTTGGTGTGTCTCATCATGAGAAACATTGGTCATGTGATTGTCTTGTACAAGATGATGTTCATGTTGGTGTGTCTCATAATGAGAAACATTGGTCATGTGATTGTCTTGAACAAGATAATGTTCATGTTGTTGTGTCTCATCATGAGAAACATTGGTCACGTGATTGTCTTGTACAAGATGATGTTCATGTTGGTGTGTCTCATCATGAGAAAACAATGGTCAAGTGATTCTCTTGTACAAGATGATGTTTATGTTAGTGTGTCTCATCATAAGAAACATTGGTCATGTGATTGTCTTGTACAAGATGATGTTCATGTTGGTTTATCTTGTAAATGAAGGTAATGTTCACGGGTTTTTTTAATTTTGTAAGGAAATACGTGTTCGCAATATATTTCTCAAGCTCAGTGGTTAGTACTACAATGGATAAAAGGTCGGGTTCTATCCCAATTAGCGGCTTCCGGGTTCACCCAGCCTAAAATGTGTACCGGATTTTTCTGGGAAAGTAAAGCGACAAGTGAGTTATACTGAGCACATTTCCCCAGAAATCATGTTCCGGAAGTTATGTACAAACTAGGGGCAATAACACCACATTCCCTACACGGCAAGTGACGTTGCAGGAGTCTTTATTTTTTATTACTTGACTACTTTTTTGTTTCATTTTGAATGTTTCAACAAATAAAAGGGGATGTTATGCAAGATTGCGTGCTGTCACCAGATTTGTTTAATATGTGTAGTGAGATTATTTTAAGATCCATAAGGGGCATGCTTGGAACAACAATTGGAGGTTATAATATAAATATTCTAAGGTATGCTGATGATACAGTCTTAATCGCTAAAAGTGAAAATGAGTTACAAGAAACGTTAGACATTATATTGAAAGAAAGCAAAAATAAAGGACGCAGCCTTAATAGCAAAAAGACAGAAGTAATGGTAACAACAAAGAAAAATACATCACCTCAGTGCAAAATAAAGACAAGTGGAATAATATTAAAATAGGTAAATGAATTCAAATATTTGGGAACTTTGTTAACTTCAGACGGAAGATGTACAAAAGAGGTGATTTGCAGGGTGACTCAGGCAAAAGCAGCTTTCCAAAACCTGAGGAAGATACTATGCAATCCATTTTTTACAATCGAAACAAGAAAAAGAGATATTAAATGTTATGTAGAGTCAGTCTTAACATATGGATGTGAATCATGGACATTAGGACAACAAACAAGAAAATTACTGGAGTCTGTAGAGATGTGGTTTTACAGAAGAATGTTGAGAATACTGTGTGCAACAAAGAAGAGTAATGAAAACGTTCTGAACGAGGCCAAAGCAAAAAGAGAGCTAATTTCCAATATTAGGAAGAAACAATCATCATTTTGGCCATGTAATGAGAAGAGAACAGCTGGAATATATTGTAACTACTGGAAAAATGAGGGACAAAGAGATAGAGGAAAGCAAAGAGAAAAAATACCAGACAGCTTAAGAGAATGGCTTGGTAGAAGGTCAACAACAGAAATGATAAATAACTGTTGAGATCGAAAATTGTGGAGAGACATGATCACCTAAGCCAGCAGGCCCGGTACTTGATGAGGATGATTTTTTTTGTACAAGGACGTGGTTTAGTTGTCTCTGTTTTTTCATGGAAATAGAAACTTCACGAAGCGCATTACTAATCAAATTTGATCTTAACTTTGTACATTCCTGCCAACTGCCACCATACATGTACCCATTATTCGATTCCCTGGCAAGGCTTGAATTTTGAGACTTAAAATGAACGACTCTAGCAAAATAGCTTTAATTTTAAGTAAACGAATATATTTTGAAAAATCTTACAACTGCACGAAAACAATAGCACAATACTAATAATTCCCGACATCACATTTTTACATGTCTCTGAATGACTTTTCCATCTGTGAATATGACTGGGAACATCTGTCAAGTGGTCACCCATTATGGAGAGCATTTACAAGGAATGATATAACATTATTTGAGACTGTGCTAAGGAAAAACTTAGAAGTGAAAAGACTCATGAAAAAGGATGGAAATACCTGTGGATCAGTGGACCTGACTTGTTCATTCTGTTGCGGTGTGTGTTTGTCAAACATTGGTAGAATTAGCCGCGAGAGAAGCTGTTGGATCAGTGGGCCTAACTTGTTCATTCTGTGGCCATGTGTGTTTGTCAAACATTGGTAGAAATAGCCACGAGAGAAGCTTTTCCACAAAAACAAAACCTCAGAAAATAGACAATGCCTCCACTAGACAGTCTGACATGACGAAAAGGGTCATATATATATATATATTCACATGTCTACAAAATCCAATACTGACATCGCCAACTCAACAACCCCATCAGTATAAATGCACAACATCACACATCCAGGCCTCCAAGTGCACACAACCCCAAATAGACATCACAACTCTACAACTACAGGTCCACACCACTAAAATAAACAGCACTATCCGGCTTTTGCTGAGTTGTTGTAGTTTGTCATGTCTTTCTAGTCTAGCTGCTCAGTGCCATTGTATGTTAACTTTATACAGACTTATCCCCACAACTGTACAAATCTATCAGAAGTCCACAAACAACTCCACAGTACTATAACGTTACAGCTTCAAACATCCACAACTCCACAATATTATAGCTCACCAACTTCAGAATATTACAGCTCCCCAACTCCACAATATTATAGCTCACCAACTCCACAATATTATAGCTCACCAACTCCACAATATTATAGCTCCCCAACTCCACAATATTACAGCTCCCCAACTCCACAATATTACAGCTCACCAACTCCACAATATTATAGCTCACCAACTCCACAATATTACAGCTCCCAAACTCCACAATATTATAGCTCACCAACTCCACAATATTATAGCTCACCAACTCCACAATATTATAGCTCACCAACTCCACAATATTACAGCTCACCAACTCCACAATATTACAGCTCCCAACTGCACAATATTATAGCTCACCAACTTCACAATATTATAGCTCACCAACTTCACAGTGCTACAGCTCACCAACTCCACAATATTACAGCTCCCCAACTGCACAATATTGTAGCTCACCAACTTCACAATATTATAGCTCACCAACTTCACAGTGCTACAGCTCACCAACTCCACAATATTATAGCCCACCAACTCCACAATATTACAGCTCACCAACTCCACAATATTACAGCTCACCATCTTCACAATGCTTCAGCTCCCCTACTCAACAATACTAGAATTCTCTAACTCCACAATATTACAGCTGCCCAAATCATCAATGCTACAGCTCCCCAACTCCACAATATTACAGCTCACCAACTTCACAATGCTACAGCTCCCCAACTCAACAATACTAGAACTCTCTAACTCCACAATATTACAGCTCACCAACTCCACAATATTTAAGCTCACCAACTTCACAATATTATAGCTCACCAACTTCACAATGCTACAGCTCCCCAACTCAACAATACTAGAACTCTCTAACTCCACAATATTACAGCTGCCTAACTTCACAATGCTACAGCTCCCAACTCCACAATACTACAACTCTCTAACTCCACAATATTACAGCTGCCTAACTTCACAATGCTACAGCTCACCAACTCCACAATATTACAGCTCACCAACTCCACAATATTACAGCTCACCAACTCCACAGTACGACAGCTCCCAAACTCCACAGTACGACAGCTCTTCAACACCATTCCTTAAAAAAAAAAAAAATTCAATAGCTCCGTAGTATTAAAACTTCGTAGCACAAATTACCACAACGATAGACACACCCATCACCACAGTACCACAACGATACACACACTCATCACCACAGTACTACAAGAACACACACACCCATCCCCACAGTACCACAACAATACACACACTCACCCCCACATCTCAACAACTCCATAACACAAACCCCACATCACTAAACTGAATGAAAATCACATAACGAGTCATCGTTTCAGTCACTTATGTAAAGTCGTATGTACTATCTGCCTCTACCCACTTTATTCAAGGAAACATTGTTTTAACCTGTATAACTCGATAACAAATCTTTATTTATCAGGTTACAAGCTGTCAAGGGGAGACAAATAATAATAAATGAATATTATTATAGAGGGAAACTTCCGAGGCGATAATCAACGAATCAATTCAGAGGAAGATGTATTTTTACAGCACTCGGAAAAATGGACAAATAATCAACAACAGAAAAAAATATGGACCAAGGCAGGATCGAACCCGTACTCAGTGGCACAGCGCCTTGCCACGAAAAGCCAAACGCTAGTTAGATGAGTGGCAGTGTTCCCTAGCGTTTGGCTTTTCGTGGCACGGCCCCGTGACACTGAGTACGGGTTCGATCCTGCCTTGGTCCATATTTTTTTCTGTTGTTGATTATTTGTCAATTTTTCCGAGTGCTGTAAACATACTTCTTCCTCTGAATTGATTTACTAGCTGTCAAGAAGCTACATTCAGAAACATTTCTCTGATCTGTTTCTATCAACTTAAATAAGGAAGTTAATCTATTTAAACCTTTTATAGCCATAAAAACGTCCACGAATGAAGATTACAGATAGAAGACAAATAATATTTCAATCTATTTCCGACAGGGAGCAGTCAAAGAAATGCAAAGGCAGAAAAACAACAAAAAAATATGATCTAATATCACGTGATCATGTATTTTCAGCATCAATAATCACAGCTCTTGGGTTAAACAAAATACAAGCTCTATCTTATGTTTTTTAAATTGAATATATTTTATGTTTTCTTTAGCAGTTGTTTTTGTAGGAAGACTATCATAAACTTGTTTCATTTCACGAGGAAAGCAGTTTTTTGTTTATATATATTATATAACAATAGGACAAAATATAAGAAATCACTGGAGGCTGTAGAAATGTGGTTTGACAGAAGAATGTTGAGAATAACGTGGGCAGTTAAGAAGAGTTATGAAAACGTTCTGAAAGAAGCCAAAACAAAGAGAGCGAATTTCCAATATAAGAAAGAAATAATCATCATTTTGTGGAGATGTAATGAGAAGGGAATAGCTAAAATATATTGTAACAACTGGGAAAATTGAGGGATGAAGAGATAGAGGGAAGAAATGAGAAAAGATACCAGACTGCTTAAGAGAATGGCTTGGCAGAAGGTCAACAACAGAAATGATAAATAACTGTTGAGATCGAAAGTTCTAGAGCGACGTGATCATCTACGCCAACAGGCATGGTACTTGATGATGATATCTCATATTATATTTTCATGGATTAAAAAGCACATAATTTTGTATCAAAAAGACTAAAACTATGATCATAACCAAAGAAAATTCTCAAGACCTATATTTAAATATCAAAGTTGAAGGAATACATCTGGAGACAGTTCAGAACTACAACTACCTGGGACATACTGTAACCAGTGATGGAAAATGTACAACTAAAATAAACAAAAGAATAGGTATGGCTAAAAGTAATTTTAATGCCATGAAAAATATACTAATATCAAAACAAATAACACCAGGGCTAAAACTAAGAATAGAAAAATGTTACATCTTCTCAATATTCCTGTATGGTGCAGAAACATGGACATTAGACCAGAAAACAGAACAGAAAATTGAAGGCTTTAAAATGCGGATTTATAGAAGAATAGATAGAATTAGATGGAAAGAAAATAAAACAAACGATGAAGTCTTAAAACAACTAAAAATAAAAAGAGAACTAATAAACACAATTGGAACAATACAAATGAAATTTTTAGGGCATGTTAAAAGACACAACGGCCTAATAAAAGTAAAATTGGAAGGGAAAAATACAAGGTAAAAGAGGCAGAGGCAGACCAAGACTGACATGGACGAGTAACACCAAAAGATGGACAAGACAACCTATGACTATCTGCACCATCAAAGCAAGTGACAGTGGAATGGCGCTCCATGTTAGCCAACCTTAGTTGCGGAGACGGCACTCAATGGTGATGATGAAAATGCAGTCATGATATAGCACGACATGATACAGTAAGACATGATACACCATACAGCTTGCTCTACTCTGTCTGCAGCATGATCAGCGTTACAGGCTACAACTCTTCATTCATACTGCCCTAGTTTCAGCCTGGTATCGAGGTCCCTTTCTTTCTGACGTTCAACTACTGACTACTAAAGGAGATCTGTTCACATATTAAATATTGAATACTACCCCAGACCGCGAGTATAGCTGCTGAAAATATACATGTGCAAGTTTGTCTTGTCTTTGTATTCGTTTATCTGCTCAATAGTTTGTCTTGTCTTTGTATTCGTTTATTTTCTCAATAGTTTGTCTTGTTTCTGTATTAATTTATCTGCTCAATACTTTATCTTGTCCCTGTATTATTTCAGTTGCTCAATAGTTTGTCTTGTCCCTGTATTATTTTAGCTGCTCAATAGTTTGTCTTGTCCCTGTATTAGTTTAGCTGCTCAATAGTTTGTCTTGTCGCTGTATTAATTTAGGTGCTCAATAGATTGTCTTGTCCCTGTATTAGTTTAGCTGCTCAATAGTTTGTCTTGTCGCTGTATTAATTTAGGTGCTCAATAGATTGTCTTGTCCCTGTATTAGTTTAGCTGCTCAATAGTTTGTCTTGTCGCTGTATTAATTTAGTTGCTCAATAGATTGTCTTGTCCCTGTATTAGTTTAGCTGCTCAATAGTTTGTCTTGTCCCTGTATTAGTTTAGCTGCTCAATAGTTTATTATGTCCCAGTATTAGTTTAGCTGCTCAATAGTTTATTATGTCCCTGTATTAGTTTAGCTGCTCAATAGTTTATTATGTCCCTGTATTAGTTTAGCTGCTCAATAGTTTATTATGTCCCTGTATTAGTTTAGCTGCTCAATAGTTTATTATGTCCCTGTATTAGTTTAGCTGCTCAATAGTTTATTATGTCCCTGTATTAGTTTAGCTGCTCAATAGTTTATTAAGTCCCTGTATTAGTTTAGCTGCTCAATAGTGTATTATGTCCCTGTATTAGTTTAGCTGCTCAATAGTTTATTAAGTCCCTGTATTAGTTTAGCTGTTCAATAGTTTATTATGTCCCTGTATTAGTTTTGCGGCTCAATAGTTTATTATGTCCCAGTATTAGTTTAGCTGCTCAATAGTTTATTATGTCCCTGTATTAGTTTAGCTGCTCAATAGTTTATTATATCCCTGTATTAGTTTAGCTGATCAATAGTTTATTATGTCCCTGTATTAGTTTAGCTGCTCAATAGTTTATTATGTCCCTGTATTAGTTTTGCGGCTCAATAGTTGTCATAGAGCTGCCTAGAAAATGTAGAGTATGGTCAGGTTAATGCTGGTTTACCGATCCTTTCGCAAACCATCAGCTATGAGTCGCTGATAGCTTCCAGGTTCTAGTGCCATGCCTTCTTACATTTCTATTTAACAAGGTATCCGTTATTATATACGAGTGTTGTGTATTCATTCTGCCAGCGAGTGTCTTTAGACGTCACACGTTGTTCAAAGTGTACCTCGGACTAAGTGTATGTTGTTGGTGAGCTTCGAAGTGATGGAGTAAATGCCCTCTGTCTTTGCATCTCTTTCAGTTTTTTTGTGAGTGTATTCCGAGGATGATCTCCATTTTTTCTGTTGCCTCTTCCTTCTCATTTGAGGGCGTTTTTTGCATTCCGATTATCTTGTTATATATTTTCTCGTTACATGACCATTGTGCATGAAAGATTTTCTTTCTGTTTGTAGATGATACTTGTTTGCATGACCATTTCTCTTAGTTCTGGAATTCCTTTTTAATTAATACCATTATAAACAACGATTTTACCTTAGAAATATTATTTCTAATTCATTTGCTTTTTTTTTCTATTTCTGTCGTTGTTGCGCAGCTCTCATCAAACATAAGTAAGGTCAGATAAAGCACTTGAGTTGAACATTCTGGTTAGTTTTTTTTTATATACTTATGATTTTTCCCATTTCCGAATCATCGTTTCTACAAGATTTTTTTTTTTTTTTTTTTTTTTTTGCTTTTGCTATTCATGATCTGATTTTGTCTCATTTTCAATCATCAAGGGAATATTCGAGTTATACAAAATGATTTGCTATTTCCGTCGATTTTTCTTATATCTACACTTTGTTTTTACGAATGTTTAGATTTGTCACTTCTTTCGTCTCGCTTTGGCTAATCTCAGGTCTTGAAAAGTAGCTTCATATACTTATTTTTATTATTCTCTTTTGTTTGACGCAATTAGTAACTGCGTTGTACTTGTTTCATAAATGTAATTGGCTAATACAAATTAGCACCACTAGATCCACTTCCTGTATTTCGCCACATTACTTGTCTAAGTATTAATTATTTCTATGGTCTGTTTAACTTAATTCCGCCCTATTTAACCACACCCTTTACATCTAAATAGCTGACGTTTTCATGAAGTCTTGTCCAGGAGCTTTTCAATTTGACTGACTTTTTCCATGACGCTGCAAATACTAAAACAGCAATCCGCCTGCCCCTATTGAAGCTGTCAGGGGAAAAAAATCCTCGCTTACGTCAGAAATCTGGTTGAAAAGAACTACAGTAAAAGTCAATTTGCAGACTTTGATCACTCTTATCGCTTCATTTATTTTCGCTATAAAATGTTAACAGATGGAGTTAAAATACTCAGAAATGAATTTTAATTTAAGAGTAGGTATATTATTGTTTCTCTTTTAAAGAGGCCGGAAAATGTATTTTCCGTTCTCGTTTACATTTCAAATCTTATTTCAAAGACTTTAAGTCCAACTGGCTTATCAGTATTATTGTGTAGGTTTTTTCATCTCATAGACATCGGCCTCTTTAGCTTTGATTTTTTTCCCTGAGATTTGTTTGTGTCTATAAATCACGTCGTTGTTTGCATTTATTTCGCGTTTGCCTTTTTTACCAGTCCGGCTCCGGGGTTCATCCAGCCTCTAAAATTGGGTACCAGCGATTTTTTCTGGGAAGTGAATACGGCCTGGCGTGATACCAACCACATTACCCAAAAAAATGTACCGTGGTCATAGGAAAATATGGTCATTAATACCATAGTCCCAATACTCCTGCAAGTAGGGGAGGTAACCTTTACTTTCACTTACTTCCTTCCGGTTTAGGTGCAAAGTAATCATAAAGAAAGAAAAAATGTGAGCACGTTTTATGAGACAAATAAATGGAGACAAACTATCGATCATTTTCTGATCATATTTTGATCACTTTCTGTACCGTGCGCTAGAAATGACGTGAGATGACGTGGTCCGTTATCTTCCTCGTTGTCTTTCTTTCCCAGAGAAGATCTCAGGTACCCATATCAAAAGGCTGAGTGGACCTCGAGTGTCTTTAACATCGAACAAAATGCGTTGCCTCAAGTGGCAATTGTAGAATGGTAGCAAAAATATAACTTGTCACAACATTTGTTAACTTATAGCAATTATTATTAACACTATTTGTATCTCTCTTTCTATTGCCAGGAAGGCTTCAATATTATCATTGTTCTCAAACTTGGCTTCAAGATGCAAACAACATGGCGTCAACCATTGAAGCCAGGATCTAGACTGTTATACACGTACTACCAACTGCTCAAATCAGGAAGTAATCATCTCTTCAACATGTTGATATCTATGATCAGAACATCCAAACCTATGATGGTAGCAATTGAAATCGTGATCAAGACGTCAACAGCGGTCTTGTCAAACTCAAGATCCGAGAGTCAGGTCATGTGTTAATACCATCTCAAAAGCTGCATGAGACACTTGCACACTATGAAGTACACCGCCAGCAGACTGGGTCAAGCAAAATGTGTAGCCAAGGTAAAGCAAAATGTGCAGCCAAGGTCAAGCAAAATGTGCAACCAAGGTCAAGCAAAATGTGCAGCAAATGTCAAACAAAATGTGCAGCAAAGTTCAAACAAAATGTGCAACCAAGGTTAAGCAAAATATGCAGCAAATGTCAAACAAAATGTGCAGCAAAGTTCAAACAAAATGTGCAACCAAGGTCAAGCAAAATGTGCAGCAAATGTCAAACAAAATGTGCAGCAAAGTTCAAACGAAATGTGCAACCAAGGTCAAACATAATGTGCAACAAAGGTCAAACAAAATATGCATCCCAGGGTAAGCAAAATGTGCAACCCAGATCAAACAAAATGTGCAATCCAGGTCAAGCAAAATGTGCAACCAAGGTCAAACAAAATGTGCATCAAAGGTCAAGTGAAATGTCAAGATCAAGCAAAATGTGCAACCCAGGTCAAGCAAAATGTGCAACCAAGGTCAAGCAAAATGTGCAACCCAGGTCAAGCAAAATGTGCAACCAAGGTCAAACAAAATGTGCAACCAAAGTCAAACAAAATGTGCCGCCAAGGTCAAGCATAATGTGCAGCCAAGGCCAAGCAAAATGTGCAACCAAGGTCAAACAAAATGTGCCGCAAAGGTCAAGCAAAATGAGCAGCTAAGGTCAAACAAATTGTGCAGCCACGGTCAAGCAAAATGTGCAACCAAGGTCGAACAAAATGTGCAGCAAAGGTCAAGCAAAATGTGCAGCAAAGGCCAAGCAAAATGTGCAATCAAGGTCAAACAAAATGTGCCGCAAAGGTCAAGCAAAATGTGCAGCCAAGGCCAAGCAAAATGTGCAACCAAGGTCAAACAAAATGTGCCGCAAAGGTCAAGCAAAATGTGCAGCCAAGGCCAAGCAAAATGTGCAACCAAGGTCAAGCAAAATGTGCAGCAAAGGTCAAACAAAATGTGCAGCCAAGGTCAAGCGAAATGTCAAGTTCAAACGAAATGTGCAACCAAGGTCGAACAAAATGTGCAGCAAAGGTCAAGCACAATGTGCCGCAAAGGCCAAGCAAAACGTGCAACCAATGTCAAACAAAATGTGCAGCCAAGGTCAAACAATATGTGCAGCCAAGGTCAAACAAAATGTGCAGCCAAGGTCAAACAAAATCTGTAACCAATGTCAACCAAAATGTGCAACCAATGTCAATCAAAATGTGCCGCCAAAGTCAAGCATAATGTGCAGCAAAGCCCATGCGAAATGTGCAGCCAAGGTCAAACAAAATGTGCAGTCAAGGTCAAACAAAATGTGCAGCCAAGGTTAAACAAAATGTGCAGCCTGATTAAACATTTGTGCAATGTACGTGTACTCTTGCACAACAATAGATAAGTATTTTAACTCTTTCTCTCTCTCTCTCTCTCTCTCTCTCTCTCTCTCTCTCTCTCTCTCTGTATTAAGCAAGAAAGCGCTACTATTTTGTGGCTGTGAAGATCGCTGCTAACATGTTGACCGAAACCTGGCACCTATATTCAGCCTGCAGTGCAGAAATCATGGTTATCTACCAAGCACTAGATCAGAAAGTCTCATATAAATGCTAACATTTTCTCTCATTATAGTTATTGTGCTGTTGGCCTCTGAAGAGAGTTTGGATTTCATCCTGATCAATGGCTTCTAGGTTCATTCAACCTTAATGGCGACATACTTTTTTCTGAAAAAGTAAGGCGGCTTGGTATTATACTGACCATATAAAAAAAAAAAAGTAAAGTACCCCCCGTCACGCCAAGTGGCGTATAGGGAAATATGGTGTTAGTGACCCTATATTTTACAGACCTTCAGCACATGATTTTTGGGGTAATGTGGTCGGTATTACGCCCGTGCTGCTTTTACTTTCCCAGAAAAAAATCCGGTACCCATTTAAGGCTGGGTGAACCCGGAGCCGTCGGTTGGGATCGAACCCTACCCCTTGTCCGTAGTAGTCCAGTTCACTAACCACTGAGCTATCGCGGCTCCTACTAATTTTTAGGGAATTAGTAAAACCCAGGTGTCCTCGCCAGGATTACGAACCCCGGCTGTTGCCGTGGTAAGCCAACCGCCTATCGATTGCGCTAACCGGACACCAAAAAAAGTGACACAGCCTTCTGTGCTTTATCTTGTACGTCCCAAGATATGCGCATAAAGCATTCAGAAGACATCAATGGTCACCCGGCAAGAGATCAGTAGATTTTCTGTTGAACACTCTTTGTACTACATCTGGACTACCTTTCGTTGGATCTACCAGCAAACCCGTATATTTCGAACTATACGGATTATCTAATAGTTCAGTTTCACCACTAATCCATTAGCAGGTTGTCCCCACACGGAAAGTAAGCTCAGGGAAAGAACTCGGACTGAGCAACGAGAAAACTGGAGGACAACTGAAGTGAGGTCCACGTATATCAGCACAGCTATCACCAGCCACAAAGGCACACGCAGTTCAGCTTCAACTGCTACTGGTCCAAAGCCACTGACCATATAATGTCCCAATAAAATGTGGTGTTTATTATTGAAAACTATTGGATTTGAGACCAATATTCATCCCGCATGTATCAGTGCATTTGACCAGAGGAAATGTTATGAGATTCAACAAAATAAAGGCCCAGCAAGCACTGGCCACCTCGGTTTTAAAAGTTGCGGTTTAGTAACATTAAATGTTAACATAATATTTTGTTATGGTAAAAATATGAATAGTGTAACCTTGCATTACTATGCAATCAGTGGCGTAGCGTGTGGAGGGCCTGAGAGTCGGCTCCCTTGGGCGGACCAATGTTCAGGGCGCACAATTTTAAAATTAAAAAAAAAAGTAGTAATGTTACATTTTTTTTTAATTGCAAGAGAGGGTCGCTGTTCTAGTCCTGGATACTAACAATGGCTTCAGCGAAGAGCAACGTTTGGTGGTGAGGGTGTTACTGCACGTCTTGATGTTACATTTGCCTGAACTTTCCGAGAGTGTGAGTAATGTTTTAGTTAGCATGCTGACTACACGATCCAGTGATGTTTAGTTCGTTTCATGACATTTATTGAGAAATATTCCATCATCATCGTCATCAGCTGCCATGCCGGTTGGTGTAGGCGATCATCTTTGTCCACATCACTCGGTCCTTCATACATGTCATAATTTCAGTCGGTGATCTTTCATGCCATTTGAATAAGCTGATGAATATTTTTCTCTTGGTTTTTCCTCTGCTGTTCTTTCATTTCATTGTACCTGTTGTTATAGTATTATCAATACGTTCTTTTCGCATTACATGTCCAATAAATGTTGAATCTCTCTTCCTTATGATTTTTATATTTCTGATTTCTCCAGCTCGTTTTAAATTCGTAAAATCACATCTCTTCTGAGAAATCACATCTCTTTTGAGAAATCACATCTCTTCTGAGAAATCACATCTCTTCTGAGAAATCACATCTCTTCTGAGAAATCACATCTCTTTTGAGAAATCACATCTCTTCTGAGAAATCACATCTCTTCTGAGAAATCACATCTCTTCTGAGAAATCACATCTCTTCTGAGAAATCATATCTCTTCTGAGAAATCACATCTCTTCTGAGAAATCACATCTCTTCTGAGAAATCACATCTCTTCTGAGAAATCACATCTCTTCTGAGAAATCACATCTCCGCTATTGTTTTGTGTTGTTTTGCGTATCGTCCATGACTCACTTCCATATAGTGGAACACTTTTGTAACATTTTTGAACACTATGTCTTCTAACATTAATTGACAATGATCTGTTACATGTTTCTCATTCCATGGAAATATGTTTTTGGTTGTACTATTCTGTTTCTAATTTCTGCTGTGCATCTGCCTTCTTATCTTATTAGTGAAAGTAGGTATCTGAATATATGCACTTGTTTCCGAATTTTTCTATTTAGTTGTATGCTACATTCTTGTGTGTTTGATTTCTTTGTTATTATCATAGTTTCTGTGTTTTCTATTGTGAGTGTCAGGCCTTTTTGTTCACGTTCTGTCACAATTTCATCTAGTAGACTATGTATTGGTTCTTCTTGGTTTTCTGCTATCAATACTATGTAAATATAAATACATATAAATACCTAAAGTTGTAGAAATGATCCAAGATATACTAAATATATTCATTACAGTGCTACATGTCAAGTCAAATATGGCTCATGTTACATGCACAGAAGACTTCTCGTGGTATAGCCGTATATGTTGAAGAAGAAAGAATAATTGATATTTGATTGATTTGATTTGATAATTGATTGTTCAAATAAGATAAATTAGCATCCTTCGACCAACATAAATTTCTTCCATTGCTCAACATGTTTTTGATGTAGCTGACACTTCAAAAGTTGAATCGTCTCATCGGCCATTTTGTTCGCGCTCCACTTTCACTCTAGCTTGATTTAACCAAGGCATCTATAGTTAACACTAATACATATGGCAATAATTCTATCTATCTATCTATTGACCTTTCGAGCCGTAACCGGCCCATAGGGCGTAGACCAAGATACACCTTCTCCTATATGAATTTTTTGTTCTAGCAATTTTCTTTTAAAGATATTTTATCAAATCTCGCTATCTGTCTCTGTTCTGTGCAAGCAGTTCTATCTCATTGAGGGAGCCGATTCCTGCTGCTCTTGCCTCTCTCATCAATGTTCTTCTCAGTGTCTCCCTGGGTCTTCCTCTTTTTCTTTTACCTGTTGTTTCCCATATGAGAGCTTGCTTTGCTATTCGATTATTATCTCTTCTCATCACATGTCCAACGTATGACCATCGTCTTTTCTTTATTACTGAAGATATTAGTGGTTGATTGGCGATTTCTCTAATTTCCTCGTTTGTTTTGAATTCGTTCCATTCTATACCAAGTATTTTCCTTTGACATTTATTTTCGAATGCGTTCAACTTTGTTTCTATATCTCTTGTTTTCCAGCTTTCACACGCATACGTAACGGTTGATAGTACATTTGATTTGAATAGCCTAAGTTTTGTGTTTGTGCTGATGAGTTTTGATTTCCACAACTTTTCAAGGCTTCTGAAAGACATTGCTGCTTTAGCTATTCTGATTCTAATTTCTTTGCTCGTATCCCTTCTCGATCAATGTGACTTCCAAGATAGATAAAGTGCTACTAGTGTATTTATGTGCATAATGTGCTGTCGCAACAAGTAACGATCCAATGTGTTGTGCTCAACAAGTAATGAATCAGTATGTTGCGTCTCAACAAGTAATGACCTAATCATTGTGTTGTGTTTCAACAAGTAACGATCCAATGTGTTGTACCTAAACACGTAACGATCCAAAGTGTTGTATCTCCCCAAGTAACGGTTCATTATGTTGTGCATCAACAAGTAACGATCCGTTCTGTTGTTTCTCAACAAGTAACATTCCAATGTGTTGTGTCTCAATAAGTAACGATCCATTGTGTTGTGTCTCAACAAGTAATGATCTAATGTGTTGTGTCTCAATAAGTAACGATCCATTGTGTTGTGTCTCAACAAGTAATGATCTAATGTGTTGTGTCTCAATAAGTAACGATCCATTGTGTTGTGTCTCAACAAGTAATGATCTAATGTGTTGTGTCTCAACAAGTAATGATCTAATGTGTTGTGTCTCAATAAGTAACGATCCATTGTGTTGTGTCTCAACAAGTAACATTCCGATGTGTTGTGTCTCAACAAATAATGATCCAATGTGTTGTGCCTCAACATGCAGAGATCCAGTATGTTGTATCTCAACAAGTAACGATCTAATATGTTGCATCTCAACAAGTAACGATCCAATATGTTATGGCTCAACAAGTAACGATCCAATATGTTGTGTCTCAACAAGTAACGATCCAATGTTTTGTATCTCAACAAGTAACGACCTAATCATTGTGCAGTGTCTCAACATGTAACGACCTAATCATTGTGTTGTGTCTCAGCAAGTAACGATCCACTGTGTTGTGTGTCAACAAGTAAAGATCCAATCAATGTGTTGTGTCTCAACAAGTAACGATCCACTGTGTTGTGTCTCAACATGTAACGATCCACTGTGTTGTGTCTCAACAAGTAACGATCTAATGTGTTGTGTCTCAACAAGTATCGATCCAATGTGGTGTGTCTCAACAAATAACGATGCAATGTGTTGTGTCTCAACAAGTAACGATCCACTGTGTTGTGTCTTAACAAGTATCGATCCAATGTGTTGTGTCTCAACAAGTAACGATGCAATGTGTTGTGTCTCAACAAGTAACGATGCACTGTGTTGTGTCTCAACATGTAATGATCCAATGTGTTGTATCTCAACATGTAACGATCCAATGTTTTGTGTCTCAACAAGTAATGATCCAATATGTTGTGTCTCAACAAGTAACGACCTAATCAATGTGTTGTGTCTTAACATATAAAGGTCCAATGTGTTGTGTTTCAACATGTAATGATCTAAAGTGTTGTGTCTCAACACGTAATGATTTAATGATGTGCCCTGTCTCAACATGCAATCATCTGATTATTTTACGATATTCATCACAATTATTCTAATTGTTTTAACACACGACACACTATTTATTTCCTCTACCACATGCCACTCCGTCCCATATTATTGTTTGTCTTCCTCGTTCCTCTTGTTTTCGATATTTTATGTTGTCACTTTAGCAGAGCTACTATTTCAAGTGGGAGCCGCGATAGCTCAGTGGTTAGTGAACTGGACTACAAAGGACAAGAGGTAGGGTTCGATCCCAACCGACGGCTTCCGGTTCACTCAGCCTTTAATGAGTACCGGCTTTGTTTCTGGGAAAGTAAAGCGGCACCGGCGTAATTCCGACTACATTGCCCCCAAAATCATGTGCCGAAGGTCTGTAAAATGTATGGTCACTAACACCATATTCCCTATACGCCACTTGACGTGACGGGGGTACTTTACTTTTTTACTATTTCAAGTATGAGCAATGAGATTTCCCACAACAGCAGCATATGAACAGATTTAAGAATTGTACAACTCAATACAGGATTCTATTGAAAAAGTAGATAAAAGAGACATCATAATCATCATGGTGAGATGTCAACACAAATGTTAACATGAATGGACCAGAAGAAGACAAAATAAGTTCAGGGGCCATTTAGCATAGATCAAGGACATAAGAACAACAGAGGAGAAACATTTATAAAATGTTGCCATGAGAATAGCCTTCATATTGCGAACAGTTTTTGTAAACAGCACTCAAGGTGATTAAACACTGGAACGTCTCAAGATAGAAACACAAAAAACTAAATAGACTTCATGCTGGTCCAGCAAAGATGGAGATCTGGGGTGACATTATCCAAAATAACTTAACGCAGACTGTTACTTAGATCATGAACTGCTATTAGCAGAACTCAACGCTTAAAAGTGGTCAGAGTGACAGAACCAATACGCTTTATCTTAAAATCTGTAGGGATCGGAGAAATATTCGAGAAACTTTAACGACAACAGGCAATTTAACACTATCAGTTCAAGCAATTAATGACCACAGTGGCACACTAACCGAGCAAAAAGATAAATTGCAAAGATGTGAAGTAGTGATTACTGCACAGAAATGTGCGAAGATACTTCACAACACTCAAATATGTGAATAGAAAGTGAAGAAAAATAATCAGAGCCTATACTGGATGAAGTTCGTTCTGCATTAAAAACACCTGAAGAGAGGGAAGTCAACAGGAAGTGATGATATTCCAGCTGGATTCATCCAAGCTGGAGGGGAGGCCAGTGTTCGTGTTTACCAAGCTCTGTGTTTGAAGATATGGAATAATGCAGATTGGTCAAAAGCCAAAAAAACAGGTCAAAGTGCCTCCCCATCCAAAGAAAGTAAATCTCAAGTTGTTTTCCAACTACAGAACTAGTGCCCTAATAAACCATGCCAGCAAAACACTCTTGAGATCTTCACGAATAGGATAGCAACAAAGTTAGAACAAGAACAAATATTCAAGCAGGCTTCAGACATAGTAGATGTACCCTCGAACACATCTTTCACATAAAAAACATCCCTGAGAAGTGTAGGGAATGTAGGGAATTCAACAAAGAACTGCATACATGCTTCATAGATTACAGCAAGGCTTTTAACTACGTACATCATTATAAACTGGAACATCATGAAAGATATGAGCTTTCCAACATACCTAATATAACTGATGGAATAATGATATCACGAAGAGCTAGCAGAAATATCAAATTGGTTTGAAGTACAAAAAAGGGATGGTGGAGGTGTGCATCCTCTCGCCAAACCTGTTCAACATCTATGCTGAGAACATCATGATAAATGTCAGAATCGATGAGAGATTTGTGAAGTTCGACCCTTTCACAATAAATGGCAATATAATTCCAGAACTCATATACACTGATGACACAGTCCTTCTCTAAAACAGCGCACGAGGATAAAACGAAACAACTGAGTGTATTCAAAACACAGTGAAGAACAAATCCTCTATCCAAACATACAGACAACTAAGATAATGTTCATTGACATTACCAACCCAATATCGTCAACTGTGAAGAACTTGAAATTTTAACAAATTTTTAATATCTGGGATCTGTAGTAACCAACAATGGAGACTGCCATAAACAGATCAAAAGAAGATTATCAACAGCAACACAAAAAGTCATGAAGAACCTGTGACGCAATACCAGCAAGGTAGTAACATTAAAATGACTGAGAGCATGTTTCTTCCCGGTGGCAACATACGGTTGTGAATCATCGAATATCTCGCACAGCAAGGAAGAAAATAGATACATTCTAAACAAGATGCTACATAAAAATCCTAAAGATACACTGGATAATGAAAAAGAGCAATGAAGACATTAAAAGATTTAAACATTAAAAAGAACTGGTTTCTAAATACCATTCCACATAGGAAATTAAAATACTCTGGCTGAGTCAAAAGACTAACGGGCTGGAAAGAATAATAATGGGAGGTATGGTTCCTGGGCGACACATCAATGGCAGACCAAGAAGATGATGGTTTAGAAACACCAAGGAGACCTTGAAAACGACGAAAGAAGAAGTGGGAGATCTGGCTAGAGATAGAGATTCTTTCAGACGGACTGTGGTGATGAATGCAACATTCTGTAGAAGACATGCAACCTGATGATGATGAATGCAGATTGAAATATAGGCTGCTTCAATTATAAAGAAACAAATTATTTGGGTGTTGATCTCTCAATCAATGCTTCGAATTGTCTGTAATTTATATATCCGTTATGATTGGATGATATATTTAGAAATCTCAAGCCTTGAATAAGTTGTTTGAATATAAAACACTGCCCAGATCAATCAGAAATTCGTGGCAGTAGGAAAATAAGAGGATATCACAGATAAACTGGTCTGTGGCTCTCTTATCAATTGTATGTTAGATACTCACGACTATAATTGGTAGAAACGATCCTTACAGAAGCTACAATACAAATATGAATGGTCTACGCTGAGTTCTGTGACGTCATCAAGAAAAGTCAACTTTGTTGTCACAACTTTCAGCGTCAAGTATTCATCCAATCAAACAGTCTTTTTGCGTGTCTTTCATGTTTTATCTGGGCTTTCTTTAATGGCCGTAACAGACCGGAACGTATTCAGGTAAACTACTACAACAACAACGGAAGGTCACAACTCACAGCTAATTTAAAAATTGTGTTTTCTAAATGTAACATAAATATTAACATATAACATAATTGTATAAATAATAACTTAATATCAATTCGACAAATGCAAGTAAATCAGGATATCAGAGACCTGCTACTTTACAACTTTCTCGTTGTATGGGTTAAAATGACAAAGCTCAGGTCAAATTTTGCTAAATAAACCTCCCAGCAACCATTATACACTTGTACAGTTTAGTAATTGTGTTTATTAAACTTTCGATTTCTGGTGTGAAACGAAACAACATGTACCTAATTTTTTGTATGTTATCTCTGAAATAAACTAATATAACAAGTACATACCAATCTAAAGCACTACTTATGTTTAATAAAGCGATGCATAGTGTGGATAATTAATACATTTTCATTGCACAAGAATGTACCAATGTAATCCCATGAATGAATATAATGTTACTATTTGTTCATAACTGCCATAAATGCACATTAATGATTAAACAAAAACGTCACAGATCGTGAGTTTGTTTGCTGGTTGGTTACTGTTAATTAATTGTTTGTTGTTAAAACAATTATGTTTTGTAATGTTCAGTAAAAAATAACACAAGAACCATATGAATGAGATGTTGCACAGATAATTAAATTAAAGAAAGAGAAAAAATGAAAGAATATAATAAAAATTACAATGGATGGTCCATTGAAGACTTTGGTGGGGTATATCAATAAAAGTTACAGCAAAGAGTCCAGGTCGAGTAAATGACCATCTACTTCAGCTGTAGTAACAACTTCAACGAATAAGGTAATTGACGGGGGTGATGTACTAACTTCACCAAATGTGTTATGTGACAAGGGTGATTTATTAACTTTACCAAAAGTGGTTATGTGACGGGGGTGATGTACTAACTTCACCAAAATTGGTTATGTGACAGGGGTGATTTATAAACTTCACCAAAAGTGGTTATGTGACAGGGGTGATGTACTAACTTCACCAAATGTGTTATGTGACAAGGGTGATTTATTAACTTTACCAAAAGTGGTTATGTGACGGGGGTGATGTACTAACTTCACCAAATGTGTTATGTGACAAGGGTGATTTATTAACTTTACCAAAAGTGGTTATGTGACGGGGGTGATGTACTAACTTCATCAAAATTGGTTATGTGACAGGGGTGATTTATTAACTTCACCAAAAGTTGTTATGTGACAGGGGTGATGTACTAACTTCAACAAAAGTGGTTATGTGACAGGGTTGATTTATTAACTTCACAAAAAGTGGTTATGTGACAGGGGTGATGTACTAACTTCACCAAAAGTTGTTATATGACGAGGGTGATATACAAACTTCATCAAAAGTGGTTATGTGAGAGGGGTGATGTACTAACTTCACCAAAAGTTGTTATATGACGAGGGTGATATACGAACTTCATCAAAAGTGGTTATGTGAGAGGGGTGATTTATTAACTTCACCAAAAGTGGTTATGTGACAGGGGTGATATATTAACTTCCCCAAAAGTGGTTATGTGACGGGGAAGAGTTATTAACTTCACCAAAAGTGGTTATGTGACGGGGGTGATGTACTAACCTCACCAAAAGTGGTTATATGACGGGGGTGATGTACTAACTTCACCAAAAAATGCTATATGACGGGAGTGATATACTAACATCACCAAAATTTGTTATATGATGGGGGTGATATACTAACTTCATCAAAAGTTGTTATATGACGGGAGTTATCATTGTGTGTGCCTATCTATGTTGGTCATATCTCATATATTTGTGTGCATGTCCATGTTAGACATGTGTAATTTCTTTGTGGGTGCATGTCTATGTCAGTCATATCTCATATCTTTATGTGCATGTTTATGTTAGTCATGTGTCATATATCTTGATGTATGTCAGTGTTAGTCATGCCTCGTATCGCTATGTGCATGTCTGTGTTTGTCACATCTCATATCTTTGTGTGTGCATGTCTGTGTTAGTCATCTCTAGTGACTCGGGCAGATGGTGCTCGTAAACCTGGGAGGGCCGACCATCTAAGGGCAGAATCCCCCTACAGAAAAGATCACCTGCTGCCTTGCATGAAAATTGGAGACAATCAAAGGCTAGGGAAAGCTAACCTGAAGAAAATGCTGGCTGAAATCGGATGCACTGGGCCAATGGCGCAGAACACAGTGCAACGTTTTTAACGGGTGTTCAATCAGAGTGGATCTGGCAGACTCTAATTGAGATGTTCTGTTTGTAACACACTTCACCTGACAGCTGAGTTCATGTGAGGAGCTGGAATCCTACTCTGATTGGGTCCTGATCGCAGAGAGAGAGAGAGAGAGAGAGAGAGAGATATGACGGGAGTGATATTCTAACTTCACCAAAAGTTGTTATATGACAGGGGTGATGTACTAACTTCACCAAAAATGGTTATGTAACAGGGGTGATGTACTAACATCACAAAAAGTGATTATATGACGGAGGTGATGTACTAACTTCACCAAAACTGGTTATTCACAAGGGTTATATAATAACTTCACCAAAAGTTGTTACATGACGGGGTGATGTACTAACTTCACCAAAAGTGGTTATGTGACAGGGGTGATATATTAACTTCACCAAAAGTGGTTATATGACGGGGATGATGTACTAACTTCACCAAAAGTGGTTATGTGACAGGGGTGATATATTAACTTCACCAGAAGTGGTTATTTGACAGAGGTGATGTACTAACTTCACCAAAAGTGTTATGTGACAGGGGTGATATATTAACTTCACCAAAAGTGGTTATATGACAGAGGTGATGTACTAACTTCACCAAAAGTGTTATGTGACAGGGGTGATATATTAACTTCACCAAAAGTGGTTATATGACTGGAGTGATTGATTAAATTCACCAAAAATGGTTATGTAACGGGGGTGATTTATTAACTTCACCAAAAGTGGTTATATAACGGGGTGATATATTAACTTCACCAAAAGTGGTTATATGACAAGGGTGATGTATTAACTTCACCAAAAGTGGTTATATGACGGGGTGATATATTAACTTCACCAAAAATGGTTATATGACAGGGGTGATATATTAACTTCATCAAAATTGGTTATATGACAGGGGGATTTATTAACTTCACCAAAAGTGGTTATGTGACAGGGTTGATTTATTAACTTCACCAAAAGTGGTTATGTGACAGGGGTGATGTACTAACGTCACCAAAAGTTGTTATATGATAGGGGTGATATACTAACTTCACCATTAGTTGTTATGTTACATGGGTGATATCCTAACCTCACCAAAACTTGTTATATGACATGTGTGATATACTAACTTCACCAAAAGTGGTTATGTGACAGGGGTGATGTACTAACTTCACCAAAAGTGGTTATGTGACAGTGGTGATATACTAACTTCTCCAAAATTGGTTATGTGACAGGGGTGATATACTAACTTCACCAAAAGTTGTTATATGACATGGGTGATATACTAGAGGGACAAAAGTCACTGCATTCAACTACATCATTCTTTTTAGGCAATGCAATGAAAGTTGATATTTTTAGTTCATTTGCTATGTATCCTGTGTAGTATATGTCGTTGCATATGTCTGTAATCACTTCAATGCCAAAATCTTCTAGTGCCTGTATCATCTCTATCTGTATGCTGTCAGGTCCTGCTGCTTTTCCCTTTTTCATTGCTTTTATAGCTTTTTCCACCTCAGATTTTAAGATTTTATAGCCTGATGTACATTTTATAACTGGTTTCTTGTCCCTTTGATCATGAAATAGTTCTGTTATATATTCCTGCCATCTATCTATAATATCCTTATTGTCTGTTAGAATGTTTCCTTTTTTGTCTGCAATGTATCCACCTTCTGTTGCTTTTTTTTATTTTTATTAGTCATTCTCTTTATTTCTGTGTGCATTCCTATTAAGTCTTGTTTTCTTTCCATAGTATCTATTTCTATACATTTTTGGCTGAGCCAGTCTTCTTTTGCCTTTTTGCACATTTTGAGTATCTCATTATCTATTTTATTGCATTGGGCAGTGTTCTTCGCTTGTCTCTTTTCTTCCATTTTGTTAAGATGGTGTTAGTTATCCATTTTTGTTTTTTGTTCTTTTCTCTTTTTTTTGGGTAAAGTTTCGCAGGTTTCTAGTATGCTTTTCTTTATGCATTGTCATTTGGTTGCTACTTTTTCATCAGGATTTTCTCTTCTGTAATATTCAATCCCTTCTTCTAGCAGCTTCTGGTATGTGTTCTTTACTTGTATTGTATAGGTATCTTTAATATCTTTTTGATTTAAAGCTGTTATATCTAGTGGATTTGTTGATGAATTAGACTTTTGCTTGTTTCTCTTTTGTTTGATTTTCATTTTAATCATTACAGGATTGTGATCTGAATTAATATCTGCTCCTGGGTATATTTTGGCTTTCTTTACGCTGTTACGGAACCTTTCTTTTATCATTATGTAATCTATTTGATTCCTCTTCTTATCTCCAGGGCTTTTCCATGTGTATAGTTTCCTTTTCTCTTGCTCAAAGTAGGTGTTACATGTTACCAGCCTATTTTCTTCACTGAATTGTATTAATCTTTCTCCTCTGTCATTTCTTTTTCCTAAACCATGATTTCCTATAATGGTCTTATATCTATCTTTTCCTACTTTTGCGTTCATGTCACCCATTACAACCAAGATGTCTGAATATTTCACTTGTTTCATAACTTTATTTAGGTCTTCATAGTATGCCTCTATTTGTTCATCTGTGTAGTCTTGTGTAGGTGCATATGTCTGTATTATTGCAATGTCGAATGGTTTTGCTTTCAGCTTGAGTAGTACAATCCTATCACTGTATGTCCAGTGGTTACTTATATATTTGTGTAGCTCTCTTTTTATCAGTATTCCTACCCCCTTTGATGTTCTGTTGTGTTTCCTGAGTATATAAATGTATATTTTTCGTCCTCTATGTACCCACATTCTTTCCATCTTGTCTCTGATATGCATAAATATTTATATTTATTCGTTCTGCTTCTTGAATCAGATTTTCCAATTTCCCTTCTTGATATAGAGTCCTAACACTCCAAGTACTTATTTTAAGATCTTTCCTCCGACATAAGTTCGAATTCCTCTCCATGGTTTCCTCTGGACTTGTACGTGATGAGGCTCCAATCTCTTTCACGGTGGTAAGCTTTAACAATTAACAAAAATCTTTGTGAAGTAAGCATTAACAATTAACAAAACTTATTGTGAAGTAACTATTAAGAGTTAACACAAATGGTGGGTGTAACACAGCTATTGACTGTAACGAATGACAATGAATCAAATGGATCAGACATGTGTCCAGAATGAAATCAGCCGCAACATATTGCATGAAAACATCAGGCTGTAGAGTAGAAGGGAAACCCAGAAATAGATGGGTAAATGAAATCAAAGTGACATTAAGTAAATTCGACATGACAGCGGAACAAGCTACACGACAAGCAAGGTCCTGATAATTATACCTTTATCAACTCTGTAACGTGTTATAGTACAAGCAGTAGGACTAAAGAAAGAAACAAACAAACAAAGAACGAAGCAAGAAAGAAAGAAAAAAAAGAAAAAAAAAAGAAATAAAGCAAAAAGAAAGAAAGAAAGAAAGAAAGAAAGAAAGAAAGAAAGAAAAAGAATAAAGAAAGAAAGAAAGAAAGAAAAAGAAGAAGGAAAGAAAGAAAGAAAAAAAAGAAAGAAAGAAAGCACCTCAATTTCATTGGAAACCAAAGGCACAAGAGGACAGTGAAAATAGATCGGAGAGAAAGAGAGAGAGAGAGAGAAAGAGAGAGAGAGAGAGAGAGAGAGAGAAGAGATAATGTTGAACACGGTGTAGCATTAAGTTAATTTGAATCAGTGATCTTCTGACTAATATTTCACATTTTGAAGTCGTTTACTTCTGCCTTAATGGCAGTCTCATCGCACACGGTGATATCTACATCACAGTTTAACAGTTGTGTCTTGTATCTCCATGATTAGTTGTCGTTAGTGACAAGCTAAGAGGTGCTGGAAGTTATTCCTTAATCGAGACACACATGAGGGCTGGGACACAAACGAGGGAGATAATTCACACGTGGGTGAAATAAAATAAGTTAATCTCTCAAAGGTCTTTAAATTTAAAATTACGAAAATTAAGAAGAAATAACACACACATAAAAATAACATAGCTGTCATCGGTAACATGAAATGAGAATTCTGAAAGCTTGTCAGTCGAATAGATTCGGGCTGACATAATAATGAATATTTTTTTTTAAAATAGACAAAACGAAACAATTAAAATAGATATTGCGTTTATAAATGTCGAGAACAATAAACATTCTTCAAGAACTATGGGATTTTAATTTGTGACACATATCACCAGGAGCAATGAAACGTAAGACGCTGTTCTGCTCTTTCCATTGTTGCATTCGCCATATTTTTGAACTTTCCAGTGTCTTTATAAGGCGTTAAATGAGCGTATTTGCGGTGTGTTGCAGTTATATTGCTGTGTTTTTTGCGAAGTTAGGTCTACCACTTTCGAGTTTAACACGGCGTGTTTAAGAAACGAGTTACTTCCCCTCTCGATCTCTAGTCTCCAAAGTGTTCCTTCTGTTTCCATAGTAACTGCCAGGTTGTGGAGTAGGATGTTGATCAGCTGTTGGGAACTGGTTCTGGCTGAGACAGTCAGCAATCAGTCGCTACCCCTTTCATAGTGTAAAGGTGATAACTAGTTTCATGATGTTTTTTTTTGTTTTTTTTTAACGGTAAAGATATAATGAGCTTTTTGATGGAGAGGTTCTCGTGGATCTACCTTCTTCGGTTATTGGACACCATGATGGTTCTACAGGTAAACAACAGTCAACATTAGGTACTCAACGTTTCCGTTAAGCTTTTTGTGGAAGGAGGCTGGATACTTCCTTCGCTGTTGACAGCTTGTCTTTTGTTTGGTTGTGACTAACTGCGAAGATCGGAACGTCGTCAACAAACTCCAAGTCATCCAGTTAGTTTGATAGCGTCCAGTAAACTCCGCTTGTGTGAACAGGTTCATCAGACAGACACTAGTTTATTAACCGTAGATGGATCAAAGAGAGACACGTAGCAAGATCTGGTCACTATTCCCAACCCTAGCTGTCAAATCGTTGTGATGTCACTGTATACATTAGTACATGCACGAGTGAAAGGTTATGTCTTTCCATCCTTCTATCTCAGTAAAAACAAACGTTATTTTATTATTAAATAAATCTATTCAATATCACCATTTTGAAACGTTCTATGGATACAACCGACCTGCCTTAATGGTGGTACATGCAATGCCAGATACACACTGACAATAGCGGAGGCAAAAGTGCACACAGACGGGCCCGGCTCTGGAGACGTCTTTCATTGATCCCAAGCGGGGATGTTTTTGGCAGCTGTTGTGATGAATAGACAAACACACACATAGCACACTGCTGCCACATTGACTTGTCAGGACAAAAATATTGAAACTAAATAATCACGAAACAAATCAGAACGAGAACACATTTTTATCCTACTTGACTCACGCGATATGCTCCGCATCCAGTTTATTATTTCATGACATTCATACTGAAAGTCAAAGCATTCAATATTCAAGTATAACATTTTTGGAACATTTTTTTTTTGAAGATGTAAATTTAAATCATCAAAACATTAATTCCATGATAACAAAGTTATTAGCAAATTGTAACACCCGGGACAAGATTTCGGCTTCGATCACGATCGATAGTTTCTAGGTTCACCCAGCCTTAAAAGGATTTTGAATTTTGAGATGGAAAACCGATACTTAAACAAGGAAATAATAAAACATCAATTATTAGCTAATTACAGATGGAAACTTGCGAGGCGAAAGACAAGCACATGATACAAAGCGGTGGTGTTTCTTTTGTTTGTTTGTTTGACAGCGTTACGTTGATTCTCTGTCCGATGCATAAATACCAATGTCTTTGTGTAACAAGTGTGTCCATATATTGCTGGTCACATGGCCCAACATGCGGCGAGACATGAGGCACACAAACAAGTCAAAATATAATCATCATCCACAATGAAGAAATATCAAATGTGACAACCTTTGAAAATCTAGAAGTAGTAGTCTCCGTCAATTATCGTTGACTATGTATTTTATCGCGCTCCTAGGAAATGTTTTTTTAAAATTCTTTAACAGTGTATTCTCTTTTTTCTTTTTTGAATCTGTTTGTTTCTTGCTTGAGATGGAGCATTAGAGTGTGTTTTTGAAGATTGCCATTTGCAACTATAAATAATCGGAAGCTCTTTATACAGAGCTTCTCGGAAGAAGGCAATCTGATCATCAGAAGCGGTCTCCCATAGAGCATGTCATTCCGCATTTAGCTTCTTGACGCTCTAAGAGTGATGGGCCCGTGTGAGTCATGACTCTCAGACGTCGACTCTTGTTGCATGACTCCCAGGCTACAGAGTTTACTTTCAGAGTTTTCATGTGGCGTTTACACACGTCTATAAATCGGAGTTTTGATCGCCCCTAGTTCTTTTACCATCTGTTAGTTGTCCTTAGAGTATAGCTTTCGGCATGTGGTCGTCTCTCATGAAGTGCAAGTGGCCAAGTCAGCGTAACCTACGCTGTTTTAGCAGCGTGTAGAGATGTTCATGCGGCCAGTTTTGAATATCTAGGATCTGTTATAAACAACAATAGGGACAGAAAAAAGTCAAATAAATGTTGACAATAGCAAAATAGAAGATCGTGTGACACAATACCTGCAGAGCAGTAAAATTAAATCAACTATTGTATGAATCTTCCAAACAGCAGCATATGGTTTCTAATCATGGAAACGTGCAAATAATAAAGAAACAAAATTTGTTGACTCAAAGACAAATAAAACAGCAACAATGCCTTAGGAAATAAAAATAAAAAAGAAGATATTAAAAAAGATACTAAAACATTTAAGAAAACACGCTATAGACAATATCTTAAAGGAAATATATCGACCTCGTTAAAAGACACTGTGATCTAAAGAGAATAATAATGGATTATATGTTTACAGGAAAAAGGAAAAACGGATTTGTTGGGCCGAAAGTTGCAGATGCCGCGACTTGTCGTAAACTAGCAACACAGTCCAAGCTCTATTTACGATAAACTTTGAAGAAGCGGAAGAGAAAGATTGTTTCCATTATTTCCTCCTTTTTGTGTTTTCATTATTTTTTACAAACGTCATTTCATGATGTGATTTAAAGATTGTATTTTTCTATGATTGTCAGTGTCTGGTCTTAATAACCTTTTATAGAACTGATCATTTGTGAACGTTTAATCCAAAGTTCGGCATAAATGCACAGAATGAGCCTCTTCACTGGCTAAACCATCAAAGTTTAATGTTGTTGTTTTTGTGTTACCTCACTTGTGAGTTCTCTGCTATTTTTTGATCGATATTTGGCGGAATTTTGTTGAGATTTTTTACGTAATTTCTGGATTATTTTTTTAAAGTGAAACATACAAATCTAGTCTTAAACATTGAATGTCGAGACAATGGAGAAAGTTGGTTAAGTATGTCCGAACTCATTGTTTACCTACTGTGGCAGGAAGCATAGAAGGAAGGAAGGAAGGAAGAAAGGAAGGAAGGAAACAGAAAAAACCGCTATGAAATTGCTTGATCCTTTTGAAGTTCATCATTCAACTCAACATAATGCTGTTTAAGTAAACTAAATTTGTATTTCTATTACATCAGCTGTACAGCAGCTCCGCATTTCGTGACATCGTAACGCTTCTACAACTTAATTTGTATTTCTATTACATCAGCTGTACAGCAGCCCCGCATTTCGTGACATCTTAACGCTTCCACAACTTAATTTGTATTTCTATTACATCAGCTGTACAGCAGCCCCGCATTTCGTGACATCGTAACGCTTTTACAACTTAATTTGTATTTCTATTACATCAGCTGTACAGCAGCCCCGCATTTCGTGACATCGTAACGCTTCTACAACTTAATTTGTATTTCTATTACATCAGCTGTACAGCAGCCCCGCATTTCGTGACATCGTAACGCTTTTACAACTTAATTTGTATTTCTATTACATCAGCTGTACAGCAGCCCCGCATTTCGTGACATCGTAACGCTTCTACAACTTAATTTGTATTTCTATTACATCAGCTGTACAGCAGCCCCGCATTTCGTGACATCGTAACGCTTCTACAACTTAATTTGTATTTCTATTACATCAGCTGTACAGCAGCCCCGCATTTCGTGACATCGTAACGCTTCTACAACTTAATTTGTATACTCATGTCATCCTGGAACACTCGCTTACGTTGATGAACACACAGTTGACACCGCCATTTTGAAACGTGAACCCGAAGCACGTGATCATCAAGTTACACACATGAAAGTTCTCTCCCCTTGAAGGCCGAGACACAATATTTGCAGGACTGTGAAATCCATTAAGCCATGTATCGTTGTTCCAGTCAGAATAAATTATTACAAAGAGATATTCTTTCAACCAAATTCTCACTTCCGGAAATATTTTGTGCTCAAAGTTGAAAAAAAAAACACACACACACGAATGTCCAGTGACATATATCACGTGACAGCGGAGTGAACAATAACATGTTACTCTAAAATATGACGCCCTTTGAAGATCAGGAGGCCAGTGCAATTCATCCCTGTCATTATTTTTTCAAAGCTCAATGAGTCGGGTACCTATGTTTTTGGTCTTCAGGATCAGCTGCAGATAGTCAGTCTGCACTCAAGTTCACATTATTGTCGTGTCAGCATGTTATCACTTCACTACGTTTATGGACTAAGTAAAAGAAGAAAGTAAAGAGCCCCCGTCACGCCAAGTGACGTTTAGGGAATATGGTGTTAGTGACCATAAATTTAACAGAACTTCAGCACATGATTTTTGGAGTAATGTGGTCGGTATTACGCCCTGGCCGCTTTACTTTCCCATAAAAATCCGGTACCCATTTAAGGTTGAGTGAACCCGGAAGCCGTCGGTTGGGATCGAACCCTACCTCTTATCCTTTGTAATCCAATTCCTTATCCACTGAGCTATCGCGGCTCTCAGCGTTTATGGACTACGCTGATTTATAAATGCTAAAATGGGCGGAATTTGCCGAAATCTTTGAGTCATTTCACAGCAAGTTCACGTGCGATCTATGATTGCAAGGAGATAGCGAACACCCTGTCACATTCCTGACAACGGTTATCTCAACCCAGCAATCCAACCCGTTATCTTAACTCCACAAGAGAGATTGATTCCACGGGTTCACTGGGGTTCCAACATTCACTCTGTTACAACCTTCACAAAGATCAATCCCTCACAGTGACCCCTTCTGCCTGGAATGAAAACCGCCGTAAAAAAATGAAGCGCAAAAATGTCTAAAACTTATCCAACATCTCTTTCTATGACATACAGCTAACATGGGTTTCGTTGAGGTCTATTTTAAATGTTCTATATGTGCTATTAATAGTTTGGCCACAATTTATTGCAGCAATCTGTCATAAATATATGGGGGCAATTATTAACGCCATTTATCAAGCAGTGTGCAGCATGCGATCAATTTCTTTCAACTGAACCAGTCAACGTCACATATAACTCTGTTTCGCTTGCTCTTTCTCTGCCAATCTATTTGCCATTTCGTTTAATATTTTAATTTCTGTGTTCATTTTCTTCTCTTGTCCACGACGATTTTTCAAGCTTCATGGTCTTGTATCAATTCAGTTGCACAAATTACTAAGTGTTTTTTTTTTTTGGTCTCATTTCAATTACCAAAAAAATAAAATAAAATAAAAAAAAATAAACAATTTTATCAGGTTAAAATAATGTTCTTTTTTTTTTTATTTGTCTGCATTTCTTGTTTGGTTTCTTCAACAAAACATCAAATTATTTCAAAAGATAAGTTATCTTTCAAAAGATATATTTCACATTCTATCTTCAAATCTAAAGCTTCTGTTCCACGTGATATCTTTTACATTACATTTTCCATATTACACTCTCCACACAATAACTTCATTCTCTTATTCTTTCCATCCTAATTTGTCTATCTATGGGAGATACAATTTCGCGGTGTTTTGCTCTTCTGTTGGCATCTGCTGCTGTTATGTTCCCTAGTGTTTCTAATATTTTATCAATCCATCTTTCATGTGGTCGGCAATTTGGTGTGGTGTTATCGCTATATTTATTTTGATGGTGTGTTTTGATCTTTTTTGCCTTATCACGTGGTCAAACCATTTTATCGTTTATTACTTTATGTATTCTGTGGCGGGAATTATTCCTAGCTTTTTTATCAGTTCTTCATTTTTTATATTATCTATCAGCTTGTGTGACGTCATTCGTTCATCACATCTCATTTCGGTAGTGGCTAATTTCTCATTGTTCTTGCACCACACAATATCAATAAAGTACAATTTTCCACAAGATATCATCAACATGGAATCTTCCACAAGATATCATCAACATGGAATCTTCCACAAGATATCATCAACATGGAATCTTCCACAAGATATCATCAACATGGAATCTTCCACAAGATATCATCAACATGGAATCTTCCACAAGATATCATCAACAAGGAATCTTCCACAATATATCATTAACATGGAATCTTCAACATGGAATCTTCCACAAGATATCATCAACATGGAATCTTCCAGAAGATATCATTAACATGACATCTACAACATAACATCGCCTATAAGGTATATTCAACATGAAATCTTTCATACGTTATCCTCAACATGATATCCTCCATCATAAAGCATATAAGATGTATACACACTATATATATATTCCTCGTGACTTTTTTCCACATGAATTCTTTCTCACAACAGCTTCAACGTGACATCTTCAACGTGACATTTTCAACATGATATCTGTACATGATTACTTTCTTCATTAATTCTTTCTCTCAACATCTTCACATGACATATTCTACAAGATGTCTTCACATGACATATTTCATAAGACATCTTCACATCACATATTCTTTAAGACATCTTCACATGACATATTCTATAAGACATCTTCACATGACATATTCTATAAGACATCTTCACATGACATATTCTATAAGACATCTTCACATGACATATTCTATAAGACATCTTCACATGACATATTTTATAAGACATCTTCACATGACATATTCTATAAGACATCTTCACATGACATATTCTATAAGACATCTTCACATGACATATTCTATAAGACATTTTCAACATGGATGTCCTCGTGGCTTTTTTTCCACATGAATTCTTTCTCACAACATCTTCAACGTGACATCTTCAACGTGACATCTTCAACGTGACATCTTCAACATGATATCTGTACATGATTACTTTCTTCATTAATTCTTTCTCTCAACATCTTCACATGACATATTCTACAAGATGTCTTCACATGACATATTTCATAAGACATCTTCACATCACATATTCTATAAGACATCTTCACATGACATATTCTATAAGACATCTTCACATGACATATTCTATAAGACATCTTCACATGACATATTCTATAAGACATCTTCACATGACATATTCTATAAGACATCTTCACATTACATATTTTATAAGACATCTTCACATGACATATTCTATAAGACATCTTCACATGACATATTCTATAAGACATCTTCACATGACATATTCTATAAGACATTTTCAACATGGATGTCCTCGTGGCTTTTTTCCACATGAATTCTTTCTCACAACATCTTCAACGTGACATCTTCAACGTGACATCTTCAACGTGACATCTTCAACATGATATCTGTACATGATTACTTTCTTCATTAATTCTTTCTCTCAACATCTTCACATGACATATTCTATAAGATGTCTTCACATGACATATTTTATAAGACATCTTCACATCACATATTCTATAAGACATCTTCACATGACATATTCTATAAGACATCTTCACATGACATATTCTATAAGACATCTTCACATGACATATTCTATAAGACATCTTCACATGACATATTCTATAAGACATTTTCAACATGGATGTCCTCCACTCGCTACTAAATGATGAACTTGTCATGTGGACGACAATAGAGAACATCGTTCCCTTTGTGGCACTGATACAGACCTCACTGATAGCTATAGAAATCTGGTTCAAGAAGCAGATTCTGAAAACAAACGCGGAAACAGACATTATATTTTTCATTTACTCGATTGTTCAACAACGAAACCCACACGTTGTGAATATTATCTATAGTTCGTTCAGAAATTCGTGCCCACAGAGTTTATTAATTATCTCGGAAACTGTTTGATGAATTTTTGTCATTCTTTTTCGTGAAATCTTATTTTTTCACCGACCTTCAGTCTGATTTTTTGCCCTACTGTCATGCATTTAGGAAAGATTTTTGCTTATTTGAGTTATATAAAAATATGATTTTCTTGCTTGTCCTAAATTTTAGGATTTTACAATACCCACATTTGGTGTAATTAACTCCCCAATTACAAAAGGCAAATTTCACGTGCACACCACACAATCTTAGCACCGTTTTTCACTCTTCACTTGTAAGACGAGCACCACTCCGAGGTTTTTTTTTGGGTAGTTTCATTTCCGGTTTCTTGTTAAATTGGTCCAGAGACGTATTTTGACAAAATATTTACTATTAATGAATGTTCTTGTATGTGTGATAATGTGTAAGCTGTTGTGAAGTGACTACTTGATTTTTAAAACCATGAAGAGTTTAAAGTGTAAATTCATCACTATGCAAAAGGTAACTGTGTTATTGTACATGCACTTTTGCAAGGAATTTAAAAAGGGTCGGTTACATTGAAATATAAAAAAAAACAGAAAACAGAACACGGGCAGCTCTAAATATAGATAGAAAGTCTTTCAATTGATGGAAGGACAGAACTTTACTCTGCAGAGGTGACGGTCAAGTAAGGAAGAAAAATGAAAAATGATGATTTTGACAAAAATGTTATGAAACGTGACATTTTGAAAATGTTTGAATCGAATCAACGTGTTACACTGCGCAAACTTAATGTTCGACTGCAATTAGAATGTGATATTGACATCTCAAAAACGACTCTTTGGAAGATCGTAAGAGGCGTTGGTTTTCACTTTTCGAAAATCTGCTAGAGGTAGAAATATTGTTTGTGAAAAACCACACCTGATAGCTGCCCAAAGCAAATACCTGAGGCAGATCCGTGAGCGACGAATGGAAGGCTACAACATAGTATATTTGGATGAAACGTGGGTCACTGCTCATCATACATATGAGAAAGAATGGCAATCATTTAACAGAGAAAATAAAAGAAGTATTCCAAGCAACAAAGGACAACGCATTATATTGGTACATGCTGGCAGTAGAGAGAATAGTCTTGTTAATGATACACAACTTATTTTTCAATCAGTCTACAGACAATAGGGACTACCAGACTGAAATGAGTGGACGAATTTTCAGAGACTGGATAGAGAACACTCTACTCCCCATTCTGGATAGACCTTCATGTCTTGTAATGGGCAATGCATCCTATCATAATGCGGTAGCACTCGAGGACAAAGATCCTAATTCGTTAAGCACAAAAGATCAAATCATCACATGACTTAGAAAAGAAAATGTTTCCTTTCAAAGCACCCAGTTAAAACCAGAGTTGTTGCAACTTGTTAGACAAACTAGAAAGACAAAGTTATATCAAATTGATCAAATAATTACAAAGTATGGCCACACATCTCTTCGCCTCCCACCTTACGATTCGCATCTCAACCCAATAGAACTTGTGTCGGCTAAAGTCAAAGGGCAAGTTGCTGCGCAGAACACGACGTTTA
Organism: Megaustenia siamemsis; assembly: GCA_032433765.1. NCBI lineage: Eukaryota > Metazoa > Mollusca > Gastropoda > Stylommatophora > Ariophantidae > Megaustenia > Megaustenia siamemsis. The sequence continues at coordinate 183,050,687 of JAVIAB010000092.1, forward strand.
AAATGTGTGATGTTAAAGAATTGACGCGTGATGCCCTCTCAACGATAGACATTGAATACTGGAGAAAATGTGACGACCATGTGCTCAGAGAAGAGGAACAATAAAGGAGAAAATGTGACGACCATGAGCTCAGAGAAGAGGAACAATACTGGAGAAAATGTGACGACCATGTGCTCAGAGAAGAGGAACAATACTGGAGAAAATGTGACGACCATGTGCTCAGAGAAGAGGAACAATACTGGCAACGAGATGGATTGCAGTTTGTCCAACCGATAACAGTTGTTAACCTCTTAGAGACGTCTGATTCGGAATGACACATTTATGACATGTGCACAATTTTGTTGATGACACTCTTACTATTTGCTGACTACGTGTGTTTGATGTTCTGGTTGTTCCATATGTTTTGTTGATGACACGCCTACTATTTGGCAAATATGTGTGTTTGATACTTTGGTCAAAGTTTACCTATCTCTGTGATGAAGATATAAAATCAAATGAAAAGTTTGCCCTATTCAATGTAGTACGGATACGCCTTTGGCTTGCATTGTTATAAAATTAACATAATTTACAGTAAAATCTAATTTTTAGAGCACGCAATTTGATATTTTCCTATAATTGTATAACAAAAAACGATCTGTGCAAAATTCAGACTACCTTTGTACTTAAATGTTATAAAATCTGAAGGCCGGTGAAAAAAAAAGATTTCATGAAAAAAAATTACAGAATTCATCAGTTTCAGAGATAATTGATCAACTCTGTGTGCACGAATTTGTGAACGAACTATAGTTTAACAACGGAACACTGGCCGGTAGGGTTAGTTGTATTTCTAGAACAACCTGGGACAATTTGTTATTGTTTTGTCTGTGACTATCGATAGAGGGATTCACTAAGCCTTGTGCACATCGTGCAAATGTTCAATTTTCTCCTCAGTAGTCTTTCCTCCGTCCATCTTGTGTACACAGTCCACTGTTAAGAGGAATCCCTGTCGCCTCCATCTCAATTGTCATATTCTCCTCTCCATTTTCTTTTCATTCCTTATTTGCCTTCCAGCGTCGAGGAAAGATATCATTTGCGGTTTATGGCTCTTCTGTAGGGTTTTGATGCTGTTATGTTTAATAGTATTTTTTAATAATCTATCTTTATTGTGTCGGCCCTTGAATCTGGTGTTCTCGCAACGTTTATTAAAGATTCTTTGTATAGTGTTTGAGTATTTCTGCCTTTACCACGCCGTTTTATCTGTTCTGTTTTATGTAATCTATGACGGTAATTATTTGTAGCTTTTTTTTCTAAGTTCTTGACGTCTAATACATTTCATCTCTATACCAGTTATCTTATTGTTCTTTCATAATGGGTCCAGCTCTGGCATTGGTAGCACAACGTTGGAATGAAGATTGCTATATAGAATGTCCATTTTGCCTCGAGTTATTTCCTTGTTTGACAATAGTGGTGATATCTGTCAGTCCGATGAATTGACAAGCTTTGTTGCATCTTGAGTCTATTTCTGCAGCTTGTGAATTGTCCTCTATCACTAGACTTCTTAAATATTTAAATTTTCTGCTCAATTGTCTTCCTTATTAAAGCAATACAATGTTATTTTTGTATTGCCAGATTTCTTAAAGTCGTTCCGATTAGTAATAGTTACTTCCCATTCATTTATCCATATGGTTACGTTCTCGATGGTCGTCCGCCAACCCCCCCCCCCCCCACCCCACCCCCCGGTCTTGTGTTGTGAATCCACATTTTCGGAATGTACATGTTACTAATAGTTTCTGGTTCACCACATTTTCGGAATGTACATATTACTAAGAGTTTCTGGTTCACCACATTTTGGGAATGTACATGATACTAATAGTTTCTGTTCACCACATTATCGGAATGTACATGTTACTAATAGTTTCTGGTTCACCACATTTTTGGAATGTACATGTTACTAATAGGTTCTGGTTCCCCACATTTTCGGAATGTACATGTAACTAATAGGTTCTGGTTCCCCACATTTTCGGAATGTACATGTTACTAATAGGTTCTGGTTCCCCACATTTTCGGAATGTACGTGTAACTAATAGGTTCTGGTTCCCCACATTTTCGGAATGTACATGTTACTAAGAGTTTCTGGTTCCCCATATTTTCGGAATGTACATGTTACTAAGAGTTTCTGGTTCCCCACATTTTCGGAATGTACATGTTACTAAGAGTTTCTGGTTCACCACATTTTGACAATGTACATGTTACTAATAGTTTATGTTTCCCCACATTTACGGAATGTACATATTACTAAGAGTTTCTGGTTCCCCATATTTTCGGAATGTACATATTACTAAGAGTTTCTGGTTCCCCATATTTTTGGAATTTACATATTACTAAGAGTTTCTGGTTCCCCATATTTTCGGAATGTACATATTACTAAGAGTTTCTGGTTCCCCACATTTTCGGAATGTACATATTACTAAGAGTTTCTGGTTCCCCATATTTTCGGAATGTACATATTACTAAGAGTTTCTGGTTCCCCATATTTTTGGAATGTACATATTACTATGAGTTTCTGGTTCCCCATATTTTCGGAATGTACATATTACTAAGAGTTTCTGGTTCCCCATATTTTTGGAATGTACATATTACTATGAGTTTCTGTTTCCCCATATTTTTGGAATGTACATATTACTAAGAGTTTCTGGTTCCCCACATTTTCGGAATTTACATATTACTAAGAGTTTCTGGTTCCCCACATTTTCGGAATGTACATATTACTATTGGTCGTTTCAAATCTAAATGTTCACGATTAACATGAAATATCTCCTCTTTCCCTGCACTTACAAACTTGATTTTTTGCATCTGGCCTTGTTTTTCCAAGGTCCCACCGATTTCACAAAATTTAATGATGTAGGAAGTATGCTTCATCATGAAGCAGCACTTTCCTTTGATCTCAGTGAATTTACGGATCTTTTTGCTCCTGGAGAAAATAATTTACCGTACATTAATGGAAATCAGCTTCTCGACATAGGCGTCTCTACACAACTTGAAAGTTGGAGGCGTTTATCAACTGTTTACTTTCTATTGTTTACTTTCTTTAAAATACTATGAGAATGTCAATATTATAGCCTTTACAGACGGTCTAAAACAAATCAGCGTATAAACAGTTCCATTAATGAAAACTATTTAAACAATATACAACAAAGAATACATTTAAAAAAATTAATTATCCGTTGCGAGCGATAACGAGCATGACATATCAAGCAAAGTTATTGTTTATGGGTACGCATGTGACTAAAGAGTCCGATGTAAGCACGGGATCCTCTTCACTGTAAAGAGCTACATTGTTCGTTTTATGTCTTTCCATGTGACTTTCATTATTTTACGTAAACAAGACATATGAAAGTGATTTAGTTTCTTTGCATGCCTGCAGTACACATATCAAGAATCTTTACATTTTCAAAACGTTATCAACTTTAGCTAAAGATTGATCACGCGGACATATAAAAACGTCCATTATTATTTCATTTATTCTGAATCAGAGGAGTCTAACATATTGATTACTAATCTGGGCTGAACGAACGATAGTCCATCTTTTTTCCAATAGTCATTTTCTTCTTTTAAGACATGATCTTCACATTTGCACCAAAAATCTTTGTCAATCTGTGATAGAGCAGCATATGTCAGTCCTTTTATATCGCATAGTTTAAAACTTGTATTCTCAGCTGCCACCTGCCCTTTAATTTTTGCCCAAACGAGTTCAATGGGGTTTAATTGTGGATGATAAGGGGGCAGTCTCAAGCACGTATGACCATGCTGTTGAATGATTTTGTCTATTTGGAATACTTTGGTCTTTTGCGATTTCTTAACAAGTGACAGTAATTCAGGTTTCAAAAATCCCTCGTTAAATGGAATTCCTTCCTTTCTTAGCCAAATCTTTATAACATCTTTTGTACTGGTAGATGTAGGAATTTTGTCTTCTTCTGCCACAGCGTTGTGGTACGACGCGTTGTCCATTACCAGACAGGATGGTCTGTCTAGAATTGGAAGAAGAGTATTTTCAATCCACTCTCTAAATATATGGCCATTCATCTCGGTGTGATAGTCCCTGTTGTCAGTATAATTAGAGGTGAATATAAGTTCTGCATTTTTCACCAACCCTTCTTTTCGGCTGCCTGCATGTGCCATTATAATACGCTGTCCTTTTCCAGTGGGTACACATCTTTTAATACTTCCATCTGATAACTGCCATTCCTTTGCACTTGTGTGGTGAGAATTTATCCAAGATTAATCTAGAAATACAATATCATAACCTTGGTTACGCATTTCCCGTACTTCACGTAAATATTTACTCCTCATAGAAACTAAGTGCGGCTTCTCGCAGATGACATTTCTACCACTATCGTACTTTCTAAACGTAAAACCGATGCTTCTAACAGTTCTCCATAATGCTGTTTTCGACACAACAATGTCATTTTCTGCTCTCACTCGAATTTTCAGTTTTCTTAAAGTCACAGTTTCTTTGGAATCGAACATTTTACAAATTGCTCTTCTAATCACTTCCTTGTCAAAACTATCTACTACTTTCTTTCTTCCTAGCGTCCTAGTCTTGATTGAACTGGACACTCCGTTAGCTTTAAGCACTTGTTTGAAAAAGCGTTTGCTTATACCCAATGCGTGAATAGTTCTCTTTTCTGGCTTTGAGATGCTTCGATACAGTTTTCCACGCTTAGCTTCTATGCAAAAATATTTATACACCTTTATTGCCACTGATTGCAATGTAAGGAACTTTACTTTTATACCCATTGACCAACAGATCACAAATTTAACGAAATTACCCAATAATTAGGATACGCCGTTGCACATAAATCACAACAAAACGACAGGAAATGGGATGCACCGGATATAAAATTATAACTATGACGCGTTTTATGTGTTTTTTAGTGCTTAAAACAGGGAAATTGGCGCGCATTACGTTCAAGATGACAAGTCCGTGGGTGCTCACTCATATGAAGCGGTAATTCCTCCAAATATATGGTTTGACCAAAATGCCTTAAATTTGTATACTTCAAATAAAGAATATTTAAAACTATACGTTTGTTGGTGAGGAAATGAATGTACTTCTTGGGACCAAAAAATCACAAGACCATATGCAAAATTTCAGCATTATCAATCAATTGGTTGCAGAGATATGGAATTTTAAACACCTTCAAAATATTTTGAAACGACCTATAAGAGTTTCTGGTTCCCCATATTTTTGGAATGTACATATTACTAAGAGTTTCTGGTTCCCATTATTTTCGGAATGTACATATTACTAAGAGTTTCTTGTTCCCCATATTTTCGGAATGTACATATTACTAAGAGTTTCTGGTTCCCCTTATTTTCGGAATGTACATATTACTAAGAGTTTCTGGTTCCCCATATTTTCGGAATGTACATATTACTAAGAGTTTCTGGTTCCCCATATTTTCGGAATGTACATATTACTAAGAGTTTCTTGTTCCCCATATTTTCGGAATGTACATATTACTAAGAGTTTCTGGTTCCCATATTTTCGGAATGTACATATTACTAATAGTTTCTTGTTCCCCATATTTTCGGAATGTACATATTACTAAGAGTTTCTTGTTCCCCATATTTTTGGAATGTACTTATTACTAAGAGTTTCTGGTTCCCTCCCTTTCAAACAAAAAATAATAAGTTGAATCAAAATGTATCATTTAGGTAGTTGTCCTCACTCCAAATTGCTGCAGTTGTCCACGATCTCTCGTTTTCTATTTAGCTTCATGTCATATTTTGTACTAAATGACTGGAATCTACATTTTATAGCATTTCGCTATTTATTTTTGCATGGAGAAATTAGTAGAGCTCAAAACAAACGAAACACCTGAATACAAACAATAAGTGTAACCAGCGCAGAAATATGGGAGCCGGATAGTCCGGTGGTTAGTGAACTGGGCTACAAAGCACAAAAGATCGGGTTCGATCCTGATCGACGGCTTCGGGTTCATCCAGCTTTAAATGGATACCGGTTTTTTTTCTGTGAAAGTAAAGCGGCACGGGCGTAATACCGACCACATTACCCCAAAAATTATGTACCGAAGGTCTATAAAAGTTATGGTCACTAACACCATATTCCCTATATGGCGCCTGGCGTGACGGGGCTCTTTATATAACGTGTTTACTTGGCGTGACGGGGCTCTTTATATAACGTGTTTATTGACCACACTTAGTTGTGATTTAAAAATAAAACGTACTCACACACGCACAAACATCTGTGCAACTAGAATTTAAAACTTAACTTCTGTCCAATAAATAAATAGCAAGAAAAGACATACATCTTCTTATTAATAACAAGTACACTTCGTGTTGACAATAAATAAAAGATACAATTGAAGAAAATGTATATGTTGTTTGTATGTGACGAACATATTTACATCTTGTAAATCAGAATAGATCGCCAGATATGGGAAGAACTGTCAAGATAACAACAATGGCGTAATTGATATTGATACATCGACGGACGGGATCGTGTCGTTAAACAAAGAAAGACAAAAGAAAAATGCACTCAGTCTGGCTGCAAGCAATCTTGCATGTAGAGACGGTATTTGTTCTGATCTGATTATATCGTAAACATCTCGGATTGATGCTGCGAAGAGATCATCTCAGAGCCAACAATGACCCATGCACCGCAGACACAAGCCAGACGTGACTCGAATAGCAACCCACTCAGATCATTGCCTCTCTGACGTTTCCTTGCCCAGTTTCCGCCGGTCATCGTTTTTCACAATTTCCGTTTAGACTTCAAATCCAGCACATTTTCTCAATATACAGAACGGCTTATAAAAACCTATATCAAATATCAGTTCTATTCATCTAAATACAACTTATAGCATCAGTGTCGCTGGTGTCTGATGTTTCATGTCGCAAGTCAGATACGTTCATTCCGTTATTTTACTTTAGCAAAAAAAAGGGGGAAAAAAAAACGGTCAAAGACTTAAAACAACAGGTAACGTTTTGTCTTTCTCTTAGAACTAATATCATCATACTTAGAAAATACCCAGTATCATTTAAACTCTTTTTCTGATAATGCAGAAAGACTCATGTGGAGTGCACATACTCCGTAACATCAACAAAGTCATCTAGGTAATTTCCGAGAAGATTGTACCTCAATTGTATTGCCCTTTTCGTCTTGTCAGACGGTCTAGTGGAGGTTCTAGGTTTTGACATAGCACAGTCTCACGATGTTATACCATTCCTTATACATGCTCTCCATGATGTGCGATCACTTGCCAGATGTTCCCAGTCATTTTCACATTTGGAGAAGTCATTCAGAGATGAATCACAGATATCTATATATCGTAGGTTAGGTCTGCCGATTAGTCTTTTTCCGTGTGCTAGTTCACCATATAGTATTTACCCAGGGATGCGTTTTTCTTCTATTCGTTGGACGTGACCTAGCCATCTTAGTCTTCGACATCTGTGCATCGACATGATTGTTGGGGTCTTAACACGTTGCAGGACAGTTAAATTGGTTATTTCATCCTGCCATTTGATGTGCCATTATTCTGCGGAGACATCGCATGTGGAAGACATTTAGTCTTTTTTTGTGATTTGAGTATGTTGTCCAGGTTTCAGATCCATATAATAGTGTGCTAAGCACACACGTTTGATATATTAAGAGTTTGGTCTTTGGTGTTTGTTTTGTGTTGTTCCAGGCCCTTTCTGTGAGTTTGCCGAAAGTCGTAGCTGCCTTACCAATTAGGATGTTTATTTCATCATCAAAAGAAGTGGTTTACGTAATTGTGGATCCAGGATACGTGAATTTCAGAACTGATTCTAGTGGACAATCTCTTAAAATGGTTAATAGAGGTTTGATGTCGCCTTGACTAAGTATTACTGTTTTCTGAACAATAATTGACAGTGAAAAAAGATCGCATGCTTTGTCCAGGTTGTTGATCAGCGATTGTAGGATGGCTTCACTATGAGCGACTAGAGCAAGTAACTCAGTGTAAATATAAAAAAATGTAACTTTCCATATTAGAATTTATCAGGGCAGCGGCATACATCTTAATCACATGTCAAATGTTCTTTGACGCGATGATTTTTGACGGAAAACACGATTGTTACAAGCATGGTTCACATCTGACACCTTCTGATTGTAAGACGAAAAGTGTAGTCATATGTTACAGCAACAACAACAAATATGTAACTGTTCGCAAATAAGATGACTGATCTAAAAGGTTTCACAGAAACATGAATTGCTATCAAAGTACATACTGTAGACATGATGTAAACGATTACATCAAAGATCTGCTATTGAAAGGGCAAATATTTCTTATAACATATTGAAAGGTATGAGGTGTCTGTAGTGTTATTTCTGTGATGTCATCTCTATGGTGTCAGGTTTGTGGCGTCATCTCTATGTTGGCATCTCTATGGTGTCATGTCTGTGGCGTCATGTTTATGGTGTCATATCTGTGGTGTCAGGTTTCTGGTGTCATGTCTGTGGCGTCATCTCTATGGTGTCATGTCTGTGGTGTCAGGTTTATGGTGTCATATCTGTGGTGTCAGGTTTCTGGTGTCATGTCTGTGGCGTCATCTCTATGTTGGCATCTCTATGGTATCATGTCTGTGGTGTCAGGTTTATGGTGTCATATCTGTGGTGTCAGGTTTCTGGTGTCATGTTTGTGGCGTCATCTCTATGTTGGCATCTCTATGGTGTCATGTCTGTGGTGTCAGGTTTATGGTGTCATATCTGTGGTGTCAGGTTTCTGGTGTCATGTCTGTGGCGTCATCTGTATGGCGCCATCTCTGTGGTGTCATACCCGTAGCTTCATGTCATTATTGGCAGGTCAGTAATGACAATTCCCCCATTAAGTCTGTGTGGTCTAGTGGTAAGTCATCGGCCTCGGAACAGAAATGTCCAGATTTCAAACCCACCGACGGGAATGTTTATCAAATGTAAAGAAAATTGAATCCGTGGTTCCTTACTGACTTTACAATTCCCTTGCTCTTATGTAACGGTTTTCCTCGGAGATTCTCGATATTTAGATGGAAAGATAGGAGTACCTATGGATTAGTCCGTTCAAAAAGTCAAAATCAGTTAAGAAATTAGCGATGAACAGTGTGGTTTTGTTATAGGTATAGGAACGAGCAATGCCATTTACATCATAAAATCTTTAGTAGAAAGAGCCAAAGAGGTGACAACAGATCTATACCTATGTTTCATAGATTATACCAAGCATTTGACAAAGTAAAGCAAATTTTTTGACCAAAAAAATCAAAATTTTAGAAAGCATAAATGCAGACAGGAAAGATATAAGAATAATAAATAACATGTACTGGCAACAAACAGCGGCCATAAGAACTGAAATTCAATTGGGAATATTTCAACAAATAAAACAGGGTGTTAGACAAGGTTGTGTGCTGTCACCAGATTTGTTTAATATGTTTAGGAGATTATTTTAAGATCCATAAGGGGCATGCCTGGAATAACAATCGGTGGTCATAATATAAATAATCAAATAACAACCAAATGTCAATGCATAAAAAGCAGCATACAAAAATCTTTTGACATCTTACCCAAAAATGAAAATAATACAAAAACAAACATGGATAACTGACAACATCTTAAAAAGAATGGAAGAAAGAAGACAAGTGAAGAACACTGCCAGATACAAGGAAATTGATAATAAAATACGGAGAATGTGCAAAAAGGCAAAAGAAGACTGGCTCAACCAAAGATGTCTAGAAGTCGAAACTATAGAAAGTAAAAATAATTTCAGAGGGATGCCCACAGAAATAAAGAGAATTACAGAGAATGACTAATAAAGACAAAAAAGTTGCAGGAAACGGTTGTATTACAAACAAAGATGTAAGAATGTTAACAGACAACAAAGATGTAATCGATAGATGGCAGGAATATATAACATAATTATTTCACGACGAAAGGGACAAAAAACCATATATAAAATGTACGCTCAGCTATAAAATTCTGATATCTGATGCAGAAAAAGGTATAAAAGCAATTTTAAACGGGAAAAAACAGCAGGAGCTGACAATATAGGGATGATACAGGCACTAGAAGATCTGGCATTGAAGTGATCAAAGGCATGTGCAATGACATTTGCCATACAGGATACACACCAAATGAACTAAAAACATGAACTTTCATTGCGCTACCTAAAAAGAATCATCATCATCAAGTACCGGGCCTGATGGCGTAGGTGATCATGTCTCTCCACAACTTTCGATTTCGGCATTTATTTATCATTTATGTTGTTGACCTTCTGCCAAGCCATTCTCTTAAGCTGTCTGGTATTTTTTCTCTTTGCTTCCCTCTATCTCTTCGTCCTTCAATTTTTCCAGTTGTTACAATATATTCCAGCTATTCTCTTCTCATTACATGGCCAAACAATGATGATAGTTTCGTCCTAATATTGGAAATTAGCTATCTTTTTACTTTAGCCTCTTTCATAACGTTTTCATTACTCTTCTTAGCTGTCCATGGTATTCTCAACATTCGTCTGCAAAACCACATTTCTACAAACTCCAGTGATTTTCTTGTCTGTTTTCCTATTGTCCATGATTCACATCCATATGTTAAGACTGCCTCTACATAATTTTTCCGAACTTTTTTTCTTGTTTCTATTGTCAAAAATGGATTGCATAGTATCTTCCTAATTTTTTCGAAAGCTGCTTTTGCCTGAACCATTCTTATCTCACCTCTTTTGTACATCTTCCGTCTGATGTTAACAAAGTTCCCAAATATTTAAATTCATTTACCTGTTTTAATATTGTTCCGCTTGTCTTTATTTTGCACTGAGGTGATGTCTCATTCTTTGTTGTTACCAACACTTCTGTCTTTTTGCTATTAAGGCTGAGTCCTTTATATAGGTAAAGGTAAAGTACGAGACTTGAACCGGTGTCTTAGCACGCGAGTTTACACCAATATGATATGTGCTCGCCCGCCTATCCAGAAATGTTCTGAAATTTCTGGATAGTGTCGCCTTAAGCATTGAAACTCAGATGCGAGGCAACATTCCTCACCTTCCTAGGGTAATACCCTGGTACCCATTTCTGTCAACGGTTGGGTCGACCGTGGGGGTATTTTTTTTTCAACCACGAGTAAAATTCATACTGCTTCCAGCGGGAATCGAACACGGGTTGTCCGAACGTCGGTAGCCCGATCGGGTGGTTTTCCCAACTCGGCTACCGAGGCCCCCAGTTAGCTCCTAACAATCAGTGAGTCATAACTGGCAGCAGGAATCTGGGTCAGGGAATTAAGGACCAACTTAAAGCGTACTCCATATCCATGTGGTAGTCCTGCTATGTAGATCAGATATGAAAACCATGTGGAGGAGCTTCACCAAAGTTGGTGCAGCTACAATAAAATAAAGACTTTTTGGTTCTGTAGATAAAACAAGGCTTCAGCAAACAACTTATCAGATCAAAACACTGGTTTGTGTTTCATCATCATCCTGTGCAATACTGGTTAGCTTATGCAATAATATCCATCCACATTCTTTGTCCACAGTATGTCATATTAATTCTGTTGTTGACTCTTTACTATGCCACAACACCAAGCTGTCCTAGTATCGTCTCTCCCTGTTGTCTGTGATCTCTCTTTTCCTGCATTTTACCAGTTGGAACCAAGTATTTCAAATCTTCTTTTCTCATGATGTGCCAGAAAAATGGTGACTGCTTCTTTCTAAAGTTTTTTTAGGAGTTCTTTTCATGCTGGCCTTTTTTGAGAATTTTCTTGTTGGTACTTTTCGCTGTTCAGGGAATTCCAAACAATTTTCTAAGAAATGCTTCTCTGTAGCCTCTAATCATCTTTACATTTATTACATTGTCTAGTAGTTGATAACTTGCTTCCATAAGTCAGAAATGCTTCTCTGTAGCCTCTAATCATCTTTACATTTATTACATTGTCTAGTAGTTGATAACTTGCTTCCATAAGTCAGAAATGCTTCTCTATAGCCTCTAATCATCTTTACATTTATTACATTGTCTAGTAGTTGATAACTTGCTTCCATAAGTCAGAAATGCTTCTCTATAGCCTCTAATCATCTTTACATTTATTACATTGTCTAGTAGTTGATAACTTGCTTCCATAAGTCAGAAATGCTTCTCTATAGCCTCTAATCATCTTTACATTTATTACATTGTCTAGTAGTTGATAACTTGCTTCCATAAGTCAGAAATGCTTCTCTGTAGCCTCTAATCATCTTTACATTTATTACATTGTCTAGTAGTTGATAACTTGCTTCCATAAGTCAGAAATGCTTCTCTGTAGCCTCTAATCATCTTTACATTTATTACATTGTCTAGTAGTTGATAACTTGCTTCCATAAGTCAGAAATGCTTCTCTGTAGCCTCTAATCATCTTTACATTTATTACATTGTCTAGTAGTTGATAACTTGCTTCCATAAGTCAGAAATGCTTCTCTGTAGCCTCTAATCATCTTTACATTTATTACATTGTCTAGTAGTTGATAACTTGCTTCCATAAGTCAGAAAAGCTTCTCTATAGCCTCTAATCATCTTTACATTTATTACATTGTCTAGTAGTTGATAACTTGCTTCCATAAGTCAGAAATGGCTCCATATAATGAACTCTCTCTCCCACTTCTGTTGACATAGACTTGTTGCACAAGATGTTTTTCATTTTCTGAAATGCTACTTTGGCCTGTACTATTCTGCTTTTAATTTCTGCGGTGCATCTGTCTCTGATTTTATTGTGCTCAAGTATTTGAGGCCCAGCACTTGTTTCTTCTTTAGTCTTGCCTTACTCACAAAGCTTAAATATCCCCCCCCCCCAATTTTTTGTTAGCCTGGCCAAGAAATTGATAAAGAAAGGCAAACTCAGTCTAATAAATGTAGCAATATTATGGTAAATCATTGCATAATTAAAAAAATGACTTTTCAAGGCAAATGAAGAATAAGATAACATAAAAAAAGGAAATAATCCCACAGTTTCCATAAAACTAATCTAGAATCAGATGAACAGATAGAGTCTGTAGACACCGTAATTATCTGGTTCTAAATTATCATCCTCAAAACATATCAGTCCTAAGGTTAAAAGTCTAGCCAGTAGCTTTAATTGTTCTCGAACTAATAAATGGAAGTGTCAGGTTTTATAAATCAATGATGTTACTATTGAAAATATCTCAATATTATATCCTCTACAACACAACAAATGCATGAAACAAACATATACTACACTTTATATTTTTATATCCTTGTCCAATATATATCTATGTCCTTTATATTTTTGCTTTATTTCACTATAATGTCTAACATTTCTTGTAACTCATTTTCACTCTCAGCGATTAAAACTGTATCATCAGCATACCTTAGATTGTGTATATTATGACGTCCAATTGTTATTCCACGCATCGAACCCTACCTCTTGACGTTTGTAGTCCAGTTCCCTAACAACTGGGCTATCACGGCTCCTGTATCATCAGCATACCTTAGACTATTTATATTATGACCTCCGATTGTTATTCCAAGCATGCCCCTTATCTGGTGACAGCATACAACTGTGTCTAACACCCTGTTTTATTTGTTGAAACATTCCCAATTGATTTCCAGGTCTTATGGCCGCTGTTTGTTGCCAGTACATGTTCTTTATAATTCCTAGATCTTTGTTGTCTACGTTTATGCTTTCTAAAATTTGATTATTTCTTAGTGCTTTACTTTGTCAAAAGCTTTTGTATAATCTATGAAACATAGTTGTAGATCTGTTTTCACCTCTATGGCTCTTTCTACTAAAGATCTTATGATATATATGGCATTGCTCGTTCCTTTACCTCCAACAGAACCACATTTTTCATCGCTAATTTCTGGACTGATTTTGTTTCGCACTCTTCGCATGATGATTCTTAGTAATATCTTAGTCATGTAACTCACAAGGCTTATTGTGCGATGATCATCGCATTCAATCGCACCAGATTTCTTTGGCGGGGCTATGAATATTGATTTGAGCATGTCTTCTGGTATATATCCGCTATTGTAGATATCATTCGATATTTTTGTTATTATTTGTATTCCAAAATTACCCATGGCTTCAATCTCTTCTTTAGTTATATTATTTGGTCAAGGAGTTTTTCCTGCTTTCACATTGCGCAAGGCGTCTTCCGCTTCTTCTCTGAGTATTTCTGGTCCTTCTCCATTATCCTTAATATTTACTTCTGTTCGTTCATCTTTATAAAGATCTTATTGTATTCTGTCTATTGTTCCTTTATGTTTTCTTGATCAATCAACAGATCTCCTTCCTTTGATTTTAGACATCCATTTTTTTATTTCGTTTTTCTTTCTGTTAATTCTTCAATTTGTTTGTATATAGCTTTAGTATCTCCTTTTTATTGCATTTCAATATCTTTACATCTCTCTTTTAGCCATGCTTCTATGGTTCATGACATTTTATTATAATTTCTTTATTTAATATCTTATAGTCATCTTTATTTTTTTTATATTTCTTCTCCTTGTATCCATTAGCTCCAAAATGTCATCTATTTCTTTCTTGAATTTGTCCTCACTGGTGGTATGAACTCTTTCGATGTTTGTTGCATTGATTCTTTTAGCATTTGCCTCTGTTCATCAATGATTTGTATCTTCTCTATTGCATTGTACCGGTTCTGACTTGTGATTTTATATATATTTTTTTTTTCAAAAACGAATGCAGTTGAATGCAGTGATTTTAGAGAAATAAGCCTAATGAGTAAGGTAACAAACATTTTAGTAAACGTTAAACAGGGAAGGATGCAGAATAAAATTAATATTGAATTAGATGAACAGCAATTTGGATTCAGGAAAAAAGTGGGACTAAAGAAGCAATATTCGGCATGAGGACATTGATTGAAAAATACATAGAAGTAAACAAACCAATATATGCCTGCATTATAGACTACACCAAAGCATTTGATAGAGTACACCATATTCAACTTATAGAATGCCTAAAATATGTAAATGTGGACGACACAGACATACGATTAATATGTAATTTGTACTGGGAGCAAATAGCAATAATAAAATATAACAAGGAAATATCTACACCCATTGATGTAACAAGAGGGGTAAGACAAGGAATACATTCTATCACCAAGCTTGTTCAATCTATACACTGAGCAAATCTTTAAAAACATCACTGAGATGCCAGGCCTAAACATTAATGGAAAGATAATCAATAACCTAAGATATCCTGATGATACTGTACTACTAGCAGAAAATCCTAAAGATCTACAATTACTTAATGTAATAAACAAGACAAGCAAAAAATATGGATTAGGTATCAATATCAAAAAGTCTAAAACTATGATCATGAACAAAGAAAATTATCAAGACCTACAAATAAATATCAATTTGAAGGAGTACATCTAAAGACATTTCAGAACTACCTTGGACATACAATAACCAGTGATGGAACATGTAAAACTGAAATAAACAAAAGAAAAGGAATGGCAAAAAGTAATATCAATGCCATGAAAATATACTAACATCAAAACAAATAACACCAGAGCTAAAACTAAGAATAGCAAAATGTTACATCTTCTCAATATTCCTGTATGGTGCAGAAACATGGACATTAGACAAGAAAATAGAATAAAAAATTGAAACCTTTGAAATGTGGAGTTAAAGGAGAATTGGTAGAATTAGATGGAAAGAATGGAAAATAAACGATGAAGTTTTAAAACAACTACAAATTAAAACGGAAATACTAAACACAATTCAGACATGATAAATGAAACTATTGGGGCTTGTTAAAAGACACAACATCCAAATAAAAGTAATAGTGGAAGGAAAATACAAGATAAAATAGGTAGAGGCAGTCAAGACTACATGGACGAGTAACATCAAAAGATGGACAAGTCAACCTATAACAACCTGCACCATCAAAGCAAGAGACAGAGTGGAAGGGCGCTCCATGGTAGTCAACCTTCAATGCGGAGACGGCACTCAATGATAATGATGAGGAGGGTATGCTGATGATACAGTATTAATCGCTCGGAGTGAAAATGAGTTACAAGAAATGTTGGACATTATAGTGAAATAAATCAAAAATATAGGACTCAGCCTTAATAGCAGAACGATAGAAGTAATGGTAACAACGAGGAAAAAGACATCACCTCAGTGCAAAATAAAGACAAGTGGCACACTATTAAAACAGGTAAATAAATTTAAATATTTGGGAACTTTGTTAACCTCAGACGGAAGATGTATAAAAGAGGTGAGATACAAAATGGCTCAAGCAAAAGCAGCTTTCCAAAAAATTAGGAAGATACTATGCAATCCATTTTTGACAATAGTAACAAAAAAAGAGTTCGGAAATGTTATGTAGAGCCAATCTTAACATATGGATGTGAATCATGGACAATAGGACAGCAGACAAGGAAATCACTGCAGTCTGTAGGAATGTGGTTTTACAGAAGAATGTTGAGAATACCATGGACACCTAAGAAGAGTAATGAAAACATTCTGAAAGATGATAAAGCAAAAAGAGAGTTAATTTCCAATATTAGGAAGAAACAATCATCATTTTTTGGGCCAAGTAATGAGAAGAGAACAACTGGAATATATTGTAACAACTGGGAAAATTGAGGGACGAAGAGATAGAGAGAAGCAAATAGAAAGGTTACCAGATATGATAATAGAAGATATAGACTAACATCAAGTAATAATAATAGAGATAGATAACAGAAATGATAAATAACTGTCGAGATCGAAAGTTGTGGAGAGACATGATCACCTATACCAGCAGGCCGGTACTTGGTGATGATAACCACCACGTTATCCCTTGCAGCATTTCGTTCTATCCTCACAACTAACAACTCTTCCCCCCCCCCTGCCTTTTTCAAAAAGTCTAAAACAACTTCAAGTAAACATATTCAACAACTTCAAGTAAACATATTCAACAACTTCAAGCAAACATATTCAACAACTTCAAGCAAACATATTCAACAACTTCAAGTAAACATATTCAACAACTTCAAGTAAACATATTCAACAACTTCAAGCAAACATATTCAACAACTTCAAGTAAACATATTCAACAACTTCAAGCAAACATATTCAACAACTTCAAGCAAACATATTCAACAACTTCAAGCAAACATATTCAACAACTTCAAGCAAACATATTCAACAACTTCAAGTAAACATATTCAACAACTTCAAGTAAACATATTCAACAACTTCAAGCAAACATATTCAACAACTTCAAGTAAACATATTCAACAACTTCAAGCAAACATATTGAACAACTTCAAGTAAACATATTCAACAACTTGAAGTAAACATATTCAACAACTTCAAGCAAACATATTCAACAACTTCAAGCAAACATATTCAACAACTTCAAATAAACATATTCAACAACTTCAAGCAAACATATTCAACAACTTCAAGCAAACATATTCAACAACTTCAAGTAAACATATTCAACAACTTCAAGCAAACATATTCAACAACTTCAAGTAAACATATTCAACAACTTCAAGCAAACATATTCAACAACTTCAAGCAAACATATTCAACAACTTCAAGCAAACATATTCAACAACTTCAAGTAAACATATTCAACAACTTCAAGTAAACATATTCAACAACTTCAAGCAAACATATTCAACAACTTCAAGCAAACATATACCACAACCTCCAATGGTTAGTTGGACCACCGTCTGTATGACAACCCTGGCTACTAGAGGCAGAAGTAACAGGGTCGGAGTTGTCAATCTTCCTGGAACAGCGGGCAAACATCAAATAGCCAGGATACCCTGGCTCATGATTGGTCGATACGCGATTTATCCTGGTGGGTATCTAGCGCGCATGACCATGGATGAAAGAGATGAGGGAAAAGATGAAGGGGCTTACTACCACAGAAGAGACACTTGTGACGTGCGCGATGCAACGGCGTAGTTATTAGAAAGATTGGGGAGAAATCTGTAGGGCCCAACTTTTATAAAAATGAAACTGCAGTAAAACAGACTACTATAAGTGTTAAAAATGAAACTGCAGTAAAACAGACTACTATAAGTGTTAAAAATGAAACTGCAGTAAAACAGACTACTATAAGTGTTAAAAATGAAACTCGTTTCAGTGAAAATACAGTTTTAGATGCAGGTCAGTATTCATATCATCTAAAGTTTGTACTTTCTTTTGTAAATTATCCGTCTTGTCGTCCAAGGATACAAAGATGTGGAGAAGTATGATTTTAAATTACACACATTTCCTTGACGTTACAGTTGGTTACTCAAAGGGGGCCAACAGGTTGGCGGGGTCTGCCATTGAGCATGAAACATTACAATTGGAAACGTGTGATATTGTAAGGTCTTTATAAAAATACCTCTCAGAGGATGGCGACAAGAGAGATGAAGATAATCCATACGTCACAAGAATGGTGGAACACAGCGCCACGAGGGGTGAAAGCAGGACAAGCATCCTCAGAGGAAAGGAAAGAAACACGTTCAATCAATGGAGGACAGTCAATCAGTAGACGAACACTTCGATGATTGTTGGAACGAGAGGTAGAGCGGATATGGGAATACCGCGACTGCGATGGCACTAGTTTAATCTAAAGACTCCAGGGACCAAGCATTGGGTACGTTACTCCAGCCTGACGAGAAAACCGAGAAATAAATGAAACACATAAAGAACAAGACAAAGATGGCAAAACACGATGTCACAGTCACATTTCGATGTGTGTATATTCTGTTCTCATCTCTCTCTCTCTCTCTCTCTCTCTCTCTCTCTCTCTCTCTCTCTCTGCGATCAGGACTCAATCAGAATAGGATTCCAGACTCTCACACGAAGTCAGCTGTCAGGTTAAGTGTGTTGATCGCCCCATCTTAGTGGTGTAAAAGTGCTCACGACCGTTTAACTAAAACGTAAAGGTTGCTAAAAGATATGTACAAGAGTATGTCTGATACAAGTACACATGAACTTGACACGAACTTGAAAAATAAAAAAAAACACAATAAAAAAGCAACAAAAGTATAGAAATAAATCAACAGTTTGGACTAACATCAGGCCTGTATATATACACAAGCGATTCACCATCATCCAAGCAGGTATTAACTCAGGACGCCAGGCCTTTTCGCTTCGCTACATACGTTAGCTTTATACGGTCTCACTTACAGACATTTATTTATACACTCTCTGTTACAGACTTTTATTTATGCACCCTTAATAACAGACTTTTATTTATGCATCCTTAATAACAGATTTTTATTTATTCTCTCAATTATAGACTTTCCTTTCACTTGTTTTCAACTTTTCTAACATATTTTCGTCATCCACTTGTCTTGCATACATTTGTTTTACACTTTTCGTACAATTATTCGTTTTCCACTTGTCTTTATATATATTTGTTGTCCACTTGTCTTTACATATATTTGTTTTCCACTTTTCTAACATATATTCGTTTTCCACTTTTCTAACATATATTCGTTTTCCACTTTTCTAACATATATTCGTTTGTCACTATTCTTTATATAGATTAGCTACACTTCTCATTTACATCTAGTCGTTTTACGCTTCTCTTGATGAGCATCCCTATTTACGAGCACACTTGACCTTACACATTTTCCATTTACCCACAGAAACTGTCACACAGAGAAACAGAACCGTGTCTGTGTTAGCCTCCACTGCCCTAACTGTCTGAGAGCTGTCTGTGCTGTGACAGAAACAAGTCTGCATTATTCTTCACAAATTCTTCTTCATTTCTGCTTCTGGCTCAGAAGTGACAAAAATGCGAAACAATGAAAGGGCCAAGGAACACGTCACTCAACGTTGATGGCTCTTCAGGACACTCGCTCGTGTAAACTGACACGTGACCAAGCGATCAGAAAGATGCTGTCATTTGTCTGACATTACAGGTTGAGCGATCAATCAGGGCGGGAGGAAACGTTTTCTTTTACTTACTTTTTCTGTCCATCTCTACACCGGGCTTGAGGCTGGAAGTTGTCTAGTGGACGTCATCAACGTGTGACGTCACGTGCAGGAGATATTAGGTCTAGAGCCGATGTTCTAGGGAACCTACTCAACCTCCAGTATGACGGTCATCGTAACCAGAACATGCTACAGTGGCCACATCTTCCATGTTACAATCTTCTATCTATCTGGCAGTGACTGCATAAATAACAATATTTTCTTCTGCATTTTATTTTAGATGAAACATTTTAATTTATATAACAAGTTATTAACTAAAGTTCATTTTAATGGGAAATAAAAGACAAAAGAGTCAGAGCTGAGTACAGCTAATTAATAAGGAGAAATAGTAATGTCAGAGTGTGCTAACATGAGAAGAGAATGAGTAAAACTACTAGCGTGAGTCAACATGAATCAACATGTTAGGGGTCCTCGGTAGCCTCGTTGGGAAAACCACCCCACTAGCTAACGACGTTCGCCCGTGTTTGATTCCCGCTGGAAGCAGTGTGAGTTGTGCTTGTGGTTGGGAAAATTCCCCTCCGCGGTTGATCCAGCCACCGGGAGAAGTGGGTACCAGGGTAGCACTTTGGGTAGGTGAGGAAAGGCGCCTCGCTAGTAAGTTACGATGCTTGAGGCGACATTAGACAGAAGTCTTCGAACATTGCTGGATAAACGTCCGAGCACATATGGGTAAAAACAAGCAAGCTAAGACGCCGAGTCTTGTTTGGTATTATTATTCTGGTGACGATACAATACTATTCGCATACATCCCATTAGCTGAATTATTTCCTTTCTATTTATTAAGTATTTTTGTTATTATTAAAAAGGACATTGCCCTATTTTGTAGTTCATTACGAGTTGATGTCAAGTCTATGATAATCTCAGCTACTTTTTTTTTCACCAGAAGAGTTATTGATGCTGCTATAAACAACAATTGGACATATTTTATTGGGTTAAGAACAAAACTAAAGAATTGTTTATCTTGATTATTAGTTGTATGTATTCACATCCCGACATGTAGAGCATTACTTTAATGGGTGCTGTCTTCTCATAAAAGGTTGGGCTGCCATGGAGCGCCATTCATTCACTGGGTGCCGTCTCCACATCGAAGGTTGGGCTGCCATGGAGCGCCATTCATTCACTGGGTGCCGTCTCCACATCGAAGGTTGGGCTGCCAAGGAGCGCCATTCATTCACTGGGTGCCGTCTACACATCGAAGGTTGGCTACCATGGGGCGCCATTCATTCACTGGGTGCCGTCTCCACATCGAAGGTTGGCTACCATGGAGCGCTATTCATTCACTGGGTGCCGTCTCCACATCGAAGGTTGGCAACTATGGGGGGCCATTCATTCACTGGGTGCCGTCTCCACATCGAAGGTTGGCTACCAAGGGGCGCCATTTATTCACTGGGTGCCGTCTCCACATCGAAGGTTGGCAACTATGGGGGGCCATTCATTCACTGGGTGCCGTCTCCACATCGAAGGTTGGCTACCATGGAGCGCTATTCATTCACTGGGTGCCGTCTCCACATCGAAGGTTGGCTACAATGGGGCGCCATTCATTCACTGGGTGCCGTCTCCACATCGAAGGTTGGCTACCATGGGGCGCCATTCATTCACTGGGTTCCGTCTCCACATCGAAGGTTTGCTACCATGGGTCGCCATTCATTCACTGGGTGCCGTCTCCACATCGAAGGTTGGCTACCAAGGGGCGCCATTCATTCACTGGGTGCCGTCTCCACATCGAAGGTTGGCTACCATGGGGCGCCATTCATTCACTGGGTTCCGTCTCCACATCGAAGGTTTGCTACCATGGGGCGCCATTCATTCACTGGGTGCCGTCTCCACATCGAAGGTTGGCTACCAAGGGGCGCCATTCATTCACTGGGTGCCGTCTCCACATCGAAGGTTGGCTACCATGGGGCGCCATTCATTCACTGGGTGCCGTCTCCACATCGAAGATTAGCTACCATGGAACACTATTTTACCCCTGTCTCTTGTCTTGATGGTGCACGTTGTCATAGATGCTCCTGTCCACCTTTTGTTGCTATTAGTCCACTTTACCTTGGTCTGCCTGTGCCTTGTCTACCTTGTTTCTTCCTTTCAAAGATGATATTTAGAAGAGTAATATTGTCTGTTTTATTTCTGTTGTCATTACTTTAGCATTATACAGGGAGCAACGAAAGCGCAGTGCTTAGTGAACTGGACTACAAAGGACAGGCGGTCGAGTTCGATCCTGATCGATAGCTTCCAGGTTCACCCAGCCTTAAATAATGTGTACAGGGTTTTCTTTCTGGAAAAGTAAAGCGGCACAGGAGAAATACCGACCACATTACCCCAAAAATCATGTGCCGAAGGTTTGTAAAAATTATGGTAATTAACACCATATTCTCTATACGCCACTTGGCATGATGAGTTTCATTTATTTGTTTACTTTACACATGAAAGATTACATTTTAAAATGTGTCTAGCACTCACTCAATTCCTCTCTCACCTCTATCTTAAAGTCACCTTCTCTACCTCTATCTTAAAGTTCTCTCCCTATATCTTAAAGTCACCTTCTTTCCTTCTTTCTTAAAGTCACCTTCTCTCCCTCTATCTTAAAGTTACCTTCTTTCCCTCTATCTTAAAGTCACCTTCTTTCCCTCTATCTTAAAGTCACCTTCTTTCCCTCTATCTTAAAGTCACCTTCTTTTCCTATATCTTAAAGTCACCTTCTTTCCCTCTATCTTAAAGTCACCTTCTTTCCCTCTATCTTAAAGTCACCTTCTTTCCCTCTATCTTAAAGTTACCTTCTCTCCCTCTATCTTAAAGTCACCTTCTTTCCCTCTTTCTTAAAGTCACCTTCTCTCCCTCTATATTAAAGTTACTTCCTTTCCCTCTATCTTAAAGTCACCTTCTTTCCCTCTATCTTAAAGTCACCTTCTTTCCCTCTATCTTAAAGTCACCTTCTTTCCCTCTATCTTAAAGTCACCTTCTTTCCCTCAATCTTAAAGTCACCTTCTCTCCCTCCACCTAAAGTCACCCTCTCCAGACCCCCTACCGCCTCCACCCCATCTCCACTCTACCCATCCCTCTCAATGTAACGAACCAGAAACTCCTATTTGCTGTATCATCAAAGAACCGGGTAACAAATTTTAGCTACCTTCTACAGATGCCGGTTATCGATAACAACGTTATCTTCAAAGATGTCCGCTTTCGGGTATTCTCGCACACACTCTTCCACTCCCTTAATTCGCAATTTCCGTCGCAATAACACGACATTTATGCCAGGTCGTTAATTTAATAATTTGCTGCTTGTTATGTTCAATAATGATAGAATATTCCGCTGAACTTAAATCGTTCAAGCAAGAGCTTATGGAAAACTGTAATGATCTCAAGCAGAAAGAGAATTAATGTTCTTTTCGTGTTGTGGAATGTGTTGTTTTTGTTTAACACTCATTCGCCACCACAAAAGCAATCAGTTGCCAGCACATTACGACTCATGCCCCAACTTTTCTAGATTAGTCCGCACCGTATATAGCTTAATAGCCATATCCACACAGAAAAAAAGATGAAACAAAATACATGATGTGAGTAGATTTCATTTCCTAGGATGGACGAATAGCACGATTTGTGGTGTGTAGAGTATTATTACGATCTCACCATCATATTTTATCTCGCTATCGTTACTAATCCTGAAGGGGAAAATACAAGGTAAAAGAGGCAGAGGCAGACCAAGACTAACATGGACGAGTAACATCAAAAGATGGACAAACCAGCCTATGACAACCTGCGCCATCAAAGCAGGAGACAGAGCAGAATGGCGTTCCATGGTAGCCAACCTTCGATGCGGAGATGGCACTCGATGATGATTGTTACTATATAAATACGGTAACACGAATCTTACAGAGCAAAGTCGTCCAACTTTTTTATTACCCGAGTGCCGAACACAACGACTTGCAAGGGATCTTGAGCCATCATATATATACAGGGTGTTTTTAAAGTCGCAGTGCAGTGAATATTTCTAATATTCAGTAAATGACGTAATCATCATCTACGTACCACAATTTTGTAAACCACATTTATGAACAAACCGCTGCTTCCTTTAAGGTTTTATTTACGTAAAGGACGGACACTACGCTACTTTCACTGTCTCATTGCTTGAAGGAAATGGTGTTGACGATTGAAAACATGGTATTTCTGGTTGAGCATGTCTTTCGTAATGGCGGTAAATATACGGATGAGGTCATTAGACAATTCGTGAGGAAATTTCCAGACTCACAAGTCCCTCACCGAAATTCTGTTACAAAATTGATCAAAAAGTTTCGTGAAACCGGTAGTGTGGTAGATGCATACCGATATACAGGGTATATATATATACAGGGTGTTTTTAAAGTTGCAGTGCAGTGAATTTCTACTCTCGGAAGAAAAAACGTCACCAGAAATGCGGTTAACTAATGCGTTACACAAATTGTAAAATAAATGGTATTATTCAAATATACTTGACTGCTATCGGCGAGCTTATAATGGGTAATGTTGGTATTAACACAATAAAGTTGTGCCTAAAGCATATGTTGAAAATGTCCACCACGGGCCTCAAGACATGTCGCGATTCGTCTTTCCATATTTGCGAAAACCTTCAGAATAATGTCTGGTGATATTTGTTTAATCTTGTCTACTATTTCAGTCTTTAGGTCATTAATTGTCTGCGGATTATTTTCATAAACTTTCCCCTTCAATGCCCCCCACAGATAATAATCTGGGGGTGTTAGATCTGGTGAACGAGCAGGCCAGATTCCACGTGAAATAATGCGATTTGCAAATATGCTTTCTAAATAATTGAGTGTTGTTGTGGCTGTGTGTGCTGTTGCCCCATCCTGCTGAAACCAGGATTCCATAATTTCCCGTTCTGTAAGGTGTGCTATGAACGGTTCCAGAATTAAAGTACGGTAACGTTCTGCATTTATTGTTTCATTAAAAAATATAGGTCCTATTATCCGCATACGACTTATAGCGCACCACACTCCGACTTTTTGATCGTAAAGCGGCACTTGATGAAATTCATGGGGGTTTTCACTGCTCCACAGCCGATTGTTCTGACTGTTCACATAACCGGATAAATGAAACCAGGCCTCATCAGTGAAAAAAGTGACGTCAAGGATGGCAGCGCCATGTTCATAAATAAAATTCTGAAACCACATGCAGTAGTTTAAACGGGATTCATAATCTCTTTCTTGGAGTTGAAACACTTCAGTTAATTTGTATGGACGATAGTGTAGTTCACTTATTAAAACCTTGTGAACAGAACTCTTAGATATTTGCACCTGTTGAGACAAGTGATTTAAAGATGCATTTGGACTCATTGTAATTCTGTCTTGGAGTTCCATAATTTGGTCTTGTGAAATTGAAGGTCTTCCAGATCGGTATGCATCTACCACACTACCGGTTTCACGAAACTTTTTGATCAATTTTGTAACAGAATTTCGGTGAGGGACTTGTGAGTCTGGAAATTTCCTCACGAATTGTCTAATGACCTCATCCGTATATTTACCGCCATTACGAAAGACATAAAAAAAAAAAGTAAAGTACCCCCCGTCACGCCAAGTGGCGTATAGGGAAATATGGTGTTAGTGACCCTATATTTAACAGACCTTCAGCGCATGATTTTTGGGGTAATGTGGTCGGTAAGACATGCTCAACCAGAAATACCCTGTTTTCAATCGTCAACACCATTTCCTTCAAGCAATGAGACAGTGAAAGTAGCGTAGTGCCCGTCCTTTACGTAAATAAAACCTTAAAGGAAGCAGCGGTTTGTTCATACTTGTGGTTTACAAAATTGTGGTACGTAGATGATGATTACGTCATTTACTGAATATTAGAAATATTCACTGCACGTCGACTTTAAAAACACCCTGTGTGTGTATATATATATATATATATATATATTATATATATATATATATATATATATATATATATATATATATATATGTATATATATAATAATTTATATATGTACGAGATATTATATATCTTCTTCCTCTTTCCTTCCTCATTTGCCTTTCAACGTCGAGGGGAGATATAATTTGCGGTCTTTTGCTGTGCTGTTCGCCTCTGCTGCTGTTATGTTTCCTAATGCTTCTAATATTCCATCGATCCATCGTTTTAGTTGTCGACCCTTAGGTCTGGTATTCTCGCAATGTTTATTGAGGGCTCGTTGTGTTTCGTTTTGATCTTTCTGCTTTGTCACGTGACCAAACCATTTTATCTGTTGTTTTCTTATATATTTTATGACGGGGGCTATTCCTAGCTTTTTTCTCAGTTCTTCATTTCTGATCTTATCTCTCAGACTGTTTCCTGTCATTCGTCTGACACATTTCATCTCTGTAGAAGTTATTTTTCTTATCGTTCTTGCATCTAGGGTCCAGGACTGGCATTGGTAGCTCAACGTTGAGATGAGGATTGTATTGTAGAGTGCCCGTTTTGCCTCTAGAGTTATTTCCTTGTTGGACAATAGTGGTGATAGCTGTCCAATGATTTGACAAGCTTTGATGCATCTTGAGTCTATCTCTGCTGTTTAAGAATTATCGTTACCACTAAGCTTCCTAGGTATTCTAATTCCTCTACATGTTTTAGTATCCTGCCTTCTATAGTTATATTGATGTTCTGCGACATTCATGACTTCTGTTTTGTTGTTCATTTTCCTTTTGTATTTTGTGCCTATGCTGTTGAGTCTATTTAAGTGTTCTTGTAGGTCTTCTATTGGTCCAAGTATTAGTGCCTGATCGTCTGCAAATAAAAGCTCGTTGATCTCCTCTGTCTCTGATGGGTTGGCTAGCTTGCATATATGGTCCATGTATGTAATAAGCAGTAGGGGGGATAGTACGCACCCCTGTCTTACACCTGATCTAACTTCAAAGTGGTACATGTAGCCTGCTGCTGTTCTGACTGTGCAGCTGCTGTTGACGTAGAGACTGTTAACTAGGTTGTTTAGATGTTGGCTTACTCCGTATGTTGTTAGTATCTCCCACAGCTGTTCTCTGTTAGATGTTGGCTTACTCCGTATGTTGTTAGTATCTCCCACAGTTGTTCTCTGTTAGATGTTGGCTTACTCCGTATGTTGTTAGTATCTCCCACAGTTGTTCTCTGTTAGATGTTGGCTTACGCCGTATATTGTTAGTATCTCCCACAGTTGTTCTCTGTTTATTCTGCAGAATACTTTTTCCTGGTCAATGAAGGCAATGTATAAATTTTGATTGTATTTTATTTATAGCTAGAGCGTAAAAGATGGCATGTGAGACCTTTACGATCAAACACGCTGTGGAATCATCACCCGGGCTAAACCCTCAACGTGTGTTTTTATGTTAAGCCATGAACTTAAGACTGACTTAGCAGGTCGGTAAGGGATTAATTTTTTATGCTCAGAGAAATCTCATGTGATGGAGGTAGATATATTTTATATATTACATATATATGTTTGAGTATGTACAGAGAAAGGTAGGTAATGACAAAACATTAACAAGAAGACAAGTAATTTATTATTTTTAAAAATTAGAGCATCAAAGAATGTAATGACTGTTGCGCTAAATTCCTTCAGCCATGAACTGAAAAAATTCTCTGTGAACTTTCAAACTAAAACTTAAAAACTTCTTTGTAAACTTTCAAACTAAAACTTAAAAAATTCTCTGTGAACTTTCAAACTAAAATTGAAAAAATTCTCTGTGAACTTTCAAACTAAACTTAAAAATTCTCTGAGAACTTTCAAACTAAATCTTAAAAACTTCTCTGAGAACTTTCAAACTAAAACTTAAAAAAATTCTCTGAGAACTGTCAAACTAAAACTTAAAAAAATTCTCTGAGAACTGTCAAACTAAAACTTAAAAAATTCTCTGAGAACTGTCAAACTAAAACTTAAAAAAATTCTCTGAGAACTTTCAAACTAAAACTTAAAAAAATTCTCTGAGAACTGTCAAACTAAAACTTAAAAAAATTCTCTGAGAACTGTCAAACTAAAACTTAAAAAAATTCTCTGAGAACTGTCAAACTAAAACTTAAAAAATTCTCTGAGAACTGTCAAACTAAAGCTTAAACATATCTCTAGCTCCAGCTCAAGTTTGTAAAAGTCTAAAACTCAAAACTGCGAGCTTGAAGGCTAATATAGGGGCCATCTGACAAAACAAATAAATAAATCTTGACGACACATTTTACCCTTGCTGGTGTATTTCGGGGGGGGGGGGGGGGGCACGATAAACTAGAGGGATAAAGGCCATTGGTTACAGCAGTCACCACGACGTGTAAAACACGTGATTTTTATTTCACTCGGAATAGAAAAAATCCTTTCTGTCTACCACGGGTTTCGAACACCGTACGCCGGCTTTTCGGCCAGCGAAACAGTGGTTGTACGGCCACACGCACCGCTCGCCGTCTGACAACTTCCTCAAAATTTACATTTGTTGATTGTTTCTCTGGTTTCGCCCATCATCATCATCATCATCGAGTACCATCTCCGCAACGAAGGTTGGCTACCATGGAGCGCAATTCCGCTCTGTCTCTTGCTTTAATGGTGCAGGTTGTCATAGGCTGATTTGTCCATCTTTTGATGTTACTCGTCCATGTTAGTCTCTGGTCTGCCTCTGCCTCTTTTACCCTTTATTTTCTCCTCCAAGATTACTTTTAGTAGGCTTTGTGTTTTTTAATATGGCCCAAAGATCGCAATTTGTTTTGTTTGAATTGTGCTTAGTAGTTCTCTTTTTCACTTTTAGTTGTTTTAAGACTTTATCGTTTGTTTTCTATTCATCCATCCAATTCTACTCTATTCTTCTATGTATCCACATTTGAAAGGCTTCAATTCTCTTTTTCGTCCATACCCACGTATAAAACATGATGGTCTTATAGGCCAACCATAGGCTTGACCACACTGTTGTAGAGTAATAGGAATTTCTTTCCAACTTCTTTTATACAGTTAATGTTGTTAAATAAAAACGGTAATGGTTTTCTCCAGAACACAAGAAGTGTTGGAATATGGTCATCGTGTTTTTGTTTTATTATTTACAATAACCAAAGACGCATGTATGGTTGATGTAGCCTGTGTTATGCTGACCACAATAGTTATCATTAGAAAATGTTTATGGTATCTATTTTCAGAGAGTAGTTAAATTCTGTTGCAGGATCGCCAGACCTGGGAAATGATTCACATCTGTCCACAAACCATTCACCCACCTCGTCACAAGTGGGAAATGATTCACATATGTCACCGAGCCATTAATCCACCTCGTCACAAGTGGGAAATGATTCACATCTGTCTAGAAACCATTCACCCACCCCGTCACAACTTTGAAATGATTCACAGACTGTCCAACCATTTACCAACCCCATCACAACTTTGAAATGATTCACAGCTGTCCAAACATTCACCCACCCCGTCACAACTTTGAAATGATTCACATCTGTCCAACCATTCACCCACCCCGTCACAATTTTGAAATGATTCACATCTGTCCAACCATTCACCCACCCCGTCACAACTGGGAAATGATTCACATCTGTCCAACCATTGAATCAAGTAGTCACAACTGGGAAATGATTCACATCTGTCCAACAATTCACCCACCCCGTCACAACTTTGAAATGATTCACAGCTGTCCAACCATTCACCCACCCCGTCACAACTTTGAAATGATTCACATCTGTCCAACCATTCACCCACCCCGTCAAAACTTTGAAATGATTCACATCTGTCCAACCATTCACCCACCCCGTCACAACTTTGAAATGATTCACATCTGTCCAACCATTCACCCACCCCGTCACAACTTTGAAATGATTCACATCTGTCCAACCATTCACCCACCCCGTCACAACTTTGAAATAATTCACATCTGTCCAACCATTCACCCACCCCGTCACAACTTTGAAATGATTCACATCTGTCCAGCCATTCATCCACCCCGTCACAACTTTGAAATGATTCACATCTGTCCAACCATTCACTCACCTCGTCACAACTGGGAAATGATTCACATCTGTCCAACCATTCACCCACCCCGTCACAACTGGGAAATGATTCACATCTGTCTAACCATTCACCCACCCCGTCACAACTGGGAAATGATTCACATCTGTCCAACCATTCAATCACCTAGTCACAACTGGGAAATGATTCACATATGTCCACAAACCATTAACTCACCACGTCACAACTGGGAAATGATTCACTTCTGTCCAACCATTCACCCAACTCGTCACAACTGGGAAATGATTCACATCTGTCCAACCATTCACCCACCCCGTCAAAACTAAGAAATGATTAACATTTGTCCAACCATTCACCCACCCCGTCACAACTTTGAAATGATTCACATCTGTCCAACCATTCACCCACCCCGTCACAACTTTGAAATGATTCACATCTGTCCAACCATTCACCCACCCCGTCACAACTTTGAAATGATTCACATCTGTCCAACCATTCACCCACCCCGTCACAACTTTGAAATGATTCACATATGTCCAACCATTCACCCACCCCGTCACAACTTTGAAATAATTCACATCTGTCCAACCATTCACCCACCCCATCACAACTTTGAAATGATTCACATCTGTCCAACCATTCATCCACCCCGACACAACTTTGAAATGATTCACAGCTGTCCAACCATTCACCCACCCCATCACAACTTTGAAATGATTCACATCTGTCCAACCATTCACCCACCCCGTCACAACTGGGAAATGATTCACATCTGTCCAACCATTCAATCAAATAGTCACAACTGGGAAATGATTCACATCTGTCCAACAATTCACCCACCCCGTCACAACTTTGAAATGATTCACAGCTGTCCAACAATTCACCCACCCCATCACAACTTTGAAATGATTCACATCTGTCCAACCATTCACCCACCCCGTCACAACTTTGAAATGATTCACATCTGTCCAACCATTCACCCACCCCGTCACAACATTGAAATGATTCACATCTGTCCAACCATTCACCCACCCCGTCACAACTTTTAAAAGATTCAAATCTGTCCAACCATTCACCCACCCCGTCACAACTTTTAAATGATTCACATCTGTCCAACCATTCACCCACCCCGTCACAACTTTGAAATGATTCACATCTGTCCAAACATTCACCCACCCAGTCACAAATTTGAAATTATTCACATCTGTCCAACCATTCACCCACCCCGTCACAACTTTGAAATGATTCACAGCTGTCCAACCATTCACCCACCCCGTCACAACTTTGAAATAATTCACATCTGTCCAACCATTCACCCACCCCATCACAACTTTGAAATGATTCACATCTGTCCAACCATTCATCCACCCCGTCACAACTTTGAAATGATTCACAGCTGTCCAACCATTCACCCACCCCGTCACAACTTTGAAATAATTCACATCTATCCAACCATTCACCCACCCCATCACAATTTTGAAATGATTCACATCTGTCCAACCATTCACCCACCCCGTCACAACTTTGAAATGATTCACAGCTGTCCAACCATTCACCCACCCCGTCACAACTTTCAAATGATTCACAGCTGTCCAACCATTAACCCACCCCGTCACAACTTTGAAATGATTCACATCTGTCCAACCATTCACCCACCCCGTCACAACTTTGAAATGATTCACATCTGTCCAACCATTCACCCACCCCGTCACAACTTTGAAATGATTCACATCTGTCCAACCATTCACCCACCCCGTCACAACTTTGAAATGATTCACAGCTGTCCAACCATTCACCCACCCCGTCACAACTTTGAAATGATTCACAGCTGTCCAACCATTCACCCACCCCGTCACAACTTTGAAATGATTCACATCTGTCCAACCATTCACCCACCTCAACTTCTGTCATTATTTCTCCATCATTCTTACTTGCGCTATGCTTCTATTAAAAAAAAAAATAATTGTTACGTCATTTCCCCATGACTGGGGTCTGCCGATGGGACTTATAGCATGGGACTCTACATGGGACTGGAGAACAAAGGCCAATCATACAGTTCAGTCACCAAAAGGTGTTCGAATATGAGTTTTCATTTCACCCCCAATGGAAAAAAACGTTTCACCCTACCGCTAATTCAAACCTGCAACTATATAATAATATAATATACTTAATCGTAAATCATGTAAAACTTTAATCCATGTCGTCCAGACAGATACTGTTCTCTTTCCTAAAGGTCCTTGTAATTTGCCAACTCACTTCACTGTCGCGGCTCTCAATGGACCAACTCACTACACTGTCGTGGCTCTCAATGGACCAACTCACTACACTGTCGCGGCTCTCAATGGACTAACTCACCACAATGTCGCGACTCTCAATGGACCAACTCACTACATTTTCGCGACTCTCAATGTATCAACTCACCACACTGTCGCGACTCTCAATGGACCAACTCACTACACAGTCGCGGCTCTCAATGTACCACCTCACTGCTCTGTGGCGGCTCTCGATGGACCAACTCACTATACTGTCGCGACTCTCAATGGACCAACTCACTACACTGTCGCGACTCACAATGGACCAACTCACTACACTGTCGTGGCTTTCAATGGACCAACTCACTACACTGTCGCGGCTCTCAATGGACCAACTCACTACACTGTCACGGCTCTCAATGGACCATCTCACCACACTGTCGCGATTCTCAATGGACCAACTCACCACAATTTCGCGACTATCAATGGACCAACTCACTACACTGTCGCGACTCTCAATGTATCAACTCACTACACTGTCGCGACTCTCAATGGACCAACTCACTACACTGTCACGACTCTCAATGTATCAACTCACCACACTGTCGCGACTCTCAATAGACCAACTCACTACACTGTCGCTACTCTCAATGGACCAACTCACTACACTTTCGTGACTCTCAATGTACCAACTCACTACACTGTCGTGACTCTCAATGTACCAACTCTCTACATTCTCGTGACTCTCAATGTACCAACTCACTACACTGTCGCGACTCTCAGTGTAACAACTGACTACACTGTCGCGACTCTCAATGTACCAACTCACTACACTGTCGTGACTCTCAATGTACCAACTCACTACACTGTCGTGACTCTCAATGTACCAACTTACTACACTGTCGTGGGTCTCAATGTACCAACTCACTACACTATCGCTACTCTCAATATACCAACTCACTACACTGTCGTGACTCTCAATGTACCAACTCACTACACTGTTGTGACTCTCAATGTACCAACTTACTACACTGTCGTGACTCTCAATGGACCAACTCACTACACTGTCGCGACTCTCAATGGACCAACTCACTACACTGTCGCGACTCTCAATGGACCAACTCACTACACAGTCGCGGCTTTTAATGTACCACCTCTCTGCATTGTGGCGGCTCTCAATGTACCACCTCACTGCTCTGTGGCGGCTCTCAATGGACCAACTCACTATACTGTCGCGACTCTCAATGGACCAACTCACTATACTGTCGCGACTCTCAATGGACCAACTCACTATACTGTCGCGCCTCTCAATGGACCAACTCACTACACTGTCGCGACTCTCAATGGACAACTCACTACACTGTCGCGGCTCTCAATGGACCAACTCACTACACTTTCGTGACTCTCAATGTACCAACTCACTACACTGTCGTGACACTCAATGTACCAACTCATTACACTGTCGTGACTCTCAATGTACCAACTCACTACACTGTCGCGACTCTCAATGTACCAACTCACTACAGTGTTGTGACTCTCAATGTACCAACTCACTACACTGTCGTGACTCTCAATGTACCAACTCACTACACTGTCGCGACTCTCAATGGACCAACTAACTACACTTCGCGACTCTCAATGGACTAACTCACTACACAGTCGCGGCTCTTAATGTACCAACTCACTACACTGTCGCGACTCTCATTAGACCAACTCATTACACTGTCGTGACTCTAAATGTACCAACTCACTACACTGTCGCGGCTCTCAATGTACCAACTCACTTCACTGTCGTGACTCTCAATTTACAAACTCAATACACTGTCGTGACTCTCAATGTACCAACTCACTACACTGTCGTGACTCTCAATGTACCAACTAACTACACTGTCGCGACTCTCAATGTACCAACTCATTACACTGTCGTGACTCTCAATTTACAAACTCAATACACTGTCGTGACTCTCAATGTACCAACTAACTACACTGTCGCGACTCTCAATGTACCAACTCACTTCACTGTCGCGACTCTCAGTGTGCCAACTAACTACACTGTCGCGACTCTCAATGTACCAACTCAATACACTGTCGTGACTCTCAATGTACCAACTCACTTCACTGTCGCGACTCTCAGGGTGCCAACTCACTACACTGTCGCGACTCTCAATGTACAAACTCAATACACTGTCGTGACTCTCAATGTACCAACTCACTACACTGTCGTGACTCTCAATGTACCAACTAACTACACTGTCGCGACTCTCAATGTACCAACTCAATACACTGTCGTGACTCTCAATGTACCAACTCACTTCACTGTCGCGACTCTCAGTGTGCCAACTAACTACACTGTCGCGACTCTCAATGTACCAACTCACTACACTGTCGTGACTCTCAATGTGCCAACTAACTACACTGTCGCGACTCTCAATGTACCACCTTTCTGCTCTGTGGCGGCTCTCAATAGACCAACTCACTGCTCTGTGGCGGCTCTCAATGTACCACCTCACTGCTCTGTGGCGGCTCTCATTAGACTAACTCACTACACTATAGCGGCTCTCAATGTATCAAATCACTTCACTTTCGCGGCTCTCAATGTACCAACTCACTGCTCTGTCGCGGCTCTCAATGTACCACCTCACTGCTCTGTCGCGGATCTCAATGTACCACCTCACTGCTCTGTTGCAGCTCTCAATGTACCACCTCACTGCTCTGTTGCGGCTCTCAATGTACCACCTCACTGCTCTGTTGGGGTTCTCAATGTGCCACCTCATTGCTCTTTTGCGGCTCTCAATGTAACACCTCACTGCTCTGTCGCGGCTCTCAATGTACCACCTCACTGCTCTGTTGCGGCTCTCAATGTAACACCTCACTGTTCTGTTGCGGCTCTCAATGTGCCACCTCACTGCTCTGTCGGGGCTCTCAATGTACCACCTCACTGCTCTGTCGGGGCTCTCAATGTACCACCTCATTGCTCTTTTGCGGCTCTCAATGTACCACCTCACTGCTCTGTCGGGGCTCTCAATGTGCCACCTCATTGCTGCGGCTCTCAATGTACCACCTCACTGTTCTGTTGCGGCTCTCAATGTACCACCTCACTGTTCCGGCTCTCAATGTAACACCTCACTGTTCTGCGGCTCTCAATGTAACACCTCACTGCTCTGTCGGGGCTCTCAATGTGCCACCTCATTGCTCTTTTGCGGCTCTCAATGTACCACCTCACTGTTCTGTTGCGGCTCTCAATGTACCACCTCACTGTTCTGTTGCGGCTCTCAATGTACCACCTCACTGCTCTGTTGCGGCTCTCAATGTAACACCTCACTGTTCTGTTGCGGCTCTCAATGTGCCACCTCACTGCTCTGTCGGGGCTCTCAATGTACCACCTCACTGCTCTGTCGGGGCTCTCAATGTACCACCTCATTGCTCTTTTGCGGCTCTCAATGTACCACCTCACTGCTCTGTCGGGGCTCTCAATGTGCCACCTCATTGCTCTTTTGCGGCTCTCAATGTACCACCTCACTGTTCTGTTGCGGCTCTCAATGTACCACCTCACTGTTCTGTTGCGGCTCTCAATGTAACACCTCACTGTTCTGTTGCGGCTCTCAATGTAACACCTCACTGCTCTGTCGGGGCTCTCAATGTGCCACCTCATTGCTCTTTTGCGGCTCTCAATGTACCACCTCACTGTTCTGTTGCGGCTCTCAATGTACCACCTCACTGTTCTGTTGCGGCTCTCAATGTACCACCTCACTGCTCTGTTGCGGCTCTCAATGTAACACCTCACTGTTCTGTTGCGGCTCTCAATGTAACACCTCACTGTTCTGTTGCGGCTCTCAATGTACCACCTCACAGATCTGTCGTTGCTCTCAATGTAACACCTCACTGCTCTGTCGCGGCTCTCAATGTACCACCTCACTGCTCTGTCGCGGCTCTCATTGTACCTACTCACTGCTGTATCGCGGCTATCAATGTACCACCTCACTGCTCTGTCGCGGCTCTCATTGTACCACCGCATTGCTCTGTCGCGGCTCTCAATGTACCACCTCACTGCTCTGTCGCGGCTATCAATGTACCACCTCACTGCTCTGTCGCGGATCTCAATGTACCACCTCACTGCTCTGTCGGGGCTCTCAATGTACCACCTCACTGCTCTGTCGCGGCTCTCAATGTACCTACTCACTGCTGTATCGCGGCTATCAATGTACCACCTCACTGCTCTGTCGGGGCTCTCAATGTACCACCTCACTGCTCTGTCGCGGCTCTCAATGTACCACCTCACTGCTCTGTCGCGGCTCTCAATGTACCACCTCACTTCTCTGTCGCGGCTATCAATGTACCACCTCACTGCTCTGTCACGGCTCTCAATGTACCACCTCACTGCTCTGTCGGGGCTCTCAATGTACCACCTCACTGCTCTGTCGCGGCTATCAATGTACCACCTCACTGCTCTGTCGGGGCTCTCAATGTACCACCTCACAGCTCTGTCGGGGCTCTCAATGTACCACCTCACTGCTCTGTCGGGGCTCTCAATGTACCACCTCACTGCTCTGTCGGGGCTCTCAATGTACCACCTCACTGCTCTGTCGGGGCTCTCAATGTACCACCTCACTGCTCTGTCGCGGCTCTCAATGTACCACCTCACTGCTCTGTCGCGGCTCTCAATGTACCACCTCACTGCTCTGTCGGGGCTCTCAATGTACCACCTCATTGCTCTGTCGCGGCTCTCAATGTACCACCTCATTGCTCTGTCGCGGCTCTCAGATGTTTTCAAAGTTTAGGAAAGCTTCAATTAAACCTCGAACAATTTGTCTTGACAAAGAAACTGTCTGCTTTCAAGATTTTCCCAAGACACCTCTGATGTTCAGAGTTTTGTGAATGAGCCTAATGAGAAAACGGGCACTTATTGGCTGCAAGAAAATATGAACTTGTACATACTTCATGATATTTGCTTCCAACTGCAAGCAGCACAAATAATTCCGTTTCAGAACAAATCGTTGAGGCAAGAGAAATATATTTTTTGTAATCGTGAGATGGACAATTTGGAAAAGAAATGTGTAAAGATGAAATTACAGACACGAAGGACATCTTGACATGAGGAAAAGGAAAGCAAAGATGACGTTTTATGAGTTTCTTAGCAACTACACACCAGCGGGGGATTTC
The DNA here is from genome assembly GCA_032433765.1 of Megaustenia siamemsis. Taxonomy (NCBI): domain Eukaryota; kingdom Metazoa; phylum Mollusca; class Gastropoda; order Stylommatophora; family Ariophantidae; genus Megaustenia; species Megaustenia siamemsis. The sequence goes on from JAVIAB010000092.1 coordinate 183,087,962, forward strand.
AATGTGTGCAGAGATCTCAGATGATATCAACGAGCTGAAAGGAGAATATCAGATTTTTCTTAAGAAGTAGTTTTGTTATAAATTAACCTGGTATGGTTATGGTTAGTGCACTCGCCTGCCTTCCTGGTGGTTCTGGATCCATACTCCAATTGAAGGAAATATTTTTATACCTAAAAGGCTTTCAGGAAGCACTTAGATTTTATAAATGGGTGCCAGGGGTACTATCAAGTTATCTAGAAAGGAAAGGTTTTAGTAAAAGAACTGGCCACATCAGCTTATTAAGCTAAGTTTTAAGACAATAAATTAATGAACACTTCCTTACGAAAACGTCAATTCTTATGAACTACATTTAATCCCTGCAGAGCAACAGATGCCATAATAAGGAAGCTATGCACAAAAGTCAGTAAAAAGTTTGATAATAATTATAATAATGGATAATTAAGACATACAGAAACAACAGATAAAATAGGTTGGCCATCGGATAGGAAAGAAAGGCCAAAACACAACACAACGAGTTTTCAATAAAAGTTGCGAGAACACCAGACTCAAGAGTTGATCAAGAAAAATATGGATTGCTGGAATATTAGAAACATTATGTAATATAACAACAGCACAGGCCAACAGAAAAGAAAAACACAGAAAATTGTATATCCACTCAACTTTGAAAAACAAATTAGGAAAGAAATAAGAGAAAAAGAAAAAATAAATAAGAAATGCAAAAAGTACAAGTTAGTGTTCGTGCTAAATCATGACTGACGTTGAAAATCATGGATAGTGGTAGCAAAATGTAAACGAAAGATGTGTTTGCTGAAATTAGAAGGAAGACTTGATTGTAAAAAGATGTAACAGAATTATTAAGGAAAACATCAGAAGAGAAAAGCAGAAGAAACCCCGAGTTATATTCAGAAAAAAGCAAGTAATATATTATAAGTATATATATATCACGACTATAGAACAAATATCGCATTACAAATCATTATCATTTAAAAGCCAAGAGAAGAGAACCAAAAATGGCTGCCATATGGATACAATCAGGATGTGTCTCAGATTGTTTCAATGTTTTAAATTGTCTACAAATTTCTTCAGATTGTATTTTAAAAATATCGTTTCTTCAAAAATATCACAAAATCATTAAATCGCTGACGTCTTCAGATGTCTCAAAATGATTTGATAGTGTCTCAATAGGGAGAATTACAGTACTGCGGTAAAGCTGGTAGCAGTAGCAAGTAGGGGTGTGTAAAGTTCACTGCTACAAGGTATAGTGACAGCTTTATAAAAAAGATACACAACAAAATATTGACATTTCGGCCTACATGTGGCCTTTCTCATACAACGAGAACAGCATAAATGAGCAACGAATTAAAGTAAACTCTACAGCAGCTAGGATGAACGGACAGGTAAAACAAGGGAAGATAAACAGAGGAGATTAAATGATGGCACGAAAGAGAGATGTGCTACATGTCGGAGGTTAAAAATGGATAATATGTGAACATTAGTATGCTAAATTCATTAGTATGCATTATAGCGAAAGAAAGCAAAAATATAGGACTCAGCTTTAATAGCAAAAAGACAGAAGTAATGGTAACAACAAAGAAAAAGACATAACCTCAGTGCAAAATAAAGAAAAGTGGAACAATATTAAAACAAGTAAATGAATTTAAATATTTGGGAACTTTGTTAACCTCAGACGGAAGATGTACAAAAGAGGTGAGATAAGAATGGTTCAGGCAAAAGCAGCTTTCCAAAAAGTGAGGAAGATATTAGGCAATCCATTTTTGACAATAGAAACTAGAAAATTAGTTCTTAAATATTACTTAGAGCCAGTCTTAACAAATGGATGCGAATCGTGGACAATAGGACAATAGACAAGAAAATCACTGGAGGCTGTAGAAATGTGGTTTTACAGAAGAATGTTGAGAGTACCATTGACAGCTAAGAAGAGTAATGAATATGCTCTGAGAGAGGCCAAAGCAAAAAGAGAGCTAATTTCCAACATTAGGAAGAAACAATGATCATTTTTTGGCCATGTAATGAGAAGAGAACATATCTGGAATATATTGTAACAACTGGGAAAATTGAGGGACGAAGAGACAGAGGGAAGCAGAGAGAAAAAAATAACAGACAGCTTAAGAGAATGGCTTGGCAGCAGGCCAACAACAGAAATGATAAATAGTTGCCGAGATCGAAAGTTGTGGAGAGACATATCCACCTCAGCCAGCAGGCCCGGTACTTGATGATGATGATGATGATGATGATGATGATGATGATGATGATGATGATGATGATGATGATGATGATGATGATGATGATGATGAGCATGTTAAAATATACATAAAATGAAAGTGAGACGTAAGTGATGCAAGGTCCAAAAGTATCCAGCGAGTAGATTATTGTGAATCAAGTGGGACACATGAGGTGACTGAGAGTTTTGGGGGAAATTAGTCACGTGATTGGACGAGGAGTTGGATGAAATCAGGTATTAGAATGAGGTGCATTCATGCATAGCACATGTAATCACTAGAGATAGGAAAGTAAATATAGAGTGAGACAAGCAAACAAAACCGGACATTACACAGATCATCATCATCATCGAGTGCCTTCTCCGCAACGAAGGTTGGCTATCATAGATCGCCATTACACAGATAACCTGGCTATAAGTGAGGCGTAACGTGGGGATTATCAAGAACTGGCGGTGCAGTGTGTTTTAATAATATAGACACTGAATATCGCAAGGGGAGATCACGTCAGGGTGTGGGGCTAAAACAGGAGCAGTGGAGGGAAGGAAGGAGAAGAAAATGGGGAGGGGGGAGGGGGACGGAGGGGAAATTGAAGTCAAAGTAGGAATGGGATGGGGGATAAGTTTGGCGGAGAGAGAGAGAGGGGTAATTGATTAGCAATGAGAATGAGATACACTGATGACCACATTGTAGAAATGCATTTTCCATTGAGTGACACGATAGAGCAGTGAGAAAGTCCACTGAGAGCCATCATGGAGCAATGACATGGTCCACTGAGAGCCATCATGGAGCAATGACGTGGTCCACTGAGAGCCATCATGGAGCAATGACATGGTCCACTGAGAACCATCATGGAGCAATGACGTGGTCCACTGAGAGCCATCATCGAGCAATAACATGGTCCATTGAGAACCATCATGGAGCAATGACGTGGTCCACTGAGAGCCATCATCGAGCAATGACATGGTCCACTGAGAACCATCATGGAACAATGACATGGTCCACTGAGAGCCATCATGGAGCAATGACGTGGTCCACTGAGAGCCATCATGGAGCAATGACATGGTCCACTGAGAACCATCATGGAGCAATGACATGGTCCACTGAGAACCATCATGGAGCAATGACATGGTCCACTGAGAACCATCATGGAGCAATGACATGGTCTACAGAGAGCCATCATGGAGCAATGACATGGTCCACTGAGAGCCATCATGGAGCAATGACATGGTCCACTGAGAGCCATCGTGGAGCAATGACATGGTTTACTGAGAGCCATCATGGAGCAATGACATGGTCCACTGAGAGCCATCATGGAGCAATGACATGGTCCACTGAGAGCCATCGTGGAGCCATGACATGGTCTACTGAGAGACATCATGGAGCAATGACGTGGTCCACTGAGAGCCACCGTGGAGCAATGACATGGTCCACTGAGAGCCATCATGGAGCAATGACATGGCCCACTGAGAGCCATCATGAAGCAATGACATGGTCCACTGAGAGCCTGCATGGAGCAATGACATGGTCCTCTGAGAGTCATCATGGAGCAATGACGTGGTCCACTGAGAGCCATCATGGAGCAATGCCATGGTCCACATAAAGCCATTATGGAGCAATATCATGGTTCACTGAGAGCCATCATGGAGCAATGACATGGTCCACTGAGAACCATCATGGAACAATGACGTGGTCCACTGAGAGCCATCATAGAGCAATGACGTGGTCCACTGAGAGCCATCATGGAGCAATGACATGGTCCACGGAGAGCCACCATGGAGCAATGACATGGTCCACTGAGAGCCATCATGGAGCAATAACATAGTCCACTGAGAACCATCATGGAGCAATGACATGGTCACTGAGAGCCATAATGGAGCAATGACATGGTCCACTGAGAGCCATCATGGTGCAATGACATGGTCTACTGAGAGCCATCATGGAGCATTGACATGATCCACAGAGAACAAGCGGGTGAGTTTGATTTCAATCCACCGTCAATCAGCTTTAAATTGGCTGAGGATTTTTTTTATGCGAATCAAAGACATTTTTGGTGTATTGTTGACCACATTGTAGAAATAAAATGAAACTTGTTATCTAATTGCCATCTTCTAATGAAGACTAACAGTCTCGCACTTTAGGACAGAAGTTACAAATACATCAGACATTTCGAAGATATGCAACGATCTGTAGACAGCCAAATTTATTTATGTTGTTTCACTTGCCAGTAATGGGAAAACGTGTAAAACAAAGCAGTAATGCTTTACTGATTAAAATATTTGTGCATGTTGGGCACAAATAACGTGAAGATTGACACGTGTTTATCAATGGGAAAACAATATTATTAATTGTCTTACAACAAATACAACTATTTCCTGAGGGAAAAACCATACAAAAGAAAAATGCTTACAAGTATGTGTATAAATTCTTTGGCGTCTTGACAGACGGTTGATAGCAAGCAATCATCATAAAGTCAGCAGTTTGGTCAAATATTAGTGCCTTATGTTAGATGCTGTTTTACTGAACAGCTTCTCTCGTGATTGAATCTGCCAATATTAGATAGTCAAATCAATACACAAAACGAACAAGATCTATTTGTGGTGTCTGGCCTCGTTTCCTTTCTACTGCGCCTTTTGTCTACTTTATGTAATATCATCACTTCCTCGAACGTTGTGGCCAATTGTTTATTTGTGTTCTCCATATGCAACAATCTGCAGCTAGATTTACACAGTTTCTTTCACTGATAGAGAATTCACTCATGAAAGCCCTGCCTGATAGAGAATTCACTCATGAAAGCCCTGCCTGATAGAGAATTCACAAATGAAAGCCCTGCCTGATAGAGAATTCACTCATGAAAGCCCTGCCTGATAGAGAATTCACTCATGAAAGCCCTGCACACATCCTTATATCGCAGCACTGGTCTGTCCTTTGACTTGGTGTCATGGCATGGAAAACAGTCAACAACAGAACTGATACGATGCACTGTAGATAAAAGATTGTGGTAGATCGCCCACGCCAACCGGTATGGCACATGATGGTGATGATCATGTTAGAAGTTGAACCACTCCCATACAATACAACAATTGTACAATGTTAAGAATGAGAGGAACATACATGGCTGAAGACACGTCATCATGAACGCTGTACATCTTCCAAGATTAGAGCTGAAACGCCCTTTTGAAATGAAAGTAAACAGTTGTGTGCTATGTGAGCTATGTGTGCTACGTAGCTATGTGTGTTATGTATGCTATGTGTGCTATGTGGGATGTGTGAGCTATGTGTGCTACGAATGCTATGTGTGCGATGTATGCTATGTGGGATATGTGAGCTATGTGTGCTATGTATGCTATGTGTGCTATGTATGATATGTGTGCTATGTGTGCTATGTATGCTATGTATGCTATGTGAGATATGTAAGCTATGTGTGCTATGTATGCTATGTGTGCTATGTATGCTATGTGAGCTATGTGTGCTATGTATACTATGTGTGCTATGTATGCTATGTGTGCTATGTGAGATATGTGAGCTATGTGTGCTATGTATGCTATGTGTGCTATGTGAGATATGTGAGCTATGTGTGCTATGTATGCTATGTGTGCTATGTATGCTATGTGTGCTATGTGCGCCACTATAAGATAATGTCTAATCAGTAATTGCCTAAACATGAGAGAATCGTATTTATGTGAAACATGGAGAACAACAAAAGTGACAGTCTTGAAGATACATCATCATCAAGTATCAAGCCTGCTGGCGTAGGTGATCATGTCTCTCTACAAATTTCGATCTCGGCAGCTATTTATCATTTCTGTTGTTGACCTTCTGCCAAGCCATTCTCTTAAGCTGTCTGCCATCTTTTCTCTTTGCTTCCCTCTTATCTTTTCGTCCCTCAATGTTCCCAGTTGTTACAATATATTTCAGCTGTTCGCTTCTCATTACATGGCCAAAAAATGTTGATTGTTTCTTCCTAATATTGGAAATTAGCTCTCTTTTTGATTTGGCCTCTTTCAGAACGTTTTCATTACTCTTCTTAGCTGTCCATGGTATTCTCAACATTCTTCTGTAAAACCATATTTCTACAGCCTCCGGTGATTTTCTTTTCTGTTGTCCTATTGTCCATGATTAACATCCATATGTTAAAACTGGTTCTACATAACATTTAAGAACTCTTTTTCGTGTTTCTATTGTCAAAAATGGATTGCATAGTATCTTCCTCATTTTTTGGAAAGCTGCTTTTGCCTGAACCATTCTGCATCTCACCTCTGATGTACACCTACCATCTGAGGTTAACAATGCTCCCAAATATTTAAATTCATTTACTTGTTTTAATATTTTTCCACTTGTCTTTTTTTTGCACTGAGGTGATATCTTTTTCTTTGTTGTTACCATTACTTCTGTCTTTTTGCTATTAAGGCTGAGTCCTTTATTTTTGCTTTCTTTCACTATAATGTCCAACATTTCTTGTAACTCATTTTCACTCTTAGCTATTAAGACTGTTTCATCAGCATACCTTAGATTATTTATATTATGACCCCCGATTGTTATTCCAGGCATGCCCCTTATGGATCTTAAAATTATCTCACTATACATATTAAACAAATCTGGTGACAGTACACAACCTTGTCTAACACCCTGTTTTATTTGTTGAATCATTCCCAATTGGTTTCCTGTTCTTATGGCCGCTGTTTGTTGCCAGTACATGTTCTTTATTATTCTTAGATCTTTGCTGTCTACGTTTATGCTTTCAAAAATTTTCATTATTTTGTGGTGCTTTACTTTGTCAATTGCTTTGGTATAATCTATGAAACATTGGTATAGATCTGTTTTCACCTCTATGGCTCTTTCTACTAAAGATCGTATGATATATATGGCATTGCTTGTCCCTTTATCTCTAACAAAATCACACTGTTCATCGCTAATTTCTGGACTGATTTTGTTTCGCACTCTTCGCATGATGATTTTTAGTAATACCTTAGTCATGTGACTCATAAGGCTTATAGTGCGATGATCACCGCATTCAATCGCACCAGATTTCTTTGGTAGGGCTATGAATATTGATTTGAACAGGTCGCCTGGCATATATCCCGAGCAGAATCCCCCTACAGAAAAGATAATATGCTGCCTTGCAGGAAGATTGGGGACCAACAAAGACTAATTAAAGCAAACCTGAATAAAATGCTGGCAGAAATCGGATGCACTGGGCAATTGGCGCAGAACACAGTGCAACGTTCTAGCATGTACTCAGTGAGAGTGGAGGACTATAATTATGGTGCTCTGTGTGGAGTCCCCCCCAGGCAGGTTGAGTGTCACTGTACACTGGACAACATGACAACAAAACATATTCTACAGGACTGCCCCCAGTACACATGCCTGAGAAGGACAATATGGTCCACACCCACCTTCCATAAGAGAAACTATACGGGGCAACCGAACCACTTAACAGACAGCTGCTTTCATAAGAAAGTCCGGATTCCTACTCTGAATGAGTCATGATCGCAGCAGAAGAAGTAGAATATCCGGTGTTGTAGATATCATTCAATATTTGTATTATTATTTCTATTTCAAAATCACCCATGGCTTCAAAATCTTCTTTAGTTATATTATCTGGTCCAGGAGCTTTTCCTGCTTTCATATTGCGCAAGGCGTCTTCCACTTCTTCTTTGAGTATTTCTGGTCCTTCTCCATTATCCTTAATATTTACTTCTGTTCGTTCATCTTTATAAAGATCTTTAATTTATTCTGTCCATCGTTCCCTTATGCTTTCATCTAGGTAGCCTAGTTGGGAAAACCACCCGACTGGACTACCGACGTTCGGACAACCCGTGTGCGATTCCCACTTGGAGCAGTGTGAATTGTACCCGTGGTTGGAAAAAAAATACCCCCACGGTCGACCCAGCCGTTGGCAGAGATGGATACCAGGGTATTACCCTGGGAAGGTGAGGAATGTCGCCTCGCATCTGAGTTTCGATGCTTGAGGCGACACTATACAGAAATCTCTGAACATTTCTGGAGAGGCGGCCGAGCACAAATGGGTGGAAACTCGCGTGTTAAGACACCAGTTCAAGTCTCGTACTTTACCTTTACCGTTATCTTTCTTGTTCAATCAACAGTTCTCCTTCTTTTGATCTTAAACATCCAGTTTTTTATTGCGTTTTTCTTCCTGTTAAATTTTTTTTTGCATTTCAGTCTCTTTGCATCTCTGTTTTAGTCATGCTTCTTTTTCTTCGTTGCATTTTATTACAATTTCTTTATTTAATCTCTAATACTCAACTTTATTTTCTTTATTTCTTCTTCTTGTATCCATTAGCTGCAAAATGTCATCTGTCATCCATTTCTTTCTTGAATTTGTCCTCACTGGTGGTATGAACTCTTTTGATGTTTGTTGCATTGCCTTTCGTGTTAAAGTTTATTTTAGTATTTCTCTAGGTCGGCCTCTTTTTCTCTTACCATGTGGTTCCCATTTGAGGGTCTGCTTTGAGGTTCTTTTCTTGTCTCTTATCATCTGTGGATTCAGTAAATGTTGACATGTGATCCCTGATTTTACTGATTTTTATTCTGATATACCACATTGATTGAACTTTCCTTGAATGCCAGTTCGCGGCCACTTATAGAAACATTTCACTTCATTGAAAACAAGTGAGACAGCGTTGTTCATACGTCTCATAAATCAACAGAATGAAATTCCTTAGTTGCACGTCATAAGCTTCTGTGACGACACTTATTGAATCTATTTCCCCTGACAGCAAGATCGCGGAACGATTGATAACAAAGGCTCTTTCTTTAGTCCAGTCCTACGCCTTTCTTCCCATAGTTGTGGCTTTGACAAATTACTTTTCACTACCCTCCCTTTCTTTCTTGGTCATTCTACGTCACCGCGTGTGGAGTGAGTAAGAAGTACTTCTGACATAATCATCATCAGGTGCCATACTGGTTGGAGTAAGCGATCTTGTCCTTCCACAATTCTCTATCCACAGTAGAAAAGTAAAGTACCCCCGTCATGCCAAGTGGCATATAGGGAATATGGTGTTAGTGACCATAAATTTTACAGACCTTCGGTAAATGATTTTTGGGGTAATGTGGTCGGTATTACGCCCGTGCCGCTTTACTTTCCCAGAAAAAAATCCGTACGCCCGTGCCGCTTTACTTTCCCAGAAAAAAATCCGGTACCCAATAAAGGCTTGGTGAACCTAAAAGCCGTCATGTGGGATTGAACCCTACCTCTTGTCCTTTGTAGCAGTGCATGGTGTCAATTCTGTTGTTGACTGTTTGCCGTGCGATGACAACAAGTTATTCAGTATCTTCTCTGTTTGTCGTCCGCGATCTATGTTTCCCTTTGTTTTGCCAGTTGTACCCAAGTACTCCAACTTTCCTATTCTCATGATGTGACAGAAAAATGTCTATTGTTTCTTTCGTACGTTTTTTAGCAGCTCTCTTTTTGTGTTGGCCTCTTTGAGAATGTCCTTGGTGGTCTTTACTTCAAACAACCAAGTCTCTTTTTCTTGTAATACATTTTCCTGGCTTTCTTGGAAGCAGCTAGTTCTTAGTATTTCTCGTGTTTTGTTTTTTCTTGTCGCTGAGAAATGGCTGAGCTATTGCGACTTTCACCCAATAGAATATGCACAGATAGAAATATCGTGCGGGACAACGAGTAAATTTGGAAAAAAACTTGACAAAATAAACGTAAAATAGTATTGGGCAGGTAAACTAATTGGGAAACAGAACAAAGTATAAGTTATCGACCACAAACATTCATCAGGAACAGGACAACAATTAAACACGGTTTAAGACACCCATTAAACATTAAGATCAAAGATAAAGAAATAAAACAAGTAGAAGATTTCAAGTATCTGGGCACAATGTTCACAGAAGATGGAAAAATAGACAGAGAAATTGACATGAGAATACAAAAAGCAAATGCTGTCACATACCAGCTTTCACCATTGCTAAGACATCCAAACATTTCTATGCCAGCTAAACAACAACTGATAAATAGCATTTTCATACCAACTTTGTGCTATGAAAGTAAAACATGGACCCTTTCTATATCCCATTTAAGAAAGATCAATGCATGTGAGATGCGATGCTTGAGAAAAGTAACAAACAACATAAGAAGAGATAGAATACCAAATGAAACCATAAGAAAAATAGTAGAAACAAAACCCTGCCAAGAATATATAGAACAACAACAACTTAAATGGTTTGGCCACCTGGTCAGAATGAATCCTCACCAATCACCATCAAGGGCGTTCTTCTCAAGAATGCATGGGAAAAGACGAAGAGGAAGACCCAGAAGAAGATGGATAGATGCAGTGACAGAGACATGTAACAACAAAGGAAAATCACTAATTCAGACAATTCGAGCAGCTCAAGAACGTGAAATGGTATAAACCACTACACCATTTAGGTATCAGGGAAAAGAGAAAAGAAGAAAGAAGACTTGTTAAAACGAAGAACAGCGGCAAATTACCCGGAAGTTATACTCTAATGATTCTGTTTTCCTTATTACTTTAGCTACCCAACACAATTTTACGTTCATGTTTTCAACTATTCAATCAACAGTTGAAGTTATTTGAAGCGCGTGTATAACCAGCTTATACTGAGGCGAGAGGCAACAACAGCAGACGTCAGCTCATTCGCCGAGATTGAGCAACTCGAACAGAACAGAACTGTGTGGCGAAGCACAATGAAGGTCCTGTGTAAGCTCTAGCATTTCTACCCATTGTGTTGTATTCGCCTCGAAAGGACAATAGACAGAGACAGACGGACAGATAGACAGACATAGATAGATAGATAGACAGACAGACACACAGATAGATAGATAGATAGATAGATAGATAGATAGATAGATAGATAGATAGATAGATAGATAGATAGATAGATAGATAGATAGATAGATAGATAGATAGATAGATAGATAGATAGATAGATAGATAGATAGATAGATAGATAGATAGATAGATAGATAGATAGATAGATAGATAGATAGATAGATAGATAGATAGATAGATAGATAGATAGATAGATAGATAGATAGATAGATAGATAGATAGATAGATAGATAGATAGATAGATAGATAGATAGATAGATAGATAGATAGATAGATAGATAGATAGATAGATAGATAGATAGATAGATAGATAGTATACGCGTTTGAAATGTTCGCAATGCACACGCTGCTCAGGTCTGTAATATTCGATTTATAAACACGAACAATGATTAATTTTACGATTTAGCTCCAGTTAGTTGACGGTAATGTACCACTGAACATGAAACATGTATTTCAAAAATTAGCAAGGCAACTAAAATAGCTCTGAGAAAAAGCTATGAATAAAGCATTCTCTTGATGCAGCTGAAATAATAAGCCACACGTTGGGTACATGACTGTGAAGATCTAAGAACTCTTAATTAAGTCGACAGACCACATTGTGATGTTTACATTAGAGGAAAGGCAATTTCAGTAATAGAACATGAGGATAGCAATATTGCTTCATGTAGTAGAGTTATGTACCATATTGGTATGGTATTTTTTCAAGCATATTCCAACCGTGCAGACAGCTTCGAGTGTATGGAAAGTGGATCTCTTGTGGCGAGACTGTGTTTTGTCTGCAATCCAATCCGATTGTCCATGTCTGGGGTCGCAGCCCTTGGGAATATTCCACGAGAGTTGTCTGTTCATACAAAGATGGTTCGGTGCTTATTGTTGGGGTGATTGTAGATGTGGTGATGTTGTGGTAGAGAAATGTGTCAATGATGGTAGATGTGGTGATGTTGTGGTAGAGAAATATGGCAGTGATGGTAGATGTGATGATGTTGTGATAGAGAATTATGTCAATGATGGTAGATGTGGTGATGTTGTGGTAGAGAAATGTGTCAATGATGGTAGATGTGGTGATGTTGTGGTAGAGAAATATGGCAGTGATGGTAGCTGTGATGATGTTGTGATACAGAATTATGTCAATGATGGTAGATGTGGTGATGTTGTGGTAGAGAAATGTGTCAATGATGGTAGATGTGGTGATGTTGTGGTGGAGAAATGTGTCAATGATGGTAGATGTGGTGATGTTGTGATAGAGAATTGTGTCAGTGATGGTAGATGTGGTGATGTTGTGGTAGAGAATTGTGTCAATGATGGTAGATGTGGTGATGTTGTGGTAGAGAAATGTGCCAGTGATTGTAGATGTAGTGATGTTGTGGTACAGAAATGTGTCAATGATGGTAGATGTGGTGATGTTGTGGTAGAGAAATGTGCCAGTGATTGTAGATGTGGTGATGTTGTGGTAGAGAAATGTGTCAATGATGGTAGATGTGGTGATGTTGTGGTAGAGAAATGTGTCAATGATGGTAGATGTGGTGATGTTGTGGTAGAGAAATGCATCAATAATGGTAGATGTGGTGATGTTGTGATAGAGAAATGTGTCAATGATGGTAGATGTGGTGATGTTGTGGTAGAGAAATGTGTCATTGATGGTAAATGTGGTGATGTTGTGATAGAGAAATATGTCATTGATGGTAAATGTGGTGATGTTGTGGTAGAGAAATGTGCCAGTGATGGCAGCTGTGATGACGTTGTGGTAGATAACAGTAGCTATGATTACCGCTGTGATGATGTTGTGGTAGAGAACAGTAGCTGTGATGACAGCTGTGATGATGTTGTGATAGAGAACAATAGCTGTGGTGACAGCTGTGATGACGTTTTGGTAGAGAACAGTAGCTGTGATGACAGCTGTGATAATGTTGTGATAGAGAACAGTAGCTGTGATGACAGCTGTGATAATGTTGTGATAGAGAATAGTAGCTGTGATGACAGCTGTGATAATGTTCTGATAGAGAACAGTAGCTGTGATGACAGCTTTGATGATGTTGTTATAGAGAACAGTAGATGTGATGGCAGCTGTGATGATGTTGTGATAGAGAACAGTAGCTGTGATGGCAGCTGTGATGGTGTTGTGATAGCGAACAGTAGCTGTGATGACAGCTGTGATAATGTTGTGATAGAGAACAGTAGCTGTGATGACAGCTGTGATAATGTTGTGATAGAGAACAGTAGCTGTGATGACAGCTGTGATAATGTTGTGATAGAGAACAGTAGCTGTGATGACAGCTGTGATAATGTTGTGATAGAGAACAGTAGCTGTGATGACAGCTGTGATAATGTTGTGATAGAGAACAGTAGCTGTGATGACAGCTGTGATAATGTTGTGATAGAGAACAGTAGCTGTGATGACAGCTGTGATAATGTTGTGATAGAGAACTAGCTACGGCGGTATACGAAAAACATTAACTGTTTTTCTGTTTATTTGTTGCTTTTGTTGTCTGTCTTTTGTTTGTTGTTTGGATCACCATCATCATCATCATCATAATCATCATCATCACTGCATGCCTAACGAATCCATAGATGTCCTGTTATCCCCCTTGGGAATCTCTAGAAAATTCACCCACGTGCACGAACTCTGTAGCACGGCCTGGGATCCATGTTGTTGGTAGGTTTTTGCCTACATCTTTTTTCCCGGGCAGCATTTGTGGCCTATTACTTTAGATTTTAAGTGCCAAGGGTTCTTTAACGTGTGCGAGTGCACACGGGACATCCTGTTTATTGCAGTTATCCGAGAAGGCTAGACATCGTATCTCACTATACAAGAGATTAGGGTAGAGTAATGTTATAGAGAACCCACCGAGTACATTTTTTTATATTTCTGACAAATCACCACCCCTTCTGATGACCTTTGACCCCCCGAGTTTGCCTTATGTTAACTCATGCACTAAAATACACATTAAAGAGACACCTCTTTACATACGTAAGTACAACCACTCCAAGCGAGTGAGTACTGTCCTCATGGCTATCGTAGCGGCATAATGGGATCACTCTCTTTATACAGCAATCCCTGCTTTGTTTGGTTATCATTTCCTACGAGGCCCATCAAATAACTGGCTTTAGCCGTTCATACAATACAGGAAACATGATTCTGACAAAATAGCGAAAGCTTTTTGAAGGAAATGTTCAATATTTTATTAAAAGACACGTACCACAGGAAAAAAAAAACACAATATAAAAAAGAATACCAAACAAAATAGTGTAATCCATCTACGAGTAAATAAATGGTGTAATATGTAATTGTCCAACAATTGAATCAAACAAAGCTTAGTGCAATATTTTATGCAGATAAATTATATAGAATGTCCTCACTGTACAAACAGTTTTAATTTCCCGTTTCCTAGCTAGGCCATGTGGAGAATAGAGAAAGTTCGGCAGGCCGGGGGGTGATAATGCTAGTCCCCGCTGTGTTGAGCAGATATCAATGTTTTTATCAGTCGGATCGATTGCCAGAGTTCGACTGGCAACTTTTCAACTTTAATTTGATCGTGACATCAGCTCACTAGCCTTCCCTCTACACTCAATGTCTAATAATTCAGGGTAGATTATCACAAAAATGTAGACATTTCACAGAAAATGGCTAGAACTTGCAATCCGCCCTAGAGTAACGGTAAGTGGATTGGGTTACTGTGGTCAGTACTGGAGATTTGGGCTCGATCGACTTCCAAGTTCATCCAGTCTTTAAGTCGCTATCAAAGATATATATCTCGGACAGAGATGTGGCATGACATCATGTTAATCACATCATCATAACATGATCATACCTTTACCATAACATCATCATATCCTCACCATAATATTACTATACCATCATCATCATCATCATCATCAAGTGCCGGGCCTACTGGCGTAGGTGATCATGTCTCTCCACAACTTTCGATCTCGGCAGCTATTTATCATTTCTGTTGTTGACCTTCTGCTAAGCCATTCTCTTAAGCTGTCTGTTATTTTTTCTCTTTGCTTCCCTCTATCTCTTCGTCCCTCAATTTTTCCAATTGTTACAATATATTCAAGTTGTTCTCTTCTCATTACATGGCCAAAAAATGATGATTGTCTCTTCCTAACATTGGAAATTGGCTCTCTTTTTGCTTTCCTCTCTCTCAGAACCTCTTCATTATTCTTCTTAGCTGTCCATGGTATTCTCAACATTCTTCTGTAAAACCGCATTTCTACAGACTCCAGTGATTTTCTTGTCTGTTGTCCTATTGTCCATGACTCGCATCCATATGTTAAGACTGGCTCTACGTAACATTTAAGAACTCTTTTTCTTGTTTCTATTGTCAAAAATGGATTGCATAGTATCTTCCTCATTTTTTGGAAAGCTCCTTTTGCCTGAGCCATTCTGCATCTCACCTCTTGTGTACATCTTCCATCTGAGGTTAACAACGTTCTCAAATATTTAAATTCATTTACCTGTTTTAATATTGTTCCACTTGTCTTTATTTTTCACTGAGGTGATGTCTTTTTCTTTGTTGTTACCATTACCTCTGTCGTTTTGCTATTAAGGATGAGTCCTTTATTTTTGCTTTCCTTCACTATAATGTCCAACATTTTTTGTAACTCATTTTCCCTCTTAGCGATTAATACTGTATCATCATCATACCTTAGGTTATTTATATTATGCCCTCCAATTGTTATTCCAAGCATGCCCCTTATGGATCTTAAAATAATCTCCCTATAAATATTAAACAAATCTGGTAACAGCACACAACCTTGTCTAACACCCTGTTTTATTTGTTGAAACATTCCCAATTGGTTTCCAGTTCTTATGGCCGCTGTTTGTTGCTAGTACATGTTCTTTATTATTCTTAGATCTTTGCTGTCTATGTTTATGCTTTCTAAAATGTTGACTATTTCTTGGTGTTTTACTTTGTCAAATGCCTTGGTATAATCTATGAAACATAGGTATAGATCTTTGTTCACCTCTATGGCTCTTTATACTTAAGATCTTATGATGTATATGCCATTGCTTGTTCCTTTATCTCCAACAAAACCACACTGTTCATCGCTAATTTCTGGACTGATTTTGTTTCGCACTCTTCGCATGATGATTCTTAGTAATATCTTAGTCATATGACTCATAAGGCTTATTGTGCGATGATCGTCGCATTCAATCGCACCCGATTTCTTTGGTAGGGCTATAAATATTGATTTGAGCATGTCGTCTGGTATATATCCGCTGTTGTAGATATCATTCAATATTTTTGTTATTATTTCAATTCCAAAATCACCCATGGCTTCAATCTCTTCTTTAGTTATATTATCTGGTCCAGGAGCTTTGCCTGCTTTCATAAATATATATATATATATATATATATATATATATATATATATATATATATATATATATATATATGTATATATATGTTATATTATATATATATTATATATATATATATATATATATATATAAACACAATATATAAACACAAGCAAACATATACAGTATATATACTTAGTAGTAAATTTTCATATACATATATATATATATATATATATTTATATATCGCTGATAAAATTAGCTCATATCTTGCATGTTTTAATAAATGATTATTTCTTTCTTTAGTTTCCACTAGAACAATTATCACAATTCTGACAGTCGCACCCAAAAACATTGTCTAGTTTCTCACTGTTCCACCATTATAACTATCACACGAGCTTTAGTAGTGTAGTTCTAGCTCGCTAGTTGGTGATTGAGGGAACGGGGTTCAAATACTGCCGGACAATCTCCACCCCACCTATCATAAACAAAAATATCAATTACCCACAATATCTCCACTCCACCTATCACAAACAAAAATGTCAATTACCCACAATATCTCCACTCCAGCTATTATAAACAAAAATATCAATTACTCACAATATCTCCATCCCACCTATCACAAACAAAAATGTCAATTACCCACAATATTTCACTCCACCTATCATAAACAGAAATGTCAATTACTCGCAATATCTTCACTCTTACCTATCACAAACAAAATATCTCCATTACTTACAATATCTCCACTCCACTTATCACAAACAGAAGAAATAATATCTTCTTACACATAATATCTGACTCGATCTCATACGTAAATTGTTCATCTCTCTAATACTATCCTCACTCTACTTACAACAGACACAAATTATTCATTTCTCTCATTGTTTCAGCTCTATCAACAAACATACATACATACATAAACACATAGCATGAGCCTGATCCAGGTCACGTGTCACTCTGATCGTTTAATTTGTAACCACCCACATTCACTTTAATTTTTCTCCTCATTCACTCATGTAAATACATCCCCATTTCTCTACTCCGTTATATACATCCCTATTTCTCTACTCCGTTATATACATCCCCATTTCTCTACTACGTTATATACATCCCCATTTCTCTACTCCGTTATATACATCCCTATTTCTCTACTCCGTTATATACATCCCCATTTCTATACTCATGTAAATACATCCCCATTTCTCTACTCCGTTATATACATCCCTATTTCTCTACTCCGTTATATACATCCCCATTTCTCTACTCATGTAAATACATCCCCATTTCTCTACTCCGTTATATACATCCCTATTTCTCTACTCCGTTATATACATCCCCATTTCTCTACTCATGTAAATACATCCCCATTTCTCTACTCCGTTATATACCTCCCTATTTCTCTACTCCGTTATATACATCCCCATTTCTCTACTCCGTTATATACATCCCTATTTCTCTACTCCGTTATATATATCCCCATTTCTCTACTCCCGTATCTTTAAATGAAAACTTCCGTGTCCCTTCCCTCCATTCCCACCCCTGTAGTCATAAAACTAGAGAACCGTACACTTAGACATGAAAGCTGCCGACACACACTGAGTCTAATAGATACTGTAGACCAATTATTCCAGAACGTTGTCAGTCAAAGGGAGAGAAGCATCTTTACAAGTTTGAGAAATTTCTCTGTTTTTCTTTTCCAAATTAGATAGCGCGTGTCTTGTCCTGTGTGATGGTACTTCAAGCGGGACTGAGTGTTGACAGTTTGGGTGTCCTAGAGAGCTCTGTGTAAACCAGCCCAAGTATTCCTCGCTGCCAGATTGTAGGCCGTAGGAATACAGTTTTCAGTCAAGTGCCATTAGATGGCGGGCCATATGCCATATTACCTCTAGCTTGAGTTTGTTCTTTCTAAAGTGACAACCTACTAAACTGTGAAAAGCGGGACAATAGCTCCAACGTGACACGTTAACGATACAAATTGCCAGTTAAATGGTCTGTAAAGTTCTACTTTCAGAGAGTTGGAGAGAATGTAGTAGACGAGTGAGAGAAGAACAACAACTCTGAATGTGTACGGATATTACAATTATAGCCACTCATCGTGAGCTCTAATGATAACAGCTTCAATGCTATGTGATTGCATGTGTCTTGTATGTGCGATGGTGACATTTAAGTTCAGTTGTTGGGTTCAAACAAAACTAAACATTTTAAAACAAAATTACATTTTTTGATCACATCATGAGAAGAGGAAAGTTGGAATACTTGGTTACAACTGGCAAAATAAAAGGAAAGAGAGATCGCGGACGACAAAGAGAGAAAATACTGGATAGCTTGGTGTCATGGCATGGAAAACAGTCAACAACAGAACTGATACGATGCACTGTAGATAGAAGATTGTGGAGGGACATGATCGCCTACGCCAACCGGCAGGGTACATGATGATGATGATGATGATGTTTGGTTCAAGTTTCCCCGTGTTAAGATATGTATCATCATGGTTGGTCACGGATGGAAACAAAGGGAAAGAGGTTTGATGCGTAGATTTTGTTTATCTTTGATCAATGTGTGCCTCAGCAGCAGCAATATAAAGATACTTTGTTCAATCTCTAACTGCCAGAGTTCTTTAAAGTGCGGAGAGTTCATACGAGAGAGTCATGTTTTTTGTCTTTATTCGAGACAGCTAGACATCGAAGCTTCCTACCCACAGACCTGTCAAGACATCTGATCGCGCTACCAAGAACTTTCTAGACACTATATCTCACTACAAAGAACTCTCAAGACATCATATCTCGCAACCAAGAACTCTCTAGACATCAGATTTAACTACACAGAGAGCTGTCTAGAAATAATTTCTCACTACCCAGAGAACAGGCTAGACATCAGATCTCACCACCCAGAGACTGGGATAGATATCAGATCTCACTACACAGAGAATGGGATAGATATCAGATCTCACTACACAGAGAACAAGCTAGATATCAGATCTCACTACACAGAGAATGGGATAGATATCAGATCTCACTACACAGAGAACAAGCTAGATATCAGATCTCACTACACAGAGAATGGGATAGATATCAGATCTCAATGCACAGAGAACAAGCTAGATATCAGATCTCACTACACAGAGAATGGGATAGATATCAGATCTCACTACACAGAGAATGGGATAGATATCAGATCTCACTACACAGAGAATGGGATAGATATCAGATCTCACTACACAGAGAACAAGCTAGATATCAGATCTCACTACACAGAGAATGGGATAGATATCAGATCTCAATACACAGAGAATGGGATAGATATCAGATCTCAATACACAGAGAACAAGCTAGATATCAGATCTCAATACACAGAGAACAAGCTAGATATCAGATCTCACTACACAGAGAATGGGATAGATATCAGATCTCAATACAAAGAGAACAAGCTAGATATCAGATCTCAATACACAGAGAACAAGCTAGATATCAGATCTCACTACACAGAGAATGGGATAGATATCAGATCTCAATACACAGAGAATGGGATAGATATCAGATCTCAATACACAGAGAACAAGCTAGATATCAGATCTCACTACACAGAGAATGGGATAGATATCAGATCTCACTACACATAGAATGGGATAGATATCAGATCTCACTACACAGAGAATGGGATAGATATCAGATCTCACTACACAGAGAATGGGATAGATATCAGATCTCACTACACAGAGAATGGGATAGATATCAGATCTCACTACACAGAGAACAAGCTAGATATCAGATCTCACTACACAGAGAACAAGCTAGATATCAGATCTCACTACACAGAGAATGGGATAGATATCAGATTTCACTACACAGAGAATAAGCTAGATATCAGATCTCACTACACAGAGAACAAGCTAGATATCAGATCTCACTACACAGAGAATGGGATAGATATCAGATCTCACTACACAGAGAACAAGCTAGATATCAGATCTCACTACACAGAGAACAAGCTAGATATCAGATCTCACTGCACAGAGAACAAGCTAGATATAAGATCTCACTACACAGAGATTGGGATAGATATCAGATCTCAATACACAGAGAATAGGCTAGATATCAGATCTCAATACACAGAGAACAAGCTAGATATCAGATCTCAATACACAGAGAACAAGCTAGATATCAGATCTCAATACACAGAGAATGGGATAGATATCAGATCTCAATACACAGAGAACAAGCTAGATATCAGATCTCAATACACAGAGAATGGGATAGATATCAGATCTCACTACACAGAGAATGGGATAGATATCAGATCTCACTACACAGAGAACAAGATAGATATCAGATCTCACTACACAGAGAACAAGCTAGATATAAGATCTCACTACACAGAGAATGGGATAGATATCAGATCTCAATACACAGAGAATAGGCTAGATATCAGATCTCAATACACAGAGAATGGGATAGATATCATATCTCACTACACAGAGAATGGGATAGATATCAGATCTCACTACACAGAGAATGGGATAGATATCAGATCTCACTACACAGAGAATGGGATAGATATCAGATCTCACTACACAGAGAATGGGATAGATATCAGATCTCACTACACAGAGAATGGGATAGATATCAGATCTCACTACACAGAGAATGGGATAGATATCAGATCTCACTACACAGAGAATGGGATATATATCAGATCTCACTACACAGAGAATGGGATAGATATCAGATCTCACTACACAGAGAATGGGATAGATATCAGATCTCACTACACAGAGAATAGGCTAGATATCAGATCTCACTACACAGAGAATGGGATAGATATCAGATCTCACTACACAGAGAATAGGCTAGATATCAGATCTCACTACACAGAGAATGGGATAGATATCAGATCTCACTACACAGAGAATAGGCTAGATATCAGATCTCACTACTCAGAGAACAAGCTAATTATCAGATCTCACTACACAGAGAACAAGCTAGATATAAGATCTCACTACACAGAGAACAAGCTAGGGTCAAGCCAAAAACAATTCCCTCCGACTGTTACAACATTTGAACCCAGGACGTTGCTGTTACCTCTTGACTTCCCCAACCTCAGAATAAGTTTACAAATTATTAGTTGCACATCTCTGTCATCAAAATACACAACTTTGGCAACAAATAATTCACCGGCATAACTCAGGAATTATCCCATACCAACGGTACAACTGCGAGTCATAAATTGTCACATTTCAAATATATAACTTCATGATAAAAATTGTCATAATACTACGATACAGCCAGGAGACAAAATAATGTCACATTTCAACAATACAACTGCGAGACATGAGCGGTCACATTCTGACGAGACATAAATTGTCATATTCTAATTTCTCGTACTCCAGAGTTACAATTAAAAGATTGTCACACGTCAACAACATAAACATACTAAACAATGCAAATCGCATTACAGTGACATAATATTTTAGAAACAAATACAGTATAAGTACAACTAAACTTGTATACAGTCAAGTGAGTCAGTTAAAAGCAGTTACTAACGTATATTACAATGCGTTCATCATCATTATTAAGTGCCGCCTCCGCGTCGAAGGTTGGCTAGGATGGAGCGCCATTCAGTTCTGTTTCTTGCTTTGATAGCTCATTTTGTCGTAGGCTGACTTGATCATCTTTTGGCATTTCTCTTCTCTGATTTTGTTACCTTGTATTTTCCCTTTGAATATTACTTTTAATAGGCTACTGTGTCTTTTGAAATTCCCCAATATCTCATTTGTCTTGTTTGAATTGTGTTTAGTAGGTCTCATTTTTTTAAACTTCATCATTTGTTTTCCGCTTTTTTCATCCAAATCTTCATAATCTTCCATAAATCCACATTTCAAAGGCTTCAATATTCTGTTTTGTTCAATGTCCATGTTTCTACACCATACCTGAATGTTGGGGATATATAACATTTTGTTATTCTTAGTTAACTCCGTACGGAAGCTTTCTATCAACACAACGGAATAAACACAACATTTTTCATGGTTTTAAGAATCAATCTACATATTTATATTTATCTAACATATAACATATTATATATGAATTTTTTAGATAAATTGAACAACCATTAGCTTTCATTATTAGATTTCACCAATACCAAAATGATACAAATCATGTAAACAAAAAAATGTGGTTTGATGGCGGTTCACACTAATCACATTCAGAGTGGCGCACTATGCTGCTAAACGTACGGAAAGAGTTAAAGTAAATACAACTATTTGTGAGTTAATTTATAATTTTAAGTTCATGTTTTAGTCGTTGACCTTCAATAAATTCATCTGGTCAAAATATTGGTAAGTTCAAGCGCCGACGTTTATCCAAAATGCTGCTACAAATACATTCTATTTTTAACTTATATAATTGTTGTTAACCTTCATATAACGTGTTAGGGGAACAATATATTTCTTCTGATTGTTCCCCAAAATGAAACCCCATAATAACATAAGAGATCGCCAACAATCACACTGCTGGTTGAACAATTATAAGATGTAATTCCCTTCCAGGCGTCATTATTGGATGTATTCAACTTGAGTTATATCTGGAGGACTGAGATGTGAAGGATTTCCAGGAAACTATTCAATGATGCCGCTTTTATGGTTAATTTTAGAAACAGATTTGAGAACTCTGTTTCCCAAGTCTCCAAACAGAGATTTCATTTTGTCCACATTTTCTATGTAAAGAAGAATTTGGCGATTTGCATGGAGAATGATTGTTGCTGGGACCAAGGGAGCTGATTCAATTATGGTGGGTTAATGAACGGACGGAATCAGCCCTCACTCTCAGCTCGTGTGCTGACGTTTTTTGTCCATGGGCGAAGACCTGGTGAAGTGAGATAGCCAATTGGTTGAGATTGCCTGGAAATTGTTTGTAGTCTGCTGAATTACTGGCAGACCCCATTGTCTTCTTACAAATAGGAAGTCAGACCTTACTTCGCCTTGAGTGACTACGTGGGCCATCATTTGTGCTGACCTCGGACCATCTTTTCTGTTTTAACTGTTTCCTTTTGTTATCACACAACCGGAGGCAAATCTTCACTGGGAATGAGCATTTTGCGTGCTACTTGCTGACGACTGAGCGGCTCCACTTTACTTTAGTGAAGTTGTTCTTTTTACAGCAATCATCATCATCATAATCATTGATTGCCGTCTCCGTATCGAATGTTGTACCATGGAGCGCAATTCCGCTCTATCTTTTCCCTTCCAATATTACTTTTATTAGGCTGCTCTGTCTTTAACATGCCCCAAAATTCTCATCTGTCTGGTTTGAATTGTGTTTAGTAGTTCTGCTTTCATTTTTAGTTGTTTTAAGACTTCATCATTTGTTTTCTTATCTTTCCATCCAATTCTTCCTATTTTTCTATCAAATCAAATTTCAAAGGCTTAAATTTTCTGTTGTTTTCTTGCCTAATGTCCATGTTTCTGCACCATAGAGGAATATTGAGAGGATATTACAATTTGCTATTCTTAGTTTCTTTCTTCAAGAACGTCAGCATTATATTGGTAAGTACGTTGGCGTGGCTGGCAGGTGATCTCAGTTTAACCCTGCTCTGACGGTCGAACCAGCTGAAAACACGAATGATACTTATTTGTCATTGCTGGAAAATGAATTTACTGCGTGGGAAAGCATTGGCTTTGAGCAATGTGGCTTGGTATAGTTAAGTGTTATACTTAAATCCCCAGACAGCCTGTACTATGTTTTGTTTAACTTCCGGTAAACGGGAAGGCTTCTGGGTGATCGAGCAACTATACGAATGGCTGTAGATATTTATGGATGAAACGAAGGCTTTATAATTTTGGTTTCCAAAACCACTCACGAAGTTGTTGTTGTTGCTGTTGTTGTCACATGTCAACATATTAACTGTCAACTTTTATTCATTACATGCAACTATGTACTATATGTTGTTTGATTTTTAAAATGTTCATCAATTTTCAAAAATTGTCTCCTGTGTCGTGTTTATTTGACACTTGCTTGAGTTCAAACATTACTTACCCCTGCCTGTATAATGTTTTTCTCTCAGCAGCACTTTCATTATGGTATAGAAGAATATCAGTTTTTTTTTCTTCTATTTCTGGGGCCTCATCACTTTCCTCAGATTAAAATGTCATAGTTCAGATCATACACTCTTTATCGTTGACTACTATCATTATCTGTTGCCATCCTGGCTCTGTGGCTGGCACCTCGTGTCATCAATTAACTCTTGTGGGTTTACTGTTCATACAAATTTGCCACACGAAAACTATCTGAATATGTTTATGACCTGTAAATTACGGTTCTCTTCCTCTTTTTTTTCTCTTTTTTAATCTCCTTCTCTGTTTTTATAAAAGAGAAAATAAATGATGACCACGAGTAGCATGGCGATGGAGGTAATGGCAGTGACCAGGGCATTCCTCTGAGTCACAAGACTACATCCATGTCTGCATATTAAGTGATTTGAAGCGTACGATGAAGAAACATTAAGGCGGGATCTGTATACAAGCGATGGTTAGAGTTGTTGCAGAAGTCTTTGTCTACGTCTCTAGACATGCGGGAGTACGGGAAAATGAAAGAGCGGACAGGTTGGCTAGCTGTCGTTGAAGACTGTCAACCAATGGAGCGAGCGGATATCATCAATGCCTTCAGGGATTTGGGTAGGGCACTGGACTTCGACAACCATGAGTCCACGTCGTTCCTTCGGATGAAAGAGATGGGAGTTAGATGGGCACAGCCAGAAACAAGAAACTTAGTGGGCGTGTAAGAAGACTAATCAACCAACACAGAACTGGAGTCACCAGTCGCTGGACACTGTTGCTGAGGAGGGGATCTGAGCACCTATGGGCATGTTCGGAGTGAAATGATAATGACCCGCAATTAACTCAATAACTCAACATAAATTACATTTTCGTGAAATTGTCAACAAAGTGGGTGAAATGTTTGTATTAACCAATCATAAACAGACAGCAATGACATATACACATCATGCCCTAGAGGACTCAGGTTTAAAAATTAATATCGCCAGTCACAGTTTGTTTGTTGTCAATAGAACTTTCTCTTTAAATTTCTAATTTAAACAGATAGGTAAGGTAAGGTACGAGACTTGAACCGGCGTCTTAGCACACGAGTTTCCACCCATATGTGCTCGACCGCCTATCCAGAAATGTTCCGAGATTTCTGGATAGTGTCGCTTCAAGCATCGAAACTCAGATGCGAGGCGACATTCCTCACCTTCCCAGGGTAATACCCCGGTACCCATTTCTGCCAACGGCTGGGTCGACCGTGTGGGTTTTTTTTTCCAACCACGAGTACAACTCACACTGCTCCCAGCGGGAACCGAACACTGGTTGTCCGAACGTCGGTAGTCAAGTCGAGTGATTTAAACAGATATAATCTATGTCTTATTTCTATTACGGTAAGGTGAAAAAAACAGGCTTTTCTATGGGAAACGTCAGGATAAAGAAAACGAGGAAGACCTATGGAGACACTAAAAAGAACCCTTAAAAGAGAAGCAGAGTTGGCAGGCATTAACACATTAGATAAGATCGAGCAGAATGGAGATGTGTGGCGTAACCACTCCAAGCCCTATGTGACGTCACGGCGTGGGGAGGATCAATAATCAAGGGGAAATGTATTACATTTTGGTCATAGTTGAAATTACACTTCAGATTTCAATGTAGAGAGTCTCATAGACTAGGAAGGTTATTTGTTCATTATTTATTTCTGGCGTTTGTTATCTCAAACATAAATCTATTTAAAACTTAAAAAAAAAAACAATTAAGTGAGCTCAATGGATAATTGATATTATTGCGTGATGTCAAAAACTTGAACCCCTTCGGTAAAGATACCACTGTAACAAATTATGAGAATGTAGCTGGCACGGAATTTAGCCACTCAGGAAAGCTGTATAACTGATGGGGTAAAGGATAAAATACTGCTCTGAGATTAGAACAATGAGCTTTGATCAAAGTAACATCAAAAGTGTTAATGAAATATTTGATTGTTGATTGTTTACAACCAGCGGCGATATTTTTGTGACTTCCACCTCCTCAGAATTCACTCTAGTGCGCCAAAGTGTGCCCAAGTGCGCCAAAGTGTGCCCAAGTGCGCCAAAGTGTGCCCAAGTGCGCCATCGTTCGCCTTGTGAAAAACCAAATTATTATCATCATTTAGTGCCGTCTCCGCATCGAAGTTTGGCTACCATGAAGCTCCATTCAGCTGTCTCTTGATTTGATAGTGCAGATTGTCACAGGTTGACTTGTCCATCTTTTGAAACTACTTGTCCATGTTAGTAAAAGTCTGCCTCTTTTACCTTGTTTGTTCCTTCAAGTATTACTCTTAGTTGGCTGCAGTGATTCCAGTATTACTCTTAGTTGGCTGCAGTGATTCCAGTATTACTCTTAGTTGGCTGCAGTGATTCCAGTATTACTCTTAGTTGGCTGCAGTGATTTAAAAAAAAATTCTTATTTTCAAAGTTTTTTTACATTTTTATTTTGCTTTTTTAATATTCAGTGGGTGGCTAAGAAATCATGATCACCAGATAATGAAATGATTAACCTTTGACACGGCTCGGATAGCATTTCGTGATTGTCAAGATTTAGAAGAAAGAAAACTATGGAGACATTAAGAATGCTGAAATAAAAACGGCCAAGGTTACAGAGCTAATGATGAGAATAATGATGTTCATTCCTTTCATAAAAATATTCGCTAATGCCCTAGTTCCCCCTATCAACATTATCGTATTACTAAAAACTATTACTCGCAACACAATCATTGTTAATTTCCAGCATCTTCCAGTGGAAAATTCCGAACACAAGAAACTCATTCATGGCAAATGTATTTTCATTTTATTTGTGAGTGCTATAGCTGAGATCATGACACGTGGGGCTCTGATCACCAAGAGCGGGTCTCATGAAATTAACATGGCGGACATGCAATTTCGCTTTTTTATTATCGTCAGGATTCAAGTTTTTTTTTTTTTTATATTTCACATGTAAACGGCTGGGGTTATCTGGCCAATAAGCAAGATCTATATTTTGCTTTTCTGGCAGATAATTAAGGAGCGTGTAGTTAAGGCTCAAGTTGACGCGTATTTAAGGGAACCGAGGTTTTCCATGGACGGAGCAGATCAAAGATAAGGAGCCAATGGTGGGGTGTGCTAAACACTCCAAGGTATGGTGACAGCTTTACAAATAAAGAACACAACACAATACTGACGTTTCGGCCTGTGGCCTTCTTCAGAATACAGGGACAACGACAACAAGCGGTGAAGCACAATTACTACATGTTAGATGATAAAGTGGAGGGCGAGGAAAGTAGGATGCAAAAATAAGAAAAGAGAGAAATGAATTTTACATGATGAGAGGTATGATGGGCGTCAAAATATATAAAATAGAAAAAGAGAGAGAAAAATGTATAATAAATTGTACTTAGCTGAGCTCAGAGCAGGGAGCAGGAAAACTGTAATCCGTGCTGAAACCAGTCGGAATGACTAAATGACTAAAAGCGCAGAGAACGTGTATAGAAAGCAACACGTGACAAAGACAGGTCAGTAAAGAGGGCAAAAAGGATCAAATATCGGGAAAACCAAAAAGGGGGGGGGGAAAGCGGGCATAGACGAGGATACTCCTGGGACACAACAAGCAATACATATAAATCACTCAACAATGGAAGTGAGAGATCACGCGAGAGGTTAAGAGAAAGAAATAGAATGACACGACAAAGTAGTAAACTAGGCAGTGGGTGAGAGAGATGGACTCTACAGAATGGATGGCCTCGAACTGAACGAGTTGAGAGGTAGGTCAACGAAAGGAAGGATTGGATACTGGAGGAAGAGATACGGTGAGGAAGAATAATAAAGCCGGTATAATGAGAAGGGCGATAGAGGGGTGGTCCGGAGGAAGTAAGTCTATCGGGAGGTAGGGAAGTATTGGAGGAGGAGGTATGGAGAGGAGGGATAAGAAGCAGGTATGTGAAAACTGGATAGGGGGAGAGGCGGTAGGTCAGAAGTGAATGGAAAAAGAGAAAGTCTGGAAGAAGTGGAGCAATAGGGGATGGTGTGCAAGAGGTATGAACCATAGGAGGTAAAGAAGTAGGGAAATGATAGAACAAAGGGGGAATGAAAGTGGGCATCAGGATAAGGGGGATACTGGAATAGTAGGTATAGATGAGTAGTGACTACAAGTTAATAGAGAGGAGAGGGGTGAGCTAGGAGTAGATCAGCAGAGGGGTGGTAGGAAGGACGAGGGACAATAGAGGTGGGCAGAGAGATCGTACGTACAGTCCAGGTGGAGAGGTGATATAGTGATAAAGAGGTAAAGGACATGAAGATAGTCAGAAGAGAAAAAGGTGTAGGGAGAGGGGGGGTTTTAGGAGGAAGAAGGCAAGATGGGGGTTACTCAAAGAGGATATGAAAAGCAGGGATGGACGAGTAGAGGACCCAAGAAGAGAAATAGGAAGAGAGGTCCATAGGTGGGAGGGTGGAGTCGGAGGCCGGAGGGTCCTCAGAGGGACAGGGATTGACAGGTGAATCTAGTTTTCTTGAAAGTAGTGAAGGCAAAGTCCTTAGAGATGTTAGAGAGTTCGGGGGGTAGAGTGGAGAAGGAGGCGATGATGGAGTGACGGATAGAATGAGATAGATGTTTGAGGAGGGAGGGCATAGTGAGGAGATGAGAGAAGATCGAGAAGAGAAATGAGAGATAAACCAACTAGATGAAGATAGGTAGGATACGTGAAGGTATAGAGAAGCCAATAATAGAAAGAGGGAAGGTAGTGAATAGAAAGTATGAGGAGCAAAGTGCAAGAGGGGAGGGTAAGGAAGCACCCAGAAGTGAAGGCGAGGAGAGACTGACGAGAGATAGAATAGGTAGGTGAAAGAACGGAGTGGAAATGGTTCTAACTAAAGTACACAGAAATGAAGGCGAGGAGAGACTGACGAGAGATAGAATAGGTAGGTGAAAGAACGGAGTGGAAATGGTTCTAACTAAAGTACACAGAGATGAATGACGTTAAACAAACATAAAGTAGCAGCGATATCAATTGAGTAGGGAACAGGCAAATAATTGGAATGCTGCGGTAAAGCTGGTAGCAAGGAGCCAATGGTGGGGTGTGCTAAACACTCCAAGGTATGGTGACAGCTTTACAAATAAAGAACACAACACAATACTGACGTTTCGGCCTGTGGCCTTCTTCAGAATACAGGGACAACGACAACAAGCGGTGAAGCACAATTACTACATGTTAGATGATAAAGTGGAGGGCGAGGAAAGTAGGATGCAAAAATGAGAAAAGAGAGAAATGAATTTTACATGATGAGAGGTATGATGGGCGTCAAAATATATAAAATAGAAAAAGAGAGAGAAAAATGTGTAATAAATTGTACTTAGCTGAGCTCAGAGCAGGGAGCAGGAAAACTGTAATCCGTGCTGAAACCAGTCGGAATGACTAAATGACTAAAAGCGCAGAGAACGTGTATAGAAAGCAACACGTGACAAAGACAGGTCAGTAAAGAGGGCAAAAAGGATCAAATATCGGGAAAACCAAAAAGGGGGGGGGGGGGAAAGCGGGCATAGACGAGGATACTCCTGGGACACAACAAGCAATACATATAAATCACTCAACAATGGAAGTGAGAGATCACGCGAGAGGTTAAGAGAAAGAAATAGAATGACACGACAAAGTAGTAAACTAGGCAGTGGGTGAGAGAGATGGACTCTACAGAATGGATGGCCTCGAACTGAACGAGTTGAGAGGTAGGTCAACGAAAGGAAGGATTGGATACTGGAGGAAGAGATACGGTGAGGAAGAATAATAAAGCCGGTATAATGAGAAGGGCGATAGAGGGGTGGTCCGGAGGAAGTAAGTCTATCGGGAGGTAGGGAAGTATTGGAGGAGGAGGTATGGAGAGGAGGGATAAGAAGCAGGTATGTGAAAACTGGATAGGGGGAGAGGCGGTAGGTCAGAAGTGAATGGAAAAAGAGAAAGTCTGGAAGAAGTGGAGCAATAGGGGATGGTGTGCAAGAGGTATGAACCATAGGAGGTAAAGAAGTAGGGAAATGATAGAACAAAGGGGGGAATGAAAGTGGGCATCAGGATAAGGGGGATACTGGAATAGTAGGTATAGATGAGTAGTGACTACAAGTTAATAGAGAGGAGAGGGGTGAGCTAGGAGTAGATCAGCAGAGGGGTGGTAGGAAGGACGAGGGACAATAGAGGTGGGCAGAGAGATCGTACGTACAGTCCAGGTGGAGAGGTGATATAGTGATAAAGAGGTAAAGGACATGAAGATAGTCAGAAGAGAAAAAGGTGTAGGGAGAGGGGGGGTTTTAGGAGGAAGAAGGCAAGATGGGGGTTACTCAAAGAGGATATGAAAAGCAGGGATGGACGAGTAGAGGACCCAAGAAGAGAAATAGGAAGAGAGGTCCATAGGTGGGAGGGTGGAGTCGGAGGCCGGAGGGTCCTCAGAGGGACAGGGATTGACAGGTGAATCTAGTTTTCTTGAAAGTAGTGAAGGCAAAGTCCTTAGAGATGTTAGAGAGTTCGGGGGGTAGAGTGGAGAAGGAGGCGATGATGGAGTGACGGATAGAATGAGATAGATGTTTGAGGAGGGAGGGCATAGTGAGGAGATGAGAGAAGATCGAGAAGAGAAATGAGAGATAAACCAACTAGATGAAGATAGGTAGGATACGTGAAGGTATAGAGAAGCCAATAATAGAAAGAGGGAAGGTAGTGAATAGAAAGTATGAGGAGCAAAGTGCAAGAGGGGAGGGTAAGGAAGCACCCAGAAGTGAAGGCGAGGAGAGACTGACGAGAGATAGAATAGGTAGGTGAAAGAACGGAGTGGAAATGGTTCTAACTAAAGTACACAGAAATGAAGGCGAGGAGAGACTGACGAGAGATAGAATAGGTAGGTGAAAGAACGGAGTGGAAATGGTTCTAACTAAAGTACACAGAGATGAATGACGTTAAACAAACATAAAGTAGCAGCGATATCAATTGAGTAGGGAACAGGCAAATAATTGCAATGCTGCGGTAAAGCTGGTAGCAAAAGCCAATGGTGGGGTGTGCTAAACACTCCAAGGTATGGTGACAGCTTTACAAATAAAGAACACAACACAATACTGACGTTTCGGCCTGTGGCCTTCTTCAGAATACAGGGACAACGACAACAAGCGGTGAAGCACAATTACTACATGTTAGATGATAAAGTGGAGGGCGAGGAAAGTAGGATGCAAAAATAAGAAAAGAGAGAAATGAATTTTACATGATGAGAGGTATGATGGGCGTCAAAATATATAAAATAGAAAAAGAGAGAGAAAAATGTATAATAAATTGTACTTAGCTGAGCTCAGAGCAGGGAGCAGGAAAACTGTAATCCGTGCTGAAACCAGTCGGAATGACTAAATGACTAAAAGCGCAGAGAACGTGTATAGAAAGCAACACGTGACAAAGACAGGTCAGTAAAGAGGGCAAAAAGGATCAAATATCGGGAAAACCAAAAAGGGGGGGGGGGGAAAGCGGGCATAGACGAGGATACTCCTGGGACACAACAAGCAATACATATAAATCACTCAACAATGGAAGTGAGAGATCACGCGAGAGGTTAAGAGAAAGAAATAGAATGACACGACAAAGTAGTAAACTAGGCAGTGGGTGAGAGAGATGGACTCTACAGAATGGATGGCCTCGAACTGAACGAGTTGAGAGGTAGGTCAACGAAAGGAAGGATTGGATACTGGAGGAAGAGATACGGTGAGGAAGAATAATAAAGCCGGTATAATGAGAAGGGCGATAGAGGGGTGGTCCGGAGGAAGTAAGTCTATCGGGAGGTAGGGAAGTATTGGAGGAGGAGGTATGGAGAGGAGGGATAAGAAGCAGGTATGTGAAAACTGGATAGGGGGAGAGGCGGTAGGTCAGAAGTGAATGGAAAAAGAGAAAGTCTGGAAGAAGTGGAGCAATAGGGGATGGTGTGCAAGAGGTATGAACCATAGGAGGTAAAGAAGTAGGGAAATGATAGAACAAAGGGGGGAATGAAAGTGGGCATCAGGATAAGGGGGATACTGGAATAGTAGGTATAGATGAGTAGTGACTACAAGTTAATAGAGAGGAGAGGGGTGAGCTAGGAGTAGATCAGCAGAGGGGTGGTAGGAAGGACGAGGGACAATAGAGGTGGGCAGAGAGATCGTACGTACAGTCCAGGTGGAGAGGTGATATAGTGATAAAGAGGTAAAGGACATGAAGATAGTCAGAAGAGAAAAAGGTGTAGGGAGAGGGGGGTTTTAGGAGGAAGAAGGCAAGATGGGGGTTACTCAAAGAGGATATGAAAAGCAGGGATGGACGAGTAGAGGACCCAAGAAGAGAAATAGGAAGAGAGGTCCATAGGTGGGAGGGTGGAGTCGGAGGCCGGAGGGTCCTCAGAGGGACAGGGATTGACAGGTGAATCTAGTTTTCTTGAAAGTAGTGAAGGCAAAGTCCTTAGAGATGTTAGAGAGTTCGGGGGGTAGAGTGGAGAAGGAGGCGATGATGGAGTGACGGATAGAATGAGATAGATGTTTGAGGAGGGAGGGCATAGTGAGGAGATGAGAGAAGATCGAGAAGAGAAATGAGAGATAAACCAACTAGATGAAGATAGGTAGGATACGTGAAGGTATAGAGAAGCCAATAATAGAAAGAGGGAAGGTAGTGAATAGAAAGTATGAGGAGCAAAGTGCAAGAGGGGAGGGTAAGGAAGCACCCAGAAGTGAAGGCGAGGAGAGACTGACGAGAGATAGAATAGGTAGGTGAAAGAACGGAGTGGAAATGGTTCTAACTAAAGTACACAGAAATGAAGGCGAGGAGAGACTGACGAGAGATAGAATAGGTAGGTGAAAGAACGGAGTGGAAATGGTTCTAACTAAAGTACACAGAGATGAATGACGTTAAACAAACATAAAGTAGCAGCGATATCAATTGAGTAGGGAACAGGCAAATAATTGGAATGCTGCGGTAAAGCTGGTAGCAAGGAGCCAATGGTGGGGTGTGCTAAACACTCCAAGGTATGGTGACAGCTTTACAAATAAAGAACACAACACAATACTGACGTTTCGGCCTGTGGCCTTCTTCAGAATACAGGGACAACGACAACAAGCGGTGAAGCACAATTACTACATGTTAGATGATAAAGTGGAGGGCGAGGAAAGTAGGATGCAAAAATGAGAAAAGAGAGAAATGAATTTTACATGATGAGAGGTATGATGGGCGTCAAAATATATAAAATAGAAAAAGAGAGAGAAAAATGTGTAATAAATTGTACTTAGCTGAGCTCAGAGCAGGGAGCAGGAAAACTGTAATCCGTGCTGAAACCAGTCGGAATGACTAAATGACTAAAAGCGCAGAGAACGTGTATAGAAAGCAACACGTGACAAAGACAGGTCAGTAAAGAGGGCAAAAAGGATCAAATATCGGGAAAACCAAAAAGGGGGGGGGGAAAGCGGGCATAGACGAGGATACTCCTGGGACACAACAAGCAATACATATAAATCACTCAACAATGGAAGTGAGAGATCACGCGAGAGGTTAAGAGAAAGAAATAGAATGACACGACAAAGTAGTAAACTAGGCAGTGGGTGAGAGAGATGGACTCTACAGAATGGATGGCCTCGAACTGAACGAGTTGAGAGGTAGGTCAACGAAAGGAAGGATTGGATACTGGAGGAAGAGATACGGTGAGGAAGAATAATAAAGCCGGTATAATGAGAAGGGCGATAGAGGGGTGGTCCGGAGGAAGTAAGTCTATCGGGAGGTAGGGAAGTATTGGAGGAGGAGGTATGGAGAGGAGGGATAAGAAGCAGGTATGTGAAAACTGGATAGGGGGAGAGGCGGTAGGTCAGAAGTGAATGGAAAAAGAGAAAGTCTGGAAGAAGTGGAGCAATAGGGGATGGTGTGCAAGAGGTATGAACCATTGGAGGTAAAGAAGTAGGGAAATGATAGAACAAAGGGGGGAATGAAAGTGGGCATCAGGATAAGGGGGATACTGGAATAGTAGGTAT
Organism: Megaustenia siamemsis; assembly: GCA_032433765.1. Classification (NCBI taxonomy): domain Eukaryota; kingdom Metazoa; phylum Mollusca; class Gastropoda; order Stylommatophora; family Ariophantidae; genus Megaustenia; species Megaustenia siamemsis. The sequence continues at coordinate 183,122,366 of JAVIAB010000092.1, forward strand.
AGATGAGTAGTGACTACAAGTTAATAGAGAGGAGAGGGGTGAGCTAGGAGTAGATCAGCAGAGGGGTGGTAGGAAGGACGAGGGACAATAGAGGTGGGCAGAGAGATCGTACGTACAGTCCAGGTGGAGAGGTGATATAGTGATAAAGAGGTAAAGGACATGAAGGTAGTCAGAAGAGAAAAAGGTGTAGGGAGAGGGGGGTTTTAGGAGGAAGAAGGCAAGATGGGGGTCACTCAAAGAGGATATGAAAAGCAGGGATGGACGAGTAGAGGACCCAAGAAGAGAAATAGGAAGAGAGGTCCATAGGTGGGAGGGTGGAGTCGGAGGCCGGAGGGTCCTCAGAGGGACAGGGATTGACAGGTGAATCTAGTTTTCTTGAAAGTAGTGAAGGCAAAGTCCTTAGAGATGTTAGAGAGTTCGGGGGGTAGAGTGGAGAAGGAGGCGATGATGGAGTGACGGATAGAATGAGATAGATGTTTGAGGGAGGGCATAGTGAGGAGATGAGAGAAGATCGAGAAGAGAAATGAGAGATAAACCAACTAGATGAAGATAGGTAGGATACGTGAAGGTATAGAGAAGCCAATAATAGAAAGAGGGAAGGTAGTGAATAGAAAGTATGAGGAGCAAAGTGCAAGAGGGGAGGGTAAGGAAGCACCCAGAAGTGAAGGCGAGGAGAGACTGACGAGAGATAGAATAGGTAGGTGAAAGAACGGAGTGGAAATGGTTCTAACTAAAGTACACAGAAATGAAGGCGAGGAGAGACTGACGAGAGATAGAATAGGTAGGTGAAAGAACGGAGTGGAAATGGTTCTAACTAAAGTACACAGAGATGAATGACGTTAAACAAACATAAAGTAGCAGCGATATCAATTGAGTAGGGAACAGGCAAATAATTGCAATGCTGCGGTAAAGCTGGTAGCAAGGAGCCAATGGTGGGGTGTGCTAAACACTCCAAGGTATGGTGACAGCTTTACAAATAAAGAACACAACACAATACTGACGTTTCGGCCTGTGGCCTTCTTCAGAATACAGGGACAACGACAACAAGCGGTGAAGCACAATTACTACATGTTAGATGATAAAGTGGAGGGCGAGGAAAGTAGGATGCAAAAATAAGAAAAGAGAGAAATGAATTTTACATGATGAGAGGTATGATGGGCGTCAAAATATATAAAATAGAAAAAGAGAGAGAAAAATGTATAATAAATTGTACTTAGCTGAGCTCAGAGCAGGGAGCAGGAAAACTGTAATCCGTGCTGAAACCAGTCGGAATGACTAAATGACTAAAAGCGCAGAGAACGTGTATAGAAAGCAACACGTGACAAAGACAGGTCAGTAAAGAGGGCAAAAAGAATCAAATATCGGGAAAACCAAAAAGGGGGGGGGAAAGCGGGCATAGACGAGGATACTCCTGGGACACAACAAGCAATACATATAAATCACTCAACAATGGAAGTGAGAGATCACGCGAGAGGTTAAGAGAAAGAAATAGAATGACACGACAAAGTAGTAAACTAGGCAGTGGGTGAGAGAGATGGACTCTACAGAATGGATGGCCTCGAACTGAACGAGTTGAGAGGTAGGTCAACGAAAGGAAGGATTGGATACTGGAGGAAGAGATACGGTGAGGAAGAATAATAAAGCCGGTATAATGAGAAGGGCGATAGAGGGGTGGTCCGGAGGAAGTAAGTCTATCGGGAGGTAGGGAAGTATTGGAGGAGGAGGTATGGAGAGGAGGGATAAGAAGCAGGTATGTGAAAACTGGATAGGGGGAGAGGCGGTAGGTCAGAAGTGAATGGAAAAAGAGAAAGTCTGGAAGAAGTGGAGCAATAGGGGATGGTGTGCAAGAGGTATGAACCATAGGAGGTAAAGAAGTAGGGAAATGATAGAACAAAGGGGGGAATGAAAGTGGGCATCAGGATAAGGGGGATACTGGAATAGTAGGTATAGATGAGTAGTGACTACAAGTTAATAGAGAGGAGAGGGGTGAGCTAGGAGTAGATCAGCAGAGGGGTGGTAGGAAGGACGAGGGACAATAGAGGTGGGCAGAGAGATCGTACGTACAGTCCAGGTGGAGAGGTGATATAGTGATAAAGAGGTAAAGGACATGAAGATAGTCAGAAGAGAAAAAGGTGTAGGGAGAGGGGGGGTTTTAGGAGGAAGAAGGCAAGATGGGGGTTACTCAAAGAGGATATGAAAAGCAGGGATGGACGAGTAGAGGACCCAAGAAGAGAAATAGGAAGAGAGGTCCATAGGTGGGAGGGTGGAGTCGGAGGCCGGAGGGTCCTCAGAGGGACAGGGATTGACAGGTGAATCTAGTTTTCTTGAAAGTAGTGAAGGCAAAGTCCTTAGAGATGTTAGAGAGTTCGGGGGGTAGAGTGGAGAAGGAGGCGATGATGGAGTGACGGATAGAATGAGATAGATGTTTGAGGAGGGAGGGCATAGTGAGGAGATGAGAGAAGATCGAGAAGAGAAATGAGAGATAAACCAACTAGATGAAGATAGGTAGGATACGTGAAGGTATAGAGAAGCCAATAATAGAAAGAGGGAAGGTAGTGAATAGAAAGTATGAGGAGCAAAGTGCAAGAGGGGAGGGTAAGGAAGCACCCAGAAGTGAAGGCGAGGAGAGACTGACGAGAGATAGAATAGGTAGGTGAAAGAACGGAGTGGAAATGGTTCTAACTAAAGTACACAGAAATGAAGGCGAGGAGAGACTGACGAGAGATAGAATAGGTAGGTGAAAGAACGGAGTGGAAATGGTTCTAACTAAAGTACACAGAGATGAATGACGTTAAACAAACATAAAGTAGCAGCGATATCAATTGAGTAGGGAACAGGCAAATAATTGCAATGCTGCGGTAAAGCTGGTAGCAAGGAGCCAATGGTGGGGTGTGCTAAACACTCCAAGGTATGGTGACAGCTTTACAAATAAAGAACACAACACAATACTGACGTTTCGGCCTGTGGCCTTCTTCAGAATACAGGGACAACGACAACAAGCGGTGAAGCACAATTACTACATGTTAGATGATAAAGTGGAGGGCGAGGAAAGTAGGATGCAAAAATAAGAAAAGAGAGAAATGAATTTTACATGATGAGAGGTATGATGGGCGTCAAAATATATAAAATAGAAAAAGAGAGAGAAAAATGTATAATAAATTGTACTTAGCTGAGCTCAGAGCAGGGAGCAGGAAAACTGTAATCCGTGCTGAAACCAGTCGGAATGACTAAATGACTAAAAGCGCAGAGAACGTGTATAGAAAGCAACACGTGACAAAGACAGGTCAGTAAAGAGGGCAAAAAGGATCAAATATCGGGAAAACCAAAAAGGGGGGGGGGAAAGCGGGCATAGACGAGGATACTCCTGGGACACAACAAGCAATACATATAAATCACTCAACAATGGAAGTGAGAGATCACGCGAGAGGTTAAGAGAAAGAAATAGAATGACACGACAAAGTAGTAAACTAGGCAGTGGGTGAGAGAGATGGACTCTACAGAATGGATGGCCTCGAACTGAACGAGTTGAGAGGTAGGTCAACGAAAGGAAGGATTGGATACTGGAGGAAGAGATACGGTGAGGAAGAATAATAAAGCCGGTATAATGAGAAGGGCGATAGAGGGGTGGTCCGGAGGAAGTAAGTCTATCGGGAGGTAGGGAAGTATTGGAGGAGGAGGTATGGAGAGGAGGGATAAGAAGCAGGTATGTGAAAACTGGATAGGGGGAGAGGCGGTAGGTCAGAAGTGAATGGAAAAAGAGAAAGTCTGGAAGAAGTGGAGCAATAGGGGATGGTGTGCAAGAGGTATGAACCATAGGAGGTAAAGAAGTAGGGAAATGATAGAACAAAGGGGGGAATGAAAGTGGGCATCAGGATAAGGGGGATACTGGAATAGTAGGTATAGATGAGTAGTGACTACAAGTTAATAGAGAGGAGAGGGGTGAGCTAGGAGTAGATCAGCAGAGGGGTGGTAGGAAGGACGAGGGACAATAGAGGTGGGCAGAGAGATCGTACGTACAGTCCAGGTGGAGAGGTGATATAGTGATAAAGAGGTAAAGGACATGAAGATAGTCAGAAGAGAAAAAGGTGTAGGGAGAGGGGGGGGTTTTAGGAGGAAGAAGGCAAGATGGGGGTCACTCAAAGAGGATATGAAAAGCAGGGATGGACGAGTAGAGGACCCAAGAAGAGAAATAGGAAGAGAGGTCCACCTGTCTTTGTCACGTGTTGCTTTCTATACACGTTCTCTGCGCTTTTAGTCATTTAGTCATTCCGACTGGTTTCAGCACGGATTACAGTTTTCCTGCTCCCTGCTCTGAGCTCAGCTAAGTACAATTTATTATACATTTTTCTCTCTCTTTTTCTATTTTATATATTTTGACGCCCATCATACCTCTCATCATGTAAAATTCATTTCTCTCTTTTCTTATTTTTGCATCCTACTTTCCTCGCCCTCCACTTTATCATCTAACATGTAGTAATTGTGCTTCACCGCTTGTTGTCGTTGTCCCTGTATTCTGAAGAAGGCCACAGGCCGAAACGTCAGTATTGTGTTGTGTTCTTTATTTGTAAAGCTGTCACCATACCTTGGAGTGTTTAGCACACCCCACCATTGGCTCCTTGCTACCAGCTTTACCGCAGCATTGCAATTATTTGCCTGTTCCCTACTCAATTGATATCGCTGCTACTTTATGTTTGTTTAACGTCATTCATCTCTGTGTACTTTAGTTAGAACCATTTCCACTCCGTTCTTTCACCTACCTATTCTATCTCTCGTCAGTCTCTCCTCGCCTTCATTTCTGTGTACTTTAGTTAGAACCATTTCCACTCCGTTCTTTCACCTACCTATTCTATCTCTCGTCAGTCTCTCCTCGCCTTCACTTCTGGGTGCTTCCTTACCCTCCCCTCTTGCACTTTGCTCCTCATACTTTCTATTCACTACCTTCCCTCTTTCTATTATTGGCTTCTCTATACCTTCACGTATCCTACCTATCTTCATCTAGTTGGTTTATCTCTCATTTCTCTTCTCGATCTTCTCTCATCTCCTCACTATGCCCTCCCTCAAACATCTATCTCATTCTATCCGTCACTCCATCATCGCCTCCTTCTCCACTCTACCCCCCGAACTCTCTAACATCTCTAAGGACTTTGCCTTCACTACTTTCAAGAAAACTAGATTCACCTGTCAATCCCTGTCCCTCTGAGGACCCTCCGGCCTCCGACTCCACCCTCCCACCTATGGACCTCTCTTCCTATTTCTCTTCTTGGGTCCTCTACTCGTCCATCCCTGCTTTTCATATCCTCTTTGAGTAACCCCCATCTTGCCTTCTTCCTCCTAAAACCCCCCCCTCTCCCTACACCTTTTTCTCTTCTGACTATCTTCATGTCCTTTACCTCTTTATCACTATATCACCTCTCCACCTGGACTGTACGTACGATCTCTCTGCCCACCTCTATTGTCCCTCGTCCTTCCTACCACCCCTCTGCTGATCTACTCCTAGCTCACCCCTCTCCTCTCTATTAACTTGTAGTCACTACTCATCTATACCTACTATTCCAGTATCCCCCTTATCCTGATGCCCACTTTCATTCCCCCCTTTGTTCTATCATTTCCCTACTTCTTTACCTCCTATGGTTCATACCTCTTGCACACCATCCCCTATTGCTCCACTTCTTCCAGACTTTCTCTTTTTCCATTCACTTCTGACCTACCGCCTCTCCCCCTATCCAGTTTTCACATACCTGCTTCTTATCCCTCCTCTCCATACCTCCTCCTCCAATACTTCCCTACCTCCCGATAGACTTACTTCCTCCGGACCACCCCTCTATCGCCCTTCTCATTATACCGGCTTTATTATTCTTCCTCACCGTATCTCTTCCTCCAGTATCCAATCCTTCCTTTCGTTGACCTACCTCTCAACTCGTTCAGTTCGAGGCCATCCATTCTGTAGAGTCCATCTCTCTCACCCACTGCCTAGTTTACTACTTTGTCGTGTCATTCTATTTCTTTCTCTTAACCTCTCGCGTGATCTCTCACTTCCATTGTTGAGTGATTTATATGTATTGCTTGTTGTGTCCCAGGAGTATCCTCGTCTATGCCCGCTTTCCCCCCCCCCCCTTTTTGGTTTTCCCGATATTTGATCCTTTTTGCCCTCTTTACTGACCTGTCTTTGTCACGTGTTGCTTTCTATACACGTTCTCTGCGCTTTTAGTCATTTAGTCATTCCGACTGGTTTCAGCACGGATTACAGTTTTCCTGCTCCCTGCTCTGAGCTCAGCTAAGTACAATTTATTATACATTTTTCTCTCTCTTTTTCTATTTTATATATTTTGACGCCCATCATACCTCTCATCATGTAAAATTCATTTCTCTCGTTTCTTATTTTTGCATCCTACTTTCCTCGCCCTCCACTTTATCATCTAACATGTAGTAATTGTGCTTCACCGCTTGTTGTCGTTGTCCCTGTATTCTGAAGAAGGCCACAGGCCGAAACGTCAGTATTGTGTTGTGTTCTTTATTTGTAAAGCTGTCACCATACCTTGGAGTGTTTAGCACACCCCACCATTGGCTCCTTGCTACCAGCTTTACCGCAGCATTGCAATTATTTGCCTGTTCCCTCCCCAGATCAAAGATAAATCTTTCGACTGATTTTTTAATATGAGGTGAAGTAGGTGGGACTGTGTTTGCTGAATAGTCAGCATGTCTCGTGTACTTGCACTCGGTACAATCCCATAGATAATGTGTTCCTTTAAGTATTGGTGAATAATTTATATGGAGATAAGCACAGGTATCAAATACACACATTATTAAATACAACGCGGGGCTGCGAGTTGAGCTGCAGAGAACGTGTAAAATAAAACTTTATGGAGCGGCTAAACTAACAGAAAGACAAGACAAACTACAACGTTTCCGCAATAGTCTTCATGGAGTAAAACAAACAAACTAAACAATTTAAACAAATTAAGTTTTAAATAATGGACTAAACAAATAATGCTTGGCTTATTTACAATTTGTTTAGTTTGTTTCGTTTACCCGATGAAGGCTATTATTGAAACGTCGTACTTTGTCTTGTCTTTCTATTAGTTTAGCTACTCCATACTATTTTTATGTTTATTTATATGAATAAGTTACATGCTGATTACTCTGTAGGTTTTCTAAATAAAAAAATGATTCAACTTACCGCATCCCATTAAATGAACGATCAACAAAACATGTACGCGGAGTCTCTGTTGTACTTACATTTGTTGAATGTTCTTCTTCTCTTAACAGTTCAGCTCCCTGTGGAGCATAGGTCTTCAACAAACACTTTCCATGCCGTTCTGTTTCTTGCCATTCTTTTAAGATCGTTCCATGTCTTCCCAAACATTTTCATCTCTGCTTCCAAGTGTCTTCTCCAAGTACATTTTGTCGAATGTTACAATAGTTGAATAACATATGTATATTATATATATTAATTCAAAATTCTTGCAATATTATCAACAAATATAATGTGAGAATGTAAACTGTCGGCAGTCCTAGTTTTCAAAGGCTCCTAAATATGTTGGAAGCCGCGATAGCTCAGTGGTTAGTGAATTGGACTACAAAGGACAAGAGGTAGGTTTCTATCCCCAACCGACGGCCTCCGGCTCACGCAGTCTTTAATGGGTACCGGATTTTTTTCTGGAAAAAGTAAAGCGGCACGGGCGTAATACTGACCACATTACCCCACAAATCATGTGCGAGGGTCTGTAAAATTTATGGTCACAAACACCAAATTCCCCATACGCCACTTGGCGTGACGGGGGCTCTTTACTTTTTTTTTTTGTTTTACTAAATAATTACCCGTAGATGGCTAAATCAAATGTTTACTGATATATAAGTTCCGGCTCAAACAAAGTGATGCTTATAATGAAAGCACATAGCGCCTGTTACGGAACGTTTTGGTAATGCAGTGATGGCGCTCATATTGCCACACGACTTGTCGGGACATGTATGCCTGAAATAGAAAATGATTGCAGCGCTGTAGTAAAGCTATTAGCAATGAGCAAGTGCTAGGGTGTAACGTATACTCCTACAAGGCACGGTGACAGCTTTATTAAAAAGCAACGCAACAAAATACTGGCGTTTCGTCCTTCATGCGGCCTTCTTCCGAAAACGAGAACACAAACGGACAACGCAATAAATATAAACTCTACACTGCATCTAAATGAGAGGAATAAGTAAGTTTATGAGAGAAAAGAAGGATAAGAAATGAGATGATAAAATGAAAGGGAGGTTTACTACATATTAAGAGGGGAAAAAATTGATAATATACAAAAATATGTAAGATATAAATATTGTTAAATTAATGCGAGACATATCTGAGACGATCCAGAAGTGCACTGTGTGGAAGACTGAAGTTGAGTGTGGATGTGATGATTGAAGTTGAATGAGGATGGGATGACTAAAGTTGAATGTGAATGTGATGGCTGAAGTTGAACGTGGATATGATGACTGAAGTTGAATGTGAATGTAATGACTGAAGTTGAATGTGGATGTGAGTAGTAAGAAAGTCCTGTATACATGTACAAAAAGTGCAGACATGTTTTACATAGGGCCTATATAAAACATGTCTTTACATTTTATAATAATGTCGCTGCACATTTTTTTTCTAGGCATCGGGGCATTCTAGCTGTGATCCCTCAGGCCGGTGACCTGTGACCCGTCGACCCGTGACCGGTGATCTCGCTGGCTCGATATGGCCAGGTGCTTGCTCGGTTGAATGGCCAGGTGCATGCGTCTCGTGATGTAAACACTCGTGATTTTCCGTTGGTATTGATAGGGATTTAACCTGCTTCAGTGAGCGCAGGTTCGGCTGAAGTGGCCAGGTGCGGGTGTCTCGTGATGTAAACACTCGCTCGGATGAACACGGAAGGCCTTGTGCTTGCTAGGCGTCTCGTGATTTTCCGTTGGCATTGTTAGGGATTTTAAACCTGATTCAGTGGTTATCTCTCTCCTCACTTTATTCTTTATAGGTTTTAGTGTTAGTCCATAGCTGCACTGTAACACGTGTTTGAATATCAATAAATAATTAGTTAAAATACCTTCTTGAACCTGTATCACAGAGACATTATACCCCAGCATGTACTCATCAACATAATCAAGTACCGGATGGTGTAGAGTGATCATCCACAACTTTCGATCTCTAACTAAATAATACAAGTGAGAGTTTTACTAGTGTTACTCTTAAATAAAACATGCAGCCCGCCCGTATAAGACTGGGCTATGAACTGGCCGGAACTTACATAGTAGGCCTCTATCAGCTGAACACATGACAAGTAACGATTATATGATTGGGTTCACTGACCACTGGGGTGACGGCGACGTGCTGTAAGGCAAATGTTTACTTTCCAAATCTATTAGCGTGTCGCGGTTCTAAAACTTGGGGAAAGCGATATTTCAGGGGTGAATATGTTGTGTGTCATGTGTTTATATTTTGAGGAAAGGAGTACCTGATTCAGTGGTTATCTCAGGTGTATGTGTGGTTCAGTATTATCCATTAAGGTATATGTGTGCTGATATCGGATGACCCTAAGACCAGGTGTGAAAATTTAAATAACGTGTTGGTTGTGATAATTCTAAAAATGGAGAAAAGGGGTGTTTTCCCTTTTGATTGTTCGTCTCAGCATCATCATCATCACAATGACCACCCACATGTACTCTTTCTCTCTCTCTCTTTTCACATTCAAGTTAAAACAAGTCAAATAAAAAAAATACTTTCTATATGTAATTTTACAGCTTTTTATTAATACAGCAGAGAACAGATATTTAAAACATATTACTGTCCGGTTGTTGAATTTATTAATTTTAATTGTCAGGGCTTCCTCCTTCCTGTTTTGGTGGTACTGTCTGTTTGTGTTAAATGTCTATCAAACACAGGTGCATAAGAAGGTTGATTAGCGTTCAAAATACAACCCCCTACATTTTGAAAAAAATCTTGATGAAAGATGGAATAGGTAATTGGTGACTCTGTTTAATCACCCGGGGCATCCATGCTGACTACAGGATCTTTCGTTTGGTTAACAAGAGTGAGGTTCTGGTTAACAAGAGGTAGTGTATAGTTGAGGTTCTGGTTAGCAAGAGGTGGCGTGTAGTTGGGGTTAGTATAAGCGGATAAAATTTCATCTCTCATCTCAACTAGTGATAAATTGCTCTCTCGAGAGTATTATCCCAGTTCTGATAGGAAACTTAAAAAAAACTCTCACCGCTATATGTCCTTATGTTTATCAATGGTGTGTTACTAAAAACACAAACTGAGACTGCCTTATCGCCATCCTTTGACAATGGAATTATATTCTCATTACCACGTGACATGAAAATGCACTGATCACAAGTATCAAATGAAGTTGGCATATTCACGCTACACGACTCCATATTTAAAGAAAACAAACACAAACTACTTGGTAACAGATGCTGGTTATCTGCGTGTGTGCATATACACTGATCGACTGAGCTTTATACCTCACTGTAATCGGTACGAGGACCGTCTGGATATAGTAACTAATGCAATACGTTATCAGGCATGTTGAGACATGTTCAGTTATGACCCCCCACCCCAGAATTGACCCCTCAGACTGAGCCAAGTGCTGATGTGTGGGAAATCCTCGGCTGACCAGGCCGATGATGTGTAAAATTATTGTGTATGTATGTGTGTGTGAGTGTAACAATTCAGTCTCAGGTAACGCGTACTGACACTACGAAACCCCGTAGTGCTTATATGGGATGTAATTTTTAAATAGGTGTGAGTTAAAGAGGGGAAACCTCGCGTGCTGACCTAAAATCACTTGTTGTCACTGTTACATAAAATCCCATTCAGCGTCGTCGAGGAAGGAAATATATTTTTTGGGTGGTACAATTACTAAAGTGTCATTTGTGAGGACGGATCCCCGATGGAAACACCGTTCACAGCCCTGATAGTCGGGCCAACAGGGTGTGGGAAACGGTATTTGTGCAAAAGTTTATACAGAACCTTCACGAGTTAGCTGTCCCCCTACCGGAGGAAGTTATATGGTGTTATGGGGAATGGCAACCAATATACGAGACTATGGGGTCAGTGAGATTTATCGAGGATCTACCAGACATAGATACATCGGAAGGTGGTAAGAAGAGAAGACTGATCGTCATCGATGACTTGATATCGGAGACGGACGAGAGGGTCTCAAAATTATTCACCAAAGGTAGTTATCACGGAGATAATAGTGTGATGTACATTGTTCAAAACCTATTCGGAAAAATAGGAACATCGAACCATTAGCCTCAATACACATTACTTAGACCTTTTAAAGAACCCGAGAGACGAAAGTCAAATTATCAATCTGGCTAAACAAATGTACCCACGACAGGTGGGGTACCTCCAAGATAGTTTTAAGGACGCGACAGCGTCTCCTCAATGTTACTTGTTGGTTGACCTTCGTCAGGATACACGGGATCATCTTAGGTTGAGAACAAAGATATTCCCAGGGGAGAGACAAATCGTCTACGTGCCAAAGTAACAAAAATGTACGATGAATCAATCAGACGGTACGGTGAAATGTTGAAATATATGCACACCGCCACGCCGAGTGGTCTAAGAGTCATATTGAAAACCGCCTCTCCCAAACTCATTAAATGTTTGTGTGTGTGTTATCATAACATATTAAAAGGTAATGTTAGACTCACTCAGCAACAGAAGTGCGAGCTACGTCGACACAAGAACAAGTTGAGACTTCTCACTAAAAAGAAACCGACTCTTAAGCGGCGGAAAGAGATTCTACAAAGCGGTGGGTTCATAGGTGCTTTGATCCGACCTATATTAAGTGTTCTCGGCGGAGTACTAGGTGCGTAACAATGGCCAAAAATGATTTTGATTTATCCTCGATTGCTTGAGAGTTGAAACAGACTACTACCACGTATACCCCACCGATATCAAGCGATCAATGACAACTTGAGATATTTAGATGATGAAATGCAACGTATCCTAGTCCGCGATGATTTAGCACCCGTTGATACGGCCAGAGTGTACCAACGTGCTCTGCATTAGTATTTAAGTAGATTCTTCTGCTTCTTCTACCTTTTAGCTCCCAGTGGAGCATATGTCTTCAACAAACATTTTCCAAGTCGTTCTGTTTTTTTGCAATTCTTTTAAGATCATTCCATGTCTTCCCCATCATCTTCATCTCTGCTTCGATCTGTCTTCTCCAAGAATTCCTTGGTCTTCCTCTTTGTCTTTTCCCCTGGGGATTCAAAAACAGGGCCTGTTGTGTAATACTCTCAGTTGGCTTCCGTAGTGTGTGTCCTATCCATCGCCATCGTCTTCGCTGTATCTCTTTATCCACTGGTATTTGACCGGTACATTTCCATAATTCCACGTTAGTGACTTTGTCATGCCATTTCCATCCCTTTATTCTGCGCAAGCATCCATTAATGAAAGTATGTACCTTCGTGATTGCCAATTTTGTTATTCTCCATGTTTCACAGCCATATAATAGGACCGACTTAACATTTGAGTTGAAAATTTTTATTTTTGTATTTAGCCTAATTTCTTTGGATTTCCATATGTTTCCCAGTGCAATGAAAGCTCATCTTGCTTTTGATATCCTTATTTTGGTATCATTTTCTGTTCCTCCCTCTTTATCTATATTACTGCCCAGATATATATAAGATTGTATGTCTAGTAGAGGTATTTCTCCTAGTTTTATTTGGTTATTGCTAACTGCATTAATTCTCATAATGTTGGTCTTATCTCTATTAATCTTTAGTCCTAGCTGTTGTGATCTCTCATCTAATATACTCATTTTATCCTGCATCTGTTGATGGCTGTGTGATAGGAGAGCTATGTCATCAGCAAAGTCTAAATCATCAAGTTGTTTGGTCAGTGACCACTGGATCCCATTTCTGTTGTTTTGAGTTATTTTCATAATCCAATCTATGGCCAGTAGAAAGAGAAATGGAGACAGAAGACATCCTTGCCTTACTCCTGTTCTTATTTCAAATTCTTCTGTAAGCTGTCCTTCATGTACCACACTACATTTTGTTCCTTCATACATTGTTTTTATCAGGTTAATACACTTTATGGGGATTCCGTAATGACTCAGCAACTTCCAAAGCATTCTTCTGTCTAAACTATCAAATGCCTTTTCGTAATCTATGAATCCAATATAAAGTGGGGATTTTAGTTCTAAACTTTGTTCAACTATTATACGTAGAGTAGTTATTTGATCAGCACATGATTTGTTCTTCCTAAAACCTGCTTGTTCATCTCTCAAGTGTTTCTCTATATCCTCTTTTAGTCTCTCCAGAATGATTCTGCCTAATATTTTTCCTGGCACTGATAGTAGAGGTGTCCGGTTAGCGCAATCGATAGGCGGTTGGCTTACCACGGCAACAGCCGGGGTTCGTACCCTGGCGAGGACACCTGGGTTTTACTAATTCCCTAAAAATTAGTAGGAGCCGCAATAGCTCAGTGGTTAGTGAACTGGACTACTACGGACAAGGGGTAGGGTTCGATCCCAACCGACGGCTCCGGGTTCACCCAGCCTTAAATGGGTACCGGATTTTTTCTGGGAAAGTAAAAGCAGCACGGGCGTAATACCGACCACATTACCCCAAAAATCATGTGCTGAAGGTCTGTAAAATATAGGGTCACTAACACCATATTTCCCTATACGCCACTCGGCGTGACGGGGGGTACTTTACTTTTTACTGATAGTAGCATAATTCCCCTATAATTTGTGCACCCTTGTAAACTCCCTTTCTTTGATAGTTTGATCATATAACCTTCTTTCCAGTCTTTAGGTATTTCTTCCCTCTCCCAAATTTTATCCAATAGATCATGTAACATCTTGGTAGAGGTGTTAATATCTGCTTTGATGGCTTCCGAAGGAATTTCGTCTGGTCCTGTGGCTTTACCATCTTTTAATAGTTTGATGGCTTTCATTATTTCTTCTTTGCTTGGTTTTCTGCAGTTAACGTGTAACTCTTCTTCTGCTGGTAGTATATCTGGAGGATTATTTGAGGCGAGTCTGTTCAAAAGTTCTTCAAAGTGCTCTTTCCATCTCTCCATTTGTTCCCTTATATTACTAAGCAGATTTCCTTTCTTATCTTTGATAAAGGCATTAATCTGTTTGTATTTTCCACTTAATTTCATTGTGCTGTTGTACAGTTCTTTCATATTCCCTTTATTTGCTGCTTCTTCTGCCTCTTTAGCTTGTTCATCAATATTTCCTCTTATCGCTTTTAATGCATCTTCTCACTTCTTTGTTCACCTTTGTGTAAGGTTCATGTGTCTTGGCTGTATTACTTGTTGTTTTGCTTTTATTTATGTCTGCTTTCTTGTTCTTTCTTTCTTTAATTTTATCCAGGGTCTCTGCTGTCATCCATGCCTTATCCTGGCGTTCTCTTTTCCCCAGTGTTTCTTCGCATGTCTCTTTCCATATATTTTTTACCTGTTTCCAATGATCTTCTATATTTATTGTATTTTCTAGTTGTTGGAGGACTTGGTATTTGTTTGCTATTGTGACTGCGAATTAATCTTTAATTCCTTGTTCTTTAAGGAACCCTACATTGAAAGACTTTCTACCCTTATTCGTTGTAATATACCTTTTAAGTTTAGCTATCAGAAGATGATGATCAGAAGCTACATCTGCCCCTCTATATACTTTTACATCCTGTAAGGATGACTTAAACTTATTATTAATACAGATGTGATCAATTTGATTTTCCGTTCTATGATCTGGTGACACCCATGTAGCTTTGTGTATTCTTTTATGTTGGAATATTGTTCCTCCTAGGCTCATTTGATTAAGGGCGCAGAAATTCACAAATATCTCTCCATTCTCGTTTATATCTCCAAGTCCATGTTTTCCCATAATCTCTTCGAAGCCTCTGTTGTCTGATCCTACCTTAGCATTTAGGTCTCCCATCAAGATTATAATATCCTTATTTAATATATATATATATATATATATATATATATATATATATATATATATATATATATATATTATATAAGTAGATTGGAGCAGTATAAACGCGGTCACTGGGTCGGTCGATTTCATTCAACACAACACACCAAAAGAAAAAACACCTCCACCACCATCACTAGAGGAACCACCAGAGCAGACCTAGACGCCAGCAGCGGAAACCCCAAAGATAGCTAATGAAAACATTCCGCAGGTAACCACGTATAAACTGAGACCTAAAAAATAAAGAGCGGAATCCCAACACCAAAATGGGAACGGTGGAGAAAATATTGAGACGTCATTACTTTGAAACTAGTCGTCCAGGGGCGTATAGTGGTGC
The DNA here is from genome assembly GCA_032433765.1 of Megaustenia siamemsis. Taxonomy (NCBI): domain Eukaryota; kingdom Metazoa; phylum Mollusca; class Gastropoda; order Stylommatophora; family Ariophantidae; genus Megaustenia; species Megaustenia siamemsis. The sequence continues at coordinate 183,137,660 of JAVIAB010000092.1, forward strand.
AACGGCCCTGCAACATAACACCAAACTAGGACTTAAAGAGATCAATCGGTGGTTGAGTCATCAGGATACCTATACCCTGTATAAACCAAAGATTTGAAAGGCGTCCCATTATAACGAGTGGACCCAACAGCAATATCAGGCAGACCTAATTGATTTGAGACATTTGAAAAAACACAGCGACGGGTATTCCAATTTGATTTCTTGCGTGGACGTTTTCAGTAAATTCACCTGGTCTGTACCGATACGAACCAAAACGGGGAAATCCTTAGTGGAAGCCGTCAGGAAGATATTTTTCGATGGGAAACCCGTGAGTTTTAAAACGGATAAAGGGTCAGAGTTTCTGAACAGAACATTTCAGAAATTCCTCGCTGACAGCAACGTTCACTTTTTCACAACACAGAACAAAGATATTAAGGCCGCCGTGGTGGAACGCTTTAATAGGACTCTGAAACAACGGATGTGGCGATATTTCACGAAATCCAATAAGCTGTCTTATGTTCGAGTCCTACCCGCCCTACTTCGAAGTTATAACCATTCGTATCACAGAAGTATAAAAATGGCACCGGTCGACGTCAACGCAGACAATCAAGAACAGGTATGGAATACGTTGTATAGTATCAAACGCAGCTTTAAATTTGAAAGACCCCTGTGTAAGGTCGGCGATCGTGTTAGACTGGTCCTAGGCAGAGCCAATTTTAATAAGGGTTATGCCCGGGCTTGGACGGAGGAACTGTTTTCCATACCTCGAGTAAATGAAAGAAACCCTGTTACATATGTGTTGAAAGACGATAAGGGCGACGAGATAGAGGGGTCATTCTACACACCAGAAATTCAAAAAGTTGGAGACAAGCACGAGTCCAGAATCGAGAGTATCATAACTGAGCATCGCACATAATTGGGGCGAAAAGAGTGTTTAGTCAAGTGGTTTGGGTACGACTCCTCATTCAACATTTGGATACCGACCAAGGACATTGTCAGACACAAAAACTAGAGATGAGAGAAGAAGAAGAAGAAGAAGAAGAAGAATAAAAAGAAAAAGAAGAAGAGGAAGAAGTGGAAACTTTTGGAGAGCGTGTTTTGCGAGCCGTAAACTCGGGAGTGAGGAGAGAGCGAAACATGCTGTGGTAGGTGTTTGGGAAAATATTCCCGCGCTTAGAGCTTGTCTTTATTTGTCAAGAGGTAGTTATATATACCATTGTCACGGTCTCGCTGTTCAATCTGACCACCGAAAAGCCAGACACAAAGGACGGAAAACTGTGGATAGCCCTACTGAGCAGCTGTTTGGGTTACATGCTACCGAATATAAATTTGGAGAGGAGACGGTGAAACAAGTAAGATGAGTTTGTATGTCACCTTAGCAAGTAATGCATCTATGGAGATTGTTAAGGATAATAACCCCGGCCACTTTTTCGTTAAACTCCATCAGACCATTGACATTTCGACGCAGTCTGAGAGCGCGCTGGTGGAGATAGTTTCCGCTTAATTTTTTTCAATGTTATAGAGGGTGATGTCTGGATTCGTTACGAACTTCTCCCTAACAATGAAATTTGCGGCGTTAGATCTCACTTCAGCGTGACCCTGGCACTGGGGTTATACGAGATACCCAATGCTTTCATCGGCGCGTTGAATGCGTTGACCATAAAAGAGGAGGAGGATTCGAGCGCGGGTGTAAAAGCGGCAAAAAATAGATTCCTTTACGCAAAGGAGGTAAAATACAACAATCATGAAACTCTACGAAAAAGGGGCCAGCGTTACCATAAGCGACACTTTGAAAAACATGTTAGCCTTCCCCACGACCTGCATTACAGACGCAGCTCCCGATGTATGCAGCATGTAATGGACTTGGAAAGTGTTGCGAAAAATGCCTACGTCTACTGCGATCTCTTTTCACCCAGACCGGTTGGGGATATGATGGTACCTCTCCTCAGGAGCGTGCCTGTTCTCAACAGAAATCACACCGTGGTGTTTCAGATCTACGATAAGCCTCACTACGCCCACCCCCCCCCCCCCGGAGCAGATTTTCCTTCGACACCGTGGAAATCCTTTTAACCAACGAACTTGGAAAACCATCCCATTCACCAGCGGGACGTCGGTGCTAACGGTACACTTTCGAGTGAAGAAACATCTCGATCTGGTATAATGGTGAGACACACACTCCTTCATCGCGATGTTGAGTTATACGAAGACTTTTACTGCTTTCAGGCGGGTGATGGAATGCCCGTGTTTATAGGAGGTCGAAATCAGAGCGGTCGAGAAATCGATAGTTTTCTTTGGAGGAATCGGGTGGGCTATTTTACCCTGGTCAAAAACAGGAGGTATAGCCTTGCTCAGAGAAGGATTGGGGACCGGTCTGCAGGTCGCATAGGACGCATTAGCCGGGAAATATGTCAGTGAAGCTTTCAAAGAACTTACTAAGGAGGCCGGTCAACGGGTCATACACGGGGCTGTAGACCACCTCAGTGGTAACAACCAATCAGGAAGTGGTTTACGACGGCGGCAAAGCAGAAAGCGAGTTATGAAGGTACCTCCGCCAGGGGAACCCATTACGAAGAGGATAAAACCGACAGCTAGACAGTTCCCCTTCATTCGGTGCACAACAAGAAGATGAAGACGAGGGTGTCGGTGGCAAAGGATATTTTTGATTAATAATGTCTCTCATTCACCACAAGTCGTGTGAATGTCCTCACTCTGGTTTGGATTTATTTAGCGTTCCACCCACACGGACATCTCTAGACTCTGACCAATTTATTGAAATTCATCCGATCGCAGCCTTATCACATGGCACACCCATCGAGTTTTTCATTTCTGGAAACAGCGAGGAGAATCTAGAATTATTAAACACGTTTTTGCATCTGCAGATCATGATCAACCTCTCCAACGGGGATAGTGTACCATCGGATGCTGAGGTAGGGCCAGTCAACAATTATCTTAACAGTTTATTTTCACAAATCGACGTATCTCTAAACGACACGTTGGTTACACCATCGGAGAATACCTATCCTTTTAGTCAGTTTTTGAGGTTACGCTAAACTACGGGGAGGATGCGAAAACGGGATGCTTGACGGCCGCTCTGTTTACAAAGACACAGTGGGCCACCACGATAATATGAAAGAAAATGGGGGATTTAAAACACGGCGCAATTTGACTTCGGGTAGTAAAGAGGTTGAAATGATGGGTCGTTTGCACTCTGATTTTGTGCAGGATCGTTACATGTTAAACAGAGTCGATGTAAAGATCAAACTCACACTTTCTAAGGATGTGTTCAACATCATTGCTGATGAGGGCATCATAAACACCGGCCCTGCCCATAAACCCGGTGAGCATTGGGTGGCCCTCTTTTATAATGGTCTCGAATAATGTGAGTATTTCGATTCCTACGGTTTACCTCCCAGACACATGGATATTTTAAACTTTATCGAACGGAATTCACACGTTCCGTTCGTCTACAACCACGGGTATTGCAAGATTTGTTTAGCAACACGTGTGGTCTATATTCTGTTTATTATAAAAAATTTTAAGTGTCGTGGTGCGAAGCTTAACAGAATTCTCATGCCTTTTTCGTCGAGACTGCACATTAACGACCGTACCACTTATTGTTTGCTCACCCCGTGGATATTTCGGCTTCGGGGAGACCATGGATAATACTCAAGCACACTCACATTCGAGAAAACCACTGAATCAGGTACTACTTTCCTCAAACAATATAAACACATGACACACAACATATTCGCCCCTGCAATACCACTTTCCCCAAGTGAGGAACCGTGAAACGCTAATAGATTTGGAAAGTAAACATTCGCCTTACAGCACGTCGCCGTGACCCCGGTGGTCAGTGAACCCAATCATATACGCGTTACTTGTCATGTGTTCAGCTGATAGAGGCCTAAGATGTAAGTTCCGGCCAGTTCATAGCCCAGTCTTATATGGGCGGGCTGCATGTTTTATTTAAGAGTAACACTTTAAAACTCTCACTTTTATTATTTAGTTAGAGATCGAAAGTTGTGGATGATCACCGGGTCACAGGTCACCGACCGGATGGGGTCACTGGACACCGCCAGAACGCCCCGATACCTAGAAAAAAAATTTGCAGCCACATTATTATAAAATTTGCAGACATGTTTTATATAGGACCTATATAAAATGTATCTGCACTTTTGGCGCGTGTTGCAAGAATTCCTTACTACTGATGTGGTGACTGATGTTGAATGCGGATGTGATGAGTTGTGAGAGGGAGAGGGGAAAAAACAGTCACATGATTAGATGAGAAGTCTGGTATGAGTCGCAGTTGATAACAAGATATGAATGGTGGTCAAGAATTAGACGGATATCGGCTGAGCTCGAGCAATGTGCACTAGGATGTGAAAACATGAGCAAACAAAGCCAGGCGTGCCAGCGGCAACAAGGGAGAGAATTTGGCGAAAAGGGGGATCAAGGAAATACGGTTATAAACACGGGTGCAAATGCGGGGTGCTATCTACAAAGTTTGATGGGATGGAGTGTCTGAAAGAAATATTATAATAGCAGTTATGTAGAAATGGAACAAAGGGAGTGGGGGAGAGTAAGGTAGTACAAGAATAACTAGTGAAAGAGAAGAATTAGGCCGAATATGTATTGATTACGATTATATATCTATATACGTTGGTAAAGAGTGATCATAACTCATGTAGATGTGTGCCAATGTACCTACACATATGTTTTGTATACCCGGAGTATGTGCGGAGAAATACAATGATGATGTAAGAGGCTAAAACAGAATAAGAGGAGGGAAAAATAGAGAGAAGAGAGGGAGAGAATAGAAAGAGATAGGAGAATACAAGAAGGAAAGGGGAGGAGGAGAAAATGTGAGAGAGATGGGTAATTGGTTGCCAATGAGAACAAGATACTTTGATTCCAAGTGGGGTGAGGCAAACATATATAGCCAACACTAACCCGACTTTCACAAAGAAACTAACTGGTAACCCGTCTCAGAAGCTTGTTGAAATATGCACCTGCATTGTTCGAAATTGAATAAATTTGCCTCAGAAATGGAACCTTTAACAACCCAGCCATTAAAAGAGTATCATCGGTTGGTCACGTTTGTTGTCACTCCCCAACTTCTCACTTAATGTACCGTGCCACGAATGAGTTTGAATATATACGAGTATACCCTCATAAACTTAGACTATTCAAATCAAATGTACTATCAACCCTTATGTATGCGTATGAAAGCTGGAAAACAACGAGAGAGATAGAAGCAAAGTTAAACGTATTCTAAAATAAATGCCTGAGGAAAATACTTGGTACAGCGTGTAACGAATTCAAAACAAACGATAAAATTAGACAAATCGTCAATCAACCACTAATATCTTCAGTAATCAAGAAAAGACGATGGTCATATGTTGGACATGTGATGAGAAGAGATAACCGAATAGTAAAGCAAGCCCTTATGTGAGAAACAACAGGTAAGAGGAAAAGAGGAAGACCCAGAGAGACACTGAGAAGTACACTGATAAGAGAGACAAGAGCAGCAGGAATCGGCTCCCTCAATGAGATAGAGCTGCTTGCACAGAACAGAGACAAATGGCGAGATTTGATAAAATATCTTTAAAAGAACTGAAAACTGCTAGAATAAAAATTGTAATAAGAGAAGGAGTATCTTGGTCTACGCCCTATGGGCCGGCTACGGCTCGAAAGGTTAATAGTTAGACAGACAGACAGACAGACAGACAGGCAGACGGACGGACAGAGATAGATAGATAGATAGATAGATAGATAGATAGATAGATAGATAGATAGATAGATAGATAGATAGATAGATAGATAGATAGATAGATAGATAGATAGATAGATAGATAGATAGATAGATAGATAGATAGATAGATAGATAGATAGATAGATAGATAGATAGATAGATAGATAGATAGATAGATAGATAGAAAGCTAGGTAGGTAGGTACATAGATAGATAGATAGATAGATAGATAGATAGATAGATAGATAGATAGATAGATAGATAGATAGATAGATAGATAGATAGATAGATAGATAGATAGATAGATAGATAGATAGATAGATAGATTGATTGATTGATTGATTGATTGATTGATTGATTGATTGATAAAGACCCTCATAATGGCAGTCTCAAAAAACATCTTGCCCTCAGTCACATAGCGATTAATTAGTGCTCCTCTATTGTCCTCGAAAAGGTAAACATCAATATAGTCTTGTCACAAACTGGGAATCATGGCTAGTGCGAGGAGATGTGACCGTTGACCTGTCAAAAGACGACATTGTAATAACGGTGTCTGGCCATATCGATTACTTTAACCTTGTATATCCAATAGTGACTGGCATCAATTTGCCTGCACTATAGCGAGGCTCACTGCCAATTCGTTGCTCAATTACATATTCGAGTATTTATCACTTTGTGACTAGTATTGTGTGTTCGTGGAAGACCCCGCTATTGATTTGAATTGTGGATTTTAATGGATTTTGGTGAATTTTTGGTGTATTATAGTTGATTTATATGGACAGGGATGGACACGGACACGCCGGATAACCTCACAACATCATCCACACGACCTAAAAATTCACGATGGAAACTAGGGGAGGTAATCGTTACAAGTGATGGTAAGAGGGAGGGAATTTTTCAGACATAATAATGAAATATGAGAACAATAGCGGTGACTCATAATTGACCGATATTTTAAAAATTTGAATTACTTTTAATGGGCTTTAGTCGCAAATAAAATATCAGAGGGGTAGGTGGGTTGCAGGAGTAGTTCGGAGAGGGTGGTAAAAGATGATAGCCGAACCATATTTGCCCGATTAAGTGTTTTAAAGTGTATTTTAATTACATCAAATAGGTTTAGGGCGGCGGAGGGTAAGTGTGGTGGGTGGGGGGGGGGGCGGGGGGTACAGAGTGACGAATAAATAAATAAGAAGAATAGATCCTACTCATAGCTGGCAGACTATTTTTGTTTTTAATTGTATTTTATTTTAATTTATTTTCCATAAAATCTTAGCGATTGAAGGGATTGATAGTGAAGAAGCATAAAGATATATAATAAACAAAGGTGATCCATAAATGTAAAAACCATAATTGACCGATTTAGTGTATGTTGAAGGAATTTGATGGAGAATTGCTGATTTTTCGTGTGAAAATTAAAAAGATCTTTGGTAATTTTTAATGGAGGAATTGGGGTGGAGGCGGGGAGGGGGGGGGGGTAATTAAAGCAAGTGACCCAAAGCTGACCAATGGATAAAACTATGGTATATATATATATATATATATATATATATATATATATATCAGAGATAACTGTGTGTAATAAGTGCAGTGCCAGTATGTTCGTAGGGAAGAATTTTAATAGATTTTTAGGAGTCTTAATATTATCAGAGTTTTATTATTAACTTAATGTTAATTAGCTTGCAGAGGTTAAGTTATATTTAATGGATTCTAGGTGATTGTAGGGAACGGTCTGTGAGAGGCCTGGATGATTAAGACTGAGAAGATATAATAAGAATAACTGAGCCAAACTCAGCGATGTGACAAGGATGGGGTTGAGGTAGGTTTTGTAGTTGCATCGGAGAAGGTATTCAACAAAGACTTTTAGAAAAAAAAACTTGAATTTTTCTTTGATTATAAAGAATATGTAAGATATTTAAAAAGTGGTCGAGTTTTTGTAGCGGAGGTATAAGGTTTTCAGGTAAGATTTGCCTTCCGCAAATGTTTTAAATAGGAAAATATATAAGAAAATACGAAACGTTGTCAGAGATGCTTGTTTTTGTCCTCAAAATGCAGGTGATTTTATGGCCGTGGGGATGGTGGTTAATTGGTTAACCACTTTGTATGTGGATAGTAATAGGCAGTTGATGATGAAACTTTTGTAAAAGATATATGTTCGTGAGTTGGCGTTATGTGGCAAAATGGCAGGGCGTGTTGTTATCACGAAATGGCGGGACGTGTTGTTATCACAAAATGGTGAGGCGTGTTGTTATCACAAAATGGCGGGACGTGTTTTTATCACAATATGGCGGGACGTGTTGTTATCACAAAATGGTGGGGCTGTTGTTATCACAAAATGGTGGGGCGTGTTGTTATCACAAAATGGCAAGGCGTGTTGTTATCACAAAATGGCGGGACGTGTTGTTATCACAAAATGGTGGGGCTGTTGTTATCACAAAATGGCGGGGCGTGTTGTTATCACAAAATGGCGGTGCGTGTTATCACAAAGTGACGGGGCGTGTTGTTATCACAAAATGGCGGAGTGTGTTGTTATCACAAAATGGCGGGGCTGTTGTTATCACAAAATGGTGGGGCGTTTTGCTATCACATAATGGCCCGACGTGTTGTTATCACAAAATGGCGAGGCGTGTTGTTATCACAAAATGGCGGGGCGTGTTGTTATCACGAAATGGTGGGGCGTGTTGTTATCACAAAATGGTGGGGCGTGTTGTTATCACAAAATGGTGGGGCGTGTTGTTATCACAAAATGGTAGGGCGTGTTGTTATCACATATGGCGAACTTTATTGCTAACGACTGCCTATAGTAGAAGGTCGGGCTTCTGGTGCGATAACAAGTATACATTCTCTCGACTTAACCAGGGACAGGTAACATTTTCTCAAGGTATTTTCCTTAAATGACACATTTTCAAATATCAACTCGTGACCACTAGGAAGAAAACAAACACTCCATTAAACAAAGGCGTAAAACTACGACAAAATTCCACACAACATGGCCATTGTACAGGTCTACCGTTCACGTATTATCTCGAGAAGATGGATATTGGAATCCCCACCTGAGGTCATTTGGCTTCCTCATAACACAGTTTCGGTCAGGTGACTCACGACTTCGACCTTGTCTTCAAATAATATGTTAAAGATGCTGACAGTTACAGGCTAAGCATATACTTTAACATAGTAAATCGACGTGTTGATATTATAACAATAAGATCTGTTTAATATTTTCCCTTGATAACTCTCGCTAGCCTAACACAAAATAGTCATACCTCCACCTTAAGGTTAAACGACCACCTGCGCATGAAAACGAGATATGAAGTGACGAAACCCACCAGTGTAGATATATACACAATAAGCTGTAAGCTTATTACTATACTATATATTTTTTCTCTCGGACATACTGTCTTGGGTAATAATAAATAGATATAGTAAAAAAAAAGGAAAGTGCCCCGTCACGCTGGTGTTAATGACTATAATTTTTACAGACCTTCAGCACATGATTTTTGGGGTAATATGGTCGGTATTACGGCAGTGCAGCTTTACTTTCCTAGAAAAAATCCGGTAACTATTAAAGGCTGGGTCAACCTGGAAGCCGTCGATCAGGATCGAACCCACCTCTTTTCCTTTGTAGTCCAGCTCACTAATCACTGAGCTATCGCGGCACGCAAATATATATATATAGAGAAGGCTTTAAACTAGATTGAAACTAGTTTAGTTTAGATTGAAACTAGCTTAGTTTAGATTGAAACTAGTTTAGTTTAGATTGAAACTAGTTTAGTTTAGATTGAAACTAGTTTAGTTTAGATTGAAACTAGTTTAGTTTAGATTGAAACTAGTTTAGTTTAGATTGAAACTAGTTTAGTTTAGATTGAAATTATGAAATAATTTTCTGGGGAATTCATAGCAATAATTAGTAAGTAATTTCTCAAAGATGCTTTTACGGGGGGCCAATGATAGTGTCCACCACGTGATCAACAACTTCTTTCGATGTTTTCTTCTTATTTTTGTTATAATTGTGTAAAATTGAACTACCTCTGCACTATTTTCGAAGAGAAAGTACGACAAGAATACGTCACGTACAATAAGTATTGAGTAGTCGTTACTTATATAATCGATATACGATGAAAGAGTAAAATGAGCAATTGTTTTCAGTTATTTATCAGCCCTGTGGGATTATGTTTGCAGTAACGATTGCGCATGCACATTTCAAGTTGTTTAAATTGACCGGTGAATGCACGATCATTCTGTCAAATTCCATTGGTGAAGCTCCTATATTAAACATTCACTATGTCACATTTTTGACAACGTTTTCAGTTACTATATCTGTATATTTATAAAAAAAATATTTTCTCTTTTCTATTCATCTCTTTCTTCAACTATATTTATGTTAATCTATCCCTTATACATAGTAGTTTCTATTACTTTCACTCGTTCGGAAACTATAACATACGTTATCACAACTTAGTTATCACCTTCCTAGTTCATCGTATCGAGAAAAGAAATAGAAAATAAACTGGATGGATTTTAAAATAAATACCTTCGTATACCATGGATGACTTCAAGACCTGTGCAGAAATAATAGAAATGACAAACAAATACCAAAAAAAAAATGAACTATAATCAAGATTAGAGAATAGTCACATGTTGGCCATGTGATGAGAAGAGATGGCCTGTGTCAATCTTTGCTACTTTACTATAAGTCTGACCACCGATTTAACCACATGACTGACTGTCCAGCTGGCATTTGATAGCCTTCCATCAGTGTGTGTGTGGACGGATTCTACCAGCTAAGTCTATTTTAATATATAATCATTTTTTACTTAAACTTTTATATCTCCACATTTTGCCTTTCCTCCAACATGCAGCACATCTCTCTCTCGTATCACCATCTCATCTCTTATCCCTCTGTCCGTTTCTCCTTCACTTCCCAGTCCTTATAATCCTAGATGTAGCAGTATTTATCTGTGCCTCATCGTTTGTTGTTGTTGTCCTCGTTTTCTGAAAAATGCAGCATGTAGGCAGAAAAGTGAATATTTTGTTGTGTTCCTTTTTCGCAAAGCTGTCTCCATACCTTGTTGGGGTTCATGTTACACCACACTAGCGCGAACTCCTAGCGCGTCCCGTCTCATCATCCCATACAGTGCTCTAGGCAAACCTTCCTTCTACATGCTTCCTAAAATCCACAAGCCTAATAACCCTGGTCGTCCATTGTTTCAGCATGTAGTTGTCCTACAGAACATATATCCGACTATCTCGACAGCATTTTCCAACCCATTGTGACATCCCTTCCCACCTATGTCAAGGACACTAACCATGCTCTCACTATCTTCTCTTCTCTTCTTTTTCCCTTACCCCTGAACGCTCGTACCGACTTTTCGTCCTGGACGTATGCTCTCTGTATACCTCTATCCCTCATGCTGATGGCCTTATAGCTCTTCAATTCTTTCTTGACCAAAGAAAACACCCATCTGTGGATACTTCTACTCTCCTCCGTCTCACTGAACTTGTTCTCAACCTTCATACTTTCGAATTCAATGGCCAATTCTATGACCAGGTGAGTGGGGTAGCAATGGGAACCAAGATGGGTCCTAGTTATGCTTGCCTGTTCATGGGTTACCTTGAACATCAAATACTGCATTCATACCGTGGCCCCTGCCCATTAAATACCTCCGGTACATTGATGACGGTTTTGGACTGACTGACTTGCCGGAAGATGACATCTCCAGGTTCATCGACTACATTGGTAACTTTCACAAATCCATCAAGATGACATCTCCAGGTTCATCGACTACATTGGTAACTTTCACAAATCCATCAAGATGACATCTCCAGGTTCATCGACTACATTGGTAACTTTCACAAATCCATCAAGATGACATCTCCAGGTTCATCGACTACATTGGTAACTTTCACAAATCCATCAAGATTACATCTTATATCTCTACCTCGTCCGTCACTTTTCTTGATCTGGTCGTCTCCCTTGCTACCTCCAGCCTCCACACTTCCGTCTTCTATAAACCCACGGACGCCCACTGTTATCTTCTCTACACCTCGTCTCATCCATCTCACTGCAGAGATTCCATTCCATATTCTCAATTATTACGACTTCGTCGTATCTGCCAGGATGATCACGATTTTCTCCAACAGGCCCACCTGATGTTAAGTTTCTTTAGGCGTCGTCTCTATCCTAATTCGGTTCTCCAATCCGCCTTTAAGAGAGCTCTCGATATTCCCCGTTCGGTGGCACTGACCCCATCCACCCGCCGTTCCTCTGATAGGACCATATTTACCCTCACCTACCACCCCCACAACTTGGCTGCAGTGAGGATCCTTAACCGGTATCGCTCCATTCTCCACTCAGATCCTACTACCCGCCTACTTTTCAGTGATCCTCCATTGGTCGCCTTCAAACGTGACAAGAGTCTGAGAGACATTCTTGTCACTAGCCGCCTCCCCCGCTCAAACCACAAACACCTTGGTACTGTTCCTTGTGGACGTCGAGTTTGCAGAACTTGTGACTATGTGCTTTGCACCGATTCGGTCTTGTTCCCTAATAAGCGATTCGACATCCAGGAGGGTTCACTTGTGTGTCGCGTAATATCATCTACACCATAATATGCAAGCACTGCCAGATGACGTATGTGGGTGAAAGTGGACGACGCTTGAGTGAAAGATTTTGTGAGCATCTTCGTGAAGTTGAGCAAAAGACTGGCAGCCCGGTGTCTGCCCATTTCAACTCCCCTGGACATAGTGGTAAACTCGACATGCAAGTTACGGGCATTGTCTCATGTCACTCCAGCTATCGCAGCAGGTTCGCCCTTGAGAATCGCCTTATTGCCCAGTTGGGTTCGCTGTCCCCCCAAGGAATGAACATATCACTCTCATACTGATAGGACACCCACTACATATTTCATACCCCCATGCGCTACTTTACCTGTATATGTGGATATATTTGTCTGCACATGTATTGGCACATTTGGGCTCCTTTGGGTTTTTCTTTTGTGGGCCTTGCGGCAATATATGTGCCGATTTATGCTTGTACGCATGCATTGTTACATACACATACTTATGTTTACAAATCGGTTCGGGGTGCATACACAGAGTTAGACGTGCATAGTTTACACATATCCTGTACCAACCTCCCCATATTTTTAGAACCCTTCCTTTCCGTCTTCTCACCTGACTTCCTGGCTAGAGAGATTTATAGTCGGTCCTGTCGTATCAATTCAGTCCATTTGGAGACTGACCCAGCTCCGGAACACAGGGAAGTGACCATTTTTTAATTTTTCCTCTCTTTAGTATGTAGCATATTATCGCCATGTAGTTAGATTTGTTAATATATCGTTATATATAATTTTTGTGTTTGTTGTTCGTCCAGATGAAGGCCTACTTGGCCGAAACGTCGACTTTTGTTTCTTCCATTACCATACAGCTGTCACCATACCCCTTTTTTTCTTCCTTTTTTTTTAGTATCGCCATTATCATCAGCCAATCAACCACTAATATCTTCAGTAATAAAGAAAAGACGATGGTCATACGTTGGACATGTGATGAGAAGAGATAATAATCGAATAGCAAAGCAAGCCCTCATATGGGAAACAACAGGTAAAAGAAAAAGAGGAAGACCCAGGGAGACACTGAGAAGAACATTGATGAGAGAGGCAAGAGCAGCAGGAATCGGCTCCCTCAATGAGATAGAACTGCTTGCACAGAACAGAGACAGATGGCGAGATTTGATAAAATATCTTTAAAAGAAAACTGCTAGAACAAAAATTCATATAGGAGAAGGTGTATCTTGGTCTACGCCCTATGCGCCGGTTACGGCTCGAAAGGTCAATAGATAGATAGATTATCATCAGCTTTACAGCAGCTTCGCATCTCTACGCATCTTGGTGCATCTTGATGCCATTACCTCTACACCACACTACTGGCTCCTAAAAGAAAACAAGTTGCCGACCTAGAGAAACTAAAGAGAACATTGAAGAGAGAGGCAACAACAGGCATTATCTCACTCGCTGAGATTGATCAACTCATCCACAACAGAGCCGTGTGGCGAGACACAATGTCGGTCCCTGAAAAGTCAAACAGTTGAAAGATCGTCGGACATAAGAGTCTAGTAGGTCTGCCCTATGTGCCATTTTGGTAGACAGACAGACAGACAGAGACAGACAGACAGGCAGATGGGCAGACACACAGACAGACGGGCAGAAAGGCAGACAGACAGGCAGGCAGGCAGACAGACAGACAGACAGACAGACAGACAGACAGACAGACAGACAGACAAGCAGGCAGGCAGGCAGACAGACAGACAGACAGACAGGCAGGCAGGGTGACAGACAGACAGGCAGACAGACAGACAGGCAGACAGACAGGCAGACAGACAGACAGACAGGCAGGCAGGGTGACAGACAGGCAGGCAGGCAGGCAGACAGACAGACAGACAGGCAGACAGACAGACAGACAGACAGACAGACAGACAGACAGACAGACAGACAGACAGACAGGCAGGCAGGCAGAGAGACAGACAGACAGACAGACAGACAGACAGACAGGCAGGCAGGCAGACAGACAGGCAGGTAGGCAGGCAGGCAGACAGACAGACAGGCAGACAGGCAGACAGACAGACAAACAGACAGACAGGCAGGCAGGGTGACAGACAGACAGGCAGGCAGACAGACAGACAGGCAGACAGACAGGCAGACAGACAGACAGGCAGACAGACAGACAGACAGACAGGCAGGCAGACAGACAGACAGACAGGCAGGCAGGCAGGCAGGCAGACAGACAGACAGAGACAGACAGACAGACAGACAGGCAGGCAGACAGACAGACAGACAGGCAGGCAGGCAGGCAGGCAGACAGACAGACAGACAGGCAGACAGGCAGACAGACAGACAGGCAGACAGACAGACAGGCAGGCAGGCAGACAGACAGACAGACAGGCAGACAGACAGACAGGCAGACAGAGACAGACAAACAGACAGGCAGACAGACAGACAGGCAGACAGACAGACAGACAGACAGACAGACAGACAGGCAGGCAGACAGACAGACAGGCAGGCAGACAGTCAGACAAGCAGACAGACAGACAGACAGACAACAGACAGACACACAGGCAGACAGACAGATAGGCAGACAGACAGACAGACAGACAGGCAGGCAGGCAGACAGGCAGACAGACAGACAGACAGACAGGCAGGCAGACAGACAGACACAGACAGGCAGACAGACAGACAGACAGACAGACAGACAGACAGACAGACAGGCAGGCAGGCAGGCAGACAGACAGACAGACAGACAGGCAGACAGACAGACAGGCAGACAGACAGACAGGCAGGCAGGCAGGCAGACAGACAGGCAGACAGGCAGACAGACAGACAGACAGATAGACAGACAGGCAGGCAGACAGACAGACAGACAGACAGGCAGGCAGGCAGACAGACAGGCAGGCAGACAGACAGACAGGCAGACAGACAGACAGACAGACAGACAGGCAGACAGACAGGCAGACAGACAGGCAGACAGACAGACAGACAGACATCCAGACAGACAGACAGACAATTATATTGTTCATCTTATATCACTATAGCGAGATGTTCAATATCACAAACTTTTCTCAGTACTGAAGAGTCCAATAACACAATAGCCCTATCACTGTACTATAATATTGCAAGTGTACTGAGACAGCTAATATCCCACATGAGTCCCATATCATAACACACTTGTCACTGTGCTGCATCCATTTACGCAGAAACTACAACTCCTTACACATGAGGTCGGGATTCTATTTTAACTAATCATCAGTGATAAACATCAATCAAGAGTCAACCTGATTATACCTACAATAAATAAGAGTCTTCTCATGCACACAATAGAGATCACAAATCCTCCAGCTTGCTTCCGGAGCTACTGAATGTAGTGCTCTATGCACACCATAAGGTGTGTTTTTAATCCGGATCGTGTTTCGATTTTCCGATTGCTTACGATGAATGATGATATCATATAATGTCGGGCAGTTCAACTGCGTTCACTTCGGTGCTGCTTGGCCTTATGTAATTTGGCGTGTGCTGTAGCAGTCATGATGGGACAGCAGTTACCGTTCTTTGATTAGATCCTTCAATGAGATGAATTTTAATTTAGATGATTCCACTGCCACATGCAGTTGAGCAATTATGGATTTTAATTAGTTTGCAGTGATACCAGTATACCAATATGGTTCGATCAACCATAACCACAACTTCCATTTTAAAACTATTTTCTCAAGCTTCTCTAATATCAAACCTTTTATTAAACATTGTTTGCTAAGTTTCTTGTTTTCCTACCTGTTCTTCTATCACGTGGAGGACAGTGAGGATCTATTATTTAACTACGTTTTACTAGGAATTACAATAATATGGCCCAGTTCTATCGTCATTTATGATATGACCCCTCAAACAGGTTCATGTGTGAAGATGTTGAAAATAGTGATCATGGTCCTCCGAAAGCGGAGAGAGGAGGTGGCTAACAGGTGGCGACCCGAGATTTGGGGAAACCCAGACTTTAATGTTTCACATTATAGTAAGCTTTTATTAAGTACATCGAGACATATCGATATATATATATATATATATATATATATATATATATATATATATATATATAGTTTAAATGTTAACACACTAGTTATATATAAATATATATATATATATAGCTATTGTGTTAATATTTTAACTGAATTATTTTATTCCAAATCATGCATGTATAACATCATGCTAATCTCTACGGTGGGTGCGATTGAGAGTGTAGGGGACTGAACAAAAGATCCCGTCCTGGGAGCCCACGTCAGCATGTCGGGGGCCATGATAGTGATGACTAAAAAACGGCCAAAATTTAACTGAAGCTTCTGTCTCGAAAAGCCTGACTATTTCATGTACTACATGGCAGAGTGCAATAACAAAACGATTAGACGTCCCTAAACAAAGACATCGGTTAGCAAACACGGGACTGTCAAGCATGGGAAGATATAAGGAAACTACTAAATAGTGTGGTGGAGGGGAGGGGGGGGAAGCTTTTAGGGAGATAGACACATTTTTTAAAGCAGACATGGGGGAGGGGGGGGGGGGTGATGGAATTCATCACGTTCTGCAAGCGTTGCCAGGAATCTACGAGAACAGATCGAGGTAGATGTGACGTGAAAACTGAATTCAGTAATTATTGATTGGGCGGAACTTGAGAGCGGAATTTCAATTGAAGTCGAAAGTGGGTGATTGAAGTTGGAAAATAAAATCAAAAGTTTCATTCAAGGCTGCTTGTGAGGGAGTTAATTGAAGTACGTTCCGGGTTGTGGCCGCTGGAAAGAAAAAAAAACTGAAGTTACGCGTCGCGAGAGCTAAAGAGATGTGAATTTGGAGTTGTCTGGTCATATGATGGTTAGCTTTGTAAGGGCTAGATTAAGCTTTCGTTTATGTAGATTTTGGCTTCGGTTAAAGCAGATGTTTAGCTTCAGTTTATGAAGATGTTTGACTTCGGTTAAAGCAGAAGTTTAGCTTTAGTTTATGCAAAAGTTTAGCTTTAGTTTATGCAAAAGTTTAGCTTTAGTTTATGCAAAAGTTTAGCTTTAGTTTATGCAGAGGTTTGGCTTCGACTCTAGCAGAAATACAACTTCGATTTTAGGAGAAATTCAGTTCCGGTTTATTCAGAAATTTAGTTCCTGATTCGATTATCCTGGCAAAAACAGTCAACTCTGTATCGTTGACCATTTTTAGCCCATTTTCTATCTTACCTCTTGTTAACAAATGTACAAGAATATATTCAGAAAATTCAAAAGTTGACTTCTGTTCACATTCAGTGATTAAAAAATATGAGTAAGTAACGGCCACTGAACACACTTTCATTTCGCATCTTATACCCAACGAAGATAGGTCTGGTCTTTTGGTTAGTTGTCTAGAACACTCGATTAGGCCACGTGAATTATAGACAGTATATAATATAGCGGTAATATGTCAGAGGAATGTCGTTAGAACAAGCTCTCTGACCGGACAGGACATATTTCAGGCCAATTCACATCAAAACTCAAGGGAGGTTATCAAGTTTATATGGCTCAAGGTTCAGTTTTACTAGTTAAAAAGGAACAAAAGTTTGATGTATCTGAATCAAGAGTCTAACAATGAACTATAAATCTGAGAGTAACCACAGTTTTATGTTGCCAGACTGGATTATAGATCTGAACATACGAATTATCTCATCTTTGGCAGCGAACAAATCTACTTTTCTATCTGGACATTTCTTTGGGTATAATTCAGCTGTAATGTGTAACAACTCAATGTTTCATTATGGGCTGTAATTAATGGCGTTACGCTGAACATATTTTACATTGATGCTTGTCTAGCCAGAAACAGACACAGCACATATCTGACCCCTAACAGCGATATTAACTGACATTTTCAACAAAAATGTATACGGTTTTAAAAACATGTGCTGCTAAATTGCGAATACCTATAGCTCAAAACGTGTACCATCCGTCAATCTATGATCTATGTAGTGTTTTACTTATAGACATAGAACTTACCGAGGTGCATGTGTAATATTACAGTTATCACATTTTAAAGAAAAAAATAAAGCGGATATTTTATCTGAAAGAGCAGGTCACTACAATATGTATATATATATTGTCTCTTGCATATAACTTTTATATCTCTCGTACAGTGTTTCTCGTACTTTATATGAGCCTTCTCGTTCTTTCTTTAATATATTCTTGATTTTTTAAAAAAAACTACATATACAATTTTCAGCCTATCAAGAAACACACTCTCTGCAAACTTAAAGATAAAAGACCATACACTCCCAATTGACCAAACCCAACATATCTAGGCGTCATCATGAATCGCATATTGACTTGGAAAAATCAGATATACAGAGAAAGGAAAAAAGCCAGAAAACGAACAAATATTATGAAGAAATTGGCAGGAACGGACTGGGGGGCAGACAGCAATATTTTGAAAAGACTATACGTAGGAAGAGTCAGACCAGTTCTAGAGTATGGAGTCACAGCCTGGGCTATGGCTTCCAAATCACACCTTAGCAAAATTAACAGAACACAGAACCAAGCTGCCCGAATCATCACTGGTGCTATGAAATCTACACCTATCAACTCTAAAACAGTAACAGGTTTGCAACCCTTAGATGACAGACGGGTCACTAAAGTATTGCAACAAGCGGAGAAATATAGAAGGCTCCTTACACACCCCATGCATCAAAGAATTGCTGGTTCCGGAATTGTACGACTAAAGAGGAGCAACTTCGCTGCAATTGCCAATGAACTAACTACTGAAGACCCAGTACTTTCCCAAACAATATCGAAACCCTTGGGCCCATCTGTTATGTCTCCTCATGGAAAGCATAAAATACCAGAACTTAAGGAAAATATAACAGGAATCATGAAAAAAGGCACCCAATCAGACACAGAAAGAAAACACGTAGCAGAAAACATATACACGATACCTACCCACATGACTCTAGGTCCCACATATACACAGATGGCTCTGCTACAAATGCCACCAGAAATGGAGGGGGAGGTGTGTTCTTGACTCTGAATAATCAGGACGAGATCACCAAGTCAATAGCTACTGGGAAATTCTCAAACAACTTTAAAGCAGAAACTGAGGCCACCAGAGATGCTGCAACACCGGCTACTCAACATAAAAATAACATGCACAATAAATTGGTGATTCTGACTGATGCACTGTCAGTATTATCAGCTCTAAAAAGCCCCAAGAACAATGAACTAGATGACTTGAGAACAACCCTGGAGCAACTATGCAATAACTTCCAGAGAGTAGTCATTCAGTGGATACCATCACACTGTAATATACACGGGAACGAACGAGCAGACAAATTAGCTAAAGACGGAGGGAGATTACCGCAAGAGAACCATCCGCTCAGTTATGATGAAGCCAAATCCATCCTCAAGGGTCAGTTCCATGGAAAATGGAAACGAGAACACCCAAAGCATAACGAGAGTGACGGATACCACCAACTATCAAGGAGGGATCAAGTCATATACTTCGCACTGGTCACAATAGAATGAGAAATCACATGTTCACCAAATTGAAAATAGGTACAATCAGCCTATGCCACTGTACACTGGACAACATGACTACAAAACATGTTCTACAGGATTGCCCCCAGTACACAGACCTGAGAGGAGCAATGTGGTCCACGCCTACCTCCCTGGAAGAAAAACTATATGGGGCAATCAATTCGCTTAAACAGACAGTTAACTTCATGAGAGAGTCTGGAATCCTACTCTGATTGAGCCTTGATCGCAGAGAGAGAGAGAGAGAGAGTGAGAGAGAGAGATAGATATTCTTGATAAGCGACAGCCGCTTTAGGTGTTCCATAACACGAAAACATATTTATTTATGTAACGATGTGTAGTCACAAGTTATATCAACACATACTAAATTAATGTTTAATAATAGTTTAAAGTTAATAACAATACTTCCTGACAGTCTGGGTGACCGCTGGACTCAAATACTCTTGGAATTGTTAAACACATCACAGATTACACTTTCAGGGTATCTATACACCTGTCATGTTGTGGACTAAGTACATCTGCTATTCTGCTTACTCTCCAATTGACCCTATCCTTGTCTGTCTCTCTCTCTCCTGTCTCTTCCTGTCTCTCCTGTCTCCGTATGTCTCTCCTGTCTCCATATGTCTCTCCTGTCTCCGTATGTCTCTTCTGTCTCTGCCTGTCTCTCCTGTCTCCGTATGTCTCTCGTCTCCGTATGTCTCTCATGTCCCTTCTTGTCTCTCGTGTCTCTTCCTGTCACTCCTGTCTCTTCTTGTCTCTCCTGTCTCCGTTGACCCTCCTGTTTTTTCCTGTCTCTTCCTGTCTCTCCTGTCTCCGTATGTCTCTCATGTCTCTAGATGTCTCTCTTGTCTCCGTATGTCTCTCCTGTCTCTGTATGCATATCCTGTCTCTGTATCTCTCTCTTGTCACTTCCTGTCTCATCTGTCTCTTCCTGTCTCTCCTGTCTCCTTATGTCTCTCCTGTCTTTTCCCGTCTCTCCTATCTGCTTGTCTCTCACGTCTCTCCTATCTCTGCCAGTCTCTCTCTCTCCTGTCTCTGACGTCTCTCCTATCTCTGCCTGTCTCTCTCTCCTGTCTCTGACGTCTCTCCTATCTCTGCCTGTCTCTCTCTCCTATCTCTGACGTCTCTCCTATCTCTGCCTGTCTCTCTCTCCTATCTCTGACGTCTCTCTTATCTCTGCCTGTCTCTTTCTCCTATCTCTGACGTCTCTCCTATCTCTGCCTGTCTCTCTCTCCTATCTCTGACGTCTCTCCTTTCTCTGCCTGTCTCTCTCTCCTATCTCTGACGTCTCTCCTATCTCTGCCTGTCTCTCTCTCTCCTATCTCTGCCTGTCTCTCTCTCTCCTATCTCTGCCTGTCTCTCTCTCTCCTATCTCTGCCTGTCTCTTTCTCCTATCTCTGACGTCTCTCCTATCTCTGACTGTCTCTTTCTCCTATCTCTGACGTCTCACCTATCTCTGCCTGTCTCTCTCTCTCCTATCTCTGACGTCTCTCCTATCCCTGCCTGTCTCTTTCTCCTATCTCTGACGTCTCACCTATCTCTGCCTGTCTCTCTCTCCTATTTCTGACGTCGCTCCTATCTCTGCCTGTCTCTTTCTCCTATCTCTGACGTCTCTCCTATCTCTGCCTGTCTCTCTCTCCTATCTCTGACGTCTCACCTTTCTCTGCCTGTCTCTCTCTCTCCTATCTCTGACGTCTCTCCTATCTCTGCCTGTCTCTCTCTCTCCTATCTCTGCCTGTCTCTCTCTCTCCTATCACTGCCTGTCTCTCTCTCTCTCCTATCTCTGCCTGTCTCTTTCTCCTATCTCTGATGTCTCTCCTATCTCTGCCTGTCTCTTTCTCCTATCTCTGACGTCTCTCCTATCTCTGACGTCTCTCCTATCTCTGACGTCTCACCTATCTCTGCCTGTCTCTCTATCCTATCTCTGACGTCTCTCCTATCTCTGACGTCTCTCCTATCTCTGACGTCTCACCTATCTCTGCCTGTCTCTCTCTCCTATCTCTGACGTCTCACCTATCTCTGCCTGTCTCTCTCTCCTATTTCTGACGTCGCTCCTATCTCTGCCTGTCTCTTTCTCCTATCTCTGACGTCTCTCCTATCTCTGCCTGTCTCTCTCTCCTATCTCTGACGTCTCACCTTTCTCTGCCTGTCTCTCTCTCTCCTATCTCTGACGTCTCTCCTATCTCTGCCTGTCTCTCTCTCTCCTATCTCTGCCTGTCTCTCTCTCTCCTATCACTGCCTGTCTCTCTCTCTCTCCTATCTCTGCCTGTCTCTTTCTCCTATCTCTGACGTCTCTCCTATCTCTGCCTGTCTCTTTCTCCTATCTCTGACGTCTCACCTATCTCTGCCTGTCTCTCTCTCTCTCCTATCTCTGCCTGTCTCTTTCTCCTATCTCTGACGTCTCTCCTATCTCTGACGTCTCTCCTATCTCTGACGTCTCACCGATCTCTGCCTGTCTCTCTCTCCTATCTCTGACGTCTCACCTATCTCTGACGTCTCTCCTATCTCTGACGTCTCTCCTATCTCTGACGTCTCTCCTATCTCTGACGTCTCACCTATCTCTGACGTCTCTCCTATCTCTGACGTCTCTCCTATCTCTGACGTCTCTCCTATCTCTGACGTCTCTCCTATCTCTGACGTCTCTCCTATCTCTGACGTCTCACCTATCTCTGACGTCTCTCCTATCTCTGACGTCTCTCCTATCTCTGACGTCTCTCCTATCTCTGACGTCTCACCTATCTCTGACGTCTCTCCTATCTCTGACGTCTCTCCTATCTCTGACGTCTCTCCTATCTCTGACGTCTCTCCTATCTCTGACGTCTCTTTTATCTCTGACGTCTCTTTTATCTCTGACGTCTCTCCTATCTCTGACGTCTCTTTTATCTCTGACGTCTCTTTTATCTCTGACGTCTCTTTTATCTCTGACGTCTCACCTATCTCTGACGTCTCACCTATCTCTGACGTCTCTCCTATCTCTGACGTCTCTCCTATCTCTGACGTCTCTCCTATCTCTGACGTCTCTTTTATCTCTGACGTCTCTCCTATCTCTGACGTCTCACCTATCTCTGCCTGTCTCTCTCTCCTATCTCTGACGTCTCTCCTATCTCTGACGTCTCTTTTATCTCTGACGTCTCTCCTATCTCTGACGTCTCTTTTATCTCTGACGTCTCTCCTATCTCTGACGTCTCACCTATCTCTGCCTGTCTCTCTCTCCTATCTCTGACGTCTCTCCTATCTCTGACGTCTCTTTTATCTCTGACGTCTCTTTTATCTCTGACGTCTCTCCTATCTCTGACGTCTCACCTATTTCTGACGTCTCTCCTATCTCTGACGTCTCACCTATCTCTGACGTCTCTCCTATCTCTGACGTCTCACCTATCTCTGCCTGTCTCTCTCTCCTATCTCTGACGTCTCTCCTATCTCTGCCTGTCTCTCTCTCCTATCTCTGACGTCTCACCTATCTCTGCCTGTCTCTCTCTCCTATCTCTGACGTCTCTCCTATCTCTGCCTGTCTCTCTCTCCTGTCTCTGACCGTCTCTCCTGTCTGCTTGTCTCTGACGTCTCTCCTATCTCTGCCAGTCCCTCTCTCCTGTCTCTGACCGTCTCTCCTGTCTGCTTGTTTTTGACCGTCTTTCCTATCTCTGCCAGTCCCTCTCTCCTGTCTCTGACCGTCTCTCCTGTCTGCTTGTCTCTGACGTCTCTCCTATCTCTGCCAGTCCCTCTCTCCTGTCTCTGACCGTCTCTCCTGTCTGCTTGTCTTTGACCGTCTTTCCTATCTCTGCCAGTCCCTCTCTCCTGTCTCTGACCGTCTCTCCTGTCTGCTTGTCTCTGACGTCTCTCCTATCTCTGCCAGTCACTCTCTCCTGTCTCTGACCGTCTCTCCTGTCTGCTTGTCTCTGACGTCTCTCCTATCTCTGCCAGTCCCTCTCTCCTGTCTCTGCCTGTCTCTCCTATCTCTGCCTGTCTCTGCCTTTGAGTGTCTATTTATATACTAAGTACTCCATTTCACTCGCCTACGAGTCTATTATTTTTAACATTTCTTTTCTTTATGTCCACATCTCCCTAAGGACACACCTGGCTGATCTCGCCCCCATGTCTGTCCGCCCACACTGTCTGTTCTGGTATCTATGTACCATCTTGCTGACCTATTAAGTGCAATTTCATCTCATATGGAATACCTTTTCAAGATGTTGATATATTAAACACTATCAATATTTATTGTGTACCTGATGATGATGAAAAATAAACAGGACAAATTTGAAACAAGTGCAACGCGTCAAATACCTGGGCACAATAATAACATAAGATGGAAAATTTTTCTCTTCTTCTTTTCTCTTTTCACTGATACCTAAAAGGTGACGTGGTTTATATCATCTGTCGTTCTTGAGCTGCTCGAACTGTCTGAATTATAGCTTGTTTCATAACTCGTGCCCAACTTTAAAAATCGATAGCTTTTTAACCGCTTGTTGTAAGTTGTTCAAAATTTGCATGTAAAGTTATAATGATTAGAACCCAACAGGGAATTAATTTCATTAAAAAAAAACATTTGATTATTATTGTTGCTTATTTGATTTATATAAATGTATAACGACCCATTGATGTAGTCAAAACTTAATGTTTACAGTATTGTAAGTTAAAAATAGCGAGTAAAAATCCATACACGGTAAAATTGACGTGTTTGCACGCTTTCGCCGTGGTTTTTTGACACAATTAGACACTTGAGAAATTGTGTGTTCCATTTCCGTTCATTCAGAGGTGTAGACGTGAAATTCGCAAAATGTTGGGTATGAATGAAACTGTTACAATAAGAAAATTAAAAGTTTCGCTGAAAAAGAACAACGGTATTGAAATATCAAAGTCTACATTATGGAGGAATGTGAGAGCTGCAGGCTTTACATTAAGAAAGTATTCCAATGGACGAAACATCATCTGTGAGAAGCCACATATAGTAGTCATGAGAAGCAAGTATTTACGTGAAGTAAAAGAGGTGCGCAAGCAAGGTTATGATATTGTGTACTTGGATGAAACATGGATCAATGCTCACCACACTAACCAAAGGGAATGGCAGTCATCAGATGGAAAGATTAAGAGATTAATACCTAGCAGCAAAGGACAGCGCTTGATAATTGCTCATGCAGGTAGTCGACAACATGGACTAATACAGAATGCAGAGCTCATTTTTCTTTCAAAATCCATAGACAATCGGGATTATCACTCTGAGATGAATGGTCACATATTTAGACATTGGATTGAAAATTCTGTTCTCCCATCACTAGATCGACCATCTTGCCTAATAATGGACAATGCAGCGTACCACAACATTGTTGCACTGGAAGATAAAGTCTCGACGTCATCCAGTACAAAAGATGCTATTAAGATATGGCTCACAAAGGAGCACATACAATTTAATAACATGTACTTAAAACCTGAATTACTATCTCTAGTAAAGCAAAAACAAAGGACAAAGATTTTTCAAATAGATAAGATTATCCAAGAGCACGGTCATATAAGTTTGAGGCTGCCACCTTACCATGCTCATTTAAATCCAGTAGAACTAATCTGGGCAAAATTAAAAGGACAAGTGGCAGATGAAAATACAACATTCAAAATATGCGATGTAAAGACTCTTGCTAATCTCGCTTTATTAAATATAGACAAAGATTATTGGGCTGAATGTGAAGACCACGTCTTAAAACAGGAAGAGGAATATTGGAAAAATGATGGTTTGTGGAATGTTCAACCCCAAACAGTTATTAATCTCTTAGACTCGTCTGATTCAGAATGAAAGTATATAGGCTCCACAATGTTGGCCCCTATATTTCCTTAAATTAGTTCAACAAACGGTCCTTTTCAGGACCACACAACTATGAAAATTGGACATACAGGTATACCTTGATATTATCGTCCGTCCTCGAACTGAGAAGACAATAATTATCCTGGTGTTTTGTCTTATCCAGTTATTTCCCCATTACGGCCACGTCTTTACCTAGTGAAAATTAATCATAGACCAGCAACTACGGTAATTTCTATTATTTAGGGGTTCACAATTTACAATTTTGACAAACATCAAAGAAATTCGCCGCTTTAAGAAAACTGCAGCTGCAAGATATTTGTTAAATATACATTTAAAGGGTCTTTTGCATTCTAATAACATTTGGAAAATTTCAACAGTTTTTAACAAACAGTTACTGAACAATACTGTTTTGAAGTTGGGCAAGTGATTTGAAACGAGCTATAATGACTTTCCTTTTTTGCTACATGTCTCTGTCACTGCATCTATCTATCTTCTTCTGGGTCTTCCTCTTGGTCTTTTTCCATGCATTCTCGAGAAGAACGCCCTTGACGATGATTGGTAAGGGTTCATTCTGACCAGGTGGCCAAACCATTTAAGTTGTTGTTGTTCTATATATTCTTGGCAGGGTTTAGTTCCTACCATTTTTCTTATGGTTTCATTTGGTAACCTCTCTCTTCTTGTATTGTTACTTTTCTCAAGCATCGCATCTCACATGTATTGATCTTTCTTAAATGATGGAAGATGAATCACAGAAATAAAATGCAGAATAGCTCAGGCCAAAATAGCATTTCAGAAAATGAAAAATATATTATGCAACAAATGTATGTCAATAGAAGTCAGATAGAGAGTTCACCGGTGACATATATAACCAATTCTGACCTATGGAAGCGAATCATGGATAGTAGACAAACAAATGAAACGACGATTAGAGGCCACAGAGATGGGTTTCTCAGAAGAATGTTGAAAGTTTCCTGGACATATAAAAAGTCCAATGAGGAAGTTCTCAAAGAGACCAAAACAAAAAGGGAGTTCCTAAAAACCATCAGAAAGAAACAATCCACATTTCTCGGGCACATCATGAGAAGAGGAAAGTTGAAATACTTGGTAATAACTGGCAAAATAAAAGGACAGAGAGGTCGCGGACGAAAAGAGCGAAAATACTTGATATCTTGGTGTCACGACATGAAAAACAGTCAACAACAGAACTGATAGGATGCACTGTCGATAGAAGATTGTGGAAGGATATGATTGCCTACGCCAACCGGTATGGCACATGATGATGACGATACCTGATGAAGGATGTTGTCGAACCGTCGTAGTTTGATTCGGCACTCTAACAGTTTAGCTGCGCGATACCATTTTTTTTATTTATTTCACATCTGTTGAAGAAGACTGGTAGAAGAAGATATTCCCACCTTGTTGAATGATGTTTTAGTTTGTGATACTTTTCTGCTATCCCTCGTTTTAAAATCTGCAACTACATGCTGATTATCTGTCTGAAATGAGTAAAAAAAAAAGACAAAATAACTAAAACACCAGTAACCCAGAGTTATACTCAGTCAAAACAATCCCACTAGATTTCACCCAATCGTTTCAGGGTAACTAAAATATTCACGGAACACATATTTTGTATGAGCTCAAACTGTCGCATTTTAAACTCTCAAATGGGAGAACTGAAAGCCTCTCTTTAAAGTCCAGTTTGTCAGTTCAGTTGGACTCTTCTAAACGATTTCTGGCCTCAGAAAAGCGAGCGTATAATCCAATCAGGTTTGTATTTCATGGTCACATGACCACTCGTCTAAAGGGAGATGAATTGTGTCAAATTTTGTTTCTGCGTTATACCCGGCGACATTTTTCACGTGACCAGATTTGTAATTTTATTTCTAGCTTCTCTTCTTTAATTCAAACTGTCAACTTTTGTTTAACCGTTTCCAGGTAATGAGGCTAATGCTTTCAGTATTCCCGTTAAAATGTCGAGCTGACATTTTAATTACGAAAGTTATCCGTCCTGTTACTGACCATCAAACGACTTGGGTATCAATCTTTCTCGTCACGTGACTGGCCATAATAAACTAGCATTCCTGACCCGTTTAAGGTCGTGATCTCTTTTTTTGTTGAAATCAATCAGTCTAAACAGTCAAAGGTAAAGGTAAAGTACGAGACTTGAACCGGCGTCTTACACGCGAGTTTCCACCCATATGTGCTCGACCGCCTGTATATATCTGTATAGTGTCGCCTCAAGCTGGGTCGACCGTGGGGGGTATTTTTTTATTTCCAACCACGAGTTTAATTCACACTGCTCCCAGCGGGAATCGAACACGGGTTGTCCGAACATTGGTAGTCCAGTCGGGTGGTTTTCCCAACTAGGCTACCGAGAAGTAAACCATGACATGACTTTACAACAGTTAATAATGTGTGACCTACTTCTATCATCATCATGTGCCATACCACTTGGCGTAGGCGATCATATCCTTCCACAATTCTTTATCCACAGTACATCGTATCAATTCTGTTGTTGACAGTTGTATTTC
Source organism: Megaustenia siamemsis (assembly GCA_032433765.1). Classification (NCBI taxonomy): domain Eukaryota; kingdom Metazoa; phylum Mollusca; class Gastropoda; order Stylommatophora; family Ariophantidae; genus Megaustenia; species Megaustenia siamemsis. Next base: position 183,165,780 of record JAVIAB010000092.1, read on the forward strand.
TGTTGTGACAGTACACTCTTACATCTGAATACTCTCAGCATGTGTACACTCTGTTACAGAGTTCCTGGATACCGGTAGTGTAGAATATATATTTCTGTCTATGGTATGACAAAACTTGTACACCACTCTGCTACTCTATCGAGCCTGTAACTTGTGTTCCCTGACCCACAAAGAAATGACGTAATATATCCATGACATCCAATTAAATAATAATAACTCGGTTTTGTTTTGCTTTTAACAAGTCGAACAGTAAAATATTGCAAGATCAGATGCGATCCGCTTTTGGCAACAGAGATAACTGAGCTCGTCAGTGTTATCAGAGTTGGTCCTGATACAGGAAATGAAAACTGGACAATCTGCCATCAGATAAGGAATTCGTTGGTGGTTACAGAAATATCGTTTGACACCAGAATGTTAAGAATTGAGTAATGCGGACGTCGTAAAAGATGCCAAAGCAAAATGAGAGTTAATTATCAATATGGCAGAAAAATAATAATCATTTTGGTCATGGTTTGAACAGGCAACTGGTGGAGTATGTCGTGGCAACAGGAAACATTGAAAAAGGTAATAATAAGACAAATTAAGATATTGGTTTGGTAGGAAGTAAACAACAAAAGTGATAAACAGCTGTAGAGGTAGAAAGTCAACAACAAAAGTGATAAACAGCTGTAGAGGTAGAAAGTCAACAACAAAAGTGATAAACAGCTGTAGAGGTAGAAAGTCAACAACAAAAGTGATAAACAGCTGTAGAGGTAGAAAGTCAACACAAAAGTGATAAACAGCTGTAGAGGTAGAAAGTTGTGGAGGGACATGATCACTTTCGCCAGCAAACAAGGAGCTTGATGATGATCATGAAATCTGATATTTACGTTAAGCTTGTTCAATGGTTTGGGGAATAGTTCATTGTTTGTGAGAAGCTAAGTCAAACTGGTTAATATTAGGATCATTAGTTCACAAGTTAGAACATCTTATATGGAGTATATTCATTGCCGTCGTGTGCTATCAGTGTCAAATATGATCGCTCAAAACTAAACATAAAAAGAAGCTATCGTCACAGAGCTAAGGTATTTGAGAAAGTCGCTTGGGGTGACTTTTCTTCTCTTCTACCTTTCAGCTCCCTGTGGAGCATAGGTCTTCAACAAACACTTTCCAAGTCGTTCTGTTTCTTGCCATTCTTTTAAGATCATTCCACGTCTTCCCCATCATCTTCATCTCAGCTTCTATCTGTCTTCTCCAAGGATTTCTTGGTCTTCCTCTTTGTCTTTTTCCCTGGGGATTCTAAAAAAGGGCCTGTTGTGGTATACTCTTAGTTGGCTCCCGTAGTGTGTGTCCTATCCAGCACCATATTCTTCGCTGTATCTCTTTATCCACTGGTATTTGACTGGTACATTTCCATAATTCTATATTAGTGATTTTGTCCTGCCATTTCCATCATTTTATTGCTTGGGGTGACCAGAAGAGACAAAAAAATTAAGAAAAGGTTTGGTAAGCTAGAGGTAATGTATTGAATTAATTCTAAATTACATACTGAGACAAAAAATGAAATTGTTTGTTCATTTGGAAATAATGTCAAGAGATACTATACCATACAAAACATATAATATAAGACGAGAAAGAAGAATAGCCAGTGCTAAGCCCAGAGTAAGTTGGACTTACAGCATCAGAGATACACTACAACATCAAATGACAATGACTGAGGCTGCCAAAGGAACAAGCGGGGAATTATAGAAGGAAGAGGTATGTATTACAGCACTCAGAAAAAAAATGTTTTTTCTGAGTTCTGTAATACATACCTCTTCCTTCTATAATTCTCTGAATTATCGCCTCGGAAGTTTCCCTCTATAATAATATTTATTTATTATTATTTGTCTCCAAAGGGACATGAACTAGCACGTGTTATCTCCGTCGACATCCAAAGGGACATGAACTAGCACATGTTATCTCCGTCGACATCCAAAGGGACATGAACTAGCACATGTTATCTCCGTCGACATCCAAAGGGAGATGGACTAGCACGTGTTATCTCCGTCGACATCCAAAGGGACATGGACTAGCACGTGTTATCTCCGTCGACATCCAAAGGGACATGAACTAGCACATGTTATCTCCGTCGACATCCAAAGGGACATGAACTAGCACGTGTTATCTCCGTCGACATCCAAAGGGACATGAACTAGCACATGTTATCTCCGTCGACATCCAAAGGGACATGAACTAGCACGTGTTATCTCCGTCGACATCCAAAGGGACATGAACTAGCACGTGTTATCTCCGTCGACATCCAAAGGGACATGAACTAGCACATGTTATCTCCGTCGACATCCAAAGGGACATGAACTAGCACATGTTATCCCCGACGCCACCAAAAGGGACATGAACTAGCACGTGTTATCTCCGTCGACATCCAAAGGGACATGAACTAGCACATGTTATCTCTGTCGACATCCAAAGGGACATGAACTAGCACATGTTATCTCCGTCGACACCCAAAGGAACATGAACTAGCACATGTTATCTCCGTCGACATCCAAAGGGACATGAACTAGCACGTGTTATCTCCGTCGACACCCAAAGGGACATGAACTAGCACGTGTTATCTCCGTCGACATCCAAAGGGACATGAACTAGCACGTGTTATCTCCGTCGACACCCAAAGGGACATGAACTGGCACGTGTTATCTCCGTCGACATCCAAAGGGACATGAACTAGCAAATGTTATCTCCGTCGACATCCAAAGGGACATGAACTAGCACATGTTATCTCCGTCGACACCCAAAGGGACATGAACTAGCACGTGTTATCTCCGTCGACATCCAAAGGGACATGAACTAGCACGTGTCATCTCCGTCGACATCCAAAGGGACATGGACTAGCACGTGTTATCTCCGTCGACACCCAAAGGCTTATAAGAAGAGGTGAATATAGAGAGAGTTGACAATTGTGTAGTCCAATGCTGTAATATTGTTTACTATTTCTAGATCACAGTTACCGTATTCTTTTGTATTTTGTTCAAACTGCTGCGGTCCTTAGCTATTATTATTATTGTGTGAAAGTGAGAAGTGTGAATTAACGATGACGTATATCATTAACGTGATGTGTTTGACAATCATCTTTAAAGACAGTTTATGTTTTTATGTATCTGTCCATAGTTTATGTTTTTATGTATCTGTCCATAATTTATGTTTTTATGTATCTGTCCACAGTTGATACACTATATGTTAATATCAACTACTTTGTAAAATATGCATACATCTATGTCATGAGAGCTCTGCCTTCTATTTATGCTACCTAGACACTATCCTGAAGCTGAACCATAATACCATTATTACACCTGTCCCGATCATGCTAGATGTAGTACAATTTATCTGTGTTTCATCGTTTGTTGTTGTTCTCGTTTTCTGACTCGATCTAGGCCGAAACGTCAGTATTTTGTTGCGTTCCTTTTTGTAAAGCTGTCACCGTACCTTATAGAAGTGTGTGTTACATCCCACTACTGGCTCCTTGCTACCAGCTGTCACCATACCTTATAGGAGTGTACGTTACATCCCACTACTGGCTCCTTGCTACCAGCTGTCACCATACCTTATAGGAGTGTACGTTACATCCCACTACTGGCTCCTTGCTACCAGCTGTCACCATACCTTGTAGGAGTGTACGTTACATCCCACTACTGGCTCCTTGCTACCAGCTGTCACCATACCTTATAGGAGTGTGCGTTACATCCCACTACTGGCTCCTTGCTACCAGCTGTCACCATACCTTGTAGGAGTGTACGTTACATTCCACTACTGGCTCCTTGCTACCAGCTGTCACCATACCTTATAGGAGTGTGCGTTACATCCCACTACTGGCTCCTTGCTACCAGCTGTCACCATACCTTATAGGAGTGTGCGTTACATTCCACTACTGGCTCCTTGCTACCAGCTGTCACCATACCTTATAGGAGTGTACGTTACATTCCACTACTGGCTCCTTGCTACCATCTGTCACCATACCTTGTAGGAGTGTGTGTTACATCCCACTACTGGCTCCTTGCTACCAGCTGTCACCATACCTTATAGGAGTGTACGTTACATTCCACTACTGGCTCCTTGCTACCAGCTGTCACCATACCTTATAGGAGTGTACGTTACATTCCACTACTGGCTCCTTGCTACCAGCTGTCACCATACCTTATAGGAGTGTACGTTACATCCCACTACTGGCTCCTTGCTACCAGCTGTCACCATACCTTATAGGAGTGTACGTTACATCCCACTACTGGCTCCTTGCTACCAGCTGTCACCATACCTTATAGGAGTGTACGTTACATTCCACTACTGGCTCCTTGCTACCATCTGTCACCATACCTTATAGGAGTGTACGTTACATTCCACTACTGGCTCCTTGCTACCAGCTGTCACCATACCTTGTAGGAGTGTACGTTACATTCCACTACTGGCTCCTTGCTACCAGCTGTCACCATACCTTATAGGAGTGTGCGTTACATCCCACTACTGGCTCCTTGCTACCAGCTGTCACCATACCTTATAGGAGTGTGCGTTACATTCCACTACTGGCTCCTTGCTACCAGCTGTCACCATACCTTATAGGAGTGTACGTTACATTCCACTACTGGCTCCTTGCTACCATCTGTCACCATACCTTGTAGGAATGTGAGTTACATCCCACTACTGGCTCCTTGCTACCAGCTGTCACCATACCTTATAGGAGTGTACGTTACATTCCACTACTGGCTCCTTGCTACCAGCTGTCACCATACCTTATAGGAGTGTACGTTACATTCCACTACTGGCTCCTTGCTACCAGCTGTCACCATACCTTATAGGAGTGTACGTTACATCCCACTACTGGCTCCTTGCTACCAGCTGTCACCATACCTTATAGGAGTGTACGTTACATCCCACTACTGGCTCCTTGCTACCAGCTGTCACCATACCTTATAGGAGTGTACGTTACATTCCACTACTGGCTCCTTGCTACCATCTGTCACCATACCTTATAGGAGTGTACGTTACATTCCACTACTGGCTCCTTGCTACCAGCTGTCACCATACCTTGTAGGAGTGTTGTTACATCCCACTACTGGCTCCTTGCTATCAGCTGTCACCATACCTTATAGGAGTGTACGTTACATCCCACTACTGGCTCCTTGCTACCAGCTGTCACCATACAATATAGGAGTGTACGTTACATCCCACTACTGGCTCCTTGCTACCAGCTGTCACCATACCTTATAGGAGTGTACGTTACATCCCACTACTGGCTCCTTGCTACCAGCTGTCACCATACCTTATAGGAGTGTACGTTACATCCCACTACTGGCTCCTTGCTACCAGCTGTCACCATACAATATAGGAGTGTACGTTACATCCCACTACTGGCTCCTTGCTACCAGCTGTCACCATACCTTATAGGAGTGTACGTTACATCCCACTACTGGCTCCTTGCTACCAGCTGTCACCATACCTTATAGGAGTGTACGTTACATCCCACTACTGGCTCCTTGCTACCAGCTGTCACCATACCTTATAGGAGTGTACGTTACATCCCACTACTGGCTCCTTGATACCAGCTGTCACCATACCTTATAGGAGTGTACGTTACATCCCACTACTGGCTCCTTGCTACCAGCTGTCACCATACAATATAGGAGTGTACGTTACATCCCACTACTGGCACCTTGCTACCAGCTTTCACCATACCTTATAGGAGTGTACGTTACATCCCACTACTGGCTCCTTGCTACCAGCTGTCACCATACCTTGTAGGAGTGTGTGTTACATCCCACTACTAGCTCATTGCTACCAGCTGTCACCATACAATATAGGAGTGTACGTTACATCCCACTACTGGCTCCTTGCTACCAGCTGTCACCATACCTTGTAGGAGTGTACGTTACATCCCACTACTGGCTCCTTGCTACCAGCTGTCACCTTACCTTGTAGGAGTGTACGTTACATCCCACTACTGGCTCCTTGCTACCAGCTGTCACCATACCTTGTAGGAGTGTACGTTGCATCCCACTACTGGCTCCTTGCTACCAGCTGTCAACATACCTTGTAGGAGTGTACGTTACATCCCACTACTGGCTCCTTGCTACCAGCTGTCAACATACCTTGTAGGAGTGTACGTTACATCCCACTACTGGCTCCTTGCTACCAGCTGTCAACATACCTTGTAGGAGTGTACGTTACATCCCACTACTGGCTCCTTGCTACCAGCTGTCACCATACATTATAGGAGTGTACGTTACATCCCACTACTGGCTCCTTGCTACCAGCTGTCACCATACAATATAGGAGTGTACGTTACATCCCACTAATGGCTCCTTGCTACCAGTTGTCACCATACAATATAGGAGTGTACGTTACATCCCACTACTGGCTCCTTGCTACCAGCTGTCACCATACAATATAGGAGTGTACGTTACATCCCACTACTGGCTCCTTGCTACCAGCTGTCACCATACAATATAGGAGTGTACGTTACATCCCACTACTGGCTCCTTGCTACCAGCTGTCACCATACAATATAGGAGTGTACGTTACATCCCACTACTGGCTCCTTGCTACCAGCTGTCACCATACAATATAGGAGTATGTGTTACATCCCACTACTGGCTCCTTGCTACCAGCTGTCACCATACAATATAGGAGTATGCGTTACATCCCACTACTGGCTCCTTGCTACCAGCTGTCACCATACAATATAGGAGTGTACGTTACATCCCACTACTGGCTCCTTGCTACCAGCTGTCACCATACCTTATAGGAGTGTGCGTTACATCCCACTACTGGCTCCTTGCTACCAGCTGTCACCATACAATATAGGAGTATACGTTACATCCCACTACTGGCTCCTTGCTACCAGCTGTCACCATACAATATAGGAGTATACGTTACATCCCACTACTGGCTCCTTGCTACCAGCTGTCACCATACAATATAGGAGTATACGTTGCATCCCACTACTGGCTCCTTGCTACCAGCTGTCACCATACAATATAGGAGTGTGCGTTACATCCCACTACTGGCTCCTTGCTACCAGCTGTCACCATACCTTATAGGAGTGAGCGTTACATCCCACTACTGGCTCCTTGCTACCAGCTGTCACCATACCTTATAGGAGTGTACGTTACATCCCACTACTGGCTCCTTGCTACCAGCTGTCACCATACCTTATAGGAGTGTGCGTTACATCCCACTACTGGCTCCTTGCTACCAGCTGTCACCATACAATATAGGAGTATGCGTTACATCCCACTACTGGCTCCTTGCTACCAGCTGTCACCATACAATATAGGAGTGTGCGTTACATCCCACTACTGGCTCCTTGCTACCAGCTGTCACCATACCTTATAGGAGTGTACGTTACATCCTACTACTGGCTCCTTGCTACCAGCTGTCACCATACCTTATAGGAGTGTGCGTTACATCCCACTACTGGCTCCTTGCTACCAGCTGTCACCATACCTTACAGGAGTGTACGTTACATCCCACTACTGGCTTCTTGCTACCAGCTGTCACCATACCTTATAGGAGTGTACGCTACATCCCACTACTGGCTCCTTGCTACCAGCTGTCACCATACCTTATAGGAGTGTGCGTTACATCCCACTACTGGCTCCTTGCTACCAGCTGTCACCATACCTTATAGGAGTGTGCGTTACATCCCACTACTGGCTCCTTGCTACCAGCTGTCACTATACCTTATAGGAGTGTACGTTACATCCCACTACTGGCTCCTTGCTACCAACTGTCACCATACCTTACAGGAGTGTACGTTACATCCCACTACTGGCTCCTTGCTACCAACTTTCACCATACCTTATAGGAGTGTACGTTACATCCCACTACTGGCTCCTTGCTACCAACTGTCACCATACCTTATAGGAGTGTACGTACATCCCATTACTGGCTCCTTGCTACCAGCTGTCACCATACCTTATAGGAGTGTGCGTTACATCCCACTACTGGCTCCTTGCTACCAGCTGTCACCATACCTTATAGGAGTGTGCGTTACATCCCACTACTGGCTCCTTGCTACCAGCTGTCACTATACCTTATAGGAGTGTACGTTACATCCCACTACTGGCTCCTTGCTACCAACTGTCACCATACCTTATAGGAGTGTACGTTACATCCCACTACTGGCTCCTTGCTACCAGCTGTCACTTTACCTTATAGGAGTGTACGTTACATCCCACTACTGGCTCCTTGCTACCAGCTGTCACTATACCTTATAGGAGTGTGCGTTACATCCCACTACTGGCTCCTTGCTACCAGCTGTCACCATACCTTATAGGAGTGTACGTTACATCCCACTACTGGCTCCTTGCTACCAGCTGTTACCATACCTTATAGGAGTGTACGTTACATCCCACTACTGGCTCCTTGCTACCAGCTGTCACCTTACCTTGTAGGAGTGTACGTTACATCCCACTACTGGCTCCTTGCTACCAGCTGTCACCATACCTTATAGGAGTGTACGTTACATCCCACTACTGGCTCCTTGCTACCAGCTGTCAACATACCTTGTAGGAGTGTACGTTACATCCCACTACTGGCTCCTTGCTACCAGCTGTCAACATACCTTTTACGAGTCTACGTTACATCCCACTACTGGTTCCTTGCTAACAGCTGTCAACATACCTTGTAGGAGTGTACGTTACATCCCACTACTGGCTCCTTGCTACCAGCTGTCACCATACAATATAGGAGTGTACGTTACATCCCACTACTGGCTCCTTGCTACCAGCTGTCACCATACAATATAGGAGTGTACGTTACATCCCACTACTGGCTCCTTGCTACCAGTTGTCACCATACAATATAGGAGTATACGTTACATCCCACTACTGGCTCCTTGCTACCAGCTGTCACCATACAATATAGGAGTATACGTTACATCCCACTACTGGCTCCTTGCTACCAGCTGTCACCATACAATATAGGAGTATACGTTACATCCCACTACTGGCTCCTTGCTACCAGCTGTCACCATACAATATAGGAGTGTGCGTTACATCCCACTACTGGCTCCTTGCTACCAGCTGTCACCATACCTTATAGGAGTGAGCGTTACATCCCACTACTGGCTCCTTGCTACCAGCTGTCACCATACCTTATAGGAGTGTACGTTACATCCCACTACTGGCTCCTTGCTACCAGCTGTCACCATACCTTATAGGAGTGTGCGTTACATCCCACTACTGGCTCCTTGCTACCAGCTGTCACCATACAATATAGGAGTATGCGTTACATCCCATAACTGGCTCCTTGCTACCAGCTGTCACCATACAATATAGGAGTATGCGTTACATCCCACTACTGGCTCCTTGCTACCAGCTGTCACCATACCTTATAGGAGTGTACGTTACATCCTACTACTGGCTCCTTGCTACCAGCTGTCACCATACCTTATAGGAGTGTGCGTTACATCCCACTACTGGCTCCTTGCTACCAGCTGTCACCATACCTTACAGGAGTGTACGTTACATCCCACTACTGGCTTCTTGCTACCAGCTGTCACCATACCTTATAGGAGTGTACGCTACATCCCACTACTGGCTCCTTGCTACCAGCTGTCACCATACCTTATAGGAGTGTGCGTTACATCCCACTACTGGCTCCTTGCTACCAGCTGTCACCATACCTTATAGGAGTGTGCGTTACATCCCACTACTGGCTCCTTGCTACCAGCTGTCACTATACCTTATAGGAGTGTACGTTACATCCCACTACTGGCTCCTTGCTACCAACTGTCACCATACCTTATAGGAGTGTACGTTACATCCCACTACTGGCTCCTTGCTACCAGCTGTCACTATACCTTATAGGAGTGTACGTTACATCCCACTACTGGCTCCTTGCTACCAGCTGTCACTATACCTTATAGGAGTGTGCGTTACATCCCACTACTGGCTCCTTGCTACCAGCTGTCACCATACCTTATAGGAGTGTACGTTACATCCCACTACTGGCTCCTTGCTACCAGCTGTTACCATACCTTATAGGAGTGTACGTTACATCCCACTACTGGCTCCTTGCTACCAGCTGTCACCTTACCTTGTAGGAGTGTACGTTACATCCCACTACTGGCTCCTTGCTACCAGCTGTCACCATACCTTATAGGAGTGTACGTTACATCCCACTACTGGCTCCTTGCTACCAGCTGTCAACATACCTTGTAGGAGTGTACGTTACATCCCACTACTGGCTCCTTGCTACCAGCTGTCAACATACCTTGTAGGAGTGTACGTTACATCCCACTACTGGCTCCTTGCTACCAGCTGTCAACATACCTTGTAGGAGTGTACGTTACATCCCACTACTGGCTCCTTGCTACCAGCTGTCACCATACAATATAGGAGTGTACGTTACATCCCACTACTGGCTCCTTGCTACCAGCTGTCACCATACAATATAGGAGTGTACGTTACATCCCACTACTGGCTCCTTGCTACCAGTTGTCACCATACAATATAGGAGTGTACGTTACATCCCACGACTGGCTCCTTGCTACCAGCTGTCACCATACAATATAGGAGTGTACGTTACATCCCACTACTGGCTCCTTGCTACCAGCTGTCACCATACCTTATAGGAGTGTACGTTACATCCCACTACTGCCTCCTTGCCACTTTTTTGTATGCTATTCTACGGCAGTAGTGACAGACGACAATTCACAAACAGCAAAGATTAGATTCAAGATGCAACAAGGCTTGTTAAAGCATTTGCCAGCTATAATCACTATTGTCCAACAAGGAAATAACTCTTGAGGCAAAACGGGTACTCTACAATACAATCTTCATTCCAACGTTGTGCTACCAATGTCATACCTGGACCCAGATGCAAGAAAAATAAGAAAAATAACCTCTACTGAGATGAAATGTGTTAGACGAATGGCAGCATATCAGAAATGAAGAACTAAGAAAAAAGCTAGGAATAACCTCCCGCCGTAGAATATATAAAGAAACAACAAATAAAATGGCTTGTGCACGTGACAAGGCAGAGTAATCAAAACACAACGAGCCTCAATAAACATTGCGAGAAAACCAGATCTAAGGGTTGACCACGAAGAAGATTGATCGACGGAATATTAGAAGCACTAGGAAACATAATAGCAGCAGAAGCGAGCAGAAGAGCAAAAGACCGCAAATTATATCTCTCCTCGACGCTGAAAGGCAAATGAGGAAGGAAAGGAAAATGTAGAAGAACCTACGACTAGAACTTCAAGCTATACGGTCAACTTTTGGACACGCAGATTATCAATTAAGACCAGGCCTAACTCTGCCGACGGTCAAGGATATGTTTAGTTCTGTGTAGAAGAATCAAATATTATAGCATGATCATAGCATGACGTTTCACATAAACCAAAGTCTAGAAACTGAATCTATTATTTATATTTGTGCAGTGAGTTTGAAATAATGCGGATTTATAGATGCCACGATAACAGGGTATTCTATTTGAACTGTTACCGTAATATAAGTATTGTGTTGTTGCAGTGCACATTCTACAAGTATTGTGTTGTGACTGTACCCATTCTACAAGTATTGTGCTGTTACCGTACCCATTCTACACGTATTGTGTTGTGACTGTACACATTCTACACGTATTGTGCTGTTACCGTACCCATTCTACACGTATTGTGTGTGTGACTGTACCCATTCTACACGTATTGTGCTGTTACCGTACACATTCTACACGTATTGTGCTGTTACCGTACACATTCTACACGTATTGTGCTGTTACCGTACACATTCCATTACATTGATTCACCTGAATGTTTATTTAAAAGACATATATGTATAAAGTAAAGTAGTAGCAAAGTATTTATTATCTCTATGAGTAAAAGTAACACAATACAAGCAGAGAACGTGTCAAGATCTCTAATTAAAAGTGTCAAATCCTCGATGAAAAAGTGTCATAATATCTCATTAAAAGTGTCAAATCTTAGCTAAAAAATGTCATAATCTGTTATTTAAAAGTGTCAAATATTAGTTGTGAAATGTCATTATTTCTTTTTAAAAATGTAGCAATAGTATAGTTAAGAGAGTGTTATAATCTCTTTTTTTAAAAAAAAAAGAAAATCCCAGTCATGTAGCATAATGTCTCAGTAAATTTATTTATTATGCACGTAGTATCGTTGGCATATCGCTGGATGACTAGCAAAAAATATGGACTAGATATGAATATCAAAAAGACTAAAACTATGGTCATAAACAAAGGAAATTCTTAAGACCTACAATTAAATATCAAAGTGGAAGGAATACAACTAGAGACAGTTCAGAACTGCAACTACCTTGGATATACTATAACCATGATGGAAGATGTAGATCTGAAATAAATAAAAGAATAGGAATGGCAAAAAGTAATTTTAATGTCAAGAAGAACATACTAACATCAAAACAAATAACACCAGGGCTAAAACTAAGAATAGCAAAATGTTACATCTTCTCAATATTCCTATATGGTACAGAAACATGGACATTAGACAAGAAAACAGAACAGAGATTTGAAGCCTTTGAAATGTGGATATATATAAGAATAGGTAGAATTGGATGGAAGGAAAAGAAAACAAACTATGAAGTCTTAAAACAACTAAAAATGAAAAGAGAACTACTTAGCACAATTCAAACAAGAAAAATGCGAGTTTTGGGCCATGTTAAAAGACACATCAGCCTACTAAATGTAAAAGCCTTTTTAGGAGGGGAAAATACACGGTAAAAGAGGCAGAGGCAGACCAAAGCTAACATGGACGAGTAATATCAAAAGATGTACAAATCAGCCTATGACAACCTGCATCATCAAAGCAAGAGACAGAGCGCAATGGCGCTCCATGGTAGCCAACCTTTGTTGCGGAGACGGCACTAGATGATGATGATGAGAATATCTCAGCAATCGTATTGAATCCACCCTCCCCCCCCCCCCAAAAAAAAATAAAATAAAATATCATAAACTCTCAGTAAATATATCATATCAATGTTGAGAAATTGTCACAATCGTTCAGTAAATGTATCATATCAATGTTGAGAAATTGTCACAATCGTTCAGTAAAGGTATCATATCAATGTTGAGAAATTGTCACAATCGTTCAGTAAAGGTATCATATCAATGTTGAGAAATTGTCACAATCGTTCAGTAAAGGTATCATATCAATGTTGAAAAATTGTCACAATCGTTCAGTAAAGGTATCATATCAATGTTGAGAAATTGTCACAATCGTTCAGTAAATATATCATATCAATGTTGAGAAATTGTCACAATCGTTCAGTAAAGGTATCATATCAATGTTGAAAAATTGTCACAATCGTTCAGTAAAGGTATCATATCAATTTTGAGAAATTGTTACACTCGTTCAGTAAATATATCATATCAATGTTGAGAAATTGTCACAATCGTTCAGTAAATGTATCATATCAATGTTGAGAAATTGTCACAATCGTTCAGTAAATGTATCATATCAATGTTGAGAAATTGTCACAATGTTACATGATCTATTGGATACAATTTGGGAGAGGGAAGAAATACCTAAAGACTGGAGAGAAGGTTATATGATCAAACTACCAAAGAAATGAAGTTTACAGGAGTGCACACATTATAGGGGAATTATGCTACTATCAGTGCCAGGAAAAATATTAGGCAGAATCATTCTGGAGAGACTAAAAGAGGCTATAGAGAAACACTTGAGAGATGAACAAGCAGGTTTTAGGAAGAACAGATCATGTACTGATCAAATAACTACTTTACGTATAATAGTTGAACAAAGTTTAGAACTAAAATTCCCACTTTATATTGGATTCATAGATTACGAAAAGGCATTTGATAGTTTAGACAGAAGAATGCTTTGGAAGTTGCTGAGTCATTACGGAATCCCCATAAAGTTTATTAACCTGATAAAAACAATGTATGAAGGAACAAAATGTAGTGTGGTGCATGAAGGACAGCTTACAGAAGCATTTGAAATAAGAACAGGAGTAAGGCAAGGATGCCTTCTGTCTCCATTTCTCTTTCTACTGGCCATAGATTGGATTATGAAAATAACTCAAAACAACAGAAATGGGATCCAGTGGTCACTGACCAAACAACTTGATGATTTAGACTTTGCTGATGACATAGCTCTCCTATCACACAGCCATCAACAGATGCAGGATAAAATAAGTATATTAGATGAGAGATCACAACAGCTAGGACTAAAGATTAATAGAGATAAGACCAACATTATGAGAATTAATGCAGTTGGCAATAACCAAATAAAACTAGGAGAAATACCTCTACTAGACGTACAATCTTACATATATCTTGGCAGTAATATAGATAAAGAGGGAGGAACAGAAAATGATACCAAAATAAGGATATCAAAAGCAAGAGGAGCTTTCATTGCACTGGGAAATATATGGAAATCCAAAGAAATTAGGCTAAATATAAAAATAAAATTGTCATCTCAAATGTTAAGTCGGTCCTATTATGTGGCTGTGAAACATGGAGAATAACAAAATTGACAATCACGAAGGTACAGACTTTCATTAATGGATGCTTGCGCAGAATAAAGGGATGGAAATGGCAGGACAAAGTCACTAACGTGGAATTATGGAAATGTACCGGTCAAATACCAGTGGATAAAGAGATACAGCGAAGACGATGGCGATGGATAGGACACACACTACGGAAGCCAACTGAGAGTGTTACACAACAGGCCCTTTTTTGGAATCCCCAGGGGAAAAGACAAAGAGGAAGACCAAGGAATTCTTGGAGAAGACAGATCGAAGCAGAGATGAAGATGATGGGGAAGACATGGAATGATCTTAAAAGAATTGCAAAAAACAGAACGACTTGGAAAGTGTTTGTTGAAGACCTATACTCCACTGGGAGCTAAAAGGTAGAAGAAGAAGAATGTTGAGAAATTATCACAATCGTTCAGTAAATGTATCATATCAATGTTGAGAAATTATCACAATCGTTCAGTAAATGTATCATATCAATGTTGAGAAATTATCACAATCGTTCAGTAAATGTATCATATCAATGTTGAGAAATTGTCACAATCGTACAATAAATATATCATATCAATGTTGAGAAATTGTCACAATCTTTCCAATGTAAAAGAGTTCTTAAATGTTATGTAGAGCCAGTCTCAACATATGGATTTGAATTATGGACAATAGAACAAAAGACATGCAAATCACTGGAGGCTATAGAAATGTGGTTTTGCAGAAGAATGTTCAGAATACCATGGGCAGCTAAGAAGAGTAATGAAAACGTTCTGAAAGAGGTCAAAGCAAAAAGAGAGCTAATTTCCAATATTAGGAAGAAACAATCATCATTTTTTGGCTATGTAATGAGAAGGGAACAGCTGGAATATATTGTAACAACTGGGAAAATTAAGGGACAAATAGATAGAGGGAAGCAAAGAGAAAAGATACCAGCCAGCTTAAGAGAATGGCTTAGCAGAAGGTCAACAACATAAATGATAAATAATTGTCGAGATTGAAAGTTATGGAGAGACATGATCACCTACGCCAGCAGGCACGGTACTTGATGATGATGATCATATGTTCGCCGATAAATTGTCATAATTTTTCCATTTAAGTAACATGATGATTAAGTAACATGATGATTAAGTAACATGATGATTAAGTAACATGATGATTAAGTAACATGATGATTAAGTAACATAGAATGAGAGAGAGAAAGAATGTAATAGAGGAGCAGATAAATGGAGAGTGTACAACAAGAGAGATAAGTTAAAATGTCGTGACTGGTCTGATGAGAACAATCGACTTGCGACGACTCTAAAATTAGATTAAAATTGAATGAAACAGTTGAACAGAGTGCCTCGTGTCGATTGTTCTTCCGTCTCAGGTGATGCATCCTGAATCATTCTCAAGGGCCTGTCAGAAAATGCGACGATTCAAGCGGGATGACAGTCTCTTAAACACTCTAGGAACTGTGAGAGATAGTGTCCACGATAACGAGCCATTCGATAAACCTTTGACAAAGTATCAACAAAGACTATACAGCATCTCAGTTAACCCATTTCACATCTATCATTCCCCGGTATCTATGTATCCACCAAGAGGACAAAACAAAAACAAATGTAAAACACAAGACTCAATCCTCGACACAATACAGAAGCTTAATTTACAGAATGCAGAAACGTTCTCTCGAAAATGCGTAGGAGTCATCAAAGCTCGCTTTTTGGAGTCTAATCAAGCGATATTTGGAACTGTGTCGTGTCCTCGTATCACGGGCAAAGCCGTTAAACCAAATTGAGCTGTATTTCCGATTAGCACACTAACCGCTTTGGTCGTAAGAAATATCCCAGTGTCAAGTTTGACGTTCTGTAGTTGGCAGCCAAGAAATTAACCACTTTTAGATCGATCCACTGCCATTATTGCAGAGATTGTATCAGACAAATAAAAGTTGTATATCGCCTCATTCGAACTTTTCCCTACACATTAGGTCAAAGACACTGAAGGTACTCGACATTGTTACTTATCAGAATGTTTCTTTGAAATGTCAACAAAATGTTAATAATTTTTGGGAAACAGAAATGTTAAAATCAAGAAATAATGACAATAAGTACCGTAGAATGAAACTGGAGAAAGAATGGCTTAGATTTTTTCTCTATCTATCTATCTATCTATCTATCTATCTATCTATCTATCTATCTATCTATCTATCTATCTATCTATCTATCTATCTATCTATCTATCTATCTATCTATCTATCTATCTATCTATCTATCTATCTATCTATCTATCTATCTATCTATCTATCTATCTATTTATCTATCTATCTATCTATCTATCTATCTATCTATCTATCTATCTATCTATCTATCTATCTATCTATCTATCTATCTATCTATCTATCTATCTATGTACCTGTTTGTCCGTCCGCCCGCCCGTCCGTCCATTCGCCCGTCCGTCTGTATGTTTGCCTCCGTTCCTGACCTCCGTTTTTTTAAAATAAAGGAGGTGGCTGAGACGATTGTCTGTAACTATCATGAGTCCCCCCCCCTCTCTCTCCCTCTCTCTCTCTCTCTCTCTCTCTCTCTCTCCCTCCCTCTCTCTCTCTCTCTCTACACTTACATCATCCTAACAGTCAACTAAACCAAGACTTGATTATTACTTTTAACGGCGCCTTTCACCTTCAGACTGCCAACCGATTCTTCTTTTTTCCTCTCATAGTTTCTCTCTCTCTCTCTCTCTCTCTCTCTCTCATTCATTTATTGTTTCAGCCAGTCCCAAAGACGTTGATCTTTCTTTAGCCTAGTAAACATGGCTGTTGATTGTAGAGTCCTATTTCGTAGACACATTTATTATCTTATTTGATCCTTCTCTTCAGCCAGTAGCGGATGAAAGAGATGGGAGTTAAGATGGACACAGCCCAAAAAAAATGAAACTTTGTGGACGTATAAAAGGACTAAGAAGAACCAACACAAAACTTGAGTCGTCAGTCGCTGGACACTATGGGACTTACTCAGGAGAGGATCTGAGTACCTATGGACATGCTCAGAGTGCAATGATGATGGTCTGTAATTAACTCAATAACTTAGTCTTTAACTTCAAGGCTAAAGATGTCTGGTCTTAGTACCGTTCATGCGAGCTTCCTGTGATTTATTTTAATGTGACATCAATATTAGTAGCCTCCTTAGTTCATGTTAATTTTTATAGAAAGTGTTAATTTTTCTTTTCTTTCGCAATAAATTCTCTTTTTTTTTCTATGAATCTGTCTGCTTCTTGCTTGAGGTGGAGCTTTGCAGTTTGTTTCCAAAGTTTGCTTTCTCCAGCTATTTCTTCACAGGCTGTTTATGTTCAGAGTCTTATGTTTAGATTCTTATGTTTCTGGTGTTGACTTACTGCCAATCCATTATCTTAAGCTGTCTGGTACCTTTTCTCTTTGCTTCCCTCTATCTCTTCGTCCCTCAACTTTCCCAGTTGTCACAATGTACTCCAGCAGTTCCCTTCTCATTGCTTGGCCAAAAATGATGATTGTTTCTTCAAAATTGATGATTGTTTCTTCCTAATATTTGGAATATAGCTCTCTTTTTGATTTGACCTCTTTCAGAACGTCTTCTTAGTTTTTCTAAGCTATCCATGGTATTCTCAACATTCTTCTATAAAACCAGAATTCTAGGGCCTCCAGATAGCAAAGTGATAAAACAATAAGATACGATACATTTCATGTATATTCATGTTATCAGTCTCAAATATAGTTTCCATTTAAGAAGATAAAAGATTGCAACATGCAGGCTGGGGTGTTTTATATAAACAAATGTTGTCGGAGAAAGAATCATGACGCTAACAACAATGTTGCAACTACCATATCGTCGTATACCGTCCTTGATTACCTAAGTGATCATGCCTCTCTGGGGAAGCAGAAGCGGCTGCGACCTGCAGTCGCAGTAGCAGGGTCGACGCACCATCAGCTGACCAAGACCTAGCAGTTCTACCTCCTCGTGGTCTCCTCCGGTAACAGTGTATCTAAACAGACATGCTAACAGAAGCTAGGATCGCTGTGTTCCCTGTAGTGATGGCTCTTACTGATATAGAAGACCCAGTATTGCAGTACCTCTGGGCTGGACTAGTAGTTTCCCAGCATAGCCTGGGATAGTCGAACTCCAACTTCTCCAGTATGAGCCAGGAATGTCAAGAAAGTCATTCCGACCCTCCACATCCATGAGTCAAAGGGCACCCTGCATCAACTTGTGGCATTCTGTCAAATAAAAATCATGTCTCTCCACAACATTCTATCATTGAAGGTGTTTATCATTTCTGTTGTTAGCTTAGAACGAAATCGTTCTCTTTAACTCTCTAGTATATTTTCTCTCTTTCACCTTTGATATTATCTTCTTTAGCTTTTTCTTTGTGTCACAAACTATTCCACTTAATTGATTATTAAAATATGACGATGATAAATTGATGATTGTTTCCTACTGTTGATACTGACCATTCTTTTAACGTTGACCCCTTACAGAACGACCTCTTTACTCTTTTCTCTGATTCTGGGACATTCTCAACATTTCTGTGACTTGCAACAATTTTCTTGTTGCTTGTCTGATTAATCAAGTCAAAACTTTCTAAGTTAAAAACAAAGACGGAAATGTTCAACTGAAATGAACATATCGACCTTAACTTATATATAGCGGGCTGAAAAACTGCGAAAGAAACAAAGAAGAAAGTAGCGATGCATTAGAAATCTGTAATATCGTTTGTGTACAACGGAATGAATTCAAAAACCTAGTGCAGAAATAAGAAAAAAAGGCAACCAGCAATTTCAGCTGCAATAAAGGAAATAAGTGGGTAACTGTCAGGTGATGTGAAGAAATACATGAGATTCTCAATGCAGGCTCTAAAATGCGAAACAGCAAAGAGAAGGATTACAAGAAAAAAGATCGAATCCTTAGGATATGGTTTCAAGCACAAAATGAATAGGCAATGTCCCACAAATACTGCAGCGGCAGGAGCTAACAACCACTATTGCAATATATCTGTTTTAGAATAAAGAATTACATCTCCCCACAACTCCTCTTATTGCCTATAGAGAAAGGCAAAGGAGGAGATCACGGAACGTGGACAAAGGGACACAATTATGGTTAATGTTTTATTTTACGATTAGTCTGTCCCTGACTTCCTCCTTTTCCTTCAACGAAGAATAATTGCATTGCACTAAAGTGTTGATTCGATAAGCAGTACATACCGTGTAAGTGCTTGCAATCATAATCATGTGCCACTAGTACAGGCATAACCAATAAACATTTTTGTGTTGGTCTTCTCTCCAGTCCCATTACAGTTTGACCTCACTGGCCATTCACAACGACGCTGTATCGAGACAATCCCTTTACATTCACATTAGTCTCCTTGATCAGTTTCGATAATGAAATGTTTCTGACACATTTAACTTTGCATGTATGACTTTAGTTATGTATCGTTTCACGGCGATAGATTGTATTGTATTTGTTGCATAGATTGGAAGCCAAATTGCCCTAGCGATATACACACAATAATTAGGGATGGGACATTCGAATCTTAGAAACATCAAATATCGCGAATATTGATATAGATTTGAGATTCGAAAACTTAAATGTTGATAGTCTTTCGCCATTTGAATCATTCGAATTTTAACCTTAAAAAATCTGTTACAACCTTGGAAAGGTTAGTTGTAATTCCGTTGACTTTGAAGTATTCACTAACAACAAAATGACGATTGTTGTAATTTCGGTGGCAATTGTTAATCACATATTTGTATGTGAAATTATCTTGAGAAAATGGAGCCAGTAATGGGGAAGATACTATGCAATCCATTTTTGACAATAGAAACAAGAAAAAGAGTTCTTAAATGTTATGTAGAGCCAGTCTTAACATATGGATGCGAATCATGGACAATAGGACAACAGACAAGAAAATCACTGGAGGCTGTAGTAATGTGGTTTTACAGAAGAATGTTGAGAGTTCCATGGACAGATAAGAAGAGTAATGAAGATGTTCTGAGAGAGGTCAAAGCAAAAAGAGAGCTAATTTCCAATATTAGGAAGAAACGATCAGCATTTTTTGGCCATGTAATGAGAAGAGAACAACTGGAATATATTGTAACAGCTGGAAAAATTGAGGGACGAAGAGATAGAGGGAATCAAAGAGAAAAAATAACAGACAGCTTAAGAGAATGGCTTAGCAGAAGGTCAACAACAGAAGTGATAAATAGCTGCCGAGATCGAAAGTTGTGGAGAGACATGATCACTTACGCCAGTAGGCCCAGTACTTGATGATGAACATGAATGGGGTGTAACACACACTCCTACAAGGTATGGTGACAGCTTTACAAAAATAAACAAAATAAAAATACTGACGGTTCGGCCTACATGCGGTCTTCTTCAGAAAAAGAAATCAACACCTACAAACAATGAAATACAGATAAATTATACTACATCTAAGATACCCGAGACAGGTAAGTCAAGGAAAAATAAACAGAGGGATAAGAGATGAACTGATGAAACAAGGAGAGATGTGTGTTACATTTTATAGGATGAAAATAAATAAAATATTTAAATATGTATAAAATATGTATAATATATATATATATATATATATATATATATATATATATATACACTAATATACCAATATAATTCTAAATGTATAACTGAGAAAATGGAACTTAATGTTTTTGCTTCGACTGCTTTTAAAACATCCTTGTTACCATTTTAAGCATTCCATTGTATTCTCACCAAAAATTTATGTGCCCTCCATGGTATTCTCAACAAAAATGTATGTGTCCTCCATGGTATTCTCACCAAAAATGTCTGTGTCCTCCATGGTATTCTCACCAAAAATGTATGTGCCCTCCATGATATTCTCACCAAAAATGTATGTGCCCTCCATGGTATTCTCAACAAAAATTTATGTGCCCTCCATGGTATTCTCACCAAAAATGTATGTGTCCTCCATAGTATTCTCACCAAAAATGTATGTGTCATCCATGGTATTCTCAACAAAAATGTATGTGTCCTCCATGGTATTCTCACCAAAAATGTGTGTGTCCTCCATGGTATTCTCACTAAAAATGTATGTGTCCTCCATGGTATTCTCACCAAAAATTTATGTGCCCTCCATGGTATTCTCACCAAAAATGTATGTGCCCTCCATGGTATTCTCACCAAAAGTTTCTGTGCACTCCATGGTATTCTCACCGAAAATGTATATGCCCTCCATGGTATTCTCACCAATAGTTTCTGTGCCCTCCATGGTATTCTCAACAAAAATGTCTGTGCCCTCCATGGTATTCTCACCAAAAATGTATATGCCCTCCATGTTATTCTCACCAAAAGTTTCTGTGCCCTCCACGGTATTCTCACCAAAAATGTATGTGCCCTCCATGGTATTCTCACCTAAAATTTCTGTGCCCTCCATGGTTTTCTCACCAAAAATTTCTTTGCCCTCCACGGTATTCTCACCAAAAGTTTCTGTGCCCTCTATGGTATTCTCATCAAACATTTATGTGCCCTCCATGGTATTCTCACCAAAAATGTATGTGCCCTCCACGGTATTCTCACCAAAAATGTCTGTGCCCTCCATGGTATTCTCACCAAAAATGTATGTGCCCTCGATGGTATTCTCACCAAACATTTCTGTGCTCTCCGTGTTATTCTCACGAAAAATGTATGTGCCCTCCATGGAATTCTCACCAAACAATTCTGTGCCCTCCATGGTATTCTCACCAAACATTTCTGTGCCCTCCATGGTATTCTCACCAAACATTTCTGTGCCCTCCATGGTATTCTCACCAAAAATGAATGTGCCCTCCATGGTATTCTCAACACCACATGTCTGCGCCTTTCATATTATTCTCAAGACCACATGTCTGCGCCTTTCATATTATTCTCAACACCATATGTGTGAGCCTTCAATTGTATTCTCAAGACCATATGTTTGAGCCTTCAATGGTATTTTCAACACCACATGTCTGAGATTTTTATTTATGAGAGAGCTGAAAAACAAAAAAAAGAAAGAGAAAATAAATTAGATGCATTTGAATACAAATGTCTCAGGAAAATACTTTGTATATCATGGAATGATTTCTAGCCTGGTGGGTGCAGAAATAAGAGAAATGACAGAGCATCCAGAAATGATTTCTAGCCTGGTGGGTGCAGAAATAAGAGAAAGGACAGAGCATCCAGAAATGATTTCTAGCCTGGTGGGTGCAGAAATAAGAGAAATGACAGAGCATCCAGAAATGATTTCTAGCCTGGTGGGTGCAGAAATAAGAGAAATGACAGAGCATCCAGAAATGAATTCTAGCCTGGTGGGTGCAGAAATAAGAGAAAGGACAGAGCATCCAGAAATGATTTCTAGCCTGGTGGGTGCAGAAATAAGAGAAATGACAGAGCATCCAGAAATGATTTCTAGCCTGGTGGGTGCAGAAATAAGAGAAATGACAGAGCATCCAGAAATGATTTCTAGCCTGGTGGGTGCAGAAATAAGAGAAATGACAGAGCATCCAGAAATGATTTCTAGCCTGGTGGGTGCAGAAATAAGAGAAATGACAGAGCATCCAGAAATGATTTCTAGCCTGGTGGGTGCAGAAATAAGAGAAATGACAGAGCATCCAGAAATGTCGTATACAAACATGAGAAGAGGGTGGTCATATGCTGGCCATGTAATGAGGAGGGACAACAAGAGAATCTCAAAGCAGGCTCTCAAATGGGAACTGGAGCATAAAAGAAAAATAGGACGAGGTGGAAACAAAAGAATAAAAGGAACATTGAAGAGAGAAGCAACAGTTGTAGTCATCAGCTCCATCATCCAGATTAAGAGACAGCCGGAACAAGGACGCATGGGGAAATACGATGTCACGTGTCCAAGTTGTGATGCTTCATAACAGAGATCGTCTGACATAATGAATGTGTCTGTTTGATGTTCTGTCTTTGAATCGAAGGGAGAATAGATAGATAGACAGACAGACAGACAAATAAAAAGAGAGACAGATAGGTTGATAGACTGACAGACAGATAGACAGGTAGACAGGTAGATAGACAGACAGCAGACATATAGATAGACAAACTGACAGACAGACAGATGGATAGATAGGTAGATAGATAGATAGATAGATAGATAGATAGATAGATAGATAGATAGATAGATAGATAGATAGATAGATAGATAGATAGATAGATAGATAGATAGATAGATAGATAGATAGATAGATAGATAGATAGATAGATAGATAGATAGATAGATAGATAGATAGATAGATAGATAAGCTTTATTTAAGAATTGCGGGTGTCCTTCTTTGCATATATGCCGTTTTAAGGATTTGTGTATGACACAATGACCTACTATGTGTATCGACACATGTGTTTATGGGTGTGTGATTTTTGTGAGTGGTTGTGTTTGCCTGTTTCTATGTGTATGTGTATCACAGTGTGTTTTGTTATGTATGTTTTTTTTGTATATACATTATGTATATATTTATGAGAGTGTTGAGATATTTCCTGTGTTAAATGCAGTAGTACACTTTTTCAAATTCAGTGCATCCCTTTGTAAGTATATGGTTATCAAACACAAGCAACACACACAATCACAACACGAATCTATCTAGTTGGTGTAATGTGCCACATTTCATCACTTGTGTACATACATATATCTTCTAATGTCTGACAATCAACCATCCGTTTAAGACGTCCAGGGGCGGTAACCTCTAAAGCAAGTCAACGTTTATACAGGAAACAGAATTATGTCCCTTTCCCCTCCATACAGCGTCTATGACAACCATAATATGACGTTTTGCTGTAAATAATAATCGTACTGAAATTATTCAAGAATCATGTTGACATCTCACTCCGTTGTTGTCATGCCACTCTGCCTCTACAGTTTTGGGTACAGCTTCTCACATGAGACAAATTTCATTTAACAAACTGGAAATCATAAAGCAAATAGACATTATTATAAAGAAAATAAACATAAAATAGTATTGGACATCTAGACTAACAGTAAGACAAGACAAGCCATAGCGTTTTGGCAAAAGCCTTCATCAAGTATAACAAACAAATTGTACATATTTTCTCAGTTTGAACAAAAAAACGAGATTCTCTTGAAAGAAAAATCGCCTTGTCTTTCTGTTAGTCTAGCTGTTCAATCCCACTTGATGTTTGTTTTCTTTGTTTTCTGCAGCTATACACGTTGCACCGCTGGGTATTTAATATTGATTATATTTGAAATCTGCGAGCCGCGATAGCTCAGTGGTTAGTGAACTGGACTACAAAGGACAAGAGGTAGGGTTCGATCCCAACCGACGGCTTCCGATTCATCCAGCCTTTAATGGGTACCGGATTTTTTCTGGGAAAGTAAAGCAGCACGGGCGTAATACCGACCACATTACCCCAAAAATCATGTGCCGAAGATCTGTAAAATTTATGGTCACTAACACCATATTCCCTATACGCCACTTGGCGTGACGGGGGTACTTTACTTGTTATATTCGACATCTGTCCTTATCTCCATGCACTAAACTACGAAGCTGTGACTCTGTTGTTATAAATTCGTTGCTTCTTACGGCAGGTAAGTTATGTTTTCATTTGATGAGTCAATTGTTCAATAATTAGATGAATGACTCGGTGAGATGATGTTTTGGAGAGATTCTTACTCTATTTCTTATGTAATTACTTGTTTATCCTTTGGTTGTTGATGAAGACACATAGTTTCATTTTTTTTTTCTCAAGCAGGGTCAGTCTTTGCCATGCTAATGTAGCGTGTAGTTTTTAATTCCGTGTTCTCATAACACCTTACATTGTAACTGCCGCAAAATATACACCATTCAAATATCTCTCTTCTACCTTTCAGCTCCCTGTTTCTTGCCATTCTTTTAAGATCATTCCATGTTTTACCCATCATCTTCGTCTCTGCTTCCATCTGTCTTCTCCAAGAATTCCTTGGTCTTCCTCTTTGTCTTTTTAATTGGGGATTCCAAAGAAGGGCCTGTTAATACTCTCAGTTGCCTTCCACAGTGTGTGTCCTAACCAGCGCCATCGTCTTCGCTGTATCTCTTTATCCACTGGTATTTGACTGGTACATATTCATAATTCTATGTTAGTGATTTTGTCCTGTCATTTCCATCCTTTTATTCTGCGTAAGCATCCATTATTGAAAGTCTGTATCTTCATGATTGTCATTTTAGTTGTTCTCCATGTTTCACAGCCATATAATAAGACTGACTTAACATTGGAATTGAAAATTTTTTTTTTTACTACTTAACCTACTTTCTTTGGTCTTCCATATGTTTCCCAGTGCAACAAACGCGCCTCTTGCTTTTGATATCCTTATTTTTGTATCATTTTCTTTTCCTCCCTCTTTGTCTATATTATTGCCTAGATATATGTAAGATTGTACGTCTAGTAGAGGTATTTCTTCTATTATTATTTGGTTATTGCCAACTGCATTAATTCTCATAATTTTGGTCTTATCTCTATTTATTTTCAGTGCCATCTGTTGTGATCTCTCGTCAAGTACGCTCATTTTATCCTGCATCTGTTGATGGCTGTGTGACAGGAGAGCTATGTCATCAGCGAAGTCTAAATCATCAACTTGTCTGGTCAGTGACCACTGGATTCCATTGCTGTTGTTTTGAGTTATTTTCATAATCCAATCTATGGCCAGTAGAAAGAGAAATGGCGATAGAAGGCATCCCTGCTCTACTCCTGTTCTTATTTTAAATGCTTCTGTAAGCTGTCCTTCATGCACCACACTACATTTTGTTCCTTCATACATTGTTTTTATCAGGTTAATAAACTTTTTGGGGATTCTGTAATGACTCAGCAACTTCCAAAGCATTCCTCTGTCTAAACTATAAAATGCCTTTTCGTAATCTATGAATCCAATATAAAGTGGGGATTTTAGTTCTAAACTTTGTTCAACTATTATACGTAGAGTAGTTATTTGATCAGCACATGATCTGTTCTTACAAAAACCTGCTTATTCATCTCTCAAATGTTTTTCTATGGCCTCGTTTAGTCTCTGCA
Organism: Megaustenia siamemsis; assembly: GCA_032433765.1. Classification (NCBI taxonomy): domain Eukaryota; kingdom Metazoa; phylum Mollusca; class Gastropoda; order Stylommatophora; family Ariophantidae; genus Megaustenia; species Megaustenia siamemsis. The sequence goes on from JAVIAB010000092.1 coordinate 183,192,301, forward strand.
GAAAGGTTCTACTTGATATTTTTCCTGGCACTGATAATAGCATTATTCCCCTATAATTTGGTCACTTCTGTAAACTTCCTTTCTTTAGTAGTTTGATCATATATCCTTCTTTCCAGTCTTTAGGTATTTCTTCCCTCTCCCAAATTGTAACTGTCGCAAAATCTACACCCTTTCAAATATACATATATACAATGTTTATAGTAGGTAAGGCCCCAGTATCTCTGTAAAACGATTTAAAATCCATAATTGCTCAACCTCCCGTGCCAGTGGAATCATTGGAATTAAATCTCATCTCACTGAAGGATCCAAACAATGAAAGGCAGCTGCAGTTCCCATCATACAACTACAGCACGCGCCAAAATACATAAGGCCAAGTGGCACCGAAAGTGAACACAGCTGAATTGTCCTTCGTCATACGATGTCATCATTCATCGTAAGCAGTTGGAATATCGAATACGATCCGGATGAAAAACACAGCTCACAGTGTGCACAGTGCACTAAACTCAGTAGCTCAGCAGCAAGCCGGACTTGGAATATGAGGAAACTGAAACAAGGAACACATTTTACGGACTGAGCCTCAATGTTTCCCACCGCCTATCCGCCATATATAAGTGTTTATATGCATGTATGTCCGAAGATATATGTTACGAGGTCAGATCTTAAACACGAATGCCTGTCCCTTGTTCTTTGGAGAGTCTTTCAATCTCGATGACAGAGCTGATGCCTGATGTATTTGCCTCTCGTCGTCTCTATGTTCTTTTTAACGCTTTTCTTCACTTCCAATCATCTGATTCCCATTTGAGGACCTGTTTTGAGATTCTCTTGTTTTCTGTTCTCGTCAAATGACCAACATATGACCAACATATGACCAACATATGACCAACATATGACCAACATATGACCAACATCGCTTGATGTTAGATGATATTTTTGTATACTTTGTCATTTCTCTTATTTGTTTACTAGTCTATAATTAATTCCAGGCTATACGAAGTATTGTCCTGGGACATTTGTTTTCAAATGCAACTAATTTATTTTTATATTGCTTTATTTTGATCAGCTCTCGCATGCATAAACAAGGATGGACAATACATTTGATTTGAAAATCTTGACCATTATTTTTGTGCTTAGTTTTTTTTATTTCCATATTTGATCAAGGTTTCTGAAAGTCGTTGCTGTCTTCGCTATTCTGATTCTAATTTCTTTCTTTGTGTCTTCTTCTTGATCTATGCAGCCTCCAAGATATAAAAAAGTGATCTACTTCTTCCACTGTTTTTCCTTCCAGGTATATTTTTTTTTCTGTATAGATTTCATTTCTTTTCTCCTTTCTTGGTTGATCTCAAGTCCTATGTTTCTAGCCATTCACGACAGGGAATTTTTCCTGTTCACATCATGTTCACATCAACAAGAACCATGTCGTCTACAAAGTCAAGGTCTTCTAATTCAGATTCAATTATCAATTCAACACCTTTGTCACCTGTACATGATTTCTGCATTATAAAAACTATGGCAATTCCGAACAACAAAGGATATAAAATACATACTTGTTTCAACATCATCATCATGTGCCATATAGGTTGGCGCAGGCGATCATGTCCTTCGACGATTCTCTATCCATAGTCATGATATCAGTTCTATTGTTGACTGTTTTCAGTGCCATGACACCATGCTATCTAGTATCTTCTCAATCGCCCGCGACATCTCTTTTCATTTTTTTGCCAGTTGTAACCAAAGCAACTCGTAAGAAACATCAGAAAGAAACAGCCACATTTTGTCGTGCACATCATGAATAGAGAAAAGTTTGAATACTTGGTTACAACTGACACAATAAAAGGAAAGAGAGATCGCGGAGGACAAATAGAGAAAATACTGGATAGCTTGGTGTCATGATACGGAAAATAGTCAACGACAGAATTTATACGATGCACCGTGGATAGAAGATTGTGGAAGGACATGATCGCCTACGTCAACAGGCTATGACACATGATGATAATGATGGTTATGATGATGAATCAAGTATTCCAACTTTGGTATAGATGATCTGACGCCAGAAAGTCAGTTTCTTCCCCTGATTGAGAATTATCTCAAAGAAACCATGCAAACATCCTTATACCTCAGCAATAACCTCTCCTGTCTTTAAAAAAAAAATTTAAAAAAAAAAAAATATATATATATATATATATATATATATATATATATATATATATATATATATATATATAGGGTGTCCGGTTAGCGCAATCGATAGGCGGTTGGCTTACCACGGCAACAGCCGGGGTTCGTACCCTGGCGAGGACACCTGGGTTTTACTAATTCCCTAAAAATTAGTGGGAGCCGCGATAGCTCAGTGGTTAGTGAACTGGACTACTACGGACAAGGGGTAGGGTTCGATCCCAACCGACGGCTCCGGGTTCATCCAGCCTTAAATGGGTACCGGATTTTTTCTGTGAAAGTAAAGCAGCACGGGCGTAATACCGACCACATTACCCCAAAAATCATGTGCTGAAGGTCTGTAAAATATAGGGTCACTAACACCATATTTCTCTATACGCCACTTGGCGTGACGGGGGGTACTTTACTTTTATATATATATATATATAGAGAGAGAAAGAGAATAGCAACGAATATGTTAATATTAAACAATTACATGTCAATACAATTAGTTATGGTCTAAGTACTGGTCTACAGTGTGGGGCGGTAAGTTGATTATTTTGTTCGTCAACAATTGAAGAAATAATGAAATAAAGAAGTGGTTAAGTGATGTCTGGGTTACTTAGTTTAGTTGTTTTGATGGATTCGTTGGTTGTTTTTAATGGTTTGATTAGTTGATTGATTGGTTACTTTGTTGATTGGTACGTTTTTTTATTAGTTAGTTTGTTGAGCTTTTAATTGAGTAAGTGAATCGCTAGTTCGTTGGTTTCTACATTGGTTTTTTTTTTTTTAGTTGATTAGTTTGTGAGTTGATTCATTTGGTGATTGATTGTTCCCTGGTTGATCAAAGGATTGGTTTTAAGATCAGTCACTTTGTTGGTTAGTTTAGATTGTTGTTTGAATTATTTATTGTTGATTTATCGGTTGATCAATAGATTACCTGACTATCTTGCAACAGGGAGATATTTCGTTAACTTTAAGGCAGAGGGTTCTGAAAACTGCAGTTGGAACTCTCTTGAAGGATAAGATTAAAGAAGAAAACATTGTATGCCTCACCTATGTTCTGTCAGTAGTTACAGCACTGAGGAGTCATGGAAACGAAGACCTGAATGAACTAAGAGAAATACTCTATAAGCTCTGTCAGAGATGCAGAACTGTGATTCCGTGGATCCCATATCACTGCAATATTCCTGGGAAAGACGGGGCAGACAGATTGACAAAGAAATGTGGCAAATTACAGCAGCCAGATACGATTACAACATATAGGAAACAAATAGTCTTGTCAGGAGCAAATACACGAACAAAGTGAATACAGAACACCAGTTTTATCAATAAAAGTATGCCTACTACCAGCTCAACGGGAAAAAAACAAGTAAAATTTTTTAGACTTTGATCAGGCCACAACAAATCGAAGTACCATCTTTTCAACACCCTAAAAATAGAAACCTCTGATGAATGTGACGCTTGCATGGGCAAATTGACTGTCGAACATCTGCTACAACATGCCACCTTATGATGATGGACTGAGACGGCTCGTGTGGCCATCACCGGTACCCTGCTGGGACAAGCTGTATGGAGATGTCACCAACCTTCCGCTGGCGAAGACTCTCTTCCAACATTTTAATATTGACGGCTAGAGGTGTACACAGAAGAAAAAGATGAATTACTTCACTGATTGATTTATTGCTTTAAGTCAGTGGATCAACCTTTTCTTTCGTTTCTTTGTTAATGTGTTGCTTGCATTACGTGTTAGCTAATGAGTTGATTTTTTTGTTGAACAATCTTAAATATGTGTTGTTGAACCTGACTCTAGCAATATTAGATTAGAAAATAATCAACAACAAATGAGTGAAGAAAAATCAGCAGAAAATCCTAAAAATCTACAACAATTACTTAATGAAATAAACATGACAAGCAAAAAATATGGATTAGATATGAATATTAAAAAGACTAAATCTATTATCATAAACAAAGATAATAATTACAACTTACAAGTGGATATCAACGTTGAAGGAATAGACCTGGAGACAGTTCAGAGGTATACTATACTTTGGACATACTATAACCAGTGATGGAAAATGTAAAACTGAAATAAAGAAAAGAATAGGAATGGCAAAAAAGTATTTTATTGTCATTAAAAATATACTAACATCAAAACAAATAACACGAGGAATAAAACTAACAATAACAAAATGTGATACCTTTGCAACATTGCTGTATGTTGCAGAAACATGGACATTAGACAAGAAAGAAAAACAGAAAAATGAATCCTTTGAAATGTGGATTGATAGAAACAAGAGGAATAATTGGTTGGAAAGATAGGAAAACAAATAATGAAGTCTTAAAAAAACTAAAAATAAAAATATAACTACTAAACACAATTCAAACAAGACAAATGAGAATTTTGGGGCATGTAAAAGACAGAGCTTGGCAGAAGGTCAACAACAGAAATGATAAAGAACTGCCGAGATCGAAAGTTGTGGAGAGACATGATCACCTACGCCAGTAGGCATGGTACTTGATGATGATGAAAAGACAGAGCAGCCTACTGAAAGTAATCTTGGAGGGGAAAATACAAGGTAAAAGAGGCACAGGCAGACTAAGACTAACATGGGCGAGTAACATCAAAAGATGGACAAGTCAGCTAATGACAGCCTGCTCCATCAAAGCAAGAGACAGGACGGAATTGCGCTCCATGGTAGCCAACCTTCGATACGGAGACGGCACTCAATAATGATGAGTTGAGTTAAAATGTACCAGAAAAAAACTGATAGTGGGTAATCATACGATTCTATTGGTGAGAACAGAGGCAATTCAGAAAAAATGACAAATAAACAACAACAGAAAAAAACAAAGAACAATATATGGTCCGAAGCAGGATCGAACCCGTACTTGGTCCTTGGCACTGCGCCTTGCCACGAGAAGCTGAACGCTTGGTACACTGCCACTCAGCTAATTAAAAAATTAGCTATTGTGAGCAGTGTCTTACACGATGGCGTTTCCATGACTATAGCATAGGGTTACGATCACAGATCGGAAATAAATTGTATTTCTGTACTTTCCTATTAAGGCAAGTATCTCCCAGTAGGGCTAAATACTTGTGTTGCAGACAAACATTTATTGGACGAAACTGCACGAATAGTAGTTTCCAGTGGTTATAAACTGGAGACAAATAATAATAAATAAATATTATTATATAGGGAAACTTCCGAGGCGATAATAGGGAATCATAGAAGGAAGAGGTATGTGTTAGCACTTAGAAAAAATGACAAATAAACAACAACAGAAAAAACAGCTCACCAAGGCTAATTTTTTAATTAGCTGAGTGACAGTGTACCAAGCGTTCGGCTTCTCGTGGCAAGGCGTAGTGCCATGGAGTAAGGTTTCGATCCTGCTTCGGACCATATATTGTTCTTTGTTTTTTTTCTGTTGTTGTTTATTTGTCATTTTTTTTCTGAGTGCTAACACATACCTCTTCCTTCTATGATTCCATATTATCGCCTCGGAAGTTTCCCTATATAATTATATTTATTTATTATTATTTGTCTCCAATGCATAGACAGCTTGATTTGATAGGTAGGCTCAAGGCAAAGAAATGCACATAAATGCACCAAAATCCGAAGCTGCGGTGAAGCTAATTGTGAGGAGAAATGGAAAAAAATAGATATAGAAAACAGATAGAAAAAAAAAAACAAGGGTCTGGTTAAAGCTTCACTTGACAACACAAACCAGGAACTGTTTCGGGCAGCGAAGCCTCGTTCTCGTTTGTGTTGTTCTTTTGTTGCATGAAACTTTTACCATATTGTTGTTTTCTACTTTTTTAAAATATCAATTTTTTTTGTCATTTCTCCTCATGATTTGATAAACGGCCAAATAGAGTTCTCCTTCGACAAAAGAACAAACAGTTACGCTTGAAGGTGTTAATAAAGCAGAATCTTCTTTTAAATATCAAACATATTACACTATTCTGCTTATACTGAAGGGAGGTCAAAAAGTAATGCACACCAATTTTTTTCTCGGAAACTATTCGGGCAAAATGTGTGAAATTTTCACAGATTGTAGCTGAACATCCCCTTGACACTACCTATTTTTCAACATAATCTCCGTCCAAGCGTATTGCCTTACGCCAACGCGAAACTAGGTCATGAATGCCTCGTTTGTACCAAGTTTTGTCCTGCTCGCGTAGCCATTTTTTAACTGCACGGATCACATCCTCATCATTGTCAAAGTGTGTCCCACGCAGGAATTTTTTGAGTGGTCCAAACAGATGGAAATCTGAGGGAGCCAGATCAGGGCTGTAAGGAGGATGGGGCAGTACAGTCCAACCAAATTTGTTGATTGCTTCCCGTGTTACCAGACTTGTGTGAGGGCGTGCATTGTCATGTTGAAGCAACAAATCTGTAGATGGCTTATTAGGCCGAACTCTGTGGAACCGATTTTTGAGTTTTGTCAGTGTATTGATGTAAGCTGTCGAGTTGATTGTCTCACCTCTTGTCATTACATCAACAAGAATCACACCATCAATGCCCCAGAAGACAGTGATCATCACCTTTCCGGCTGATGGAGATGTTTTGAATTTTTTTCTTTTTGGTGACTGCGGATGATGCCATTCCATTGACTGCATTTTTGTTTCAGGCTCATAATAATGTGCCCACTTTCGTCACCGGTAACAATTTTTGACAAAAACATTTCTCCTTCAACACCGAAACGCTCCAACAATTCAGAACAGAATGTTTTCCTTTGAACTCTGTGATCATTTGTTAGGCACCGAGGAACCCATCGAGCGCAAATCTTTGAATATCCGAGAGTTTTAAAAATTGCGATTGCACTTCCCTTGCTAACTGTAAGCTGCAATGCCAATTACTGACTAGTGATACGCCTATCCTTACGAATAATGGCATCAGCCCGGTTTAACATGTCTGTGCTGGTAGCCGAGGCAACACGTCCAGAACGCGGTAAATCATGCAGCTCCACTCGTACATTTTCTGCAGCTTTAATTCTCTGAACCCAGCGACTAACTGTGCTCCTATCGACTGCAGAACATTAGTACACTGCACACAGTCGTTTATGAATGTTTGCCACAGTTTCTTTTTCCGCAACCAGAAATTCTATGACAATTCGCTGTTTGTAACGGACATTGTTGACAAGCTCCATTTTAACGGTTCATAGATTGCGTAATATTTATCAGAATGCTGTGCAATTTGGTGCACATAATTGAAACATGTCATATTCCAAGTGTGCAAAATTTCATATTCCTATCTTTATTATTAGCCGAGAAAAAAATTGGTGTGCATTACTTTTTGACCTCCCTACGGTAGATGTTTGTGTCTGTTCTTTCTTGAAGAACTTCTGACACCCTAAAATACCCTAACCAACGTTACAAATATTCGTAGTTACTTTATTCATGCCTTAAGTACTTCTTCGAATAATAAAAATACCGACTCTATTGCTATCTTGTGTTACTTGGCATTTTATGACCGTGATTGTGTTCTGATACAACTGTTTCCTTCTCTTCATTCGACCAGGAAATTAAAAGTCCTCATCTGTGGTCAGATAAAGACTCGAAGTCAAGGCTTTCCCGAGTAATGACATCCCCATCTTTACTTGTAACTTATTTACTTGGGATTTGCGGTGTAGGCTGGTACTTTTATTTAACATTAGTGAGTAGATTACGGTCACAGCGAAGGAAGGAATGTGTCCAAAGTGACAAGGATAATTAAATAGCTATTATTTTGTTTTGTTTTAAATAAAACAAGAAATGTTGCCAAATTGAGCATGTTTTTTGTTCCAAATAATTAGAAAAAGATTGCTTTTCTGTACAAGATCATTAAATATTGAGAATCATTTGTCCTCAATCACTGTTTTGTGAGATGGTAATAGGTTGTATTTTGTTCCTTCCCTTTGTCACATTTCTGCTTTAACAAAATACTTTCAGATGAATGCTTCTTTGAGAAAGTGGCATGTCCTTCCAGCTCTTATTGGTGTTCCAAGAGCAATGGGACAATCAGTTACATTCATTGTTTAAACTAGGTTGTCACTTGATAACAAGCATTAAATACAACATAATCCGCTATATTGTTAACACATCAATTAAAACATAATTGGCCATATCGCTATCAACTCACCAATTAAAACATAATTGATCATATCGCTATCAACACATCAATTAAAACATAATTGATCATATCGCTATCAACTCATCAATTAAAACATAATTGATCATATTGCTATCAACTCATCAATTAAAGCATAATTGGTCATATCGCTATCAACACACCAATTAAAACATAATTGATCATATCGCTATCAACTCATCAATTAAAACATAATTGATCATATCGCTATCAACACACCAATTAAAACAAAATTGATCATATCACTATCAACACACCAATTAAAACATAATTGATCATATCGCTATCAACTCATCAATTAAAACATAATTGATCATATCGCTATCAACTCATCAATTAAAACATAATTGATCATATCGCTATCAACTCATCAATTAAAACATAATTGATCATATCGCTATCAACTCATCAATTAAAACATAATTGATCATATCGCTATCAACACAACAATTAAAACATAATTGATCATATCGCTATTAACACACCAATTAAAACATAATTGATCATATCGCTATCAACACACCAATTAAAACATAATTGATCATATCGCTATCAACACACCAATTAAACCATAATTGGCCATATCGCTATCAACACACCAATTAAAACATAATTGATCATATCGCTATCAACTCATCAATTAAAACATAATTGATCATATCGCTATCAACTCATCAATTAAAACATAATTGATCATATCGCTATCAACACACCAATTAAAACATAATTGATCATATCGCTATCAACACACCAATTAAAACATAATTGATCCTATCGCTATCAACACACCAATTAAAACATAATTGATCATATCGCTATCAACACACCAATTAAAACATAATTGATCATATCGCTATCAACACACCAATTAAAACATAATTGATCATATCGCTATCAACTCATCAATTAAAACATAATTGGCCATATCGCTATCAACGCACCAATTAAAACATAATTGATCATATCGCTATCAACTCATCAATTAAAACATAATTGATCATATCGCTATCAACTCATCAATTAAAACATAATTGATCATATCGCTATCAACACACCAATTAAAACATAATTGATCATAACGCTATCAACACACTAATTCAAACATAATTGATCATATCGCTATCAACACACCAATTAAAACATAATTGATCATATCGCTATCAAAAGTAATAATAATATTATAACTTGTTGCTCCATGCAATAATACTGAGCTCATCAAACAACGGAAGAATACGATGGACAAGCATAACCGTATTTACCAGCTCGAGCAAGCAGCCGCTTCTAAAGAAAAGAGAATATGAATTAAATTGAAAGAATAAAGGATTTCTCGACATTTTTCTCGTACCCTGGCCACACGTCAACTGCGCACGATCAGGGTGATTGTGAGAGCAATTTGTCAGCACTTTTGGAAGTGCAATGAACCTTAGGGTGAATTGCCTGGAGACAGCAGCATCGTTCACTTCACTTCAAGTGAACAGATGATTGTTTACGTCACGAGCAATTCTTTCTCCGCGACCGGAATGACCTTGACAGCAGAAGAGACCAGCCAGACTGGACACTTAAATTAAGTCCATCAACGTCATCTCGGCACATCCCTTGTATAAGCCTAACTTATAAGGACCCAATTCTGACTTTCAACATGTGGATGGGAGTGCATTTTCTTCTATAATTTTACTTGTAGGTTTTATAGTCCATCTGTTGGTTTAATATTTTTTTTCTTTTCTGCTATAAAATATATTTCTACCTTCATTGAGTGTGCAAGACAGGAGTAAATTAACGGACAAGTGAGTATACACATGTTTGCAAATGTAACTTTTACGATACATGATTAATTTTTTTTATTAAAATAAGCAAATATCTGTTGAAAATCACTTTGCATTTGTCATCTGCGCAAGTGAATGTATAGATGGGAACTATTGTACCAGTGAAAGTACAACGTGATGAATTATACACAAAGGACATGTAATTCTAATAATCTTGGTCACGTGAACAATTGTCCGTTGACCACGTGCTCAAAACAATGTAATTAATTCACAACACAGAAACTGCAACTCCAAATAACATTAACATCACTTCCGTTTGACACTTCATATGATGACACAAAACGTCGTCTAGATCTCTAGCAACATTTAATTCACGCTGTTCTTATAGTTAAACTTCACAAATTATCTGGATACATATTTTTGTTGCATATAAAAATCTGTCAATACATGTAATATTTACATGGCCGTCTATCAAACTATATCATTTGTAGAAATGTTGTATTCGTGTCTTGGCTCCCGCCGATGTTATAAGACACCCTCCCAGGTATTATATTTACATCCAACTAACGTCTTGTGCTTCGTATAAAATCCCACACAACATAGTGTGATTCATGTATCACAAACTTTATTTATGTTGTCAAACATGATTTCCCTAATAAGCACTCATTTTTATTGAGACCTGAAATATCTACGTATAGCTAAACATCTTTCTTTGAAATAAATCTTCTTAATAATCTAGTACTAAAACATAAATGATTGTTTCTCTCAATTTTGAATCTTAAGTGAAGTCCTCAACTGTCTCCTTAATCTAATATCTCGTCCCATCTAAACTCCGTTCTCATCTAATCTTTTCTGATCTAATGTAATGACTGTTCTCCAGAATGCTAACTACCACTTCTTTTATAGCCTGTACCTACATTGGTTCACGCAATATTTGTTTCCACCTAATTTGGTTTCCGATATATTTCTTGTTTAATTGATTATATCTGCTTTGGCGAAAAGCTAACCATAATTGAGCTTCGCCCTTTTTTATTAATTGCGTGCAAGCGTGCAACTTCAAAGACAGGTACTAACCAAATTTGAGTGTCTCTTACGAGTTATGTAACTTATATCTAATCTCGCCGTTGAAAGATTTTCTTATCTGCTTGCTTGTCTTTCTTTTTATGTATTATCAGAAACTCGTATCAATATCAAACATTTCATTTCTTAAAGCCGCGCAAAAAACTTGACGTGAGTGCAAGACACGTTTATGTCTATCAAATAATGTCCGATAAAAGTAATAAGGCCAACAACTGTGTCGTAACACTATTACACGATATCAAAGATCAGAATAAACTGAAGTGACGCGATGGAGACAATGAAAGGACGTTTTCGGAGATTTACACATAGAAGAACTATAACATTTTCGGAGATTTACACAAAAAGAACTATAACATTTTCGGAGATTTACACAAAAAGAACTATAACATTTTCTGAGATTTCGATTTTTTTTAAAAATCATTTACGAAGTATATACAAAATTAATGCAAAAAACTCCAATCACAAGTTACAATTTACGGGTACCTTGCTTACATATATTGTTTTCCCCCTCTTATTATCCTATCATCATCATCTTTACTTTTCTCAGTACTAGGGTCTGCCGGGGGACACATATCGGAGAATAAAGGTCACATGTCGGTGCAGTCGCCGCGAGGTGGTCCGGTATGAGTTTTTATTTCACTCGCGATAGAACAAAAACTGTCTACCCTACCGTGTTTAGAACCCGCACTCTCCTAGTTTGAACCCGACAGTTTATCGGTTCGGCCACCCCGAGGATGAAGGTTAGAATATCAAATTAAGGTGACGATGGATAAGTTATCCAACTAAGGTGACGAGGATTCGGTTGTCCAAATAAGGTGACGATGGTTTGGTTAACAAAATAAGGCAACGAGTGGTCCGTTATCTAAATAAGGTGACGAGAGTTCCGCTGTCCAAATAATGTGACAGGGATCCTTTTGTCCAAATAAAGTGAACAAGGGTTCTCATCACAGTAGATGTTTGAGAAAACATTTATTACATTTTTTTTAAAAACTGCAGTTAAAATAAAAGAAACACTGGCATGAACACACTAGAAACACTGAGCATTCGGCCTCTATTCCTCAAACCCGTCGGAACCCCCCCCCCCCCCACTCACATATACATTTCGGAACTGGAATAACAACCGCTGTGATTTGTTAATGTATTAGTTAATGTATTTGTTAATGTATTTGTTAATGTATTAGTTAATGTATTACTTAATGTATTTGTTAATGTATTAGTTAATGTATTTGTTAATGTATTTGTTAATGTATTTGTTAATGTATTTGTTAATGTATTAGGTAATGTATTAGTTAATGTATTAGTTAATGTATTAGTTAATGTATTAGCTAATGTATTAGTTAATGTATTAGTTAATGTATTAGTTAATGTATTAGTTAATGTATTTGTTAATGCATTAGTTAAGGTATTAGTTAATGTATTTGTTAATGTATTTGTTAATGTATTAGTTAATGTATTAGTTAATGTATTTGTTAATGTATTAGTTAATGTATTTGTTAATGTATTTGTTAATGTATTAGTTAATGTATTAGTTAATGTATTTGTTAATGTATTTGTTAATGTATTTGTTAATGTATTAGGTAATGTATTAGTTAATGTATTAGTTAATGTATTAGTTAATGTATTAGTTAATGTATTTGTTAATGTATTAGTTAATGTATTAGTTAATGTATTAGTTAATGTATTTGTTAATGTATTAGTTAATGTATTAGTTAATGTATTAGTTAATGCATTTGTTAATGTATTAGTTAATGTATTTGTTAATGTATTAGTTAATGTATTTGTTAATGTATTAGTTAATGTATTTGCTAATGTATTTGTTAATGTATTTGTTAATGTATTAGTTAATGTATTAGTTAATGTATTAGTTAATGTATTTGTTAATGTATTAGTTAATGTATTAGTTAATGTATTTGTTAATGTATTAGTTAATGTATTAGTTAATATGAACAATCACAAGGACACTAACAAGGTCAATGATGGTGATTATAAGACAGAAGTGCAAACACAGTGAAGGGCGAATGTTGTCCTAATTGTTCACTGAATCCTCTAATACGGCAACTCATAAAGAACCGCAACTACAGTTTCAAGAAGCAGAATTAATAGATGTCAAAGAAATCCCAAGTCATTAGGAATCCAACTTTTTGCAGTAAATGATGTTCATTTTTTTTATGGCGAAACGAAATTATCGCATTTTTGACAAATCTGACAAAATGTATGATCATGGCGTGTCCTTCGCTGATTTCTCGTAATGATAGGCTGGCTAATGTGAAACTACAGGACTTTCAACTGATTGCACGGAGAATTAACAGCTTCTTTGTATTATTGCCATTTTATTTAAAGGACGCGTGCACTATTGTAGGGGAACGGTCGTTGACTGATGACCTCTACATTAATTTTCTGTTTTTTTATTAAGAGTTTTAGTTGTTTATCAATAATATTTTAGTTGTCCTCCACAAAATTGCAAGTTTCAGACCAATCACCATCAAGGGCGTTCTTCTCGAGAATGCATGGAAAAAAACCAAGAGGAAGATGGATAGATGCAGTGACAGAGACATGTAACAACAAATGAAAATCTCTAATTCAGACAGTTCGAGCAGCTCAAGAACGACAAATGATATAAACCACGACACCTTTTAGGTATCAGTGAGAAGAGAAAAGAAGAAGATGGATAGATGCAGTGACAGAGACATGTAACAACAAAGGGAAGTCACTAATTCAGACAATTCGAGCAGCTCAAGAACGACAAATGATATAAACCACGACACCTTTCAGGTATCAGTGAGAAGAGACAAGAGAAAGAAGAACCTGTGATGATTTCTGTAGGTAACGAACGCGGTATTGGACATAATAATGTCTTAAGTTACATTAATTTTGTTGACTAAAAACGACCAAAAAAAAACATCTTGTGCAGCAATCCTATTGTGATAGAAGAGAGAAGTAAGATTTCATAGAGTCAATTCTGACCCATGGAAGCGAATCGTAGACAATGTACAATGAAATTAAAAGACTAGTAGAGGCCACATAGATATCTCAGAAGAATGTTGTCCCTAGACAGTCATAAAAACCAACGAGGAAATTTTCAAAGAAGCCAATACAAAAAGGGAACCTCTTTAATAAAATAAGAAAGAAACAATTGATATTTTTCGGGTACATCATGAGAAGAGGAAAGTTGGAATACTTAATTACAAATGGGAAAGTACAGGGAAAGAGAGATCGCGGACGACAAAGAGAGAAAATACTAGATAGCTTCGTGTCATGGCACCCTAAGGCAGTGGACGGCGTTAATCGTCTTTCTGGCATCCCCTGCACCTTCTTTCAATTCCGAACGTATGGACTTTGTCCCTCCTTCGGAAATCCTTGAAACGAAGTCGAGAGGGGGATAGTGCGACTGGGTAAAGCACTATCTCCATACCCTGTGCCCAGGCAGAGTAGGCAAAGTGAAATGAGGAAGAAAGCACCTGTTCATTATGTGACCGCGTGTGTTTGTCAAACATTGGTAGAATTAGCCACGAGAGAAGCTGTTCGGCAAAAACAATACCTCAAAAAAATACGCAATAGCCTCCACTAGACCGTCTGACAAGACGAAAAGGGCCATATATATATATATATATATATATATATATATATATATATATATATGGCACAGACAACAGTCAACAACAGAATTGATACGATGTACTGAGAGAAAGACCTGCTGGTCTATTCAACCGATATGCACACGATGATGATGAAAAGTGACAAATTCATATCAAAAATGTAAAGTTATTGAATTTGTGAGATATTTATTCTCTCCACCAAATAAGCAAAAATGTATTAATACGTCACTAACACAGAACATAATTAACATACACAATGAATATCTTAGTACGGTGTTATGATATAGTCACCTGTATCGAATACCTGCCCGCTTAGAGAGATCACCCAAAGGTTGTGACGTTTTTAATATAGCGAGCGGGGGCGGTTTTGAGTAAAATGTCTTCAGCTGTCTATAGATAATATATAGCTGTAGACGTCACAAGCTTGGGGTGTTTTCGGGAAAAGCCTCTCAGCCTTTCGGCTTTCAATAAAAGTGGCGATGGTTATGAATTAAAACCACTTCCTTCGAGTCTAATTTTATGAATGTGTGGAATGTAGGAGACAAGTAGATGTATGATATCTTGACTCATTATTGTTAAAATATATATCTAGAACTAAAACCCCATTTTGAGATCGGCAAACAGCCGTGGCTTGTAACCTGCAAGAGCTTTCTTCCTGTCTTCCATCTTCTCATCCTTATTCCGGCATGTGTCCATTTTCTGGTAGTCAACCGTGTGAATGTATAGGAATGGACAGAAACGGGTGCTTGTCCAGTGCAGTCGCCACGATGAGTTCTGGTCTGAGTTTTTATTTGAACCCCACTCTCCACCCCACCTCCCGATAGGATATAAAACCGTTTGATCCTACCTGGGTTGGAACCCTCATTCTCCGGATTTAAAGGCTGACGAGTTACCAGTTATCATTCATAACTCCCTCTATCCTATTTAAAGGCTGACGAGTTACAGTTATCATTCATAACTCTCGCTATCCTATTTGTTGTCCTCACTGTGTTCGTTTTAATTCGAAATTATAAATGGGTGTGAATATATCCTTTGCCTATCTGTGTGAGTACTCATATATAAATTTGTGAATGTAAAGTGTGTGTATATTAGTGTTTGTGTGTATTTGAGTAAACACGAATGTATGTGTGGATGTATCGTTGTATGTAGCGTATGTGCAGCTAAGTGTGCATGTATGATAATGACACGCTCATCTCGGTGCATGTGTTTATATATGTGTTTATGTATATTGAAAACTTTCAGTTTAGAGTACTCGTTTCATCATCATTATCAAGTACCTTGCCTGCTGGCGTTGGTGATCATGTCTCACCACAACTTTCGATCTCGACAGTTATTTATCATTTCTGTTGTTGACTTTCTACCAAGCCATTCTCTTAAGCTGTCTGGTAACTTTTCTCGTTGCTTCCCTCTATCTCTTTGTCCCTCAGTTTTCCAACCTGTTACAATATATTCCAGCTGTCTCTTCTCATTACATGGCCAACAAATTATTTTAATTTCTTCCATGATGTTAGCACTCGTTTAGCATTTGTTATAACAAGAAACAAATAAACAAAAAGACCAAAGAGGGCAGTAAAGAATAATGTAAACGGAAGTAAACTACAAGGAAGAAAGTGGCACAGGAACAGATATATAAATAGCTTCTGCAATAAATACACCATAAAGATGGACGTATTAAAGGTAGACATAGCCTGCAAATGGGAGCCGCGATAGCTCAGTGGTTAGTGACCTGGACTACAAAGGTCAAGGTCGGTTTCGATTTTGCTCGACGGCTTCCGGGTTCAACAATCTTTAAATGGGTACTCGAATCTTTTTCTGGGAAAGTAAAGCGGCACGGGCGTAATACCGACCACGTACCCCAAAAAATCATGTGCCGAAGGTCTGTAAAAATTATGGTCACAAGCACCATATTCCCTATAAGCCACTCGTCGGGACGCGGCTCTTTACTTTATTTTTCTTTAAATCCTGTAAATGACAAAAAGCCAAATATACAGAAATATTGAAAGAAATTTCAAACGAGAGGGAAGAAATCGAATGAATAAATTAATATAACAAGAAATACAGGATGTGAGAAGGAGGAAGAATGAAAATAGTGAATGTTTAGTCAATTACTGAGATTGTACCAAACTGGACCTTGCGAGGTGCGTCTAGTGACGTCGTGACACTAGAGACCAGCGTGTTGATGTGAGCGGGTTTGTCAATGGGGGTTTCCACTCCAGGCGTGCCGTTCCTCTTTGTCAGAGATACCCTTCTTGTTCTTCTACAGGTCAGCGCAACAAAACGTCATCACTAAGTACAGACAGGCCAATTTCATTCCCTCTTCTATTGGAATATTGTGAAATGATTGTTTATTTTTAATCCTTCGGAGTTCAACTTAAACGTCATTATCAATACAAATGTAAGTTTTGCTTTTTGTTTCCTTTTCGAGCAATTATCTTTGATATTTCTATTTCAATCATTTATATTTATTTATATTCCATTTACTTTGAAAGTGTTTTAGGTATTTTTATAATTGCATTTCCATTGATAAATTTTTCTATTTGTTTGAAATAAATCGTGGCACGAGTAGAAAATAACGACTGGGTATTAGTGTTGTGTGAGTTTAACCATTGAGTGATCATATAGACATACCGGTTATAACGAAGTGGTTAGGTAGTTGGCTAGCTGATAAAATGTTCAGTCCTAGTCTGATAATTACCAACGACTCAATTGATACAATGAATAGGAGGCGCATGCTCACTGAGTTGGACAAGGTGTAAACAGCGATCCAGGGATCGCCTGTCCATAAAAGGTGAAAATGGGTTCGAGTCCAAGTAGGTTTTTGAGAAAGTTGTTTTATTTCTTCTACTGGATGACAATAACAGAAACATTGAGTCGAAGAGCGAGGTATCACCACGTCAACTTGTTTCACGTACACTCTGCGCACGGTGAAGAAAACTTGTTAGTCAAAAGCCCAAACGAGTGGGCATATTTGACTGCTGCCCCAGCACAATTGTAGAGATAGGAATCTACACAATTACCACCTCTGTTATCAAGGTCTGCGTCGGTGCTAGTAAGTTCGTGCATCGAGCTTAAACCATCGTCAGTGTTTTTGCAAGCAATTAGGAGTGATACTGTACATTGGGAGAAGTGTTGGGATGGAGATAAGTACACTATGGAACTGTTGGATATGAAATGAAGATTATCTTTCGACTAAACTAAAATAAAAACAGGGTGTTAGACAAGGTTGTGTGCTGTCACCAGATTTGTTTAATATTTATGGTGGGATTATTTTAAGATCCATAATAAAATATAATAAGGAGAACTCCACACCCATTGATATAAAAAGAGGAGTAAGACAAGGATGCATCCTATCACCAAGCTTGTTCAATTTATACACTGAGCAAATCTTTAAAAACATCAATGAGATGCCAGGCCTTAACATTAATGGGAAGATAATCAATAACCTACGATATGCTGATGATACTGTACTACTAGCAGAAAATCCTAATGATCTACAACAATTACTTAAAGTAATAAACATGACAAACAAAAAATATGGACTAGATATGAATATCAAAAAGACTAAAATTATTATCATAAACAAAGAAAATTTGCAAGACCTACAATTAAATATCAAAGTTGAAGGAATGCATCTAGAGACAGTCCAGAGCTACAACTACCTGGGACATACTATAACCAGTGATGGAAAATGTACAACTGAAATAAATAAAAGAAAAGAAATGTCTAAAAGTAATTTCAATGCCATGACAATATACTAACATCAAAACAAATAACACCAGGGCTAAAACTAAGAATAGCAAAATGTTACATCTTCTCAATATTCCTGTATGGTGCAGAAACATGGACATTAGACCAGAAAACAGAACAGAAAATTGAGGCCTTTGAAGTGTGGATTTATAGAAGAATAGGTAGAATTGGATAGAAAGAAAAGAAAACAAACGAGGAAGTTTTAAAACAAATAAAAATGAAGAACGAACTACTAAACACAATTAGAGCAAGACAAATGAAATTTTTTGGTCATGTTAAAAGACACAACAGTCTAATAAAAGTAATATTAGTAGGGAAAATACAAGGTAAAAGAGGCAGAGGCAGACCAAGACTAACATGGACGAGTAACATCAAAAGATGGACAAGTCAGCCTATGGCAATCTGCACCATCAAGGCGAGAGACAGAGTTGAATGGTGCTCCATGGTAGCCAACCTTCGATGCAGAGACGGCACTCAATGATGATGATGATGATGATGAAGAGATAGAGGGAAGCAAAGAGAAAATATACCAGACAACAGCTTAAGAGAATGACTTGGCAGTAGATCAACAACAACAATGATAAATAATTGTCAAGATCGAAAGTTATAGGGAGACATGATCACCTATGCCAGGAGACATGGAACTTGATGATGATGATATCCACTGTATTATGTGTGTATGTCCTTTGTTGTTCTGTCGGGGTCACTGAGGTATATTATGTCATCACTTCCATGTTTAACAACAAACACCAATGTTAATGAACTGATAGGAAATAAAAACATGCAAATCACGTACACGATACAGGATCACTGATATTGAAATCTTCTTCTTTCCTTAATCAGATACATGATGAAGGAAAGAAGAGGATTTTTTCACCATTTACAGGCCGCCTCGGTAGCTTAGTAGGGAAAACCACTCGACTGGACTACCGAGGTTCGGACAACCCGTGTTTGATTTCCGCTGGAAGCAGTGTGGGTTGTACTCGTGTTGGGAAACAAATTCCACCGCGGTCGACCCAGCCGCTGGCAGAAATGTGTAGCAGTGTAGTACTCTGGGTAAGTGAGGAATGCTGCTTTGCATCGTGAGTTTCGATGCTTGAAGCGACACTATCCAGAAGTCCCCGAGCACATATGGGTGAAAACTCGCGTGCTAAGACGCCGGTTCAAGTCTCGTACTTTTACCTTTAAAATTAATCTTTCAGCGTTGAGGTGAGATATATTTGGCTCTTTTAATTGTAGGTCTTTTTATTCTTCTGTTGGCCTCTGCGGCTGCTATATTTCCTATTGTTACTCATATTTTATCAATCCATCTTTTTCGTGGTCGATCCTTGGGTCTGGTGTTTACGTAGCGTTTATTAATGGCTCGCTGTGTTTTGATCTTTCTAATTTAGCACGTAGCCAAACAGTTGTGTCCGTTCTTCTTCGCGTATTCTATGGTGGGAATTATTCCTAGCTCTTTTCTCAGTTCTTCACATCAGATCTATCTGTCAGGCTGTTTCCTGTCATTCGTCTAACACATATCATCTCAGTAATTATTCATTTTTCCCCTGCATCTAGGATCCAGGTCTGACACTGATAGCACAACGTTAAAAAGAAGATTGTGTTTTAAAGTGTCCGTATTGCTTCTAGTATTATTTCCTTATTGGACAGCGAAGATTTGACAAGCTTTGTTGCATCTTGAGTCTACTCCTGTTTAAATGACGCTCAAATAAAAACTTCGTGAAGAAATAAAGAATGCCTGTCAGGTCGCCGCGCACTGTACACGCTGATTTTTTGTTTCCAACTTCCCTCATGAAGATGAAAGACGACACCGATCCAACGAGAATCTAAGCTAGAGCCAACATATTTATGACATGAGTCTTGTATGTTGTAGCCAGTACAGGTTTACATCAGTCAGATTTATGACTAAGTTGCATACCTTCACTTATGATATTTGATAAAAAGCAAATGAGTTTCAGTACTTGCATATAAATGTACGTTATGGTAGCTTCTCATATCTAATTTCCATTTGGTGCTGACGTTACAGTCCAGTCATAAAACTGGTTTACAACACGTAAACTGGTATTGTTCTTTGTCACTCTGGCGACCGCAGCCGCTATACTTTGGAAAATCGCCTTATAGTCCAGTATGGTTCGCTGACCCCGAGAGGTATGAATGTATCACACTCATACGCATAGTTTCTTTTTGCTTGCTCCTTCCCTTTTGCATAGCCTTCTCTACTACACATATTTGGGTTCTTTGGTCTACTTACTATGCCATACTTTTTATAGTTCTTCTCCTCTAGTCCCTTATGAGACACTTCGGTTTTCTCCTCTATAAAAATTTTTTTTTTCTGTGCTTCTTACCCCTCATTTATTTTTACTGTACCCCACTCTCAGACATCTCACTCTTAGCGTCTTTTTACACCTGTCAGACTACTATTCGATTCTTTCTCCTTTGTGTTTGCACACTGACCCCTGTGTTTACTCATCTGGTTCTGTTTACATTTACGCACTTTTTCGCACGATTTTCGACGTTCACGACAGCCGCACTTGGTTACGATTTTATTTTGGATTTGACAGGATAGTTTTACTTTTTGTTGTTGCTTTCTTTAACACATTTCGATTGTTTTTGTTTTGGTTGTTTCGTTATTAATTTGTGTGTGTGTGTTTTTATTGTTTGTTCCTGATGAAGGCCTATTGAGCCGAAACGTTGTTTAGTCTGTGTCGTCCACTTGTCACGTAAAGCTTCTTACATACCTTTTTTTATTTTTTAATTTTTCCTCATATTCAGCTTTACTGCAGCTTCGCATTTTTATGCCTTAACCCTTTACAACACGTACTGGCTGAGGTAAATATCTGTTTCTTATGTTCGTTATTACTTGTGTTCTGACTATATTTTCACGAAATTCAGAGTTACCAAAACGTTCATTGCTGAAGCTCTGTGGTTAAGGTTCTTGGCTACATGTTCATGCATAGCCGATTTGAATACAAATGAAGCGATGACATTATTTCCTAGTGATTCCTAACCTAACTATAGATGAAATAGAGTGCCTAAACCTATCTGAGGCATACACAAAATATAGGTCGAGTTCAAGATTAACAAATAGAAGGGCTATAGACTGTTGAAAATAGAAACGAGCAGGCTTTTGGTCGCTGCCAAACGAGAAATAAAATTGTAAAACTCTCACTGTCTTCAGAGACAATATAAACCAACTTATTGGAGTTGCCTTCAGAGACAATATAAACCAACTTATTGGAGTTGCCTTCAGAGACAATATAAACCAACTTATTGGAGTTGCCTTCAGAGACAATATAAACCAACTTATTGGAGTTGCCTTCAGAGGCAATATAAACCAACTTATTGGAGTTGCCTTCAGAGACAATATAAACCAACTTATTGGAGTTGCCTTCAGAGACAATATAAACCAACTTATTGGAGTTGCCTTCAGAGACAATATAAACCAACTTATTGGAGTTGCCTTCAGAGACAATATAAACCAACTTATTGGAGTTGCCTTCATAGACAATATAAACCAACTTATTGGAGTTGCCTTCAGAGACAATATAAACCAACTTATTGGAGTTGCCTTCAGAGACAATATAAACCAACTTATTGGAGTTGCCTTCAGAGACAATATAAACCAACTTATTGGAGTTGCCTTCAGAGACAATATAAACCAACTTATTGGAGTTGCCTTCAGAGACAATATAAACCAACTTATTGGAGTTGCCTTCAGAGACAATATAAACCAACTTATTGGAGTTGCCTTCAGAGACAATATAAACCAACTTATTGGAGTTGCCTTCAGAGACAATATAAACCAACTTATTGGAGTTGCCTTCAGAGACAATATAAACCAACTTATTGGAGTTGCCTTCAGAGACAATATAAACCAACATATTGGAGTTGCCTTCAGAGACAATATAAACCAACTTATTGGAGTTGCCTTCAGAGACAATATAAACCAACTTATTGGAGTTGCCTTCAGAGACAATATAAACCAACTTATTGGAGTTGCCTTCAGAGACAATATAAACCAACTTATTGGAGTTGCCTTCAGAGACAATATAAACCAACTTATTGGAGTTGCCTTCAGAGACAATATAAACCAGCTTATTGGAGTTGCCTTCAGAGACAATATAAACCAACTTATTGGATTTGCCTTCATAGACAATATAAACCAACTTATTGGAGTTGCCTTCAGAGACAATATAAACCAACTTATTGGAGTTGCCTTCAGAGACAATATACACCAACTTATTGGAGTTGCCTTCATAGACAATATAAACCAACTTATTGGAGTTGCCTTCAGAGACAATATAAACCAACTTATTGGAGTTGCCTTCAGAGACAATATAAACCAACTTATTGGAGTTGCCTTCATAGACAATATAAACCAACTTATTGGAGTTGCCTTCAGAGACAATATAAACCAACTTATTGGAGTTGCCTTCAGAGACAATATAAACCAACTTATTGGAGTTGCCTTCGGAGACAATATAAACCAACTTATTGGAGTTGCCTTCATAGACAATATAAACCAACTTATTGGAGTTGCCTTCAGAGACAATATAAACCAACTTATTGGAGTTGCCTTCATAGACAATATAAACCAACTTATTGGAGTTGCCTTCAGAGACAATATAAACCAACTTATTGGAGTTGCCTTCAGAGACAATATAAACCAACTTATTGGAGTTGCCTTCAGAGACAATATAAACCAACTTATTGGAGTTGCCTTCAGAGACAATATAAACCAACTTATTGGAGTTGCCTTCAGAGACAATATAAACCAACTTATTGGAGTTGCCTTCAGAGACAATATAAACCAACTTATTGGAGTTGCCTTCAGAGACAATATAAACCAACTTATTGGAGTTGCCTTCAGAGACAATATAAACCAACTTATTGGAGTTGCCTTCATAGACAATATAAACCAACTTATTGGAGTTGCCTTCAGAGACAATATAAACCAACTTATTGGAGTTGCCTTCAGAGACAATATAAACCAACTTATTGGAGTTGCCTTCAGAGACAATATAAACCAACTTATTGGAGTTGCCTTCAGAGACAATATAAACCAACTTATTGGAGTTGCCTTCAGAGACAATATAAACCAACTTATTGGAGTTGCCTTCAGAGACAATATAAACCAACTTATTGGAGTTGCCTTCAGAGACAATATAAACCAACTTATTGGAGTTGCCTTCAGAGACAATATAAACCAACTTATTGGAGTTGCCTTCAGAGACAATATAAACCAACTTATTGGAGTTGCCTTCAGAGACAATATAAACCAACTTATTGGAGTTGCCTTCAGAAAATCTTACCGAGGAAGAGACTAAAGTAGTAATGGGCAATCTCTGGGAACAATGATGGTTCTGTGATCGAGAACATTCGAGTTTTCATGAAAAGTGATTGTAGTGATTGTAGTGATAGTAGTGATAGTAGTGATTGTAGTGATTAAAGTGATTGTAGTGATTGTAGTGATTGTAGTGATTAAAGTGATTGTAGTGATTGTAGTGATTGTAGTGATTAAAGTGATAGTAGTGATAGTAGTGATTGTAGTGATTAAAGTGATTGTAGTGATTGTAGTGATTAAAGTGATTGCAGTGATTGTAGTGATTGTAGTGCTTGTAGTGATAGTAGTGATAGTAGTGATTGTAGTGATTGTAGTGATTGTAGTGATTGTAGTGATAGTAGTGATAGTAGTGATTGTAGTGATTAAAGTGATAGTAGTGATAGTAGTGATTGTAGTGATTAAAGTGATTGTAGTGATTGTAGTGATTAAAGTGATTGTAGTGATTGTAGTGATTGTAGTGCTTGTAGTGATTAATGTGATTGTAGTGATTGTAGTGATTGTAGTGATTAAAGTGATTGTAGTGATTGTAGTGATTGTAGTGATTAAAATGATTGTAGTGATTGTAGTGATTAAAGTGATTGTAGTGATTGTAGTGATTGTAGTGATTAAAGTGATTGTAGTGCTTGTAGTGATTGTAGTGCTTGCTATTCCACATTTAACATTAGGATGATTCCACTCATTGGAACCCCATACTTCCAACCGGTCAGAATTCCAACGATAAATTCGAGACAATTTTTTTTGTTATCCACACAGTTAGAACGGAGATGCAACGCTCGAACTGCGCGTGCGCAGAGGAAAATATTATCTGTACATGATTTTGTGTGTGTGTGGATATAACCAATATTGATGGCATCCGCGAAGAGTGGGCACAACGATACCTAAGTTATCTGTTAGTTATTAGTAGTAGGATTATACTCATCGATTATCGTGCAACGGTTCATAAGCGCTCAGATCTCATCTCAGCAAATCCCCCGGTGTGAAGCGATAAACTGCTCCACAAGTCAAACCCCCCCCCCCCTCCCCCGACCTCCTCGTAGCTCTCCTGAATTCAGGCAACATCCCTCCTGGATAACATGAAGATTCGGCGAGCTGTGCCAGGGCTGTTGATTCACGAACGGTACTGAAGTCTTCACCGTCTCGTCTTTTTTTTTTTTTAAATCTACGGTTACTGATGTTTGATAGACCATTATTATGACATAGTACGCACACTCAGCAATGGATGCACCCACAATGCTTGATTCACTTTAATTACCGCAGCCAGATGTACGAACGTCATAGGGTCAGCGCAGGATAGTCAAGGTGTGACCTTCGGTTAACATGGCAGACGATCTACATGAAGGAGCGGAAGGTAATCGACGCCGAACAAATCTAACGGCGGCTATTGAGCAGCTCTCAGTGTTATGGCATTATACGCATCACGATTACGTAACGTAATATATATATATATATATATATATATATATATTGTATTGTGGTTTGTTGTTCTTGCTGACGGCCTTTGGCCGTAACGCCGTTTAAAATGTGTAATATTTCTCACCTACGTAAAGCTGTTACCATACCACTTTTTCCTTTTTTTAAATTGTCACTATTATCATCAACTTTACAGCAGCTTTGCATTTCTATCTACCTTGATGCCTTTACCCACGTGACGTCACACCCTGCAGGAACTAGAAAATATTGAAGATAAATCAAGACATTGAAAGTTCTAGGAGGCGAGAGAGAGAGAGAACGTTGGGGTGGGGGGCAGTTATTTGGAAAAACTAGAGGGGACTTCTCTTTCAAACAAGAACACTTCTCTTTCAAACAAGAACACTTCTCTTTCAAACAAGAACACTTCTCTTTCAAACAAGAACACTTCTCTTTCTCTTCATCACCGGACGCAACGTCATCACTCTTCTCTAGGCTACAGAAATGACACTTTTATATTGTTGACATATAGCTTTAATGATTTTATTTGATTGTTTTAACGTTTTCATTCATTTTTAGAGCATTTGGTTGTGTTTTCTGTACCTTCAATTACGTGTACTTGTAGTTTAAGTTTATCAAAGTGAATCATGTTCAGTGTTTGGGAGCGGAGTAATTCATTTTCTAATGGATTACTTCTAATGGGAAACAAATATTGATTCGGACAACTGGAACACATTAAATTCGAATTATGAGACAACATTGTTAGCGGCTAAAGTTATTTGTTATTGGAATAATTGGTGATGTCTTATTTGACACTGAGAACATTAATGAATGTTCCATATAGAACGAAAAGCTGAGTTATCTGGAACGAGATTGGTGTTCTTGTGCACACCGTCTGAGAACAGTTCCTGGTGGATCTACATAAGGATTATTTATTTGAGTTATCAGGAAAGAGATTGGGCTACTAACCTATAATGTACAATGCCGAAGGTTAGCGTTGCATATAATAAGACTGATACGATATAAGAAATATCTGCAACTGTTACGATGCTTTCACACATTTCTCTGCTCATTGTTTGTCAAAAGTCTCATGTCTGTTTGTCAAAAGTCTCATGTCTGTTTGTCAAAAGTCTCATGTCTGTATGTCAAAAGTCTCATGTCTGTATGTCAAAAGTCTCATGTCTGTATGTCAAAAGTCTCATGTCTATTTGTCAAAAGTCTCATGTCTGTATGTCAAAAGTCTTATGTCTGTTTGTCAAAAGTCTCATGTCTGTTTGTCAAAAGTCTCATGTCTGTTTGTCAAAAGTCTTATGTCTGTATGTCAAAAGTCTCATGTCTGTATGTTAAAAGTCTCATGTCTGTATGTCAAAAGTCTCATGTCTGTATGTCAAAAGTCTCATGTCTGTATGTCAAAAGTCTCATGTCTGTATGTCAAAAGTCTCATGTCTGTATGTCAAAAGTCTCATGTCTGTATGTCAAAAGTCTCATGTCTGTATGTCAAAAGTCTCATGTCTGTATGTCAAAAGTCTCATGTCTGTATGTCAAAAGTCTTATGTCTGTATGTCAAAAGTCTCATGTCTGTATGTCAAAAGTCTCATGTCTGTATGTCAAAAGTCTCATGTCCGTCTGTAATAATTGTAACATATTTTTATTTTTTATTTGTAAAAATCGACATATCATTCATTCTTCATAGCGAGAGAATCTCTTAATACTCATAAGAAAAACTTCAAGCCCTTGGTTAACTGTAACCAGAATTTCTAGTTCATGTCATGTAGATCAAATGTTCGTCATAGCCTTTAGCTATTGAACACTGCCCATTATTATTCCGATATTTATATTTATAATTAGTCGAAGGCCCCGGTATCACTGCAAACTAATTAAAATCTGTAATTGCTCAATTATGCCAGTAGAGTTATCCGAATTCAAACTCATCTCATTGAAGGATTCAAAAAAAAGAAAGACAGCTGCAGTCCCCACCATAGCAGAATAAGCACACGCCAAAAGACATAAGGCCAAATGGCACCGAAAGTGAACGCAACTGAACTGCCCTACGATAAAACACACTTTTAAAACACGCCGTCTATTCGCCATATTGACCGGAAGTCCCTGGAATAACACATTTACACTTTTAATCACTAACTGTGAACGCGACATACAACAAAGTGAGAGAGATTATATTGATTGGAAATAAGAATACAAACATTAGTCTTACCACCAAATGGTTCGACATAATGGTCGCGACAAAGAATTAGACGTCTCCTAATCTAGAATTAAAATGAACGGGGCAGTGTTAAACAGGTCAATGTAATCAAATAAGTGGTAACGTTCTAAACTTTAGATGGTAGAACAGATTATTAGTGTTGAACAGTCCCAGCAGGGACTGCGAACGAAGAATAAACAAATGACTCAACTCATTTGTGACAATTTGTTAGATTCTCTCTGAGTGCACATAAGGAGGAGGTCATAGGCGTCCGCAATTAACGATTTGCTACTAGCCCCTGTTTCACCCAGCCTTAAATGGATACCGGACTTTTTCTGGGGAAGTAAAGCGACACGGGCGTAATACCGACCACATTACCCACAAAAACATGTGCCGAAGGTCTGTAAAGATTATGGTCACAAACAGCATATTTCCTATACGACACTTGACGTGGCGCGGCACTTTACTTAATTTACTAGTCCCTGTAGGTCTTGATTGTTCCTTAGTCCATTGGTTGAGCATTCCGTAGTTATTGTTCTGCGTGGTATTTCTGATGACCTTACTTGTTTAATTTTTGTACCAGATGGTTTCCCACACTATAGCTCGTTTCAAAACATATGCCCAACTTCAAAACGCTATTACTCTCTAACCGTTTGTTAAATACTTTTGAAATTTTCCAAATGTTATTAGAATGCAAAAGACCCTTTAAATGTATATTTAACAAATATCTTGCAGCTGCAATTTTCTTAAAGCGGCGATATTTCTTTGATGTTTGTCAAAATTGTAAATTGTGAAGCCCTAAAGAATAGAAATTACCGTAGTTGCTGGTCTACGATTAATTTTCACTAGGTAAAGGCGTGGCCGTAATGGGGAAATAACTGGATAAAACAAAACACCAGGATAATTATTGTCTGCTCAGTTCGAGGACGGACGATAATATCAAGGTATACCTGTATGTCCAATTTTCATAGTTGTGTGGTCCTGAAAAGGACCGTTTGTTGAACTAATTTAAGGTAATATAGGGGCCAACATTGTGGGGGCTATATACTTTCATTCTGAATCAGACGAGTCTAAAAGATTAATAACTGTTTGGGGTTGAACATTCCACAAACCATCATTTTTCCAATATTCCTCTTCCTGTTTTAAGACGTGGTCTTCACATTTAGCCCAATAATCTTTGTCTATATTTAATAAAGCGAGATTAGCAAGAGTCTTTACATCGCATATTTTGAATGTTGTATTTTCATCTGCCACTTGTCCTTTTAATTTTGCCCAGATTAGTTCTATTGGATTTAAATGAGCATGGTAAGGTGGCAGCCTCAAACTTATATGACCGTGCTCTTGGATAATCTTATCTATTTGAAAAATCTTTGTCCTCTGTTTTTGCTTTACTAGAGATAGTAATTCAGGTTTTAAGTACATGTTATTAAATTGTATGTGCTCCTTTGTGAGCCATATCTTAATAGCATCTTTTGTACTGGATGACGTATGGACTTTATCTTCAAGTGCAACAATGTTGTGGTACGCTGCATTGTCCATTATTAGGCAAGATGGTCGATCTAGTGATGGGAGAACAGAATTTTCAATCCAATGTCTAAATATGTGACCATTCATCTCAGAGTGATAATCCCGATTGTCTATGGATTTTGAAAGAAAAATGAGCTCTGCATTCTGTATTAGTCCATGTTGTCGACTACCTGCATGAGCAATTATCAAGCGCTTTCCTTTGCTGCTAGGTATTAATCTCTTAATCTTTCCATCTGATGACTGCCATTCCCTTTGGTTAGTGTGGTGAGCATTGATCCATGTTTCATCCAAGTACACAATATCATAACCTTGCTTGCGCACCTCTTTTACTTCACGTAAATACTTGCTTCTCATGACTACTATATGTGGCTTCTCACAGATGATGTTTCGACCATTGGAATACTTTCTGAATGTAAAGCCTGCAGCTCTCACATTCCTCCATAATGTAGACTTTGATATTTCAATACTGTTGTTCTTTTTCAGCGATACTTTTAATTTTCTTATTGTAACAGTTTCATTCATACCCAACATTTTACGAATTTCACTTCTAATAAGTTCACTGTCGAAATTATCCAACGTTTTTGCTCTTCCTTGTGATTTTGTATATTTTTAACATTGACGGTCACGTGCTTGAATCCAACGATTAAATGACCGTTTAGATAAATCCAAAATGTGTCTTGTCCTATTCTGAGGGTTTTCTAAAGAATGAAATAATCTTCCTCGTTTAGCCTCTTTGCAAAAATAGCATACATTTTTATTGCGATGTTTTGTAAACTGCAGAATTTCATTTTAAGACTCATGATAAATGTTATCGTTCCACGTCTCCACTTCTGAATGAACGGAAATGGAACACACAATGCCTCGTGTTTACTACAAGTGTCTAAGTGTGTCAGAAAGCTCACGCGGAAAGCGTGCAAAAACCTGTGTATGGATTGTTAATCGCTATTTTTAAATTAAAATACTGTAAACACTATGTTTTGACTACATCAATGGGTCGTTATAAATTTATATAAATCAAATAAGCAATAATAATAACCAAATGTTTGTTTTTAATGAAATTAATTCCCTGTTGGGTTCTAATCATTATAACTTTACATGCAAATTTTGAAAAAATTACAAAAAGCGGTTTAAAAGACATTGATTTTAAAAGTTGGGCACGACTTATGAAACAAGCTATAATGCCTGACAGGGAAATCTTTCTTCCTTCATTGTGATCACATGACCGATATATTCCCAACGTCTCCCTGTATGTCTCCCTAGTGTCTCCCTGCATGTCTCCCTGTATGTCTCCCTGTATGTCTCCCTGTATGTCTCCCTGTATGTCTCCCTGCATGTCTCCCTGTATGTCTCCCTGTATGTCTCCCTGTATGTCTCCCTACATGTCTCCCTGTATGTATCCCTGTATGTCTCCCTGTACGTCTCCCTGTATGACTCCCTGTATGTCTACCTGCATGTCTCCCTGCATGTCTCCATGTATGTCTCCCTGTATGTCTCCCTGCATGTCTCCCTGCATGTCTCCCTTCATGTCTCCCTGCATGTCTCCCTGTATGTCTCCCTGTATGTCTCCCTGCATGTCTCCCTGCATGTCTCCCTGTATGTCTCCCTGTATGTCTCCCTGCATGTCTCCCTGCATGTCTCCCTGCATATCTCCCTGTATGTCTCCCTGTATGTCTCCCTGTATGTCTCCCTGTATGTCTCCCTGCATGTCTCCCTGTATGTCTCCCTGCATGTCTCCCTGCATGTCTCCCTGTATGTCTCCCTGTATGTCTCCCTGCATGTCTCCCTGCATGTCTCCCTGTATGTCTCCCTGTATGTCTCCCTGCATGTCTCCCTGCATGTCTCCCTGTATGTCTCCCTGCATGTCTCCCTGTATGTCTCCCTGTATGTCTCCCTGCATGTCTCCCTGCTTGTCTCCCTGTATGTCTCCCTGCATGTCTCCCTAGTGTCTCC
The DNA here is from genome assembly GCA_032433765.1 of Megaustenia siamemsis. NCBI lineage: Eukaryota > Metazoa > Mollusca > Gastropoda > Stylommatophora > Ariophantidae > Megaustenia > Megaustenia siamemsis. The sequence continues at coordinate 183,223,200 of JAVIAB010000092.1, forward strand.
CTGTATGTCTCCCTGTATGTCTCCCTGTATGTCTCCCTGTATGTCTCCCTGCATGTCTCCCTGTATGTCTCCCTGCATGTCTCCCTGTATGTCTCCCTGTATGTCTCCCTGTATGTCTCCACACATATTCCGGTTTAAATTGTTCTCTTATCTTCTCGTTTGAAAAGTGTTTATAAATGTGAACACTCACACACATTCTATGTATTGTTATTACTGCTTTATATATGTATATATGTATGTACGTACGTATGTATGTATGTATGTATGTATGTATGTATGTATGTATGTATGTATGTATGTATGTATGTATAAATGTATGTACGTATGTATTAATGTATGTATGTATGTATGTATGTATGTATGTATGTATGTATGTATGTATGTATGTATGTATGTATGTATGTATGTATGTATGTGTGGATGTATGTATGTATGTACGTATGCATGTATGTATGTATGTATGTATGTATGTATAAATATATGTACGTATGTATGTATGTATGTATGTATGTATGTATGTATGTATGTATGTATGTATGTATGTATGTATGTATGTATGTGTGGATGTATGTATGTATGTACGTACGTATGTATGTATGTATGTATGTATGTATGTATGTATGTATGTATGTATGTATGTATGTATGTATGTATGTATGTATGTATGTATGTATGTATGTATGTATGTATGTATGTATGTATGTATGTATGTATGTATGTATGTATGTATGTATAATGTATGTATGTATGTATGTATGTATGTATGTATGTATGTATGTATGTATGTATGTATGTATGTATGTATGTATGTATGTATGTATGTATGTGTGTATGTATGTGTGGATGTATTCATATATGTATGTATGTATGTATGTATGTATGTATGTATGTATGTATGTATGTGTGTATGTATGTATGTATGTATGTGTGGATGTATTCATATATGTATGTATATATGTATATATGTATGTATGTATGTATGTATGTGCGTGACTGCAGAGTGCTGACCACGACGAGGGAATCAAATAATCTAACCACTACCATCTGCCCGGTGCCCCCGATATCTCTTTGCCCGCCCACTTAGGAGCACTCCATAGTGCTCAGATACCATCCACAGATGGTATCTGAGCACTATAGAGTTTTCCGTTGTGCAATGCAGATGGTCCTTATATCCAACTATGATTAAACTAATAAATATATAAATATATATATATATACAAACACACAGCTCGCAATGTGTACGTAATAGATTTAAATTCTAGTAGCCATTTGTATGAATCATCATCATCAACTTGAAAACAACATACTAAGGGCGTTAACTACATTTTTTTCTGCAAAATCCACTTTAATGCTATTTCTATAATCCTCGTGAAAGTCTTTTAATTGAAAAATGAAAATGGCAGAGGACAGAAAACCAAGCAAGAGTACCGTGCAAAGAGCCAATAAGACCATCAAGAACCTGCTTGCATTGGTGATCATGTCTCTCCACAACTTTCGATACCGACAACTGTTTATTATTTAAGTTGTTGACCTGCCAAACTATTCTCTTAAGCTGTCTGGTATCTTTTCTCTTTGCTTCCCTCTATCTCTTCGCCCCTCAATTTTCCCAGTTGTTACAAAACAATTCAAGCTGTTCCCTTTTCATTGCACGGATAAAAAATGATGATTGTTTCTTCCTAATTTTGGAAATTAGCTCTCTTTTTTCTTTGGTCTCTTACAGAAGGTTTTCATTACTCTTCTTAGCTGACCATGGTATTCTCAACATCCTTCTGTAAAACCATATTTCTACAGCCTCCAGTGATTTCCAGTAGTTTGAGTACATTGTTATTTTGAGTACATTGTTATTTGAAGTACATTGTTAGTTTAAGTACATTGTTAGTTTGAGTACATTGTTAGTTTGAGTACATTTTTAGTTTGAGTACATTGTTAGTTTGAGTGCATTGTTAGTTTGAGTACATTCTTAGTTTAAGTACATCGTTAGTTTGAGTACATTGTTAGTTTGAGTACATTGTTACAATGTACTGAAACTATTGTTTGTTTGAGAACATTGTCTGAGATTCTTTATGTAATTCTTGTCTACTATTGACGGTTTTAACCAACGATTTAAATTATACCACAAGACAGCATTGCTAAAAAATAATGAAAACATTATCGTGTTATTGTATCATCATCATCAAGTACCGGCCCTACTGGCGTAGGTGATCATATATCTCCACAACCTTCGATCTCGGCAGCTATTTATCATTTCTGCTGTTGACTTTCTGCCAAGCCATTCTCTCAAGCTGTTTATTATTTTTTCTCTTTGCTTCCCCCTATCTCTTCGTCCTTCAATTTTTCCAGTTGTTACAATATACTCCAGCTGTTCTCTTTCTCATTACATGGCCAAAAAAAGATTATTGTTTCTTCCTAATATTAGAAATTAGCTCTCTTTTTGCTTTGACGTCTCTCAGAACATCTTCATTACTCTTCTTAACTGTCCATGGTGCTCTCAACATTCTTCTGTAAAACCACATTTCTACAGACTCCAGTGATTTTCTTGTCTGTTGTCCTATTGTCCATGATTCGCATCCATATGTTAAGACTGGCTCTACATAACATTTAAGAACTCTTTTTCTTGTTTCTATTGTCAAAAATCAATTGCATAGTATCTTCCTTATTTTTTGGAAAGCTGCTTTTGCCTGAGCCATTCTGCATCTCACCTCTGATGTACACCTACCATCTGAGGTTAACAAAGTTCCCAAATATTTAAATTCATTTACCTGTTTTAATATTGTTCCACTTGTCTTTATTTTGCACTGAGGTGATGTCTTTTTCTTTGTTGTTACCATTACCTCTGTCTTTTTGCTATTAAGGCTGAGTCCTTTATTTTTGCTTTCTTTCACTATAATGTCCAACATTTCTTGTAACCCATTTTCACTCTTAGCGATTAAGACTGTATCATCTGCATACCTTAGATTATGTATATTATGACCTCCAATTGTTATTCCAGGCATGTCCCTTATGGATCTTAAAATAATCTCACTATAAATATTAAACAAATCAGGTGACAGCACTCAACCTTGTCTAACACCCTGTTTTATTTGTTGAAACATTCCCAATTGGTTTCCAGTTCTTATGGCCGCTGTTTGTTGCCAGGACATGTTCTTTATTATTCTTAGATCTTTGCTGTCTACGTTTATGCTTTCTAAAATTTGGATTATTTCTTGGTGCTTTACTTTGTCAAATGCCTTGGATACGAGTTTCAAATAATATGCGTGGACAACCATTTTACAATTTTTTGTAGGGAATGGATACATGAGTATCCAAAATAAAAGATATGCTATGTTGCAGCACATGGCAGATATCAAAACGGGAGTCTAGTTTGTCAAATACTAGTTGGAGCGTATCGAAATTAACACAGTCATCATCGATGCTGATTTCTTGTCTCATTTCGTTCACATTTGCTCGAATCAGTTTGAACGATTCCGCAAAATTATCGACACGATTTGTTGTGACACTTGCAATTCTAAACTCGCTCTTGTAGAGGATTTTTTTGTTGTTGATTTGATACGCGGCTCAGATACGGTCAGCTTGACTCTGGTTGCCTTTCAGGACTTTTCTCCTGGCACAAATAACACATAATGTAAACAATGATTTCTCCAATTTCTGAACAATTATCTAGTGACTAGAGGTTTCTACATTTTCTGCTTTAAATTGTTGCTGCTTAAAGGTATACAAGTGAGTTTTCTCATACCGAAGTGTGTTTTCTCATACTGAAAGTGTGTTTTGTCATACCCAAGTGTATTTTCTCATATTAAAGTGTGTTTTCTCATACCTAAATGTATTTTCTCATAGCCAAGTGTATTTTCTCGTAGCCAGGTGTGTTTTCTCGAGGTAAAGTGTGTTTTCTCGTAGCCATGTGTGTTTTCTCGTAGTCAAGTGTGTTTTCTCGAGGTCAAGTGTGTTTTCTCGTAGCCAAGTGTGTTTTCTCGTAGTCAAGTGTGTTTTCTCGTAGTCAAGTGTGTTTTCTCGTAGCCAAGTGTGTTTTCTCGAGGTCAAGTGTATTTTCTCGTTGCCAAGTGTGTTTTCTAGTAGCCAAGTGTGTTTTCTCGAGGTCAAGTGTGTTTTCTCGTAGTCAAGTGTGTTTTCTCGGTTCCAAGCATGTTTTCTCTTAGCCAAGTGCGTTTTCTCGTACGCAAGTATGTTTTCTCGTAGCCAAGTGTGTTTTCTCGTAGCCAAGCGTGTTTTCTCATAGCCAAGTGCGTTTTCTCGTACGCAGGGGTATTTTCTCGTAGCCAAATGTGTTTTCTCGAGGTCAAGCGTGTTTTCTCGTAGCCAAGTGTATTTTCCTTTAGTTAAGTGTGTTTTCTCGTAGCCAAGTGCGTTTTCTCGTACGCAGGTGTATTTTCTCGTAGCCAAGTGCGTTTTCTCGTACGCAGGTGTATTTTCTCGTAGCCAAGTGCGTTTTCTCGTACGCAGGTGTGTTTTCTCGTAGCCAAGTGCGTTTTCTCGTACGCAGGTGTATTTTCTCGTAGCCAAGTGCGTTTTCTCGTACGCAGGTGTATTTTCTCGTAGCCAAGTGTGTTTTCTCGAAGCTAAGTGTGTTTTCTCGTAGCCAAGTGTTTTTTCTCGTACCCGCGTTTGCTTTCTGTAGCCAAGTGTGTTTTCTCTAGCCAAGTGTGTTTTCTCGTAGCCAAGTGTGTTTTCTCGTACCCGCGTGTGCTTTCTGTAGCCAAGTGTGTTTTCTCATAGTTAAGTGTGCTTTCTCGTAACCAAGTGTGTTTTCTCGTAGAAACGTGTCTTTTCTCTAGCCAAGTATGTTTTATAAAACACAAAGCTACTTGGGTGTCACCAGATCATACAACGGAAAATCAAATTGATCACATATGTATTAATAATAAGTTTAAGTCATCCTTACAGGATGTAAAAGTATATAGAGGGGCAGATATAGCTTCTGATCATTATCTTCTGTTAGCCAAACTTAAAATTAAACTAAAAAGGTATACTACAACGAATAAGGCTAGAAAGTATTTCAATGTAGGGTTTCTTAAAGAACATGGAATTAAAGATAAATTCGCAGTCACAATATCAAACAAATACCAAGTCCTCCAACAACTAGAAAATACAATAAATATAGAAGATCGTTGGAAACAGGTAAAAAATATATGGAAAGAGACATGCGAAGAAGCACTGGGGAAAAGAGAACGCCAGAATAAGGCATGGATGACAGCAGAGACCCTGGATAAAATTAAAGAAAGAAAGAACAAGAAAGCAGACATAAATAAAAGCAAAACAAGAAGTAATAAAGCCAAGACACAGGAAACTTACACAGAGGTGAACAAAGAAGTGAGAAGATGCATTAAAAGGGATAAGAGGAAATATATAGATGAACTAGCTAAAGAGGCAGAAGAAGCAGCAAATAAAGGGAATATGAAAGAATTGTACAACAGCACAAAGAAATTAGGTGGAAAATACAAACAGATCAACGCGTTTTTCAAAGATAAGAAAGGAAATCTGCTTAGTAATATAAAGGAACAGATGGAGAGATGGAAAGAGCACTTCGAAGAACTTTTGAACAGACCCACCTCAAATAATCCTCCAGAAATACTACCAGCAGAAGAAGAGTTACACGTTAACTGTGTAAAACCAAGCAAAGAAGAAATAATGAAAGCCATCACAATATTAAAAAATGGTAAATCCACAGGACCAGATGAAATTCCTTCGGAAGCCATCAAAGCAGATATTAACACCTCTACCAAGATGTTACATTATCTATTGGACAAAATTTGGGAGAGGGAAGAAATACCTAAAGACTGGAGAGAAGGTTATATGATCAAACTACCAAAGGAAGGAAGTTTACAGGAGTGCACAAACTATAAGGGAATTATGCTACTATCAGTGCCAGGAAAAATATTAGGCAGAATCATTCTGGAGAGATTAAAAGAGGATATAGAGAAACACTTGAGAGATGAACAATCAGGTTTTAGGAAGAACAGATAGTGTGCTGATCAAATAACTACTCTACGTATAATAGTTGAACAAAGTCTAGAACTAAAATCCCCACTTTATATTGGATTCATAGATTACGAAAAGGCATTTGATAGTTTAGACAGAAGAATGCTTTGGAAGTTGCTGAGTCATTACGGAATCCCCATAAAGTTTATTAACCTGATAAAAACAATGTATGAAGGAACAAAATGTAGTGTGGTGCATGAAGGACGGCTTACAGAAGCATTTGAAATAAGAACAGGAGTAAGGCAAGGATGATTTCTGTCCCCATTTCTCTTTCTACTGGCCATAGATTTGATTATGAAAATAACTCAAAACAACAGAAATGGGATCCAGTGGTCACTGACCAAACAACTTGATGATTTAGACTTTACTGACGACATAACTCTCCTATCACACAACCATCAACAGATGCAGGATAAAATGAGTACATTAGATGAGAGATCACAACAGCTAGGACTAAAGATTAATAGAGATAAGACCAACATTATGAGAATTAATGCAGTTGGCAATAACCAAATAAAACTAGGAGAAATACCTCTACTAGACGTACAATCTTACATATATCTGGGCAGTAATATAGATAAAGTGGGAGGAACAGAAAATGATACCAAAATAAGGATATCAAAAGCAAGAGGAGCTTTCATTGCACTGGGAAACATATGGAAATCCAAAGAAATTAGGCTAAATACAAAAATAAAAATTTTCAACTCAAATGTTAAGTCGATCCTATTATATGGCTGTGAAACATGGAGAATAGCAAAATTGACAATCACGAAGGTACAGACTTTCATTAATGGATGCTTGCGCAGAATAAAGGGATGGAAATGGCAGGACAAAGTCACGAACGTGGAATTATGGAAATGTACCGGTCAAATACCAGTGGATAAAGAGATACAGCGAAGACGATGGCGATGGATAGGACACACACTACGGAAGCCAACTGAGAGTATTACACAACAGGCCCTTTTTTGGAATCCCCAGCGGAAACGACAAAGAGGAAGACCAAGGAATTCTTGGAGAAGACAGATCGAAGCAGAGATGAAGATGATGGGGAAGACATGGAATGATCTTAAAAGAATTGCAAAAAACAGAACGACTTGGAAAGTGTTTGTTGAAGACCTATGCTCCACTGGGAGCTAAAAGGTAGAAGAGAGAAGTATGTTTTCCCGTAGTCAAGTGTGTTTTCTTGAACTCAAGTGTCTTTTCTCGTAGTCAAGTGTGTTTTCACTAGCCATGTGTGTTTTCCCGTAGCCAAGTGTGTTTTATAGCTGTCAAGTGTGTTTTATCGCAGTCAAGTTTGTTTTATCGCTGTCAAGTGTGTTTTTTCGTAGCCAAGTGTGTTTTATTGTAGACGCGTGTCTTTTCTCATGCCAAGTGTATTTTCCCGTAGCCGGTGGCGCTTTCTCATAGCAAAGTGTGTTTTCTCGCAGTCAAGTGTGTTTTCTCGTTGCCAAGTGTGTTTTCTCTAGCCAAGTGTTTTTTCTCGTAGCCAAGTTTGTTTTCTCTAGTTCATTAACACAGTTTGCTTTTTACGCTGGATTCATGGTTGTCTTGTTTAACTTGTCACGTGATGCAACAGTTGATATAACAACAAACTACAATCTTTCGATTGACCCTCACTTTTCGTTACATCACATGCCTCGGAATGAGGACAGGGGGTATGTCTACTTCTCAGTTTCTATTTCAGCATACAATGTCAAAAGCATCTTTTCTTTCCCAGTTACCCTGACATATGCTGACCACGTAAATGTTATGGTGTCATTTCCCCACCCATTTCTGTTTTGGTGAGAAAGTTACTTCTTTTCTGTAGCCAAAAAAAATCCCACTTAAAAACAGTCCATCTACTCTGATATAAGCTTTTCTTATTTGTGCTCTCTGTGAAATTGTTTGCAGTTCGCCAGAACAGCTCATTTGTATGGTCTTCCATAAGTCCCCTCATAGTTTCATCCTTCATCTCCAACGCCACGAACTTTCCCATAGACAAAATGCCACTCTCTTGTTGAGGGTCGTCCCAGAATATTCAAAGTCGCCAGTCTGAGGTACAAATAATGTTTATTTTAAGGAAAGGAATGTTAGAATAGGAATGTATATTAATTTAGTACAATAAATATGAAATAAGCCAGAAAACCATATAATAAACCAGCCCCAAAAATGTTAAAGAAAAATCACAGACCGCAACTAAATTGATAAAAAGCAAATTTCGAAAAAATTGGCGCAACAAGATCATATTGACATCTCTTGGCTGTCAGCGAGACAGTCGGGATGAATCGAATACTGTCCGAACTATGGAGCAATCAAGTAATAAATATAGGGAAAAACTAGCTTAGGCGTTATGAAATTAGTGAGAAACGTTTATTCCCTTGGGGTAAAGAGAACCTATTGAATTAGACAATTCTCTAAGGCGTATTAAATGCGGTCAACCGATGAACATAAAATAATTTCAGTGAATCGAATGTCCTGGTATTCCCAATGGTCGTGAGAGTTGAAGTGCCACGGATGTAGAGGTATCTCGAGAGAGTTTAAGTGCCACGGATGTAGAGACATCTCCAGAGAGTTGAAGTGCCATGAACGTAGAGACATCTCTCATCTCGAGAGAGTTGACAGAGATGATCAACTTCCACCTAAGATCGCACATTGAAGCTCATGAACAGACAAAGCTCTATAAATGATCCCCATAGACAGAAATGTCTTAGCTATCACCTTAGTCTGGCACAGCTCTCCCAATGTTTCCAAAAGTTATGTATAGATCGGTCTATGATGCTCATAAACATACAAAGATTCAGAGGTAATATTCACAAATAATTTTTTGGTCATGTTAGAAGACACAACAGTCTAATAAAAGTAATATTAGAGGGGAAAATACAAGGTAAAAGAGGCAGAGGCAGACCAAGACTAACATGGACGAGTAACATCAAAAGATGGACAAGTCAGCCCAATGACAATCTGCACCCTCAAAACAAGAGACAGAGTGGAATGGCGCACCATGGTAGCCAACCTTCGATGCGGAGAAGGCACCCAATGATGATGTTGATTCACAAATATACAAAGATATATAAATGGCCCTCATAAACATACATAGATTTTTATCTATAGATAATGCTTTTAAACATACACAGATCTTATAATGATCCTCATAAATACAAAGATCTCACCATATTCCACTTTAACTGATGAAGCTGATGAAATTAAAATGTTGAGATTGATAAACCTAAGATTAAGCATGTCACGTGGTGCAAGTGAAAATGGAGGAATGAGGCCACACAATAAATGGTTTACCCAAAACGCTACAGAAACCAGTAGACAAGATGTCTGATCAGTAATCGATCCTCAGTGAATGCAATCTACAGATTCAATGTCTCCGGTGTGAGAGGATGACGCATTCAGAAGCTCTAACTTTGGAGTGGGGGGCGGGGGCGGAGTGATTCGCATGAATACACGACCCAACACGTGGTAGATCCTGAAGATGACATCTGGAAGCAATAAACTCTTGTCTCAAAGACTCTGGAGGCAATAAACTCTTGTCTCAAAGATTGGAAACAATAAACTCTTGTCTCAAAGACTCTGGAAGCAATAAGCTCTTGTCTCAAAGACTCTGGAAGCAATAAACTCTTGTCTCAAAGATTGGAAGCAATAAACTCTTGTCTCAAAGATTGGAAATAATAAACTCTTGTCTCAAAGACTCTGGAAGAAATAAACTCTTGTCTCAAAGACTCTGGAAGCAAAAAACTCTTTTCTAAAAGATTGGAAACAATAAACTCTTGTCTCAAAGATTCTAGAAGCAATAAACTTTTGTCTCAAAGACTCTGGAAGCAATAAACTCTTGTCTAAAAGATTGGAAGCAAAAAACTCTTGTCTCAAAGATTAGAAACAATAAGCTCTTGTCTCAAAGACTCTAGAAGCAATAAACTCTTGTCTCAAAGATTGGAAGCAATAAATTCTTGTCTCAAAGACTCTGGAAGCAATAAACTCTTGTCTCAAAGATTGGAAGCAATAAACTCTTGTTTCAAAGATTCTTGGAGCAATAAACTCTTGTCTCAAAGACACTGGAAGCAATAAACTCTTGTCTCAAAGATTGGAAGCAACAAACTCTTGTCTCAAAGATTCTGGAAATAATAAACTCTTGTCTCAAAGATTCTGGAAACAATAAACTCTTGTCTCATAGATTCTGGAAACAATAAACTCTTGTCTCATAGATAGATCCTGGAAACAATAAAGTCTTGTCTCATAGATTCTGGAAACAATAAACTCTTGTCTCAAAGATTCTGGAAACAATAAACTCTTGTCTCATAGATTCTGGAAATAATAAACTCTTGTCTCATAGATTCTGGAAGTAATAAACTCGTGTTTCAAAGATTCTGGAAACAATAAACTCTTGTCTCAAAGATTGGAAGCAATAAACTCTTGTCTCATAGATTCTGGAAACAATAAACTCTTGTCTCAAAGCTTAAACTTTAACCTGCGTTGAATATGTCGGATATTTGTCTGAGACAATAAGATCGGTTCTGTGAATTTAACAACTAATAAATGAGTTGATCTTATTGAGGTTACATTGTTTTATGTATGTGGCCATAGGCGTCTCGACAGACAGTTGGTAGCAGGCAATCGTGATTTATCAGTAGCTGGGTGGTACCTTATGTCGTTATATTGAACATATTTTTTCAGATTCTCTCGTGACTGAATCTGCCAATATGTAAATAGAGGATCTGACCGTAAAACACGATGCATCTTTAGCGCCTGCTCTCAAATCTTTCTCCCGCGCCTTCAACCTTCTGATTTTAGCATCGCTTTATACAACGTTGTTGTACCGTTTTATTTTTGTTCTCCATGTGCTACAATCTGACGTCCATTTTTTTTTAAATCCAGAACCTACTGTAACTATAATCACTTTTTGTTTTTGACTAAACATTTGTTATAGTTATGGTTATGGTTATGGAAGGCCCCGGTATCACTGCAAACGAATTAAAATTCATAATTGCTCAACCGCCTGTGCCTGTGGAATCATCCGAATTAATATCTCATCTCCCAAACAAAGAAAGGTAGCTGCAGTCCCCATTATAGGAGTATCAGCACACGCCAAAAGACATAAGGCGGAACGGCACAGAAAGTGAACACAGCCAATTGTTCCCCGTCATACGATACCATCATTCATCGTAAGCAATCGAAATATCAAAGCACGATCAAAACGGATGAAACGCACAGCTAACGGTGTGCACAGAGCATTTAACTCAGTACCTCCGGCAGCAGACCGGACGTGGAAATGAGGAAACTGCAACAAGGAACACTTTTTAGTCACAGCCTTTAACGGTTCCTGCCGCCTATCCGCCATAGTGACCGGAAGTTTATTTGTAATAAAAGTAAGTTACAGTGTACCGTAAATGGCACTTCCTGGTTGCCGCCCCAAAGTCAAGGTTATAAAACCCTGAGGTCCCCACATAAAAATAGAACCGCGCTTACTTATTTTCTCCACAGATAACTATAGGCTGTGATTTCTCAACATTAATATAGGCCAATCCTCACAGTTTCAGCTTAACTCTGAGATAGCAACAACTGGATTGCGTAGCTTTACTACAAGTTATACGAGCAGTTTAAAATGTCAATTTTCAAGGAGTGACTTCGGAGACACGAGTAAACAATCAATCAACAAATATAAATCAATCTCATTCTCCTACAATGATTAATGAGAACCGGAAACGACAAATGGAAAATCGACATTCGTTTAGAGGGTCGTAAAAGGAGAGAATGGACAATGTTTTTTTATGTGAGGTTGAAGTGGAAAGGTGGAGAGTTCTTGCAAGAGATTTATAATTCCAGAAAGACAGTCTGTGATTTTCGTTAGCCGGTAACCTCGTTGGCATCTTTGGCACTGAGTGTGGTCTTGCTCTCGACAACGAGGACATCGCCACGTTTGTTTTTGTTCATTGAGAGAGGAGGAGAATTAGTGGAACAATAATTTATAATTTGAGAGAACGGGTAGTATAAAGGTGGGAGAGGGATCTGTCGATCCGAACAAGCAGGTGTATTTATAATTTGAGAGAACGGGTAGTATAAAGGTGGGAGAGGGATCTGTCGATCCGAACAAGCAGATGTATTTATAATTTGAGAGAACGGGTAGTATAAAGGTGGGAGAGGGATCTGTCGATCCGAACAATCAGATGTATTTATAATTTGAGAGAACGGGTAGTATAAAGGTGGGAGAGGGATCTGTCGATCCGAACAATCAGATGTATTTATCACCTTACAGGAACAATCAGTTTATATACCCTTCAAGAAATGCTGGTTGGGCGATGGAGCGGATATAGGGATGCCCCGATTGCAATGAAACTGAGTCCATGAATAGAATAGAATAGAATAGAATAGAATAGAATAGAATAGAATATAGTAAAATAGAATAGAATAGAATAGAGCAAAATAGAATAGAATAGAATAGAATAGAATAGAATAGAATAGAATAGAATAGAATAGAATAGAATAGAATAGAATAGTGGTTTTCATGAAACTCCGACAGAAAAGAAAGTACATGCTGTAAATAATAGACACTATAAACAACTCTGTGTTCTGTCGCCGGATTTGTTTTCACTTTGCAGCGAACATATTATGAGATCAATAGTAGACAAAAAAGGAATTGAAGTCAACGGTCACAACATAAATAATTTACGATATGCGGATGACACAGTCTTAATAGCAGAGACGGAGAATGAGCTACAAGAAATGATAGACATGATAATAACAGAAAGCAACAAGAACGGTCTCAGTCTGAATAGTAAGACAACAGAAGTAATGGTTCTATCAAAGAAACAATCATCACCATCATGCAGCATAAAAATAAACAGAACAAATCTGAAACAAGTGCAACGTTTCAAATACATGAGCACAGTGATAACATCAGATGGAAGATGCAGCACAGAAATAAAAAGCAGAATAGCTCAGGCCAAAATAGCATTTCAGAAAATGAAAAATATCTTATGCAACAAATCAATGTCAATAGAAATGAGAAAGAGAGTTCATCGATGCTATATAGAACCAATTCTGACCTGTGGAAGCGAATCATGGACAATAGACATACAAATGAAAAGATGATTAGAGGTCAGAGAGATGGGATTTCTCAGAAGAATGTTGAAAGTTCCCTGGACAGCTAAAAAGACCAATGAGAAAGTTCTCAAAGAGGCCAACACAAAAAAGGAGCTCTTAAAAAAACATCAGAAAGAAGCAATCAACATTTTTTGGGCACATCATGAGAAGAGGAAAATTTGAATACTTGGTTACAACTGGCAAAATAAACGGAAAGAGAGATCACGGACGACAAAGAGAGAAAATACTGGATAGCTTGGTGTCATGGCATGGAAAACAGTCAACAACAGAACTCATACGATGCACTGTGGATAGAAGATTGTGGAGGGACATGATCGCCAACACCAACCGGTACGGCACATGATGATGATGATAAACAGCATCTCCACATCTACTACTGAACGTGGGCGTGACTTCTCCCATTTGGATCCAGTTCTCTCACCTTCAAAAGCTTTCCTACAAATGAAGACCGTTAACTCATTTGAATTCCATCAAGTTGGTTGGTCCTCGCGTATTTATTTCAACCATTACCATACGTCACTTCCTGTTGCCTTAAAGACAGGCATTTAGCAACAGACTGGAAAAACAAGGTACAAACACGAGAAGAGTAAATCAATGGGATTTGTTCAATTTGATAACATTTGAAAAATAAATTAAGATAGTAATTGTTTTATATTATAGTTATTTTTACTAATAAATATCACTGAATCTCATAACTGACTTAATATTATTTTTTTTTAAATATGATAAATATAATAAAATTCATATCTTCTAGTTCGTTCTATGCCGTTAGAGTAGAGTGGTTGAGTTGAAGGTCGCCAGCGGCTTGTGGTTATTTGGACTACTGCCTGTTCTCGTCTACTAGATCTGAAAATAGAGTAGTGATTTAGTGAGTAGGAATTAAAGAGACAAAGCAAACTGGTTACTCAAAAATTCATCGCTAAAGTCGGATATATCGGGCCGATAGGCGTTCATTTCATTGTTTGCTGTAAACCACGACACAGCGCGGCTTGTGTCAAATTGAATATCCCCTTTACAATTAAGGAGGCAAAGGAGCAATAGCCAGCGATAAGGAGGTGGAAGAAGAAGAAAACAATAATGGTGATGATGATGATGAAGATGGTGATGATGATGATGATGATGATAAAGGATACTGTAATCAGTTTCTATAAAGCTGCGCTGATACTCTCTCAATATTTTCAAATGTCAACTCATGTGTAATGTTTCACGCCGCCAGAATTAGTTTTAATAAATCTACTTCAAAGACGTGCACGCGAAGTGAGCCTGCATCGCGTTCAGACATGGGTATCCCGCTTCATGTGCTAATCAGTTTTCCTATTTGTTTTTTTATTGTTCTTAGTAATAAAACATCTAGTTGTTGCGCCAGGCCGTGCCTGATTGAGTTGATTAATCGGACTGTTGCCAACTCGGTGGGCGTCGGTTCGGTACCCATTAACATGGAGCGATTGGTTTCGATCAACAAACATGAACTTGACGTAACCACTAGACATTAGATTGTGATCTTTATTTTCCAGTTTTTTAAGAGCTGTACACTGCAGATTCCAACAGTGAGATAACGTCACAGTAGATGGTTGTTTTTTTGGTGTCTTTAACCAGACGACGTTTTGTTTTGCAGATTTAATTAAGTTTTTGTAGTTCGTTCTTATGTTTATGTTTTATTCTAAACCACTGGAGCGCCAGTTTCATGATTTATCTGCTTTCTTCTTTCCTTCCTCATTTGCGTTTTAGAATCAAGGGAAGATATAGTTTGTGGTCTGTTGCTTCTCTTTTGGCCTCTCCTGCTGCTAGTTTTTTAATGTTTCTAATATTCTATCAATCCATCTTTTTCGTGTTCAACGTGTGGGTTTTGTGTTCTCGTGGCGTTTTTTGAAGGATCGTTGCGTTGTATTGTGATCTTTCTGTCTTACCTAACCAAACTATATTATCTATTATTTCTTTTTGAATTCAATTGCGGAAATTAACATGGTTTTTTTTAAAAAATCAATTCCTCGCTTCTGACCTTATCTCTCAGGTTGTTTACAGTCATGGCTCTAACGAGTTTCATCTCGGTAGTGGTCATTTTTCTTATTGTTCTTGAGTCTAGGGTCAAGACATTGGTATCACGTCGCTGGCATGAAGATTGGGCTATATAGTGTCCGTTTTGCCGCTGGAGTAACTTCCTTGTTGGATAGTAGTGATGACAACTGTCTGAAGATTTGACAAGCTTTGTTATTTACATTTAATATCGATAATCGATTGGCCCTGCAAAACTTTATATTTTTTGCATCATCATCATCAAGTACCGGGCCTAGTAGCGTAGGTGATCATGTCTCTCCACAACTTTCGATCTCGGTAGCTATTTATCATTTCTGTTGTTGACCTTCTGCCAAGCCATTCTCTTAAGCTGTCTGTTATTTTTTCTCTTTGCTTCCCTCTCTCTTCGTCCCTCAATTTTTCAAGTTGTTACAATATATTCAATTTGTTCTCTTCTCATTACATGGCCAAAAAATGATGATTGTTTCTTTTTAACATTGGAAATTAGTTCTCTTTTTGCTTTGACCTCTCTCAGAACCTCTTCATTACTCTTCTTAGCTGTCCATGGTATTTTCAACATTCTTCTGTAAAACCACATTTCTACAGACTCCAGTGATTTTCTTGTCTGTTGTCCTATTGTCCATGACTCGCATCCATATGTTAAGACTGGCTCTACATAACATTTAAGAACTCTTTTTCTTGTTTCTATTGTCAAAAATGGATTGCATAGTATTTTCCTCATTTTTTGGAAAGCTGCTTTTGCCTGAGCCATTCTGCATCTCACCTCTTTTGTACATCTTCCATCTGAGGTTAACAATTTTTTGCTTACCTTCCTGAAATTATTTGTTTCTTGGTTTTCCTTTTTCTATTTAAAAATCAATTTGAGTTTTCTTCTCCACAGCATTTTTCGTAACATCTTTTTTATAAAAGAAAGATCTAACTTTGTGTCCTCTTCTCCTTGTGGTTATGGACTGGATCATGGCAACGACCCGTACATGATGAAATCAAAGAGGCAGGCAAGTCCTGGCGAGAGTTATCCATGCTTGCTCCAGACTGGATTGGGTGGAGATCTCTTGTGAGTGCTCGATGCTCTGACCGAAGTTCAGTGTATTAAAAAGAAAACTATCTTTGCAACTAAACTATTATTTGTTCTTACTCCCTCAATCCTCGCTTACAACATTTTATGTCAAATATTATGGTTTCTTCCTACCTCATTCCTCGCTTACAACATTTTATGTCAAATATTATAGTTTCTTCCTCCCTCAATCCTCGCTTACAACATTTTATGTCAAATATTATAGTTTCTTCCTCCCTCAATCCTCGCTTACAACATTTTATGTCAAATATTATAGTTTCTTCCTACCTCATTCCTGGCTTACAACATTTTATGTCAAATATTATAGTTTCTTCCTCCCTCAATCCTCGCTTACAACATTTTATGTCAAATATTATAGTTTCTTCCTACCTCATTCCTCGCTTACAACATTTTATGTCAAATATTATGGTATCTTCCTCCCTCATTCCTCGCTTACAACATTTTATGTCAAATATTATGGTTTCTTCCTCCCTCATTCCTCGCTTACAACATTTTATGTCAAATATTATGGTTTCTTCCTCCCTCAATCCTCGCTTACAACATTTTATGTCAAATATTATGGTATCTTCCTCCCTCATTCCTCGCTTACAACATTTTGCGTCAAATATTATAGTTTCTTCCTCCCTCATTCCTCGCTTACAACATTTTACGTCAAATATTATTTTCTTTCTTACTTCATTCACATCTTCCCCTCCAAATAAAAAAAAGTAATCAAAACAAAATTGATTAGATACTGTTGTTATCTTTTATGCAATAATTCCAATCAGGTCTTCATGTCATTGGATTAAATCACGGCTTCCTACGAGCGAGATGAATTTATTTCCAAACAGCTTTTGACAGTATAACTTTTATTTCTTTATTTAGAAACAAACGTCACATAGTATTCTGTATCAATGATATTTATCATAAAACCTTCACTGTGATAAAGTTATCTTAAATCAAGAAATTTTGTTCGTTTTAATGGACATAAATGAGTCGAGGATTGAAAATGATCTTTACAATTCTCTTGGCAGTAACACCAACCAATCTAAAGTCGGTAATCATCGTATCCGTGCGTGGAATTCTATTTCCCAAATTGGGACTCTCGACTACTAGAATATAGTCGACTTGTGAATGTTAGTGACAAATCTGTGAGCTTGAGAAGGAGGGAGAAAACGTTTCTGTTATTTCTGTACTCAGGGAGAATGCATGCCAAAACAACAACTGAGCCCAGCAGTTCTATTCTATTCTATCCATGGGACAAGTTTCATTGTTGTCAAGAATTCCTCATATCTACTTCACCACCACTCACAGCATTTTACAAAATGTATAGGTAAGTTACGTTTGACAAGGTCGATCCGTGCACGTCATACTTGACTGCACAGGCGACGATTCCAAACCTTCATAGTCGCCTCTTACCACCTCGAAATTGATCGTAGCAGACATGTTGTTGTGGAAAGACTGAGACAGACAGACAGAGACAGAAAAACAGATAGATAGATAGATAGATAGATAGATAGATAGATAGATAGATAGATAGATAGATAGATAGATAGATAGATAGATAGATAGATAGATAGATAGATAGATAGATAGATAGATAGATAGATAGATAGATAGATAGATAGATAGATAGATAGATAGATAGATAGATAGATAGATAGATAGATAGATAGATAGATAGATAGATAGATAGATAGATAGATAGATAGATAGATAGATAGATAGATAGATAGATAGATAGATAGATAGATAGATAGATAGATAGATAGATAGATAGATAGATAGATAGATAGATAGATAGATAGATAGATAGATAGATAGATAGGATGGATGGATGGATGGATGGATGGATGGATGGATGGATGGATGGATGGATGGTGGATGGATGGATGGATGGATGGATGGATGGATGGATAAGTAATATCAGGTACATATGTTTTACATAGCTAGGAAGGTAGGTAGATAGACAGACAGGAAAGTACGCAGGTAGGTAGGTAGGCAGGCAGGTATTATGTTGGTAGGTAGGTAGGTAGGTAGGTAGGTAGGTAGGTAGGTAGGTAGGTAGGTAGGTAGGTAGGTAGGTAGGTAGGTAGGTAGGTAGGTAGGTAGGTAGGTAGGTAGATAGATAGATAGATAGGTAGGTAAGTAGGTGGGGTTGGTGGGTAGGTACTATCTTTTTTTTGGTATTGGTATAATGAAAATGTTATGGAAAAAAAAACCTTTCCCTAATCACCATTGTAATGTTCTTTGTGTGAAATACGAAATTATAAACATGGGATATAAATAAAAAGGAAAAATCTTCTTGAGTAAAATATTAATCGTATTTTTTTCGAACAGAAATTGAGGAGTTAATTGATAAGAAATCAGCGACTCCCTAAATGCTTTGCATGTTTAATGTTAATAATAAATGTAGACGCATTACTGACGGACGATTATTGGAATAAACAATGGTATCACACTTGAAATACAAAGAAGGAGAAAAATACAAAAGAAAAGAGAATAGAATATGAGAGAAGAGGAGATTCTAAGCGAGCAAGGCAATGAGGTAATGATAACAGTGGGAGAAATACTGACAATAAAGAAGGTGATAAAATAGAACTATTGGAGTAGAGGATAAGAGACAAGATGATAACATAGGAAAGAAGAAAATAGGGGATGACAGGAGAGGAGATGATAAGTTATGAGAAGAAACAGAGAAAATGACAAGAGAGAAGATAATAAAATAGGAGAGGAAACTAGAAAAGAGGACAAGATAGAAGATGATACAAGAGGGAAGTACAAGAGTGCAGATGATGAAATAAGTGAGCACAGGAGATCAACTGATAAAATAGGATAGGAGAAAAAAGGAGAGGACAAGAGAGGAGAGGGCAAGAGAGGAGAGGACAAGAGAGGAGAGGACAAGAGAGGAGATGACAAAATATGAGAGAAGAGAAGTGGAGACAATTAAAAAGGAGAGAAAAATGGAGGAAAGGACAGTTGAGATGATAAAATAGCAGAACTATGCGCCTGCTTTTCAGCCAGCGAAACAGTAGTTTTAGCCGCATGGCCACACCCACCTCACTTATGTAGGCTTGCTACAAACTGTCTGTCAAGTAGCCAAATGCCATATATATATATATAAACAAGGCGTTATGAGATAAAGAAGGTTACTCGATCTTCTGTCGTACAGCAGGTGCAGCTACCTAAAGCTAATGACGAACTGAATCACCCACGCCGTGGTGGCTGAGGTAAAAGTATCTGCCGCAGAGGGCTGGCTAGCGAGATCAATCTTTTGTCCTACCCGTTAAGACAAATTGGTGTCACCATACCTAGTATGCAGCAAGAAATCCAGAATAATTTTTATGAAGCCAGAGTAGATGTGCCTGATACTTTCTTGCTCTGCGACCAAACGTGGTAGTGCACTCACCTTAAATGTGCACAAAGCTCAGCAAACACAGAGAAAGTAGGTTGATACCATCGTGTTCGTGTCGAGCTAGCACAGAAAATGTTAAAGTGATAATATGACTGGAACAGATTGTTCTGCTGTGCAGAACAGTGTTAGATGAGACATAGTACAAGAAGATGGTACAGTGTTAGATGAGGCATAGTACAAGAAGATGGTACAGTGTTAGATGAGACACGGTACAAGAAGATGGTACAGTATTAGATGAGACACGGTACAAGAAGATGGTACAGTATTAGATGGGACACATTACAAGAAGATGGTACAGTATTAGATGAGACACGGTACAAGAAGATGGTACAGTGTTAGATGAGGCATAGTACAAGAAGATGGTACAGTGTTAGATGAGACACAGTACAAGAAGATGGTACAGTATTAGATGAGACACGGTACAAGAAGATGGTACAGTATTAGATGAGACACGGTACAAGAAGATGGTACAGTATTAGATGAGACACGGTACAAGAAGATGGTACAGTATTAGATGGGACACATTACAAGAAGATGGTACAGTGTTAGATGAGGCACAGTACAAGAAGATGGTACAGTGTTAGATGAGACACAGTACAAGAAGATGGCATATTGCTAGATGAGACACAGTTCACGAAAATGGTATAGTGCTAGATGAGACACAGTACACGAAGATGGCATATTGCTAGATGAGACACAGTACAAGAAGATGGTACAGTGCTAGACGAGACACAGAACAAGAAGAAAAGATCAAGAAACAAAAATGGATGGCTGAGGCCATATTAGAAAAATGTATAAAAGAAGTCAGGCAAAGAACGCTAACCAAAACACCAAACCGTATAATAAAATCCGCACTATTTACTGACAGGCAAAAGAGAACTGGTTCAATCAAGGATGGTGGGAAATAGAAACCATGGGAAAAAATAAGATTTAAAAGGGATGCACAAATAAATAAAAAGAACTCCACAAGATTTATAATACGTCACAGATTGGGGTTGTATTGCAAAATTTAAAAAAAGGAGAAATGTCAACAGACAGTAAAGATATCAAGAAAACCTTCACCGCACAGGATTTAAAGATGAGGTAGTCGTCTCGTCATTTTTGTTACATACTTTCCCCACTTTTTCCTCTTTATTACATACTTTCCCCACTTTTTCCTCTTTGTAACATACTTTCCCCACTTTTCCTCTTTATTACAATCTTTCCCCACTTTTCCTTCTTTGTTATATACTTTCCCCACTTTTCCTCTTTATTACAATCTTTCCCCACTTTTCCCTCTTTGTTACATACTTTCCCCACTTTTCCTTCTTTGTTACATGCTTTCCCCACTTTTCCCTCTTTGTTACATACTTTCCCCACTTTTCCTTCTTTATTACATACTTTCCCCACTTTTCCTTCTTTGTTACATACTTTCCCCACTTTTTCCTCTTTGTTACATACTTTCCCCACTTTTCCCTCTTTGTTACATACTTTCCCCACGCTTTCCTCTTTGTTACATACTTTCCCCACGCTTTCCTCTTTGTTACATACTTTCCCCACGCTTTCCTCTTTGTTACATACTTTCCCCACGCTTCCTCTTTGTTACATACATTCCCCACGCTTTCCTCTTTGTTACATACTTTCCCCATTTGTCCTCTTTATTACATACTTTCCCCACTTTTCCCTCTTTAGTACATACTTTCCCCACGCTTTCCTCTTTGTTACATACTTTCCCCATTTGTCATCTTTATTACATACTTTCCCCACTTTTCCCTCTTTAGTACATACTTTCCCCACGCTTTCCTCTTTGTTACATACTTTTCCCACGCTTTCCTCTTTGTTACATGCTTTCCCCATTTTTTCCTCTTTAGTACATGCTTTCCCCACGCTTTCCTCTTTGTTACATACTTTTCCCACGCTTTCCTCTTTGTTACATACTTTCCCCACGCTTTCCTCTTTGTTACATACTTTCCCCACTTTTCCCTCTTTAGTACATGCTTTCCCCACGCTTTCCTCTTTGTTACATGCTTTCCCCGTTTGTTTCTTTTGAGCCATGACAATATTCCCTAGATGTGTCGACTGGAGAGAAGCAAAATCGAACCCACACTTACTTAAAAACTTAGCTAGCGCTCTGCCACAATTCTACTGACACTCCATGACCTACATTTATGACGTTGATTACATGGACCTTGTTGCAGCACTTGTTTTGTTGTTGTGTGAATGTAATTAGCAAAGAACAACTATATAGTGACATTAATTATAAGCCGCAAGTGTGGGTACACAAAGCATTTGAACAAGTGCCATTGAAACAAATGTTGATAGAACTTATTTCTGGAAGACAGTAAAGTGTAAAAAAAAAATAAAGTACCCTCGTCACGCCAAGTGGCGTATAAGGAATATGGTGTTAGTGACTAAATTTTACAGACCCTCGGCACATGACTTTTAGAGTAATGTGGTCAGTATTACGCCCGTGCCGTTTTACTTTCCCAGAAAAAAATCCGGTACCCATTAAATGCTGAGTGAACCGGAAGCCGTCGGTTGGGATCGAACCCTACCTCTTGTCCTTTGTATAGTCCAGTTCACTAACCACTGAGCTATCGCGGCTCCCACAGTGAAGTATGACGTAATATATTCTAACAAGAAAGATACTATTATAAAACTGATTATGCTGAAATAAGAAAAATAAAAAAATGAAAATAAAAGAATGATTCGAGGATGACAATTGTCATTGAAAGTGATTATATAGTTCGGTGAAGTGTGACTCCGTGGCCGGAAGCAAGGATGAAGTACTTGTGCTTTCGGCGCTTCATATTGAGCGCTTTTGAGAAACCTGAATTGGTAAATTGTGTTACCTGATCCATAATTCAGTCTGGTTGCCGGTTCCAGACATGGGTCATGTGCGTGCAAATTTCCATGGTGGGCGCATTTAATGCGAGCTTTTAGTTGAGCCTGGCAGCTGAGGCTGGGTAATGAGCTGAGCCTTATGTAAGGACGCAGGAAGAAAACTGTATTAGACTGACTGATTGGGTAGTGACAGCATTCTTCTGGTTGTTTCCTTGTCTGTTGCTTCCATTGGCTCAGGCAGGAAACATGGGTTCTGCTGTTATCACTGAGACTGCTCGGTTCTATTCCTCGTGTGTTGTTACAGCGTCGAGGCAAACATAGATTTTTTTTTTTTTTACAATGGTCTCGGTTTGCTATTTCTTTTATACTTTAGTGCATGTGGCATTTTATCTCAAATATCCTCTTTTGGAAGACTTTATTTTCATCTTCTTCCCTGTCTGGTCCTTCCACTGTCTGGTTCTTCCCCTGTCTGGTTCTTCCCCTGTCTGGTTCTTCCCCTGTCTGGTTCTTCCCCTGTCTGGTTCTTCATTCAGAATGTTGTCTTATGGAGTGCATATGCTCACATTTATTTTTAAATTACTTTCACTCAGACTAAAAATAAACATTGAGTTTTATAAGAGCACAGATGATGATTTCTTCCACCCCTCCAACGATCCAACCGTAATTCGATAATTTTCTCGCAGCTTCCACGACGATGTGATCGAGATGATGATTTCTTGCATCTCGGTCACGCCCTCACTATCCTGAACACTGCCTCCAGTCTGCCATGTAATGGGTTCCTCATATTTCCACTGGAGATTGTCTCCCTACATCTCATACTTCTTCTACTGTACCTGCCCTCGTTCGCGACGATCACCTGCGCAGTTTACTGCGCTCAGGATGATCAAAGTCGAATGTCCATTCTTCACTCTAACGCTACGACTTCACTTCTCTGATCCTCCTTTAGGTCTCTTTAAGTGTGATAGAAACCTTCAAGACTTTGTTTTGTAGTCGCTTCAAGAACATAAATAACTACTTTGGAACACGTCCATGTAGACGCCCGGTTTGTAAAACACGCCCTATCTGATTAAAGCTAACCATGTTGCTTTCCCAGTGGAAATTTCAATATTTGGGATATGGTTCACCTGCATTTCCTGTAAAATTATATGTTATCATTTGGCAAAACATCTGACTAGTCTTATCTTGCTTGCAAGGCTGAAACATCCAAGATATTATCTTTATTGTATCTGATCCATCTTTGCAGCGAACCTGCCTGGTTTTTTATGTTTTGTGTCAATTAATTTTGGTTTACCCCTTACCTTTTCCTTCACGCTTTCTTTCTCAATCCATATATATATATATATATATATATATATATATATATATATATATATACACACACACATATATATAAATTAATTCAGACTACAGAGCAAACGGTAAGGCCAGGAAGAGACTGTTGGATGGACTCGAACATTGATTAAGTAGACTCAACAGCTGGGGCTACATAACTGCCGAGGGCTTGAAAATTACACAATTCCTCATCACTGTGACGCTGCACGACACTAGTAGTGGAATCAAAGAAAGAAATAAGGAACGATAGAAAGGGGAAAAAATGAAAGAAAGAATGAAAGAAAAAGAAAGAAAGAAAAAAGAACGAAAGAAAGAAAGATAAAAAAGAAAGGTAGAAAGAAAAAAGAATGAAAGAAAGAAAAAGAGAAATAAAGAAAGAAAGAAAGAAAAAGAGAAAGAAAAAAATAAAGAAACAAAAAGAAAGAACGAAAGAAAGAAAGAAAGAAAGAAAGAAAGAAAGAAAAGAAAGAAAGAAAGAAAGAAAGAAAGAAAAAAAGAAGGAGAAAAAAATAAATATATTATCCTCGTAATTAGCTCATGATTATTTAATATAGTGAGGTCACGCTAGCTCACTGGTTAGTGAACTTGACTACTAAGGACAAGAGGTTCGATCTTAATGGACATCTTCCAGGTTCACCAGCTTTAAACGAGTGCTGGATTGTTTCAGGGGACGTAAGCAGCACATACCGACCATACTGCCCCAACAATCATGTGCCGAAAGTATAAAATATATGGGCACTAACACCAAAACACGCAACGTGGTGTGATGGCGCTCGTCACTTACTTTTACATTTAATATACATGTATTACTTCTCCAGAAACAACTTGAATATTTTACTATTTGGAGTTGTTGTTTTTATTTAAATTAGTCTTTTTAATAGAAAGAAATCACTACAGGAAAAGTAATGTAATACAAGGCAAAATAGAAGACTTTCAACTTAACAGCATAGGCACACAATACAACATGAAAATCATCATCAACAACACAGAAGTCATGAATATTGCAAAAGAGAAACAGAACATAAACATAACTTTAGAAAGCAGGCAACTAAAACAAGTAGATGAATTTAAATACCTATGAAGTCTAGCGACAAACGATAATTCACAAACTGCAGAAATGAATTCAAGATGCAAAAAAGCTTGTCAAATCATTGGACAGTTATCACCACTGTTGTCCAACAAGGAAATAACTCTAGAAGCAAAACGGGCACTCTACAATACAATCTTCATTCCAACATTGTGCAGCCAATGCAAGTCCTGGACCCTACATGCAAGAACAGTAAGAAAAAT
Organism: Megaustenia siamemsis; assembly: GCA_032433765.1. NCBI lineage: Eukaryota > Metazoa > Mollusca > Gastropoda > Stylommatophora > Ariophantidae > Megaustenia > Megaustenia siamemsis. The sequence goes on from JAVIAB010000092.1 coordinate 183,248,228, forward strand.
ATCCTCTACTGAGATGAAATGTGTTAGACGAATGACAGGAAACAGTCTGAGAGATAAGATCATAAATGAAGAGCAGACGAAAAAAGTAAGGAATATTCCCCGTCATAGAATATATAAAGACAGAACCGATGTAATGGCTTGGACACGTGACAAAGTTGAAAGAACAAAACACAACACACCGATCCGACAATAAAGGTTGCGAGAACACTAGGCTCGAGGTCCGACCACGAAAAAGATGAATTGGCGGAATATTAGAAACACTAAGAACCATAATAGCAAAGAGGCGAACATAAGAGTAAAAGACTGCAAATTATATCTTCCATCGACAGTGAAAGACAAATGAGGAAGGAAAGAAGAAGAAGAATTCAATGAAACCTTATTCAACCTCATGCATGATATAATTCATTTAAATTTCAGCAATCACATGTAAACTTGTTTCCGGTAAACGAGCGTAGTGTGAGTAGTACTGTAACATACAGCAATACCCAGGAGACATTTCAGTTCTCGCTTTATTCTATCTCTTTGTCTGCTCTCTAACTCCTTTTTCTAAAACTGCCAATATGAAGATTTGTGAAAAATAATCTCTGTCTGCACAAAAAGTGTAATTTTCAAGAGTTGCAACTTTTCTGTTTCTATATTGACACTCAAGAGTTGCAACTTTCCCGTTTCTATATTGACATTCAAGAGTTGTAGCTTATCCATGTTTGTACACAGACGTTCAAGAGTTGCAACTTTCATGTTTCTATATTGACATTCTAGAGTTGCAACTTTCCTGTTTCTATATTGACATTCAAGAGTTGCAACTTTCTTGTTTCTATATTGACATTCAAGAGTTGCAACTTTCCTGTTTCTATATTGACATTCAAGAGTTGCAACTTTCCTGTTTCTATATTGACATTCAAGCGTTGCAACTTTCCGGTTTCTATATTGACATTCAAGAGTTGCAACTTTCCCATGTTTGTACAGTCACATTCAAGAGTTGTAGCTTATCCATGTTTGTACACTGACGCTCAAGAGTTGCAACTTTCCCAAGTTTGTACAGTCACATTCAAGAGTTGCTTTTTACTTGTCCATGTTTGTGCAGTGACGTTCAAGAGTTGCAACTTTCCCATGTTTGTACAGTCACACTCAAGAGTTGCAACTTTCCCATGTTTGTACAGTAACATTCAAGAGTTGCAACTTACTTGTCCATGTTTGTGCAGTGTCTTGCTGACTTACGCTTATATTTAATTTGTTAAGATCGTGCATTATTGATGACGTCACTGCAAAGTCAAAAGCAGTTTTAAATGCCACGTTAAAGGTGTGTACTGGGAGAACTATAACTTCACAACGTTAGGACTTCACAATACTAGGACTTCACAATACTAGGACTTCACAATACTAGGACTTCACAATACTAGAACCTCGCATACGCTAGGACTTCACAATAATGGGTTTTGACAATGCTAGAACTTAACATTACTAGGATTTCATAATGCTAGAACATCACAATACTAGAACGTCGCATACGCTAGGACTTCACAATACTAGAACCTCATATATGCTAGCACTTCACAATAATAGAACCTCACATATGCTAGACTTCATAATGCTAGAACCTCGCATACTTTAGGACTTCACAATACTAGAACCTCATATATGCTAGCACTTCACAATACTAGAACGCCACATATGGTAGGACTTCACAATACTAGAACCTCACATATGCTAGGACTTCACAATACTAGAACCTCACATATGCTAGGACTTCACAATACTAGAACCTCACATATGCTAGGACTTCACAATACTAGAACCTCACATATGCTAGGACTTCACATTTTTTTTATAGAACCTCACATATGCTAGGACTTCACAATACTAGGACATCACAATGCTAGAACCTCGCATACTCTAGGACTTCACAATACTAGAACCTCACATATGCTAGGACTTCACAATACTAGGACATCACAATGCTAGAACCTCACATACGCTAGGACTTCACAATACTAGAACATCACAATGCTAGAACCTCGCATACTCTAGGACTTCACAATACTAGAACATCACAATGCTAGAACCTCACATACTCTAGAACTTCACAATACTAGAACATCATAATGTTAGAACCTCACATACGCTAGGACTTCACAATACTAGAACATCACAATGCTAGAACCTCGCATACTCTAGGACTTCACAATGCTAGAATCTCACATATGCTAGGACTTCAAGATACTAGGACATCATGTCCTACAATGACATCACAAAGCTAGGACACTGAAAACTGTTGGACAAGAAATGAATTAGGAGCAGTATTAAAATACCACTCGTTGCCAATGCTTTTTTTTTTTTTTTAGTAAAACGTATTGACAGCAGTTTTCCACCAGAGTTGTGTGTGAGCTACTTACTTTGGTAATGTGCTGGTGTCACTAAAACAATGTCCTAGTGTGCAATTCATTTCTTCTCTTCTCTAGTAGAATATCTCTGCATGGTACTGTTATATTTACTAATTGTTTTATACAGATACCATTACTGTAACATCTTTGATTAAAACAAAGTCCATTACAACACCTTTGCACTGGTAACAAAGGCATCGAATGGATACAAGGAGACCATTTGGAGGACCTCGACTTTGCTGATGGCATCAGCAGTCAGATAAATATGATGCAGGAAAACACAAACGAACTATCATCAATAGCCAGCAAAATTGAGCTTGTGGTCAATCATGAAAAGACTAAAGTCATGAAAAGCTTAATTCCAACAGATGACAGAATATGCATGGAAAACAAACAGGTGGAGATAATAACCGAATAACAAAGCAAACCCTCAAGTGGGAAACAACAGGTAAGAGGAAAAGAGGCCAACCCAGAGAGACACTGAGAAGAACATTGATTCAAGAGGCAGAGCAGCAGGAATCGGCTCCCTCAATGAGATAGAGTTGCTTGCACAGAACAGAGACATATGGCGAGATTTGATAAAAGATTTTTACCAGGATTGAAAACTGCTAGAATAAAAATTTAGATAAGAGAAAGAGTATCTGGGTATATGCCCCATGGGCCAGCTACGGCTCCAAAGGTCAATAGACAGATAGATAGAAACACCTTTGACTACAATAGACCATTGCTACAATATCTTTGACTGAAATAGACACAATTACTACAAAAGCTTTGACTGCAACAGACATCATAAGTACCACATATTTGACTGCAGCAGACATCAATACAACGACATCTTTCACTGCAACAGACATCATAAATACCACATGTTTGACTGCAACAGACATCAATACTACGATATCTTTGACTGCAACAGACATCAATACTACGATATCTTTGACTGCAACAGACATCAATACTACGATATCTTTGACTGCAACAGACATCAATACTACGATATCTTTGACTGCAACAGATATCAATACTACGACATCTTTGACTGCAACAGACATCAATACTACGACATCTTTGACTGCAACAGACATCAATACAACGCCATCTTTGACTGCAACAGACATCATTACTGCAACATCTTACATATCCGTGTGCGTTTTTTTTTGTTCCTGCTGAAGGCCTATTGGGCCGAAACGTCGTTTAATCTGTGTCGTCCACTAATCACGTAATGCTTCTAACATACCATTTTTTTCTATTTTTTTAATTTTTCCTCACATTCAGCTTTACTGCAGCTTCGCATTTTTATGCATTCATTTGCATTTCTTTGCCTTAACCCCTGCAACATTTTAGACTGCAAGAGACATCATTACTGCAACATTTTAGACTGCAAGAGACATCATTACTGCAACATCTTAGACTGCAAGAGACATCATTACTACAACATCTTAGACTGCAAGAGACATCATTACTGCAACATCTTAGACTGCAAGAGACATCATTACTGCAACATCTTAGACTGCAAGAGACATCATTACTGCAACATCTTAGACTGCAAGAGACATCATTACTGCAACATTTTAGACTGCAAGAGACATTATTACTGCAACATCTTAGACTGCAAGAGACATCATTACTACACAATCTTTGACTTAAACAGAAACTGCTCTTGCAACAGCTTTGACTATGCATAAACGATCACACATGTTGCAAGTCCTGAAACTAGCTACACTGATACAACGCCTTCGCGATGTATATATATATATATCTACATGCGGGTACATAATAGAAAAAAGTACTCCTGCCATATATTTTGCCCACTAGTATATTTTACTTTTGAATTTGGCTGAAAGCATCATTTTTTTCTGATCTGCTACTGTTTATGGTACTCACTGCTGATCTATATACATATATATAGACACCGTACCCCGTTAATGATGGTTCTCTAGAGTTTACATTATCAGTAATAGAACACTTAAGTTGAGTTCTAAGAGAATATAGAACACTCAGACCTTGTCAACACAAATTATTATACTATTAGCCTAACAGCCACTTCGTCTGAAATATCTCAAGACATAAAGTGACAGTCAAAGTTCTTGTCTTAGACTGTGCTCAGAGCTTTGTACCAGTTCTGTGTTCTTACGCTTTAAGACCGAGTAGATTTTTTTTCCCCTGACACACTTACTGTTACTTGTAGACCTGAGCTTCTCAAACTAATGTCCGCGGCCCTTCTTGGGTCCGCGGTGTCGTAAGAGGGGGTGCGCGAATAGAATGATATTTTGCAACAAATGGAAAGAGACAATGGATTAATGAAGGAAAGCACAACAAAATTAAATCATGCGGGTCCACGACTACAAAACGTTGTTATTGGGGGTTTGCGTTTTATTGGGTAAATAAATGTTTGAGAATCATTGTTCTGGACCGATTCAACTTAATTACTGCTTTAGCAGGTTTCGCATAAGAATAATAACGGCTGGGCCTTTAGTCATATTTGTGTGAGAAGTGACGTATAACTGGCGCGGGTTTTAGCGTCACTAGACAGAACGTTGTAATCGAAACACAATTTTCAAATTGCAATCTTATGAACAAGTTACTCAACCTGAGCAAGGGGACAAGGCAGCGAAAATAGAATGTAAAGCAGATCTCACAGTAGTTAAGTTTCGAAATCTCTCTTTACTGTTACGAAGTTAAATACCTCAGATCGTTGGACGCACATATTGTAGTTTCATTGCAAAATGCAAGAAAATGCATAAATCACCCTTTTAAAGAAAAACAAAAAAGGCAATCAATAGTTTTATGTGGGAAAGTCATCAAACTCTACCCGTTATTAGAGAATGGAAAACTGCTAGATTATGGCTTAGAGGTCGTCGCTTTTGCGTGAGTTAAATAACAGTTATATGTGGAAGCTGTGAGTTAAATAACAGTTATATGTGGAAGCTGTGAGTTAAATAACAGTTATATGTGGAAGCTGTGAGTTAAGTAACAGTTATATGTGGAAGCTGTGAGTTAAGTAACAATTATATGTGGAAGCTGTGAGTTAAATAACAGTTATATGTGGAAGCTGTGCGTTAAGTAACAGTTATATGTGGAAGCTGTGAGTTAAATAACAGTTATATGTGGAAGCTGTGAGTTAAATAACAGTTATATGTGGAAGCTGTGAGTTAAGTAACAGTTATATGTGGAAGCTGTGAGTTAAATAACAGTTATATGTGGAAGCTGTGAGTTAAGTAACAATTACTTTGTGGAAGCTGTGAGTTAAATAACAGTTATATGTGGAAGCTGTGAGTTAAGTAACAGTTATATGTGGAAGCTGTGAGTTAAGTAACAGTTATATGTGGAAGCTGTGAGTTAAATAACAGTTATATGTGGAAGCTGTGAGTTAAGTAACAATTACTTTGTGGAAGCTACCTTGCTTTTCTATCTTTAACCTTAATATTTCCAATGTATTTTCCCAACAATAAGTTAAGTTTAAACTTCAACTTACTTCCGTTATCGTATCTTATTCCCAATGCCATTTTCTTCATTATGTTTCAGTCTTTCCTTCTTTTCAGCAAATTGAAGAACATGTTTTACCTTGAGGTGTTTTTGAAATTGTCTCTCCTACCATGACAGATGGAAGCATGCAGATGATGGAGAAAACATGGAATGATCTTGAAAGAATATCAAGTAACAGAACGGCTTGGAAAGTCTTTGTTGAAGATCTATTCTCCACAAGGAGCTGAAAGTGTTTGTTGAAGTCCTATGTTCCACAAGGAGCTGAAAGTGTTTGTTGAAGTCCTATGTTCCACAAGGAGCTGAAAGTGTTTGTTGAAGTCCTATGCTCCACAAGGAGCTGAAAGTGTTTGTTGAAGTCCTATGTTCCACAAGGAGCTGAAAGTGTTTGTTGAAGACCTATGCTCCACAAGGAGCTGAAAGTGTTTTTTGAAAACCTATGCTCCACAAGGAGCTGAAAGTGTTTGTTGAAGTCCTATGTTCCACAAGGAGCTGAAAGTGTTTGTTGAAGTCCTATGTTCCACAAGGTGCTGAAAGTGTTTGTTGAATTCCTATGCTCCACAAGGAGCTGAAAGTGTTTGTTGAAAACCTATGCTCCACAATGAGCTGAAAGTGTTTGTTGAAGACCTATGCTCCACAAGGAGCTGAAAGTGTTTGTTGAAGACTTATGCTCCACAATGAGCTGAAAGTGTTTATTGAAGACCTATGCTCCACAAGGAGCTGAAAGTGTTTGTTGAAGACCATTGCTCCACAAGGAGCTGAAAGTGTTTGTTGAAGACCTATGCTCCACAATGAGCTGAAAGTGTTTGTTGAAGACATCTGATCCACAGGAATCTGAAAGGTGCAAGAAGAATGTATTTACAAAGCTAAAATATAGATCTATAGATGTTATTATATTATGACTTAACCTTTCTAGAATGATATAAAAAAAAAAACATTAGCTCAACACTGTAAAATAAAATAAAAAAAACAAAGAAACTTAGAACAGACTAAAACCCTAGACAATGTTTAAAACTCTAGATTAGATGTTTTAGAAATTAATCTCCAAAAAGCTTTCCTCCGTTGGCAAGTCAACAAGAAGAGTACAACCACAGACATGAAGTGGGTTGATAGAACAATGATGAATAAAAAAAACTGGACATGAGTGGTATTACTATTTCCTCTTGTGAACTTAATTCCATAACATGCCTCGATATTTTAAATTGTGAGTGAGAGTTTGTACAGCACAGCAGTATATCTAATCAATTGTATTGTGCTTTTGAATGGTGTAGTCTAAAACACAGAGGATTAATAACAAGCTAGAGATATCAAAATTATGTTTCTTTCACTCTTCTATGGAAGACCACGCCTACAAACGGCATTCTTTTGAGGTGGAAATAAGTTAATTTTAAAATACTAACTTTGGCTGTTATTGTGTGAATATAAGTTACAGGCTATTTCATGCTATATAATGTTCATTTGATGTATACGTTGAATCTATATCACATATTTGTTTCAAATGAACCTTATGAACCACAATGAAAAGTTTTACTGAAACCCAAATATGATACAGGAGATAGGTAGTTTAAGGTATTTATTGAAGACTTATGCTCTTCATGGAGTTGAAGGTGTTTGATGAGGACCTATGCTCCGCAGGGAGTTGAAAGTGTTTGTTGAAGACTTTTGTTCCACAGGGAGCTGAAAGTGTTTCTTGAAGACTTGTGTTCCACAGGGAGCTGAAAGTGTTTGTTGAAGACCTATGTTCCACAGGGAGCTGAAAGTGTTTGTTGAAGACTTGTGTTCCACAGGGAGCTGAAAGTGTTTGTTGAAGACCTATGTTCTACAGGGAGCTGAAAGTGTTTGTTGAAGACCTATGTTCTACAGGGAGCTGAAAGTGTTTGTTGAAGACCTATGTTCCACAGGGAGCTGAAAGTGTTTGTTGAAGACCTATGTTCTACAGGGAGCTGAAAGTATTTGTTGAAGACCTATGTTCTACAGGGAGCTGAAAGTGTTTGTTGAAGACTTGTGTTCCACTGGGAGCTGAAAGTGTTTGTTGAAGACCTATGTTCTACAGGGAGCTGAAAGTGTTTGTTGAAGACCTATGTTCTACAGGGAGCTGAAAGTATTTGTTGTAGACCTATGTTCTACAGGGAGCTGAAAGTGTTTGTTGAAGACCTATGTTCCACAGGGAGCTGAAAGTGTTTGTTGAAGACCTATGTTCTACAGGGAGCTGAACGTGTTTGTTGAAGACCTATGTTCTACAGGGAGCTGAAAGTGTTTGTTGAAGACCTATGTTCTACAGGGAGCTGAAAGTGTTTGTTGAAGACTTGTGTTCCACAGGGAGCTGAAAGTGTTTGTTGAAGACCTATGTTCTACAGGGAGCTGAAAGTGTTTGTTGAAGACCTATGTTCTACAGGGAGCTGAAAGTGTTTGTTCAAGACCTATGTTCTACAGGGAGCTGAAAGTGTTTGTTGAAGACTTGTGTTCCACAGGGAGCTGAAAGTGTTTGTTGAAGACCTATGTTCTACAGGGAGCTGAAAGTGTTTGTTGAAGACCTATGTTCTACAGGGAGCTGAAAGTGTTTGTTGAAGACCTATGTTCTACAGGAAGCTGAAAGTGTTTGTTGAAGACTTGTGTTCCACAGGGAGCTGAAAGTGTTTGTTGAAGACCTATGTTCTACAGGGAGCTGAAAGTGTTTGTTGAAGACCTATGTTCTACAGGGAGCTGAAAGTGTTTGTTGAAGACCTATGTTCCACAGGGAGCTGAAAGTGTTTGTTGAAGACCTATGTTCTACAGGGAGCTGAAAGTGTTTGTTGAAGACCTATGTTCTACAGGGAGCTGAAAGTGTTTGTTGAAGACCTATGTTCCACAGGGAGCTGAAAGTGTTTGTTGAAGACTTGTGTTCCACAGGGAGCTGAAAGTGTTTGTTGAAGACCTATGTTCTACAGGGAGCTGAAAGTGTTTGTTGAAGACCTATGTTCTACAGGGAGCTGAAAGTGTTTGTTGAAGACCTATGTTCTACAGGGAGCTGAAAGTGTTTGTTGAAGACTTGTGTTCCACAGGGAGCTGAAAGTGTTTGTTGAAGACCTATGTTCTACAGGGAGCTGAAAGTGTTTGTTGAAGACCTATGTTCTACAGGGAGCTGAAAGTGTTTGTTGAAGACCTATGTTCTACAGGAAGCTGAAAGTGTTTGTTGAAGACTTGTGTTCCACAGGGAGCTGAAAGTGTTTGTTGAAGACCTATGTTCTACAGGGAGCTGAAAGTGTTTGTTGAAGACCTATGTTCTACAGGGAGCTGAAAGTGTTTGTTGAAGACCTATGTTCCACAGGGAGCTGAAAGTGTTTGTTGAAGACCTATGTTCTACAGGGAGCTGAAAGTATTTTTTGAAGACCTATGTTCTACAGGGAGCTGAAAGTGTTTGTTGAAGACCTATGTTCTACAGGGAGCTGAAAGTGTTTGTTGAAGACCTATGTTCTACAGGGAGCTGAAAGTATTTTTTGAAGACCTATGTTCTACAGGGAGCTGAAAGTGTTTGTTGAAGACCTATGTTCTACAGGGAGCTGAAAGTGTTTGTTGAAGACCTATGTTCTACAGGGAGCTGAAAGTGTTTGTTGAAGACCTATGTTCTACAGGGAGCTGAAAGTATTTGTTGAAGACCTATGTTCTACAGGGAGCTGAAAGTGTTTGTTGAAGACCTATGTTCTACAGGGAGCTGAAAGTGTTTGTTGAAGACCTATGTTCTACAGGGAGCTGAAAGTGTTTGTTGATGACCTATGTTCCAGAGGGAGCTGCAAGGAAGAAGACGAAGAAGAGATCAATGAGCACAGCCATTACGTTAAACAACTTTTTTCCCATCGAATGAACGTTTACGATCCCTGACTTGAAAATATTTTCAAAATAATGCAAGCACCCATTAGCGCAACTTGTTTTTATGTCGTCAAGTGTTTACAATAGAGTGTTTCAGACCTTGTGAAGCCTCGCAAAAGTTAAGAGCAGAAAGTAATAAAATGATAAACAAAAAGGGCGAGCACTGTTGACAAACCCATATTCAAATTTTGAGATTTTGTTCCTGTGGAACTCAGACACTTGACAGCGCTGTGATGTAATAATATGCAAGATGACGCCGTTTTACTTGTCAGTTACAAACTACTCTTGATTGCACATTTTTTTTTAAAAATGACGTCAGTTCCTGAAACAGTTGACTAATAAAGTGTTTGAAGAATCATTTTTCTTTTCTTAAAGCCGGTGCATGTGACCACTTTTGTAAAGATGAGAAATAGTATTGACAGGAAAACAAGAAGAATTTATATTTTATTTTATGTTCTTGGTTAATTAAGATGCAGATCATGTCTTTCATGATCTGCAACAGACATCGCTGACACATTGTGAATATCTTCGTGAAATCTCGTTCTAACTGAAGAGTGAATGCCACCAGTGAATGCCACCAGTGAATGCCACCAGTGAATGCCTGAGTCAGAGTGATTTATCGATCAAGCCCTGATCGCTGATAATGGACAGAAAAAACACATACAACCTCAAAGTGAATAACAAGATAGACGGGACATTTTTATTACGCATACAAAGACACAATAACAGACAAATACATATTACCACCAAGAAACATCATATACAGAGCATATTCATTCCAACATTGTGCTACCAATCCCAAACATGGTCACTTACGTATAAGCATACAAGAAAGATTGTCAGCACAGAGATGAGATGTATGAGAAAAGCTCTTTGAGTAACCAGAATAGACAAAATCAGAAATCCTATTATAAGCGAAAGAGTAGGCATTGAACCAATCCTATGGTACATACAGAAACAACAAATAAGCTGGTCTGCCCATCTAGAAAGAATACCGTCTGGTTCCGCTCTAGCGCCCGTCCCAGCATTTCTTGAAGCGTATGCGCTGGTAATGATGGGGACGCTGCATAACAAAAGTCTGTTGCACTGGCAACGACTGCAGGTGCCCTCCATCGAATGGAAAGCACTTACAATCGCTTTTTCTCTTGAATTTAAAAGAAAACACCAACAATCTGCACTGTGCGATGAATATTCTGAAAACACTGGCAACCTAGCCGTCATCTTTTCCGGAAGTGGCAACCAGTAAGTGATTTACCGATAGTACCTTGAACCCTGTGTGAGGGCAGTGCACAAATAAATTGGCTGCTGTGAATTGATTGATTGACCAGTAACCCAGACGTTATTGATCTCTATAAACTCTGAACTTCCTGAGAAACTGCATGGTCTTGAGCAGGGCCGATTCAATATACCGGCAAATCGGGCAGTTGCCAGGGGAGCGCCATATGTTTAGGGGCGTCATCAAGTATCTTTATTACATTTGTAGTCTTTTTTTGTGAATTTTTTTTATAATTATACTTAGGAAGGGCGCCGTAGTTCAGCTTGCTCAGGGCGCCGGCAGCCATAGGACCGTCACTGAGAACAGAGAGACGTGTTGACTAGTTGAATATGACCGGAAGTTGAATTTATAACATTCAACTAAGCGTACTATAATTAGATAGTTATTAAATTATCACAGCTTTTAAATTAAATATCACTCTAAGCATCGCTCTAAAAATCCCTCTAAATATCACTCTAAATATAATTATAAATAACACTTTAAATGACACTCTAAATATCACTCTAAATTTCACTCTAAAGATTACTCTAAATATCACTCTAAATATAATTATTAATAACACTCTAAATGACACTCTAAATATCACTATAAAATCATTCTAAATATAATTATAAATAACACTCTAAATGTCACTCTAAATATCACTCTAAATATTACTCTAAATATCACTCTAAATATCACTCTAAATATTACTCTAAATATCACTCTAAATATTAGTCTAAATATTACTCTAAATATCACTCTAAATATTATTCTAAATATCACTCTAAATATTACGCTAAATATTTATCTAAATATTACTCTAAATATCACTCTAAATATTACTCAAAATATTAATCTAAATATTACTCTAAATATCACTCTAAATATTACTCAAAATATTTATCTAAATATTACTCTAAATATCACTCTAAATAACACTCTAAATATCAATCTAAATATCACTCTAAATATCACTCTAAATATCACTCTAAATATTACTCTAAATATCACTCTAAATATCACTCTAAATAACACCTCATCACCTATCTCTTCTACCTCACATACAAGCACCCATTGACACCTTGCTACCATTATAGTCACCTCAACACGAACTTATTACGTCTATTTCCAATTTAAAAGTGTGATTGCCCAGCTGTCCTTGAGCTGTAGTGAGATGCACTCATCAAAAACAACTTCTCCGACCGTTCCTGCAGATCTGATTTATTTCTCGGGGTTATACGCAAGACTCACGCTCGTACTGTAGCATCATCTCGACCTCTCCCAGTCTTGTGTTAACCACTAACCCCACTGTTTAGCACCTATTGCTCCCTGATGCAACCTTTTCTTGTCAGATGTATTATTGTATTTCATTTTAGCGTAACTAAATTAGACAGAGTTGTGTACTGTCTCCACTTTTATTTAACCTCTTTATCAAGCGTATATTCATCATCAGCATCAAGTACCAAGCCTCATGGCGTAGGTGATCATGTCTCTCCACAACTTTCGATCTCGACAGTTATTTATCATTTCTGTTGTTGACCTTCGTCCAAGCCATTCTCTTAAGCTGGCTGATATCTTTTTTCTTTGGTTTCCTCTATCTCTTCGTTCCTCAACTTCGTAAGATGTCACAATATATTCCACCTGTTCCCTTCTCAGTAATTGGACACAAAATGACGATTGTTTCTTCCTAATTTTGGAAATAATTATCATCTTCATCAAGCTTATATTAAAATTCATTCAAAATATATTTCCGTCTGAGCCCATAATATAAACAGATTAAAAAACGTTGACAAAGCAGTTGAAATCTGTAAGAGCAAAAATGAATTAGAGTAACTGAAAATAATTGACATTATAGAACTGTTTGCCATACCTCCCATATTGTTTACGTCATGCACGGAGCACATTCTTATAGTCCTGGTCAATGAAATCGCGTTAGTTGCGTGCGGCAAACATTCATGGCAATGAGGGGTTAACTCCAGCCCTGCTTTGTTTCTATACCTTCTTTTTTTTTCTTTTTCTGCTTTCCTTCCTCATTTGCCTTTCAGCGTCGAGGGGAGATATAATTTCCGGTCTTTTGCTCTTATATTCGCCTGTGCTGAAGTTATGTTTCCTAGTGCTTCTAATATTCCATCGATCCACCTTTTTCGTGGTCGACCTTTTGGTCTGGTATTCTCGCAATGTTTAATGATGGCTCGGTGTGTTGTGCTTTGATTACTCTGCCTTGTCACGTGTCCAAACCATTTTATCTATTGTTTCTTTATACATTCTATGGCGGGGGCTATTTCTAGCTGTTTTTTCTCAGTTCTTCAATTCTGATCTTATCTCTCAGACTGTTTCCCGTCATTCGTTTGACACATTTAATATTAGTAGAGGTTACTATACCCAATCTGTCAAATCCATAAACTGTGATTATCTTTATGTCGATTTTCTTGTTCTTAATTTGCCATCGTCATTGCAGTTATTTAAATAAACTCACACGGACATTATTTCTACCGTTTTTTTATCAATTCAATCAAAAGCCAGATGTGGACATATAAATATATTTTTATAAATTAAAAGACTGATAATATATCCAATCACCTCGTCCCTTTACCCTCGCAGCACTGTCGGTAATGGAATAAATCTTCACTGCTCGTGCAGAAGAATTGTTTTTCTAATGTCTGATTAGCACAGCTGTTCTGCTTGACGTAAGTGGACAGACGCGAATGCTGATTAGAACACTGGCAGAAACATCGCAATATAGACAACACTGAATAATAATTACAGTTGTTATCATGAGGTAAATATGGCTTATATCATACATACAATAATGGAACGAGTAAACGCAGTGAAGCTAATTTAAAGGCATCAAGAAGATACAAATAAGAAGAAGGAAAAATAAATGCCAATTTGAAAATAGGGTGAAATGATTTTCAAACACGCATTGCTCAAATCTTAGACTATTCAAATCAAACGTACTATCAACCCTTACGCATGCATGTGATAGCTGTAAAACAACAAGAGACACAGAAATTAAGTTGAATGGGTTCGAAAATAAATGTCTAAGGAAAATACTTGGTATAGAGTGGAACGAATTCAAAACAAATGTGGAAATTAGAGAAATCGCCAATCAACTACTAATATCTTCAGTAATAAAGAAAAGACGATGGTCATATGTTGGACATGTGATGAGAAGAGATAATAACCGAATAGCAAAGTAAGCTCTCATGTGGGAAACAACAGGTAAGAGGAAAAGAGGCCGAACCAAAGAAACACTGAGAAGAACATTGATCAGAGAGGCAAGAGCAGCAGGAATCAGCTCCCTCAAATGAGATAATATTTCATGCACAGAACAGAGACTATTGGCGAGATTTGATAAAAGATCTTTACAAGGATTGAAAACTGCTAGAATACAAATTTACGTAAGAGAAAGAGAATCTGGGTCTGCGCCCTATGGGCCGGCTACGGCTCGATGGTCAATAGATAGATAGAATGATATACCTCTGTTTGAGCACATATTTCATTTGTTTCGTTGTGTCTTCAGATTGTACAATTTATTCTAAGTGTGATTTGAGATAATAAATAGTGCTATAGTGATATAGTGTATGTCTCAGGTGATGGAAGAGCTACTGTGCCCTATGAGTAAAGTGCTATAGTGATGTAGTGTCGGTCTCAGGTGATGAAAGATCTACTGTGCCCTGTGAATGGAGTGCTATAGTCATATAGTGTCGATCTCAGGTAATGGACGAGCTACTGTGCACTGTGAATGAAGTGCTATAGTGATATAGTGTCGGTCTCATGTGATGGAAGAGCTACTGTGCACTGTGAGTGGAGTGCTATATTTTCAGTTTCAGGTGATGAAAAAGCTACTGTGCACTGTGGGTGGAGAGCTATAGTGTCGGTCTCAAGTGGTGTATGAGCTACCGTGGACCGCGAGTGCTATGGTTTTGGTCGTATTTACAAGAAAATATTTATCAGAACATTCCAAGTGATAGCTTCAGTTTAATCAGTTTGTTTTTTGCCCTGTTCCCGATTAAACCTCAAAGATCATCTTTCATCCTGACAGGAATCCTTCGAACTGTGATGGCCAGATAATCTCACCAATGCAGGTCATCATTTTGTATTGCGGACCAGCATTAGATATGAGCCATACATAAAAAGTCCTCGTTTCGTGTCGCATTCTAATGGCAAAGTGAGTGAGAAAATACAGGCGTGCGTGTAACTACTCATTAGGTAGAAAAATGTGCTGCAATAGAAGAGTTGGAGAGTGGAATGAAAATTATCTGGAAGAAAGTCATCCAGAATTGCCTGTTTTTCGCTCTCTCTCTCTCTCTATCTCTTTTTTTTTACTCATTTCACTCGCTCTTTGCGTGTGTGATTGTGTGTATATTTATGTCTCTCTCTCTGCGTGTGTGTATGTGTGTCTACATCTGTCTTTCTTTGTGCGTTTGTATGTGTGTCTGTTTACGTATCTCTTTGTGCCTGTATGTATGTGTATTTATTTATGTCTCTCTTTGTGCGTGTACGTATGTGTATTTATTTATGTCTCTTTTTGTGCGTGTATGTATGTGTATCTTTTTATGTCTCTCTTTGTGTATGTATGTGTATCTTTTTATGTCTCTCTTTGTGCGTGTATTTATGAATATTTATTTATGTCTCTCTTTGTGTATGTATGTATGTGTATCTTTTTATGTCTCTCTTTGTGCGTGTATTTATGTGTATTTATTTATGTCTCTCTTTGTGCGTGTATGTATGTGTATCTTTTTCTTTTCTTTTTGTGTGTGTATGTATGTGTATCTTTTTATGACTCTTTTTTTGCATGTATGTATGTGTATCTTTTTCTTTTTCTTTTTGTGTGTGTATGTATGTGTATCTTTTTATGACTCTCTTTTTGCATGTATGTATGTGTATTTATTTATGTCTCTCTTTGTGCGTGTATGTATGTTTATCTAATTATGTCTCTCTTTGTACGTTTATGTATGTTCATCTATTTATGTCTCTCTTTGCATAGCCTATTAATTAAAAAAATAGAAGAAACCACACATTTTTATTAATTTTTACTGAAACAAAATATGTGGAGCACAAAATGCAATAGAGAAATTAGCTCAAAACAATAATAAGGGATTTGTGTGTCTCCGATGTACTATTCCTCAAACAAATATCAAAGTTTGAAGAACTTGGCGCATGTGCCAAGATACAACATCAAGAGGTCAATGCTGACAAAACTAAACTAATGACAAACAAAACTTAACTAATTGAAAGAATAATCGCAATAAACGGGGCGGCACTTACAACTGTTATTCAGTTCACATATCTGGACTCTATTGTTCGTGATCCTCTTTTTTTTTCCTTCTTCTTCTTTTAATTTTCTTCCTCAGATGCCTTTCAGCGTCGAGGGAAGATATAGTTTGTGGCCTTTTCCTCTTCTGTTAGCCTCTGCTGCTGTTATGTTTCCTAATGTTTCTAATATTCCATCAATCCATCTTTTGCTCTTCTATTGGCCTCTGCTGCTATGTTTCCTAAAGTTTCTAATATTCCATTAATCCATCTTTTGCTCTTATGTTGGCCTCTGCAGCTCTTATATTTCCTAATGTTTCAAATATTCCATCAATCTATCTTTTGCTCTTCTGTTAGCCTCTGTTACTGTTATGTTTCCTAGTGTTTCTAATATTCCATCAATCCATCATTTTCTTGGTTGACCCCTTAGTTTGGTGTTCTCGCAACATTTATTAAAGACTCGGTGATTATTGTTTTAATCTTTCCTTTTTATCACGCGGTCAAACCATTTTATCTATTGTTTCTTCATCTACTCAATAGCAGAAATTATTCCTAGCTTCTTCTTAGTTCCTCATTTATGATCTTTTCATTCAGGCTATTTCAGTCACGCGGCTGACACAGTTCTTTTTGACAAATTATTTTCTTGATGTTCTTGAGTCTAGGGTCAAGGGTCAAGGTCGGGCATTTGTAGCACAAGGTTTGGATGAAATTTGTTTTGTAGAGTGCCCGTTTTGCCTCTAGTGCTATTTCCTTGTGATATTGTCCATGATGAAGTCTTACAATCAGAAGTTTTAGCTATAATTGTACAGGTAATGGCAGTCCTGAATGGCTAAACAACAAAATTGTTACAAACAGCAGTGACATCTTTATTCCTATATGTCTGAAAAACATGGACACTCATTGCTGATCGTTAAATAAGACTACAGGCTCTCGAGATGAAATTATACAGAGTGATGTTTCACCTATCTGACATCAATCACATATCTGATATTTATCACTTATCTGAAATCGATCACGTGTTTAATATCGATTGCCTGTCTGATACCGATATACTTATCTTACATCGATCACATATCTTATATCGATCACATATCTTATATTGATCACATATCTGATATCGATCACATATCTTATATCGATCACATATCTTATATCGATCACATATATTATATCGATCACATATCTTATATCGATCACATATCTTATATCGATCACATATCTTATATTGATCACATATCTTATATCGATCACATATCTGATATCGATCACATATCTTATATCGATCACATATCTGATATCTGATATCGATCACGTAACCAATGAAAAACAATAACGTACAACAATCACAGGATCAAATACAGATTTAAAAAGCTCGCATCGGAGCTGTACCTCGTGTGAGGTCTAATCCCTGACAATTAGACAGGTCTCCTCTTTTGCTCTGTTGTCAGAATGAATAAAATGTTAAAATAATGTAAGGAGAAAGTGTTGAAAGAGAAATGGAGAAAGTACACAAAAAATATAGGGAACGAATTGAAACACTTGGAAATATAAACTTTAAGACCGTTCTTATTGCTCTACATTTCCCTCTCTTAACTGTTCAGTAGAGTCTTCTGTTAACGTCATTAATGGAGACACCTAATCTAATCACGGACTGGTGACGAGGGCACATCCAACACACATTTCTAATAGGCTGAAAACAAACCAATCAGAATGTTAAGTTCATTTGCCTCTACCTTGGTAGTCTTTTCATACAAACCGGATGTAGTGTACTACTGACCATAACGTTTCATGTCATGTTGGCCATCAGCTCAATCTTTACTCATCTACGATCTGAGCTTATAGTACACGACTTTCCCATGAAGATCTTTCTGTCTGCATCTCTCTTTCCTAATCGTAACTCTATTTTTACCATGTTTTTGCTTTCTTTTTCACGCTCTCATTCCTTACATGTCTGACATGTCATTTTATATGTATTTTAATTACCTTCACTACCATCATGTTGACTTTATCTTATAATTAAAATTCTACTGTAAACTATATTTTCTTTTATACTTTATATATAATATTTCTTCCTAAATATTTTTCTATGTACTATTTGGCGCATTTCATTATTGTAATTCTCAATTACAATTAGCACTTCTGTCATAATTTAATTTTTCTGCAATATAGAGATATTTCACTTCTAGACTCTCTATTATAAACACAGATTTACATGTCGCATACAAAAATAATGTCACAGATGCGACTTTTCCGTTCATGTCGTGTGCACAAACCTGAAGTTGAGAAAATGTACTTTTAAAATTCTTATTCGTAATTCATAATCATTTATGATGTGTATCTTCTTTGCATGACTATTTTTTCAAAAACTATGCAATGAAATTTGATGCAATTAATTATTATGCAAGACATAAAGTTGATGTCGATATTCAATATTAATTATTATGCAATACATACAATTGATGTCGATATTAATTATTATGCAATAAATAAATTTGATTTCGAAATTAATTATTATGAAATAAATATATTTGATGTCGATATTAATTATTATGCAATATATAAAGTTGATGTCTATATTAATTATTATGCAATATATAAAGTTGATGTCAATATTAATTATTATGCAATATATAAAGTTGATGTCGATATTAATTATTATGCAATATATAAAGTTGATGTCTATATTAATTATTATGCAATATATAAAGTTGATGTCAATATTAATTATTATGCAATATATAAAGTTGATGTCAATATTAATTATTACGCAATATATAAAGTTGATGTCGATATTAATTATTCTGCAATACATGAAGTTGATGGCGATATTAATCATTGCGCAATACATAAAGTTGATGGCGATATTAAATATTCTGCAATTTTACTGAATCTGATTTCAGTAATGTAGCACATATCTCTCTCTCTTTTCTTATCTCAACATTTTACTTTTCCTCTCTCTGTCCAACTCTCCCTTAACTTTATCATCAGACATGTAGTTATAGATTATTGTACTTCACCATTTGTTGTCGTTTTTCCTGTATTCTGAAGAAGGTCACAGGCCGAAACGTCAAGATTGTATTGTGTTCCTTCTTTGTAAAGTTGTCACCATACTATGGAGTGCTTATCACACCCCACTACAGGCGCCCTGTTATATTTTAGTAGATCATTATTAATACAATTGTGTGTACTACGTCATAGCATTCGAAAGTGAGATAGACCACTGCTTGTTCTCGATGTTTCCTGTTCATTTACTCAGGTAATCACATCTTTGTTGTTCAGCTGTATCAACTGGACAGTGACAGGCTGGAATTGAACCCAAGCAAACTCAACAGCTAACCAGTGTCCTGACCTCTACTGACGCTAAAACAAACACAACAGCTAGCCAGTGCCCTGACCTCTACTGACGCTAAAACAAGTTCAACAGTTAGCCAGTGCCCTGACCTCTACTGACGCTAAAACAAACACAACAGCTAGCCAGTGCTCTGACCTCTACTGACGCTAAAACAAACACAACAGCTAGCCAGTGTCCTGACCTCTACTGACGCTAAAACAAGTTCAACAGCTAGCCAGTGTCCTGACCTCTACTGACGCTAAAACAAACACAACAGCTAGCCAGTGTCCTGACCTCTACTGACGCTAAAACAAGTTCAACAGCTAACCAGTGTCCTGACCTCTACTGACGCTAAAACAAACACAACAGCTAGCCAGTGCCCTGACCTCTACTGATGCTAAAACAAACACAACAGCTAGCCAGTGCCCTGACCTCTACTGATGCTAAAACAAGTTCAACAGCTAGCCAGTGCCCTGACCTCTACTGATGCTAAAACAAACACAACAGCTAGCCAGTGCCCTGACCTCTACTGACGCTAAAACAAACACAACAGCTAGCCAGTGCCCTGACCTCTACTGATGCTAAAACAAACACAACAGCTAGCCAGTGCCCTGACCTCTATTGATGCTAAAACAAACACAACAGCTAGCCAGTGCCCTGACCTCTACTGATGCTAAAACAAACACAACAGCTAGCCAGTGCCCTGACCTCTACTGATGCTAAAACAAACACAACAGCTAGCCAGTGCCCTGACCTCTACTGACGCTAAAACAAACAGGGATGGCGTTAAATCTCGCGCTAGAGTAAATGTTGTCATTGAACGAGATAGAATATCAATTATAATGATTGACACGTACTGTTTGAAACTAGCATAAACACATAAATGACCGACACCTTTATAAACGAGTATAAACACATAAATGACCGACAGTTGTATAAACGAGTAAACATATAAACGACACATACCTTTATAAACGAGTATAAACACATTACTTACACGTAAATGGCTAGTTGGTTTGTCTCTTTTCGACGCTGATAGGCAAATGAGGAAGGAAAAAAAGAAGGAGAAAAAGTAGGTCTCGGATAGAAGACAGCACTTAGTGCTAGAATAACTCTCCTTGCCTGTCGATTCCTACTTTCTTTTGTACCAGAAGATCAGAATGTGTTCTAGAGCCCAAAGCTGAGCTTTTATTTATTAATTCTTCTTCTTACAGTCTCTGTTGGCAGAAAAATTATTGGTTTTGTCGCTGTTTTCCTTCTCTTATATGTTTTTTATTGATTTCTTGAGCCGCTAACATTTATCAATTTATTCATATGAGCCTGGTGAAGAATCTTCATTCGCCTCTTGAATGGCCCACACTTCATAAATTGGCACAACAAAGTGTCGTTATTCAAACAGTTGTAGGCTTCATATATTAGATCTTAAGATTTAATATCGGATTGAGTTCACCCATACGGAAAAATGGGCCTCTGTGCAATGAAAAGAAAACTCTATCATCCATCTAGATCTTAGTTTATTTTGCTTCGTTTTCATTCACAAATTAGAGTCACTGCTGTTAGGACATTCCTATATCAGTTCCGCTACTCTCTTACAACAACCAGCGCAAGGTGTTCACACATATACACATGCGTAGGAGCAGGGAAAAATTGCCATCTGTCCTCTGTTGTGAGCTCTAGTCGTCTCTTGCTTTACACTAACATTTCAACGCCTTTTTTGCTTTATATTTGGTTGTTTGTTCTATATATTATCACTAGCTATTACTTATGGCAAGCAAGAAGAGTGTGGCGACAACGACGCCTGAGAGGGTTGTAGTATCGGCGATAGACAAGATGAAGGAACTTCGTGAACGAACGCGGTAATATATGGGGAGCATGAAAGGATAGGAAGTGAACAAGAACCCTCAACCCGTAGTGCTATGAGGCAGACGTAATGTTAATGCATAATAGAAATATAGATAACATCTAAAGGAAAATGTCATGGCGGCTACATGTGGTCGTTTTTTAAAATTCGGCTCTTGCTGATATCTTTAAATGATTTACGGGATAGTCAGTAGGTGTAAAATTATGTGTTGCTATTCCCTGTTTGGTGTATGTTTTACTTCTGACGAGTGGACGAACTGTGAACTTTACCGATATTTAAGTGGAATATGATTTATTCTTCTTTGTGTTGTGAATATACAGTATTCACATAGTTTTCAACAACAATTTCGCTGGTCGGATATGTTCAACCCGAATGTGAAAAGTATGTGACGGTGGATGCGGTGGATGGGGCGGAAGAATCAGAAATGATCAACGGCCTAGAAAGCGAAAACAGCAAAGTGACATGTGTTGGCACACATGAGGCATATTCAGGACACGAAAGACGAATATGGCAGACCACCATGAAAGAGATTGGATCCTCATCACGTAACATTCTAAAGAAAGCCATGGAGAGAAATTCTAACGATGAAGTTGTAAAACAACTAAAAATGAAAAGAGAACTACTAAACACAATTATAACAAGACAAATGAATTTTTGGGGCATGTTAAAAGACACCACAGCCTACTAAAAGTAATATTGGAAGGGAAAATATAAGGTAAAAGAGGCAGAGGCAGACCAAGACTAACATGGACGAGTAACATCAAAAGATGGACAAGTCAACCTATGACAATCTGCACCATCAAAGCAAGAGACAGAGTGGAATGGCGCTCCATGGTAGCCAACCTTCGATGCGGAGACGGCACTCAATGATGATGAAAGTCTAATGGAAAGGATGGTATATTTATTAGGACTATGTAACATGAAATAAACAAGATCATCATAATCAGGTCGCATGTCCTTTACAGAGCGCTGCATTCACCACAGCCCGTTTAAAAGAATCTCTGTCTCTAGCCAGATCTCTCACAGAACGTTGCATTCACCACAATCCGGTTGAAAGAAAATGTCTCTTTCTAGATCTCCCACTTCTTCTGTTGTCAACTTCAAAATCTCCTTGATCTCTTGATGCTTTACAAAGGAACCATGAATTCTATTATTGTTCTTTCTTGCCCGCTGTGTCTTTTTAATTTCTTCAGGAGAATGGTGTTATATCTTGTTGGCAGGTCTGGATTTCTCGACAGTCTTAAATCATCAGTTTGCCGTTGCTTTCTGGTTGGTTCTGGCCATTTAACATCTTAGATCCCTGTTGTGCCAAACTAGATCAGGTGATATATATTCTGATAAATGTAAAAAATCTGTTCTGGAAGCACTAAACATCAAAGAAGAATCATCTTAGATGCAGAACGGACAAGAACAGTGGCAGGCTTTTGGGCAATATCCGACCAAGTCCTTTTAATGAAAGTAAAATGAAAGCTGACACATGTTAATCTTATAACTTTTTATGCACCATCAGCAGACAGTACAGAGGAAATAGCTTATATATATAATGTGCAGTGATGTTAATATGGCACATGAACAGTGCAAACCATAAGAGTCCACCATAGTTCTACGTGATTTCAATGCAAAAGTGGAAAATTAAAGAGTTTATGAAGTGGTTGAAAACTGTGTAGAGTGGAATGAGACATGTGACAAACTGACTAAATGAGAAAGAACACCCAACATGATGGTAGGAAACACCAGGTTTAAGCAACATCGAAGTCTTTGGAAATTGTAACTTTGTCATCAGTCAAGCCTTTTTATCACATAAAACATCATCATGTGAACTTGTATTCCAATAATATCTCATCCCCAGAGTCAGATTCTGGTACTCTTCTCCCTAGATTCTCTGATCTTCTAAATGGTTACGATCATAGGCGACTGCCGGTAGCGAAATTGCAACTGATCGTCCAGTGTGATCTTTCTTTTCTAAACTAGATTCTAACTCCTCAGACCTAAGTCTAACCTTAAATATATCTCGTCAAACGGACTAGTTGCCACTATATTTCCTAAGTTGAGAGATGTCCTGAGATTATGACCATAACAAATATACTATTTAATTTCCATTAGACCTTCACAATTTTACTACTACGGTCTGGTGTTGAATATATAGCCCATCTAACTCTGACTGGCCATCTTTGGCTCCCTGTTTCTAACTACTTTTCGTTAGTCCCAGTTATAACCTGATTCTGACTTCCTATTTATGTCTGTCTTGTCTTTCTTGGAGATCTTTATATATACAGTATTCAACATCGCATATGGACGAGCCTTCTTAATTGGACCGGATGTTGTTAACTTTTCATCTCGCTGCTAAACCGGATGCTCGTTCTCGGAATCAAAAATGTCAAAAAGTGCTAAATCTTAAGCTGTTTCCTGTCAACCTGTAAGTTTGGTCAATTTCATCTCGCCGCTGGGCCCGATGTTTATCTGCTATGATCCAGCCCTCTGATCAGAATCGAAACGTATCAAGCTTTTGTTCGCTTATGATGTCAGGTAGTGTTTAGTGGCCCCCAGCATCTCTGCACCCACCCTGTTACCTCTACAGTCGTTTCCCCCTACCCATTAGTGTTATAAATGCAGCACAAAAGAAATATTAATCCACTGTTATCTACAAACTGGGAGAAAGGCACAAAAACACTGGCCGTTTAAAAGCAATGTGTCGGTATATAAATATATCTTCACCATCATCATCAAGTACCATATCTGCTGGCGTTGGTGATTATGTCTCTCCACAACTCTTGATCTCAACATTTATTTAGCATTTCTGTTGCTGACTTTCTGCCAAGACATTCTCTTAAGCTCTCTGGTATTTTTTTCTCTTTGCTTCTCTTTTCGTCCCTCAGTTGTCCCAGTTGTCACAATATATTCCAGTTGCTCCCTTCTCATTACATGTTTAAAAAAAAATTAACATTTGTTTCTTCCTAATATTAGAAATTAACTCTCTTTTTTGCTTTGGTCTCTTTCCGAACGTTTTCATTACTCTTCTTAGCCGTCCATAGTATTCTCAATATTCTTCTGTATAACCACAATTCTACAGCTTCCAGTAATTTTTATGTCTGTTGTCCTAATGTCCATGATTCGCAGCCATATATTCAGACTGCTTCTACATAACATTTAAGAACTTTTTTTCTTGTTTCCATTGTTAAAAATGGATTGCGCAGTAATATCTTGTCTATTTTTTTGGCAAAGCTGTTTTTGCCTCAGCTATTCTGCAGCATACATGTGCTGCATATTCATATGTGTGTGTGTATATATAAATATATATATATATATATATATATATATATATATATATATATATATATAAGTAGATATTTATGTTACAAATGTTTGATGTGATAAACACTCCAACATTATTCTCTCGTCGGCGTTTAACGTCAGAAAATGCTGCCTGGTGACTTATTTGTGTTATCTTAGTATGTTATTTGCGGCACCAAAACGTCAACTGCCTTGAATTATGTCTTGATATCCCCATTCAGCAATCACGTCTGACTTTGGCGTCACTTCCTCTTAGCTTTTTCTCAAAATGGCAGGAGCAGACGAATGGTCGTGAAGTAGTAGATGAGATTAGCTTGACGTTTTCTGAAATCTTGGCCGAGCTGTGAAAATGTTAAGTGATACTTTTGGATGTGATATTTCAGTAATTCTTCTATGTGGTAATTCATTAGTCAAGACATTTTAAACTTCGTGTTTTCTTGGTCTATATTCGGCAATATTTTCATGGAACAAATACTCACAATTTACTTGCGTAACCTGACTATGGTAATTACAAGTGTTGTGAAATAATTGTCCAGTTCACTTCTGGAAAAAAGGATTGAGTCAGAGACGTCTCTCGACATTTTACAGTAAAAACAACATAACGAAAATAGATGATGTTTTAGCCTTGCTGGATGAGTCAATATCAACTTTTCAACGTTTTAGAGGTTCTCTCCCTCACTCTCTCCCTTTTTCTTTCTCTCTCTTTTTCTTTTTCTTTCTCTCTCTTCCTATATCTCTCTTTTGTCTCCCGCTCTGTTTCTTTTTCTCTCTCTCCCTCTTTCTCTCTCTCTCTCTCTTTCTTTCTCTCTCTCTCTCTCTCCGTTACTTTCTTTCTCTTGCTTTCTCTCTTTTTCTCTGTATTTCTTTCTTTCTCTCTCTCCCTTTCTCTTTTTCTTTCTCTCTCTCTTTTGTCTCTCTCTCTCTTTTTCTTTTTCTCTATCCCTCCTTTCTCACTCTCTTTTCTCTCTCCCTTGTTCTCTCTTTCTCTTTCTCTGCCCCGTTTTCTCTCTATCTTGCTCTCTTTTTTTCTCTCTCTCACTTTCTCTATCTCTCTCTTTCTCTCTTTTTCTCTCTCTCTCCCTTACTCTCACTTTCTCTTTCTCCCTCTCTTTTTTCTCTCTCTTTTTCTCTCTTTCCCTCTCTCTATTTCTCTCTCACTCTTTCTTTCTCTTTCTTTCTCTCACTCTCTTTCTCTATCTATTTTTCTCTCTCTTTCTCTCTCTCTTTCTCTCTCTCTCTTTTTCTCTCTTTCTCTTTATCCCTTACTCTCTCTTTCTCTTTCTCTTTTTTCTCTCTCTTCCTCTCTCTCTTTTCTCTTTCTCTTTTTCTTTTTATCTCTCTCCCTCTTTTTCACTCTCTTTTTTCTCTCTGTCTGTCTCTCTCTCTATCTTTCTCTCTCCCTTACTCTCTCTTTCTCTTTCTTTCTCTCTTTTTTTCTCTCTCTTTCTCTCTCTTTCTCTCTCTCTCTCATTTATTCTCACTTTCTCTTTCTCCCTCTCATTTTTCTCTCTTTCTCTTTCTCTCTTTTTTTCTCTCTCTTTCTCTCTCTTTTTCTCTCTCTCTCATTTATTCTCACTTTCTCTTTCTCCCTCTCTTTTTTCTCTCTCTCTCTTTCTCTCTCTCTTTCTTTCCCTCTCTTTCTCTCTCTCTTTCTCTCTCTTTTTCTCACTCTCTTTCTCTCTCCCTTTCTCTGTCTTTTTCTCTCTCCCTTACTCTCTCTTTCTCTCTATCTCTTTCTCTTTCTCTCACTTTTTCTCTCTCTCTCTTTCTCTCTCATTTTCTCTCTCACTTACTCTCTATTTCTCTCTCTCTTTTTTTTTCTCTCTCTCTCTCTCTCTCTCTCTCTCTTTTTTTTTTTTTTCTCTCTCTCTTTTTTCTCTCTCTCTTTCTATCTTTTTCTCTCTCTTTTTTCTCTCTCTCTCTTTCTTTCTCTCTCTCTCTTTCTTTTTATCTCTCTTTTCTCTCTCTCTCTCTTTCTCTCACTCTTTCTCTCTCTCTCTCTTTCTTTCTTTCTCTTTCTCTCTCTCTCTCTCTCTCTTTATCTCTCTCTTTTTATCTCTCTCTTTTTATCTCTCTCTTTCTCTCTCTCTTTCTCTTTCTTTTTCTTTCTCTTCCTCTATTTCTTTCTCTCTCTCTTTATCTCTCTCTTTCTCTCTATCTCTTTCTCTCTCTTTCTTTCTGTCTGTCTTTCTCTCTCTCTCTCTTTCTTTATCTCTTTCTCTTTCATTCTCTCTCTCTTTCTCTCTGTCTGTCTTTATCTCTCTTTACATATATAATAAAGTAGTTCATATAGCTCTTGAGCACGTCCACTCATCGTCTGTTGCTCTTTCCCTGAGCACTGAGATCCTACGTCTAGCTCTCTCTGATAACGCGACAAACTGGAAGTCCCTTGCGCACTCTGTCCACGCTAAATAAGTATTGACAGTCAGAAGAAAATAGAAAACTCCATGACCGCTGCCATGGCTCATTAATGGATGTTTGCTTAGAATAAAAGGGTGGAAATGACAGGGAAATTCAATAAATTGGAAATATGGAAAAGAAGCAGACAAAATACCGGTGGGCAAAGAGGTACGTACATCTACGACGATGGCGCTGGATAGAATACACACTGCGGAAGTCAAATGAGAGTATTACACGACTGGCCCTTTTTTGGAATCCACAGAGAAAGTGACAAAGAGGAAAACTAAAATATTCTTGTGGATGACAGATGAAAGCAGAAATGAAAATGATGGGGAAGGCATGGAATGATTTTTAAAGAATGGCAAGAAACAGAACGGCTTGGAAAGTGTTTGTTGAAGACTTATGCTCTACATGGAGTTGAAAATGTTTGTTGAAGACCTATGCTCTACATGGAGTTGAAAATGTTTATTGAAGACCTATGCTCTACAGGGAGTTGAAAATGTTTATTGAAGACCTATGCTCCACAGGGAGTTTGAAAGGAAAAAGAATAGATAACACCCATTTTCTCCGGTGCAGAGGTAGAAATATGAGATTTCTCAGTGAAAACTCTACTCAATTTGTTAAGAGCGATTGTTGATTAACACAAATGACTTCAATGTGTTTCAGGCAGTCCAAATGATATAAAAGTATATTCAGCACTTGTCGAATTATATGGTGAATAATATACGTTGAGACGATTGTACACATGGCAGAAAGCTATGGACCTGTTTAATTGTTTCATTAGCTAAAAATAAAAGTGTAACTTACGTTTAAGCCAATAAACGACGGTAAATCAATATATATATAAATAAAACACAAAGAATTATTTGCTATCGATATTCGTCATTCAACTAATAACAATCCCCGTTGATGAGAGAATCTTGAATCTGAGAAGATTCTTCTACTATCTTTCCTCCATTGCCGTTGGCGTCGAGGGGAGATACAATCTGCGATTCTTTGCTCTTCTGTTGGCCTCTTCTGGTGTTATCCCTCCTAGTGACTCTAGTATTCCCTTTATCCATCTCTTTCTCGGTCTTCCTTTTAATCTGGCGTTTTCGTAGCTTTTGTTTATGGCTCTTTGAGTCATTTTTAGTTCTTTGTGTCTTGTTATGTGGCCGAACCAATTTATCTGTTGTTTCTTTATGTATTCGATGACTGTTTCAATTTCGAATTTCTTCCTCAGGTCAGTGTTTCTTACTCTGTACCTTAAGCTGTTTCCTGCCATTCTTCTGACACATTTCATTTCGATGATGTGAGAAGATTGCTTGACTGAAAGAGCTATAACGTGAGGCAGTCTCCAATGATATGTGTAAAGAAAATGTAGAAGAATATACAAATAATAAATAACGCGTAGTGCGCATCAGGATATAGGAAAAGATAAGATAAATGTTACAAAAATATATGCAATTCACGAAAACCAAATCAAACATTGAAAGAAGGTTGTTCTCACAAAGTACATGCATACAAATACGCTATCAATAGTAAAGATTATTCAGATGAAGCAATGAACAAAGATAACAAAATCCGTGCTCGTGTGTATAAGACTTTACGGGCTCGGTGAGATCAATCAGCAATGAAATGTCTCTCGTTATCACACAGAGAGTGCAACATCGGCACCATCCACGACTTTTACATTGCTAATTTCATAAAGTTTGTTTCTATTTCTTAAAATTTTAATAGAAAATACTTGTTTCTAAAATGTAATCTAAAAAGTATGATCTGTTATATTTTAGCTAGAAACTGTTAATCTATCTATCTATCTATCTATCTATCTATCTATCTATCTATCTATCTATCTATCTATCTATCTATCTATCTATCTATCTATCTATCTATCTATCTATCTATCTATCTATCTATCTATCTATCTATCTATCTATCTATCTATCTATCTATCTATCTATCTATCTATCTATCTATCTATCTATCTATCTATCTATCTATCTATCTATCTATCTATCTATCTATCTATCTATCTATCTATCTATCTATCTATCTATCTATCTATCTATCTATCTATCTATCTATCTATCTATCTATCTATCTATCTATATCTATCTATCTATCTATCTATCTATCTATCTATATATCTATCTATCTATCTATCTATCTATCTATCTATCTATCTATCTATCTATCTATTTATCTATCTATCTATCTATCTATCTATCTATCTATCTATTGTCCTTTCGAGCCGAAGACGGCACATAGGGCAGAACCACAATCTCAAATACAGAAACCTTGCGTGCCAAAATGGCACATATTGCAGAGATCACTGCTCTAAAATCTATGGCTCTGTTTCCATAACCATACTTTTTACAATGACAGCTTGTTAAGCCATCGATCAACCTCCTTTGTCGTCTCTTACGACATATCTGGAAGGTCACAGTGTCGCTATTCTTTACTTCCCTCATAACGAGGCCCCGGTAACTCGCAGGAGAAACTGTTATTGCAATGGTTAATTTCGAGCACGTGACCTACACCGTATAGTCTGTGGGAGATCTAGCGTTTGAGTGTGTTAATGTACTAGAAAGTGGGGTTAGTAGAGTTAACAATAGAGGCAGGGGAATATTCTGGAAATGGAAAACTTTCAGTCACGGCGAACACTGGTCAGTTTGAAGGACATCTCGGTGCAGTCAGGCTGTGGTACCATGACAAATTTGACAAGCCAAACTAGAGGTCTAGATTAGTCAGTTCTGGCTGGTTCATCGAGCAGAGACGATGTGTGAGGATTAGAGCAGGAAGGCGCTGGCGAGACGGATGACTACACTGAGAGAAAGGCTGATACTTGCATAGCGAAGGTTAGTTAGTTCCAAGTTGAAAGATCAGCCATCTGTTGAGAAGAATGAAGTTAAATTATATATAGATAATTAGAAGTTTGGGTCTATCCTGGATAGTGTTAAAGATGATAGAGTTTATGATGATTTAGTCAGGTGTTAAAGATGATAGAGTTTATGATGATTTAGTCAGGTGTTAAAGATGATAGAGTTTATGATGATTTAGTCAGGTGTTACCGGCTTGCAGTTGTAGAATTCATATTGGTGTTCGTGAGTATGGTGTGTTTTTGATGATAGGTCTCCGTAGAATGTTTTGACTACGATGTTAAATGCAATTAAACATGTTGGAGTGCTGGTCAATGGCGCCATTATTGTCTTGCTGTCCATGGATGTGCTTTGCTGTCTACACCTGTCTTTCCAAGTATGTCCAAGTCTATGCAGTGGCCAAAGAGAGGTTTTGGCTAGAGGGATCCGGCCTCACATCACAACAGACAGACCTCAGAGAAGAATGAGTCTACACAAGACCACACTTCGCTCCAACCTAAGAGCTCCTTAATCCTGCCCTTTCATAAAACAGACAATAGCGTGAATCGTCGACACGTTTCTGATAAAACTATACTTTAGATATCACCAACTTTGATATTGGTCACTTAAACACTTAAAACCGAAACTAAATTGTTGCACGGGTTTAGAATTGGGCACTCTTCGAAAGTGAACCGAGCAACGTAACCTCAACGCTCCCTCAAATTGTTACATTCATAAACACAATTTCAATAACCAGTAGATGTAACAAAAAGTTGATGTTTCATATGAGTGGTGTTTATGATGTTATTCAGTCGTAGCTTGTCTTCTCTCACTATAGGTTTTCCTGGTTGATACCATTTTATGTCTTGTTTTCATGTTCAAGGCAGCTTAACTCGAGCCCCCATGATATTTGATATTTGTTCAGTCACCATGATTGGATGTAACTCGTTCTGCTGTGATAGTCAGGAGTCGGTTAAAGAAAAACAACTGACATCAACCAACAAAAACTTAAGGTAGCTAGTAATATAAAACTATGACTCGGAAACAACAACTATAAATTGACATAAAAATTTACCACCAGACCAAATGTAAAACAATTTTTAGCCTGGGAGTTGTCAACATTTAACCTTGTATTTCTTACAGTGTATCCATTCTTGGAAATGACATCATTTGTATATATCCAGCACACATTTCTGTATTCGGTTTTTGATAGTTCCGCCTATTTCTCTCACGTGATGAGGTTGATCGTCGCGTACACTAAACCTCAGACTTGTCCTATCCAATAATCACGATTGGACTCCCAAGTCATAGTCCGCCCAATTTAGCACTTTGTCCCTCAGGTCTACAAGAACCATCTAGGGAAATCTGTCAACAACTTAGACCCGTATCAGGAATTACACTATCACAAACACAAGAGTAGTCGTGTCCATTCCTTCCACACACAGACTATCTCACTTGTTATTCAATATTGTATCTCATATCACAGGAAAAGAAGTATGGGATAGATGAGAAGGTTAATAGCAACTTAATAAGCCACACTGTCTCATATTACCACACAAATCGTTGTAATAAAATCGGGGGTCTATTTTAGTCTTATAACGTTACCATAAAGATTGACGCTGCTAGCAATGGAGAAAGGTCACGCCACCACTCCAAACCTCCCTTGATGCTGACGGTCCTGGAGAGCAGGTTGTATTGCTTGTTCACATTAATGATTAGAAGGTGGGATCAACGCTATCCCCGTTTCGAATTTTAATTTCTGTATATTTATATCTTCGTTGTTACTTTGAAACATTACAAATCGTTTACTAATGTATGCTTCTCTTAATTAAAATCATTGAAGGCTTCAATAAAACTGACTGTCTAAAGTAAAATAATCACGAATTACAGTAAAGCTGAATATTTCTCTTCATCTATTAGGGCCATTATCATATGCGATCTTTCGTGAACATGTCGTTGATGAAATGTTTCTACATTCAGTAGAACATGGACATGTCGTTGATGAAATGTTTCTACATTCAGTAGAACATGGACATGTTGTTGATGAAATGTTTCTACATTCAGTAGAACATGGACATGTCGTTGATGAAATGTTTCTACATTCAGTAGAACATGGACATGTCGTTGATGAAATGTTTCTACATTAAGTAGAACATGGACATGTCGTTGATGAAATGTTTCTACATTCAGTAGAACATGGACATGTCGTTGATGAAATGTTTCTACATTCGGTAGAACATGGACATGTCGTTGATGAAATGTTTCTACATTCAGTAGAACATGGACATGTCGTTGATGAAATGTTTCTACATTCAGTAGAACATGGACATGTTGTTCATGAAATGTTTCTACATTCAGTAGAACATGGACATGTTGTTCATGAAATGGTTCTACATTCAGTAGAACATGGACATGTTGTTGATGAAATGTTTCTACATTCAGTAGAACATGGACATGTTGTTGATGAAATGTTTCTACATTCAGTAGAACATGGACATGTCGTTGATGAAATGTTTCTACATTCAGTAGAACATGGACATGTCGTTGATTAAATGTTTCTACATTCAGTAGAACATGGACATGTCGTTGATGAAATGTTTCTACATTCAGTAGAACATGGACATGTCGTTGATGAAATGTTTCTACATTCAGTAGAACATGGACATGTCGTTGATGAAATGTTTCTACATTAAGTAGAACATGGACATGTCGTTGATGAAATGTTTCTACATTCAGTAGAACATGGACATGTCGTTGATGAAATGTTTCTACATTCGGTAGAACATGGACATGTCGTTGATGAAATGTTTCTACATTCAGTAGAACATGGACATGTCGTTGATGAAATGTTTCTACATTCAGTAGAACATGGACATGTCGTTCATGAAATGTTTCTACATTCAGTAGAACATGGACATGTCGTTGATGAAATGTTTCTACATTCAGTAGAACATGGACATGTTGTTGATGAAATGTTTCTACATTCAGTAGAACATGGACATGTCGTTGATGAAATGTTTCTACATTCAGTAGAACATGGACATGTTGTTGATGAAATGTTTCTACATTCAGTAGAACATGGACATGTCGTTGATGAAATGTTTCTACATTCAGTAGAACATGGACATGTCGTTGATGAAATGTTTCTACATTCAGTAGAACATGGACATGTCGTTGATTAAATGTTTCTACATTCAGTAGAACATGGACATGTCGTTGATGAAATGTTTCTACATTCAGTAGAACATGGACATGTCGTTGATGAAATGTTTCTACATTCAGTAGAACATGGACATGTCGTTGATGAAATGTTTCTACATTCAGTAGAACATGGACATGTCGTTGATGAAATGTTTCTACATTCAGTAGAACATGGACATGTCGTTGATGAAATGTTTCTACATTCAGTAGAACATGGACATGTCGTTGATGAAATGTTTCTACATTCAGTAGAACATGGACATGTTGTTCATGAAATGTTTCTACATTCAGTAGAACATGGACATGTTGTTGATGAAATGTTTCTACATTCAGTAGAACATGGACATGTCGTTGATGAAATGTTTCTACATTCAGTAGGACAAAGACAGAATTCGCAATAATGTTTCCGTTTCTCTGTCGTCAAAGTGTCCCACACAAAAGAATGCCCATGTGAAACTGATATCCAGGACCCAGAGCATATTCTTCATCTGTGTCCAGCCAACAAGGAACCATGGTTTTAAATCTGGCCAGAGAGTGCTGAAGATCTAAGGCAGAAACTATGGGGTAGCTGTCACGACCTGGGGAGATCTGTCAACTTGATCGAGGGAACGGGATTGCAGATCTGAACTCATGAACGAAAGGTCAGATGGAAGGCCCCGTCTATCAGGACGGGGTGGGTGCGACAGGTGGAACCGTTACTTCAACTAAAAAAAAAAGTTCCAATGTAAGGAATGACAGGATAAGACACGCGAGTAAGAGCCACATTCAAAGCTCTGTCCACGGGGGAGGTCAACTCAAGTCAAACTACTACTGCTTAGCGGTTACTGTCGGGAAAAGGAAGGGTTACGGGGGAACACCCAGACATAAATCATGGGCATTTTTGTTCATCAGTCCTGGCCGATATCCGTCCTAGGAGAAGGAAGGTCCTACATCAAACTTAGATCAGTCCTGGCCGATATCCGTCCTAGGAGAAGGAAGCTCCTACACCAAACTTAGATCAGTCCTGGCCGATATCCGTCCTAGGAGAAGGAAGCTCCTACATCAAACTTAGATCAGTCCTGGCCGATATCCGTCCTAGGAGAAGGAAGCTCCTACACCAAACTTAGATCAGTCCTGGCCGATATCCGTCCTAGGAGAAGGAAGCTCCTACATCAAACTTAGATCAGTCCTGGCCGATATCCGTCCTAGGAGAAGGAAGCTCCTACATCAAACTTAGATCAGTCCTGGCCGATATCCGTCCTAGGAGAAGGACGCTCCTACATCAAACTTAGATCAGTCCTGGCCGATATCCGTCCGAGGAGAAGGAAGCTCCTACATCAAACCTAGATCAAGCAAGCCTAAGACAGAGTGCGCCAGGTACGGTACAGGTTTAGGGGAAAATCAGGACACTTAACGTATACAAGAAAACCGACCATGCGATCAGCTCATCTTTTGTCACGAAGTTTTTCTTTGCACTCCATCATAAAACAGAACAAAGAGTCAAGTTCGCGTGATCAAAACTTGGGCGCTAAGAAGAGGAAGAAGAGAAAGAAAAGAAGAGGAAGCCGAGGAAGAAAAAGTTCAAGAAAAAGTTCTGTTAATCTTCCTTATCAATATCGTAACTAGGAAGTTTCTACCAATCTTTGTTATTATAAAATAAACAAGACAAATGAGCGTCTGTATCGCCGTCCCTACGAGGGAATTACAATGAAGTCTCGAGTAACATCATAACGCAACAAGTCTAATTTGATTTTCCTGTAGAATTCAATGTCTTCGTGCCCACAAAGTCATGCTAATTACTGAACAACACAATTACAAGTCCCTCATTTGCAATACGAATGAACATTATTTTTAATTAAATAAGTCTCAAGTCTGGGCAAATAATCCTAGTTCATGATGTGCATATTAATGACGACCATTGGAGTGTAAGAATCGTTTGTGCTCACATTTGATCGATGCTTACTGTTCGACCCGGTATGAATGCACATTCTGAGACCGCAAATAACTCTAGATGAATGTTCGATATGTCTTTAAACGGTGTTGTATCTTATGAACAGGGCACGACGGAACTCTGAGAACATTATCAAGAAGGCCCCATTCATTTCAAAGCATACAACACGTCATTTCATGTTTGAATTGAGCAGTTTGTGCCCCTCCTTTGTGCTACAGCTATTTGATTTCTTTTCTAAATTTTCTAATAACTTATTTATTTTACATATTATGAATGATTAATATAAAGCTAAATTATTCCAATTGTAGTTTTGTATTTATAGCTTATTTGTATATTTAATTATAACATTTGAAGGAAAGTACTACACGTTTTCGTTACATAATATTTGCGGCAAAGTACTATCTTCCTTTACTTCTGAAATAGTGATGCGGTTTAATTCCATTCAGTTATGACAGGAGGTTCATCTGAATGTCATTCTAAATTTATTTATTCAAAGATATTTTTGTTTACTCTTCATAATGTTTACCTCTACTTTGGCAGAGGTTACAAATATTTTGTTCTGTGCGATGTTTTACAATTCTGTGACATTTCCCCCCGTTTTTTTTGTGTGTGTAAAATTGTTGCCGTTAATATCCAATAATGAAACTAATGTATTTCTTGTATATGCCATTTATTAATACATATTATTTTAAAAGAAAGAATAGTTTAGCTAGGAACGTATATTTTTAACAAAAAGTACAGATAAAAAAGACTAGAAACCAGAAAGTAGTTGTCTTCAGTTGTAGTTTTAGTACCACATAATGCCATTCCAGTTCCTTGAAACAAAAATACAAACTATAATTAATGATTGAGACATTAATTAGTCATCGGACCATCGTCACTGCAGGCACGATAAACCCATAGGAGTCCCGATCACTTCTTATATCAATAGATCTTTCACTGTGTTGTGGCAGATAACATTACCTCCGTTTTGTTGCACTTGTCTTATTGGATGCACAAAATAGACAAGCGGTACAAAATTAAAACAGGAAAATGAATTTAAATATTTTGGAACAATGTTAACCTCAGACGGTTGATGTTCAACAGGTGAGATGCAGAATGGCTCAGGCAAAAGTAGCTTTCCAAAAAATGAGGAAGATACTGTGCAATCCACTTTTGACAATAAAAACAAGAAAAAGAGTTCTTAAATGTTATGAAGAGCCAGTCTTAACATATGGATGTGAATCATGGAAAATATAACGGACAAGAAAATCACTGGAGGCTGTAGAAATTTGGTTTTACAGAAGAATGTTGAGAATATTATCCTGAGTACTGGTTCGATCCTGCTTCGGACTATATATTGATCTTTGTTATTTTTCTGAGTGCTGTAACATATTTCTTTTTCCCATAATGTTTTGGCCATGTAATGGGAAGGGAACAGCTAGAATATGTAGTGACAACTGGGAATATTGAGGAAAGCAAAGCGAAAAGATACCAGACAGCTTAAGAGAATGGCTTGGCAGAAGACCAACAAAAGAAATATATAACTGTCGAGATCGAGAGTTGCGGAGAGACATGTGTTAAAGAGTTGTAATTATTTTATCTTATTTATTTCTCTTGTTATTTTATAGTTGTATTCAGAGCACACCGCATTGATCACAACGTTATTCATGACAGACTATTTTCAGGATATATAAATCATAATCATGTTTATTGATTCTTATTATTCTTGCACGTGATACAATATATAGTGAATCCACTTTTCTTAGAATTAAGTGTTCTTTAATTCTGGACACTCCAGAGACTATCGTC
Source organism: Megaustenia siamemsis (assembly GCA_032433765.1). NCBI lineage: Eukaryota > Metazoa > Mollusca > Gastropoda > Stylommatophora > Ariophantidae > Megaustenia > Megaustenia siamemsis. Next base: position 183,285,097 of record JAVIAB010000092.1, read on the forward strand.
GATGACTATTTGAAATGTCCATAAGTGCATATCTTTGCGCATCATGTAACATTCAATCTCTCTATCAACTTACTTACGATTATAAGAAATGTGAGGCACAACTTGAAAAATCTCAAAACACTTTCACAACTAAATTCATTTGTTCTACTTTACTTGTTCTGTCTTACTATGGCTCAACTAATTGCTTAAGTCCCTGATAACTTTATTACTGTCTAGTCTGTTCATTAATAACTTGTCAACTAACTTTCAACTACAAACTTGAAGATTCCTAACTTCCTAATTAACTTCTCTTCAACTTTCCTACTTCCTGACTTAAATTCCTAACTTTCTGTCCTGGTTCTAACTTTCTCTGACTACATTGCCATCCTGACTTGTCTACCTTGCGAGCCTAACTTCTAGTTCTTGACTTAACCTATCGTGTCGAAGTTTAAATACCACAACATCACTTGGCGTGTGGAATTTCTTCAGCCAAAGAAATTGTCGCAAAGTGACAATTTGCAACCCTTTGAACCATCAAATCTCACAATCGTGATTCCACCGCCAAATTTCATCTCAGCATTGTGACCCAAAGTTCAACTTATGTCCAAGACTTGACAATAATAAATTGTTTTCGTTTCTTCTCTATAACCTCTGGTCAGTCTTGAGCTCTCTTGAGTTTCAAAATAATGATTACTTCATGACTTTGACCTGTCCTTGTAGCTGTTTACCGGACAGTAAAGTCATGCGCTCAAATCATGCGCTTATTATCATACGCTTATTCTCACTTCCACAACCTACTGCGTGGGAATTTCCGTTCTCTAAACTTATTATGTCCAGTGCTATTCTGGACCGTTCCTTTACCTTAGCTCGGTGGGTGTCCTCGGCTTCATCCACTATCCTCTATGAATTTTCTATTCCCTTAACTTTCCTAATTCCTGCCTGGAAAATTTCCATTCTCTAAACTTGTATTCTGTCACTAACACTGATGATCGCTATCATATGTCACTGCTATAGTCTATTAAGAATTGGGTACCGGCTAAGTTACCTGCCCCGTACTCTCACTAACTATACTGTTACACATGATCACCTGCTTCAGTAGGCATAGTAGTTGATGATAATGATGATGATAATGATGATGACGATGATGAGTCTTATTGGCTCTTTGCATGATTCTCTTGCTTAGTTTTCTCCCCTCTGATTATTTCGTTTTTGAATTAAGAGACTTTCGCCAAGATTATAGAAATAACATTAAAGTGGATTCTGCGACAAAATGTAGTTAACTCCCTTAGTAGGTTTTTACAAGTTAATTATGGCTTTGTGAACGCGCGGGCGAAAAAAACAAAGATCAGAGAAAAACAAGATCTCATTTGAAGATTAACCATTACAAGAATGGTAAAATCACAACTGTAATTTAAACATGCTGTGACAACTAAAAATGATAACAAACATATTAACTGTGATTTGATGATTCAACAATTCAAATAACCGGTTCTGAAATGTGTTTTGCGTTGTGCCGTTGTCGCAGAAGGAACATTGTACATCTGTAATGAAATTGAGTTACTGGAAGAATTTGATGTCAAATATCAGTTAAATCGAAAGAAATTAGAGTAGTCAAGTTTCTGAACAGGTTAGTTAGTTAGTGAATTAATTAGTTAATTAGTTATTTAATTACTTAGTTAATTAGTTATAGTTAGTTAATTAATTAGTTAGAGTTAGTTAATTGATTAGTTAGAGGTTAAGGCAAAGAAATGCAAATGAATGCATAAAAATGCGAAGCTGCAGTTAAGCTGAATATGAGGAGAAATTAAAAAATACAATTCAATTGCACTAGATTTCTATGAATTTTTTTGATTAGTAAGAGTTAGTTAATTGATTAGTTAGAGTTAGTTAATTAATTAGTTAGAGTTAGTTAATTGATTAGTTATAGTTAGTTAATTGATTAGTTAGAGTTAGTTAACTGATTAGTTAGAGTTAGTTAATTAATTAGTTAGAGTTAGTTAATTGATTAGTTAGTGTTAGTTAATTAATTAGTTAGTTAGTTAATTGATTAGTTATAGTTAGTTAATTGATTAGTTAGAGTTAGTTAATTGATTAGTTAGAGTTAGTTAATTGATTAGTTAGAGTTAGTTAATTGATTAGTTAGAGTTATTTAATTGAATGGTTTTTTTAGTTAATTGATTAGTTATAGTTAGTTAATTGATTAGTTAGAGTTAGTTAATTGATTAGTTAGAGTTAGTTAATTGATTAGTTAGAGTTAGTAAATTGATTAGTTAGAGTTAGTTAATTGAATAGTTATATTTAGTTAATTGATTAGATAGAGTTAGTTAATTGAATAGCTATAGTTAGTTAATTGATTAGTTATAGTTAGTTAATTAATTAGTTATAGTTAGTTCATTGATTAGTTAGAGTTAGTTAATTCATTAGTTAGAGTTAGTTAATTGATTAGTTAGAGTTAGTTAATTGATTAGTTATAGTTAGTTAATTATATAGTTATAGTTAGTTGAGGTGAGAAACTTATTGACTGGGCAAGAACACACAACATGATGATAGGAAACACCTGGTTTAAGCAACATCCAAGACGTCTGTGGACATGGAAAAGCCCAGGGGACAACGCACGTAATCAAATGGATTACATAAAGATAAGCAATAGATTTCGAAACAGTCTGGTGTGTGTGAAAACTAGACCAGGGGCAGATTGCAATAGTGATCATGTACCTGTTGTGGGAAAGCTTAGAGTAAAATTAAAAATAACAAACTATGCAAGCTATTTTTGACAATAGAAACAAGAAAAAGAGTTCTTAAATGTTATGTAAAGCCAGTCTTAACATATGGATGTGAATCATGGACAATAGGACAAAAGACAAGAAGATCACAGGAGGTTGTAGAAATGTGGTTTTACAGAAAAATGTTGAGAATACCATGGACAGCCAAGAAGCGTAATGAAAATGTTCTGAAAGAGGTCAAAGCAAAAAGAGAGCTAATTTCCAATATTAGGAAGAAACAATCATCATTTTTGGCCATGTAATGAGAAGAGAACAACTGGAATACATTGTAACAACTGGAAAAATTGAGGGACGAAGAGATAGAGGGTAGCATGGAGAGAAAATATCAGACAGCTTAAGAGAATGGCTAGGCAGAAGGTCAACAACAGAAATGATAAAGAACTGTCGAGATCGAAAGTTGTGGAGAGACATGATCACCTATTCCAGTAGGCCCGGTACGTGATGATGATGATAGTTAATTAATTGATTATTTATAGTTAGTTAATTGATTAGTTATAGTTAATTAATTAGTTATAGTTAGTTAATTAGTTCGAGTTAGTTGGTTGGTTGGTTGGTTGTTTGGTTGGTCGTAGGATTATCGCACATCGAACAACAGTCCATAAGCGCTTAGATCTCCTCCCCAGCAAGACCCTCAGCAAGACCCCCAGAACGACATCCAGCACGACCCCCAGCACGACCCCCAGCAAAGAATCGCAGCAAGACCCCCAGCACGACCCCCAGGACGACCCCCAGCAAGAACCGCAGCAAGACCCCCAGCAAGACCCCCAGAAAAACCCCCAGCACGACCCCCAGCAAGAACCGCAGCAAGACCCCCAGAAATACCACCAGCAAGACCCCCAGCAAGACCACCAGCAAGACCCTCAGCAAGACCCCCAGCAAGATCCCCAGCTCGACCCCCAGCAAGACCACCAGCAAGACCCTCAGCAAGACCACCAGCAAGACCTTCAGCAAGACCTCCAGCAAGACCCTCAGCAAGACCTGCAGCAAGACCCTCAGCAAGACCACCAGCAAGACCCTCAGCAAGACCACCAGCAAGACCCTCAGCAAGACCTCCAGCAAGACCCTCAGCAAGACCTCCAGCAAGACCCTCAGCAAGACCCCCAGCAAGACCCCCAGCAAGACCGCCAGCAAGACCACCAGCAAGACCCCAAGCAAGACCCCCAGCAAGACCCCCCGCAAGACCCCAGCAAGACCGCCAGCAAGACCACCAGCAAGACCCCAAGCAAGACCCCCAGCAAGACCCCCAGCAAGACCCCAAGCAAGACCCCCAGCAAGACCTCCCAGCAAGACCACCAGCAAGACCTTCAGCAAGACCCCCAGCAAGACCCACAGCAAGACCCCCCGCAAGACCCCCAGCAAGACCCCAAGCAAGACCCCCAGCAAGACCTCCCAGCAAGACCACCAGCAAGACCCTCAGCAAGACCCCCAGCAAGACCCTCAGCAAGACCCCCCGCAAGACCCCCAGCAAGACCCCAAGCAAGACCCCCAGCAAGACCCCCAGCAAGACCCCCCGCAAGACCCCCAGCAAGACCCTCAGCAAGACCCCCAGCAAGACCCCCAGCAAGACCCCCCGCAAGACCCGCAGCAAGACCCCCAGCACGACCCCCAGCAAGACCCCCAGCAAGACCCCCAGCAAGACCCCTTAGCAAGACCTCCAGCAAGACCCCCAGCAAAACCCCCAGCAAAACCCCCAGCAAAACCCCCAGCAAGACCCTCAGCAAGACCCGCCGTGTAAAACGTTGAACGTTTTTACAAGTTCCATCTCCTCGTAACGCTCCTGAATGTAGGCAACACCTCTTTTGGATAACGTCAAGATCTGAGAGTCGCACGAGGGCTAAATATTCACGAAGATCATCGAAATCTTTATCATCTGGCCCCTTTTCTCGAGCGAACGCTACTGTTACTGCTGTACGATCGTCCATCATTACGACGTAAAACCTACATTGTCAACATTGGATGTACCCACAACACTTGATTCGCTCCAACACCCTAGCAACGGCGTATAATCCTCAAAATGGAATCTTCGTCTGACATGTCACAACGATCTACTTTAAAGGAGCTGAAAGTAATCGATGCCCATCAAATCCAACATTCGTTTTTTTTATAACTCGCAATGTCACGACATAATACGCATATCGAATTCTCAAACAGTTTCTTATGTTTTTAATTAAAATGACATATTTTTAATAAAAACTAAGTGTTAACTAGTGATAATAGGAAACTCACAAACACATGAGCAGGTGAGGAGACGTTAAACTTGTTTATTTATTTATATTCTATATATTATTTTTATTTGCTCGCTTTTTCGCTGAAATTCATTTTATCAGAGGCTTATTAAATCGACCTGTATGTTCAATATTTTTCCGTAAAGTGTTCGCGACACTGTTATATCAAATATTAAAATTCTAAGCAACTCGGTTAACAGAATAATTCTATTTCAATTTCCATTTATCAGGATTGGAATTGGGTGAGTGTAGAGCAGGTCGGGCCAGCTGTGATTACAGAATGGACGGGGAAGAAAAGGTCGAGGTATTATTATATTTTTGTTAAATTGGGCACTGTTTTGAAGTGTAAAACATTTCAGTTTTTATTTAACTATTTTTGGGTAGTTTTTCTCTTCTGGCTAGTTCTTCAGTAACTAGTTTTATAACGATCTTTTCTCCTGTCAGGAGTTTAAATGTAACTCGTTTCTATGTTTAGTTTCTCTGTCGCTATAGTTGTTAGATTTTCTGTCGCTTTAACTAGTGGATCTCTGTCACTTTAATTGTTAGATTCTCTGTCACTTTAATTGTTAGATTCTCTGTCCCTATGGTTGTTATATTCTTTGTCCCTATGTCCCTATAGTTGTTAGATCCTATGTCCCTACAGTTGTTAGATCCTCTGTTCCTATAGTTGTTAGATTCTCTGTCCCTACGGTTGTTAGATCATCTGTTCCTACAGTTGTTATATTCTCCGTCCCTATAGTTGTTAGATTCTCTGTTCTTATAGTTGTTAGATTCTCTGTCACTTTAATTGTTAGATCCTCTGTTCTTATAGTTGTTAGATTCTCTGTCACTTTAATTGTTAGATCCTCTGTCCCCATAGTTGTTATATTCTTTGTTCCTATAGTTGTTAGATCCTCTGTCCCCATAGTTGTTATATTCTTTGTTCCTATAGTTGTTAGATCCTCTGTCCCCATAGTTGTTATATTCTTTGTTCCTATAGTTGTTAGATCCTCTGTCCCCATAGTTGTTATATTCTTTGTTCCTATAGTTGTTAGATCCTCTGTCACTTTAATTGTTAGATCCTCTGTCCCCATAGTTGTTATATTCTTTGTTCCTATAGTTGTTAGATCCTCTGTCCCCATAGTTGTTATATTCTTTGTTCCTATAGTTGTTAGATCCTCTGTCCCCATAGTTGTTATATTCTTTGTTCCTATAGTTGTTAGATCCTCTGTCACTTTAATTGTTAGATCCTCTGTCCCCATAGTTGTTATATTCTTTGTTCCTATAGTTGTTAGATTCTCTGTCCCCATAGTTGTTATATTCTTTGTTCCTATAGTTGTTTAAGAGGCCAACACAAAAAGGGAGCTCTTAAAAAACATCAGAAAGAAGCAATCAACATTTTTCGGGCGCATCATGAGAAGAGGAAAATTTGAATACTTGGTTACAACTGGCAAAATAAAAGGAAAGAGAGATCGCGGACGACAAAGAGAGAAAATACTGGATAGCTTGGTGTCATGGCATGGAAAACATTCAACAACAGAACTGATACGATGCACTGTAGATAGAAGATTGTGGAGGGACATGATCGCCTACGCCAACCGATAGGGTACATGATGATAATGATAGTTGTTAGATTCTCTGTCCCCATAGTTGTTATATTCTTTGTCCCTATAGTCGTTAGTTAGTTGTTATAGTTGTTGTCACTTTACAGCGAACATATTATGAGATCAATAGTAGACAAAAAAGGAATTGAAGTCAACGGTCACAACATAAATAATTTGCGATATGCGGATGACACAGTCTTAATAGCAGAGATAGAGAATGAACTACAAGAAATGTATACATAATAGTAGAGGAAAGCAACAAGAAAGGTCTCAGTCTGAATAGTAAGAAAACAGAAGTAATTGTTATATCGAAGAAACAATCATCACCATCATGCATCATAAAAATAAACGAGACAAATCCGAAACAAGTACAACGTTTCAAATACTTTGGCACAATAATAACATCAGATGGGAGATGCACCACAGAAAAAAAAAAGCAGAATAGCTCAGGCCAAAATAGCATTTCAGAAAATGAAAAATATCTTATGCAACAAATCTATGTCAATAAAATGAGAAAGAGAGTTCATCGGTGCTATATAGAACCAATTCTGACCTATGGAAGCGAATCATGGACAGTAGACAAACAAATGAAAAGACGATTAGAGGCCACAGAGATGGGATTTCTCAGAAGAATGTTGAAAGTTCCCTGGACAGATAAAAAGACCAGTGAGGAGGTTCTCAAAGAGGCCAACACAAAAAGGGAGCTCTTAAAAAACATCAGAAAGAAGCAATCAACATTTTTCGGGCACATCATGAGAAGAGGAAAGTTGGAATACTTGGTTACAAGTGGCAAAATAAAAGGAAAGAGAGATCGCGGACGACAAAGAGAGAAAATACTGGATAGCTTGGTGTCATGGCATGGAAAACATTCAACAACAGAACTGATACGATGCACTGTAGATAGAAGATTGTGGAGGGACATGATCGCCTACGCCAACCGGCAGGGTACATGATGATGATGATGATGATAGTTGTTAGATCCTCTGTCCCTATAGTTGCTATATTATTTGTTCCTATAGTTGTTAGATCCTCTGTCTCTATAGTTGTTATATTCTTTGTCCATATAGTTCTTAGATCCTATGTCCCTATAGTTGTTAGATCATATGTCCCTATAGTTGTTATATTCTTTGTCCCTATAGTTGTTATATAATTTGTCCCTATAGTTGTTATATCTTTGTCCCTACAGTTGTTAGATCCTCTGTCTCTATAGTTGTTATATTCTTTGTCCCTATAGTTGTTATATTCTTTGTCCATATAGTTCTTAGATACTATGTCCCTATAGTTGTTAGATCATATGTCCCTATAGTTGTTATATTCTTTGTCCCTATCGTTGTTATATTCTTTGTCCATATAGTTGTTATAATCTTTGTCCCTATAGTTGTTATATTCTTTGTCCCTATAGTTGTTAGATCCTCTGTCCCTACATTTGTTAGATTGTCCGTGATTCTAGTCTTCGTGAAAGGATATAACAAACAATGATGACCTTTTGACTTGTGTGGAAGAAAACGCAAACTGGTTTGTCCATGTATCCCGATCATTCTGCGTGGAATATGAAAGGATAGAGCACGAGAGATAGACAGAGAAAGAGATGGGAAGATGACTCCAAAGAATGGACAGGCCTCGACGTCGCAGTCCTAAAGAATGACTAAAGATAGGGATATCTGAAGACAGTTGATGACGTATGTGCCCCAGAAACCACGTGGTTAGGGAGAGAAGACGAATAAGAAGTTTAACTCTGCTGGTTTTAGATTTCACTAGTTTCAGTTGTGATATATTTCTAGGTGACTAGTTTCAGTTGTGATATATTTCTAGGTGACTAGTTTCAGCTGTGATATATTTCTAGGTGACTAGTTTCAGCTGTGATATATTTCTAGGTGACTAGTTTCAGTTGTGATATATTTCTAGGTGACTAGTTTCATTTGTGATATATTTCTAGGTGACTAGTTTCAGTTGTGATATATTTCTAGGTGACTAGTTTCAGTTGTGATATATTTCTAGGTGACTAGTTTCAGTTGTGATATATTTCTAGGTGACTAGTTTCAGTTGTGATATATTTCTAGGTGACTAGTTTCAGTTGTGATATATTTCTAGGTGCCTAGTTTCGGTTGTGATATATTTCTAGGTGACTAGTTTCATAATGTTTTATTTTTCAGTGACTAGTTTTGTAATTGTTAGTTGTTCTGTGGCGATTTTCTAATTCATTGACTGCATTTACTGTCATTACCTCTGTGAATTTATTGTCATGTTTTCCTATTTTCTCTGATTATATTCACTGTTTTATGTTTCCATATCATATTTATTAAATGATTTATATTATCAAATGAATTTAATTATCTGAGGACAATGTTAACCTCAGATGGTAGATGTACAATTGAGGTGAGATGCAGAATAGCTCAGGCAAAAGCAATTTTCCATTAAAATGAGGAAGATAATGTGCAATCCAGTTTTGACAATATAAATAGGAAAAATAGTTCTTATATGTTATGTTGAGCCGGTCTTAACATATGAATGTGAATCATGGACAAATAGACAACAGGCAAGAAAATCACTTGCGTCTGTAGAAATCTGGTTTTACAGAAGCATGTTGAGAATACTATTGAGAGCTAAGACGAGTAAATAAACGTTCTGAACGAGGCGAAATCAAAAAAGTCTCAATATTAGAAAGAAACAATTATCATGTTTATGACCGTGTAATAAGAAGATAACAGCTGGAATATATCGTGACAACTGAGAAACTTTAGGAATGAAAAGCTGTAGCAAAATGTACCGATAGAGATGATAAAAGTACAAGAAGTTTTGGGACTTGAAGTGATCACAGATATATGCAACGACATACATCATTCAGGATACATACCAAACGAGCTAAAAAAATGACTTTCCATTGCATTGCATAGAACGAATGGTGCAGTTGAATGCAGGGATTTTAGAACAATAAGCCCTATGAGCCATGTAACAAAAATCTTGCTAAATGTTACACCAGGAAGGATTCCGAATAAAACTGATATGGAATTAGAAGAACAACAATTTTTATTTAGGAAAAACCAATGGGAAATAGAAGATATATTTTGCTTGAGGACATTAATGATGATGAAATAATTTGGGTTCATTATTTGCTACTAATTTCTCTGTAACTAGTTTCTTTGTTACGACTAACGTTTTCTGTAACTAGTTTGTTTGTTACAACTAACGTTGCATTAACATTTGTTTTTTTTTACTAATTTTTTTAATTGCTTTTTTTTCCTCTCGGGAACTACAAAAGGAAGAACTGAAAAGTATCGTGAACAATAGTTAAGTCGGCGCCCCAACGATTTCCGCAGGGAATTAATAATCTTGACTGGCAGTGATCTCCGGCTGTTATATTAGTCTTGCTGACTAGCAATTTACGCTCTGTGACGTTAAAGGTGTGTCTCTTATTCGTCGTAAATACAATTCCCCGACAGACCATAGATTAGGATAACGATGTAAAGATAGCAAAGATATAAGCCTCAAAAGACCGACATTCACATGTCTGATACTAGAACATTATTACAGAACGTCGGTGGGCTGTGTGAGTTCCTGGTATGTTTCCGAAGTTTTGCCTGCCCCCATATTTTTAAGCAGCTCTCGTCAACTAGGAACCACATTCATTATATTGTTTTTAAAAAGACTTATTAATAGATGCAGAACGACACTACATCTAAAAGATACGTGACAACTAGAACAGCAATACAACTTTTACGGCGATCATATTATATTATATTACTCTTTTTTCCAAATCACTATCAGAAGGCTACACAACGAGGCTTCAACAAACTTTGCGAGACCACCAGACACTAGAGACAACCACAACAAAGATGGATTGGTGATATATTAAAAACACTAGGAAACATAACAGTAGAAGATGCCGACAGAAGTGCAAAAGACCGGAAATTGTAACACTTCTTGACGCTGAAAGGCAAATGAGGAAGGAAAGAAAAGAAAACGATTCCTTCCTCAATGTTTTTTTTTTCTTTGCGTTCGCCAGCTTTCACTTCTTGCGAAGTTCCTAGAGACTAGGAACTATACGTTTTTCCCTGGAAGACGTGTACACAGGGGTCCCTCCCCGCACAGGTAGAGATAACCCCTTCTTCTGAGGTATTTTTTCCGTCGACTAGTAAATGACTTTTCAAGCAGGACCTCGCTTCTGAGCCCAGGGGTGGTTGCTTCTCAACAGTTGTTTTTGTGGGCCATATTTGTGTTCCTAGGGTGTTGAGAGTGCTGCAGTCCTGTAGCATATGCTCTGGAAGCTCTGCAGTCGTATGTTACAAAGTTACATGTCAGATATGACACACATCTGATGAGAGCAAAGAAAAGGTCCTGCTTGCCCGCTCATTGACAAGACTGGCCAGAAAAATGCGGCTGTAAGAATTAGGACACACCGGGTCACTCTCAGAATTGTAAGGGGATGTAGTGCTTGGAGAAGCTCTGCCAATCACAATCGATGCCATTCGCACAACACTTAAAAGGTCACACAACACTTAAAAGGTCACACAACACTTAAAAGGTCACACAACACTTAAAAGGTCACACAAGGCTTAAAAGGTCACACAGCACTGCTCCTGGTCCAGATGGTGTTCGGTACGACGACATAGGCGATTTAGCTGACTACGAATTGCAAAAAAATGGCCAAAGAGTTTAATGCCAACATTTAGTGTGGCCAAATTAAGGGGAGTGGCTACACAGCTACTTACTACCGCTACCGAAGTCAAACAAGGACCATTCTCTGATTAGTGCCTACAGAATAATCACGATGCAGAACACTGCGGGCAAGCTACTGGAGAAAATAGTTGTATTCACCATGTACTCACCTGTCATTTTGAACAGAAACGCGCATTACCAACCCACACTCGGAGGTTATAGATATAACAAAAAGACATGGCTCAATGCGGCAATCTTCACCTCTGACGTATCCGAAAGCTTCTACAGACGAGAGGAGACATGCGTTGCTGATATAGATCTCGAGGATGCATACAACAGAGTACCATTTGAATACCTCATGCACATGCTACTCAAACTGGTGGTGCACCTATTCGTCATTAAATAGATGTCTGCATCACTGTTTCAAAGGAAGGTGATACTCAGTGTGTGGAATTTGGTCATCTGATCTAACATCCATTTGTGCAGGACTGCCACAAGGCTCACCATTGTCACCAGTTCTATTTAACGTGTACACAATAACGATCACGGAACAACAGCTGGATGGGAGGGGAAGAACTATGACTTTTGCTGATGATATTCTGGTATATCGACAGGGAAGAGACAGACGGGGAATCGCCTCCACAATGCAAGACGAACTCGATCGCATCTCTTCCTGGTGTGGAGCATCAGATGCATTTGTTAATCCTAATAAAGTATCAGCTATACGGTTCTCCCTGAACAATCATAGTGTAAACACGGAAACAGCGGTGGTACGAATGGTGGCTAATGAGGTGACCAATTGATCGCAGCCTGTGTTTTATGAACCACGTCGACCATGGGATAACAAAATCCCTCAAATGATTAGCCGCCTTGAAGGTCATGGCAGCCGCCAACGTCTAGCAGAGGCTATTTGCTCTTCTGTTCCAGTGAGTATTCGTCGCACCAATCGAGTATGTCATGTCAATTCTTACTGTTAGTATGATTAAAATTTACAGGGTGGAGAAAATACATAATTAAGTTATGCACGTTATCTTGGAGTGTACGAGGGACACTCACTGTGTAGCTATGAGGTATCTTCTTGACTTTCCAACCATGGATGACAGGATCAAGATCTGGAGGACACGAGCATAACTGAAGATAAGTGCAGATGAAGAACATCCATTGCGCCACGTGCTCAAACAGGGAATGGTGCCAGGCTAAAAAGAGGCATATCATGAGTTGGCCGAGCAGAAGATGACGTCAAGCAGGTATGTGGGCTTACCAATTTCAACGCTGGCGAGGAGTGGATACCGGTACTTACGTCATTCAGGGGCACATTCTCGTGTATTGTCACACTCGACAGGAGATGTAGGAACAGAACTTAGTCGTGGTCAATGCGGAGGTCAACGGTCTCATCTGGGATAACACCGATGAGAAAGATGCAGTCACCTATACAGACTGAACCGTAATACGACACCAAAAGAGTGCATGGGCATTTGCAGCACGCTCGACAGGCAGAATAGTTAGGTGCATACGTCATGACCACAAGTAGAATGACGATGGAGGTGATGGCAGTGACCAGGATATTCATCTGCTTAAAGTCACAAGACTACAACCACGCCTGTATACTGAGTAAGATGAGCATGATAAAAAGCGGGGGCGAGCTCTGTATGCATGCAATGGGCAGTCATTGCAGAAGTCAAAAATACCTAGGGTCACTTGTTTCTACGTCCCTGGACACGCGGGAGTACGAGGAAGTGAAAGAGCGGACAGGTTGGCTAGCTGTGCTGTCGTTGAGGACGGTCAATCAATGAATCCAGCGGACAATGCCCTCCGAGATGTTGGAAGTGCACAGACTTTGATAAGCATTAGTCCACGTCACTCCTTCGGATGAAAGAGATAGGAGTTAAGATGGGCACAGCCAGAAACGCGCAACTTAGTGGGCGTGTAAGAAGACATATCAACCAACACAGAACTGGAGTCGTCAATCGGTAGACACTGCGAGACTTGAGGAAGGGATCTGAGCACCTATGGACATGTTCAGAGTGCAATGATGGTGACCCGCAAATAACTCAATGTCATATCTTGTGTATGTGTGCTCTGAGGCCACATAGACCTGTCTGAATCTGAAAATTGTGATCTTCTTAGTCTGTTGATGATATTTAAGGTGTCATATTCTGGTTAATATTTTTCATATAACTTTCTCCATTTTGTTTTCTTGGATTATTTCAGGATTGTCTTTACCTTTTCTGGGGCTCTGGAGTTGGTTGAGATGTTGAAGGTTCCATTCTGTTTTTGCGAGTTCATCTACTTTCTCGTTTCTAGGAATGTCACAGTGTGTACTTCAGGACTACTTCTGTCCTTTTCTTACAGCGAACATTTGTTGTTCCTTATTTCCTGGATATGTCTCTCCTGTTTACACTGATACATTTGTCGAGTCATGTTTACACTGATACATTTGTCGAGTCATGTTTACACTGATACATTTGTCGAGTCATGTTTACACTGATACATTTGTCGAGTCATGTTTACACTGATACATTTGTCGAGTCATGTTTACACTGATACATTTTTCGAGTCATGTTTACACAGATACATTTTTCGAGTCATGTTTACACTGATACATTTGTCGAGTCATGTTTACAAAAACATACGAAATCATTTTTATAGAGACGCTGATAAATAGCATTTTCATAGCAACAGTATGTTATAAATGTTAAACATAGCAGTAAAACAAGACAAAAGAAGCAGTTCTATTTCTTTAACTTAACGTTTACTCCATTTTCTTTTCTTCACGCAACTAACATGTCAAACTGACATTAGTAATTGCCATAGTTTTTCCCCTCTCCGTTTCCTGTTTCCATTATTTCCCTTGAAATGTGTTTCATCACGCTACTCCCATTTCACCCCCCTCCCCAACCTCCCCCCCCCCCCACCCCAAACACAGCGCAGTAAAGTGACGAATGCGGTACTAATTACTTAAATGAAGCTTGAAATACGTGTAATTTACAAAAATCAAGTTAACATCATGTTCACACTGACCAAATTGACCAAATTAATTTATGTTCTGCATTTAGTAAAGATCTTATTTTATGTTTTTTGTGTCACTTCCATTTGCACATCATCATCAAGTACCAAGCCTGCTGGTGTAGGTGATCATGTCTCTCTGCGACTCTTGATCTCGACAGTTATTTATCATTTCTGTTGTTCACCTTCGGCCAAGCCACTCTTTAAGCTTTCTGGTATCATTTCTCTTTGCTTCCCTATATCTTTTCGCCCCTCAATTTTCCCAGTTGTCACAATATATTCCAGCTGTTTTCTTAACATGACATGAGTAAAAAAAAGATTATTGATTTTTTCATAATTTTGGAAATTAGCTCTATTTTTGCTTTGGCCATTTTTGGAACGTTTTCATTACTCTTCTTAGCTGTCCATCGTGATTTCAACATTCTTCTGTAAAACCACATTTCTACAGACTCCAGTGATTTTCTTGTCTGTTGTTCTATTGTCCATGATTCACACCATATGTTAAGATTGGTTCGACATAACATTTAAGAACTCTTTTTCTTGTTTCTATTGTCAAAAATGGATTGCACAGTATCTTCCTCGTTTTTTTTTTTTTTGGATAGCTGCTTTTGCCTGGCCCATTCTGCATCTCAACTCTGTTGTACACCTACCATCTAATGTTAACATTGTTCTCAGATTTTTAAATTGATTTACCTGTTTTAATATTGTTCCGCTTGTCTTTTTTGTGCATTGCAGTGATGTCTCTTTCTTTGTTGCTACCATTTGCACACACAACATATTAAGCTGCAATTATTTTTCTCATATACCATGTGATTTGCCAAGCCGGAAAAGCAGGCTAGCAGTTGTGCTTGACAGGTCATCAGATGAAACAGTCCACCTAGCTGAACTTAACTGGAGGCTGGTCGGAAATGGCAGGCTTGTGCAGCAGTAAGCGAGGCACGTGAAAGTCTCCAACTGAAGGAAGTGATGGGCTACACGCAGACCAACAGGCGTGGATTTGGTCACGGAGGCATCCAATGGTGATCAAAAGCATCAAACAGACAACGTGGGGACATGGTAGTTCGGGAGATCGGAGACGTCGAAGAGAACACACGTGTGTAAAAGGCAGCGCAACAAGTGCAGCAAGGACAATGGACCGTATAGGATAGGCCTTGATGAGGACACTAATGTGGAATAACGTGTGGCATATGAAAGCGCTGTGGCTGAGCTGCAGAATCAGGTCCTTGTACGACCTCCTATCATCAGCCTGCAGCCTTGTGAAGTGGTGGAAGTCAGATGAGAATCAATGTCCTCTCAGCAATGGAAGATAAGCGATCGAGTATATTTTTTGCTCATGCAAGACAGCTCTAGGTCAAGGGCGGTACACGTGGCGACAGAGCAAAGTTCTGTATGAACTGGCTGCCATCGTAGACGTGCCGCGAATGAAGGTTAACACTAAAGTTCGACTAGCTACGACAAACACCTATTTTTTTTAACAGCTGAACAACCTGCATCGTCCAAGCAAAATAACTAGAACAACTCAACGACCTTGGACATAGCGAATGCCTGGGAGATAGTTGTTGACTTTCCGGGACAAGGAAAGCACCAAGCACCATTATATCGAGAGATCTAAGATGCGTCCAGACATTCACTTTACACATCAGAAATGACCCACGTCATCCTAATAGACCTTACAGCGCCATTCGAATCCAGGATAGTGGAGGAGCATATATTTAAACTAGCAAATACAAGGATCTCAAAGTGGAGCTAAGACAGCATGGATTCCAGGTCAGAAGCTCCGCTGTAGAAATCGGTGCAATAAGGCTTGCAGTGTCATCCTTCTACTACCTATTAAAGAAGCTAGGAATTAAGGGGGATATGCGAATAAGAGTATATGAAGGCTACTTCTGAGTCCGCCCAAAGAACACCACCCTGGCTCCGGAGATGTCGAGACATATAACAAACAAAGAATATTCCGAGGCTCATACGATTAGACGATTAGGCAAAATTTACACATCAACAGCTTCTGACTACCACTGAAGTCAACGGTACATCGACAGTTTTCTGCTTGAATATCATAAGCGCGGACGATAAGGCGATAAGTAGTTACTACATGAACTAAGTATGAGCCACACCCCACGGTCACAGTACCGACAGTTCAAAGGAGTAGAGTCCCCAGCACGACGTAACTTTTCACTTATTATCAGTTACCGACCCTCCCCCACCACGCCTAGTTACTCACTGACTAATCCAGTGTGCGTGTGAGTGTATATAAAGGACGTCGCAAAATACTGGTCATTCTAGACTGCTGCCACCACGAAGATAACATCAATGGGCTGGGTTATAGCTAAGGCAGCCGTGCACGCTGGTCAAGATCGATTAGATAGATACATTCGACCAGAAATGTTGCGTTGAATAAGTCTTGTTATTTTATGCCGAATATATTGTAAAGCTTCGATTCACTGAAGCGGGAGGTCGACGCCTGAGAGTCATGACCCAGGTGGGCCCACCTTCCTTAGAGTGTCAAGGAAGCTAAAGAGCCGAAACACTTGCTCGACGAGGTCTCCTTCCGATAATCAGATTGCCTCCTGCTGCAAAGCTATGTATATAGAGTCTCATATTACTTATCTTATATTTTTCTGTCCCTTTCATTTGCACATACACAATAGTATACTTCAATGTTCTTTTATAGTCCCTGTGATTTCGTTTTACTTGACTGATGCATTTTGTTTAAACTTTCCAAATCTCCATCGAATTTATTTGAGTGTTCCCAGTTCAATGTGACCCAATGTGATGGTAATGATTGTCCAAAATTGAGAAAAATTAATCCGCAGTTTCTTTATGACTTTACCATTCCCTGATTCCTTGGGTAGTAAGAACTGATATCCAGCCCTCTCGGCTAGGAAGGATAAACAAAAGGTGCCCTATGCACTTGCGCACGTTAAAGATCCCTTGGCAGTTAAAAATGAAAAGAGTAGGCCATAAATATGGCCACTGCCCGGGCAAAATCGTCAGCGATAAACCTACCTACACTGTGGATCCCAGGCCGTGCTACGGAGCTCGTGCACGTGGGCCAGGACTCTTCTCGGCTCTTGTATAATAAAAATAAAAACCCACATTTTCTTTTAATTTAAATTAAAGTGATCGCTTTGTGAACTCATTGAAACATTAAAAGGCTTCATGCAGAGATAATTCATACAACGGCCGAAACGGAATCCATACAAAGGTAAATGTGCATTATTTGAACAAAGTCGACCCATTTAGCGAGTTTTCATTTTGCGAAGGGCTACTAGACACACATTGGACAACAATATTATGAAAATAAAGTCACAATTCAGAGTTTCCCTACGCCAGAAGACTTTTGGGATGTCATGCGTGTCGTGATCTCATTCTTTACTTTCGAGCTTGCTCCTAGTTGTTGTGATATCAGTATTTATATCTACTTTAATACTAGGTCAATCTTGTGATGTTATTATATCTACTTTAATACTAGGTCAGTGTTGTGATGTTATTATATCTAATTTAATAATAGGTCAGTTTTGTTATGTTTTTATATCTACTTTAATACTAGGTCAGTTTTGTGATGTTATAATATCTACTTTAATAATAGGTCAGTTTTGTAATGTTATTATATCTACTTTAATAATAGGTCAGTTTTGTAATGTTATTATATGTACTTTAATAATAGGTCAGCGTTGTGATGTTATTATATCTACTTTAATAATAGGCCAGTGTTGTGATGTTATTATATCTACTTTAATAATAGGTCAGTGTTGGGATGTTATTATATCTACTTTAATAATAGGTCAGTTTTGTTATGTTTTTATATCTACTTTAATACTAGGTCAGTTTTGTGATGTTATAATATCTACTTTAATACTAGGTCAGTTTTGTGATGTTATTATATCTACTTTCATACAAGGTCAGTGTTGTGATGTTATTATATATACTTTATACTTGGTCCGTGTTGCTGTTGTATCATTATTTATATCTACTTTCATACTAGGTCAGTCTTGTGATATTATTATATCTACTTTCATACTAGGTCAGTGTTGTGATGTTATTATATCTACTTTCATACTTGCTCCGTGTTGCTGTGATATTATTAATTATATCTACTTTCATTCGTGGTCTAATTAGTAACGTTGTGGCTCAGCGATATAGTGAACCCCCGAGTGGCTACCGGCCCGCACGATGGTGAGAGAAAAGAATAGATCAACTGTTAACTCCCACACATGTCGTAAGGTATTTGTAATTGTCGCCTGTGTAGTCGAGTAAGACATGCACGGAGTAACATTGTCAACGTAATTTAGCGGTGTATTTTGGAAAATGCTTTGACAAGTGATGGAGCGGATATAGGGAATTCCTGACTGCAATACAACTGGCTCCATGGATAGATTAGAATAGAATAGAATAGAATAGAATAGAATAGAATAGAATAGAATAGAATAGAATAGAATAGATAAAGTGAAAGTGGTTTCAGTCTCAGGTTAACACTCACCGGTGCGTTTACCAGAAGAAACAAGAAGAAACTTCAACAAAAAACAACAAGAAACAACAACAAGAAGAAACAACAACAAGAAACAACAACAACAAACTACAACAAGAAACAACAAGAAACAACAACAAGAAACAACAACAAGAAACAACAACAAGAAACTTCAACAAGAAACAACAAGAAACAACAACAAGAAACAACAACAAGAAACAACAACAAGAAACTACAACAAGAAACAACAAGAAGAAACTTCAACAAGAAACAACAAGAAGAAACTTCAACAAGAAACAACAACAAGAAACAACAACAAGAAACAACAACAAGAAACAACAACCAGAAACTACAACAGGAAACTTCAACAAGAATCAACAAGAAGAAACTTCAACAAGAAACAACAACAAGAAACAAAAACAAGAAACAACAACCAGAAACTACAACAAGAAACTTCAACAAGAATCAACAAGAAGAAACTTCAACAAGAAACAACAACAAGAAACAACAACAAGAAACAACAACCAGAAACTACAACAAGAAACTTCAACAAGAATCAACAAGAAGAAACTTCAACAAGAAACAACAAGAAGAAACTTCAACAAGAAACAACAACAAGAAACAACAACAAGAAACAACAACAAGAAACAACAACAAGAAACAACAACAGCAACAAATTTACACAGTTCGAATCTCCAGTACAAAGATCATAGATTCACAGCTCCCAGTGGAACGTTTGTGACTCTCCGCTACTTTCTTTTATCGAAGTCTGATAGTAAACTTGAGGCCATATGTTCAATATAATGACACTGAAGAACCCAATATACATGACAAAACTCTTATTTATAACATATGATAAAATTACGAAAATTATGTGTTTATTAATATGTATAAGATACACATAACACTAACTGAGATATCAAACATGAACTTTTAATAATACAATATTTTCATAATCTGGAGTGAGTTCATATTGTAACATTCTCTTATGTGTTTTCAACAAAATAAAATAAAAGTGAAACGTGTTTTGTTTATTTAGGTTCCCTGAAAGGATGGAACAGAATCTGAAAACAAAGAACAAAAGCGTCTCTCTCCTGGTAATAGGTTACAGAAAGGAAGGCGGCAAATGTTGCAGTTAAAAATCGATTAGTTTGCTGTTACTTGAAGAATGAGGTTGATAGATCGCATTCCGATGGCTTTCTTTTCAATTCGTGACGTATGCCTGAGATTGGACGTCATAGACGTGACGCGATCAACAGTTAATTGTTCTTGGCACTTACTGGCAGGTCTTATTTATATGTAGCGGGTACAGCAATGAACTGCAGCACTAGAAACACAGCCAGAAATTCAACAGTTACTGACGTAACAGTCACGGCCCATCGGCAAACCGATTGCCCAGATGATACTTTTGTGTTGCTAAATCTCGACGCTGTTAATACAACAGTGGAGATATCAGAAGAGGAAAGATCATGTCTATTCACTGTCTTTCTGGCAATAGTTCTGGCTGTCATCGTAGTTCTGACAGTTGTCGGGAACGTCATAGTCATCGCTTCAATCGTAGTCAATGCCAATTTAAGAACTACAACTTACTACTTCATCGCTAACTTAGCCATTGCGGATCTCCTACTGGGCACAACAGTCTTACCCTTCTCAGCGACCTTAGAAGTACTTCAGTACTGGGCATTTGGGCAGCTCTTTTGTGACGTATGGGCTGCCATCGACGTACTGTGTTGCACCGCATCCATCCTAAGTCTGTGCGTCATCAGCATTGACAGGTAAGCCTGACATGTTTATACAAAATTGGTAGTTCACAATCAAACTACTTTAGGATGTGTTCATAAAATATTTAAATAGAGCACATTTGTATATGTTAAAAGTATTCCTAAATAATTGTAAAACATCTCCAAAGTGGTTTCAGACCTTAAATATATTATTGCAGAAACGCAATACTGCAACCGATGAAAAATCGGAGTCGAAACAGTTGATTATAGTTTCATCATCAAATCCAACAGACAAATTACTCTTAATTTTTGCCGTTTTCTAACGTGAACGATATACTTTTAATGGAGCACTGACCACTGACGGTAACGACATATTGTTAGTAGGGCACTGCCCACTAATGTGAACGACATATTGTTAATAGGGCACTGACCACTAATGTGAACGACATATTGTTAGTAGGGCACTGACCATTGACGTGAACGACATATTGTTAGTAGGGCACTGACCACTAATGTGAACGACATATTGTTAGTAGGGCACTGACCACTGACGTGACTGGCATATTGTTAATGGAGAACTGACCACTGACGTGACTGGCATATTGTTAATGGAACACTGACCACTGACGGGAACGACATATTGTTAGTAGGGCACTGACCACTAATGTGAACGATATACTTTTAATGGAGCACTGACCACTGACGGTAACGACATATTGTTAGTAGGGCACTGACCACTAATGTGAACGACATATTGTTAGTAGGGCACTGACCACTAATGTGAACGACATATTGTTAGTAGGGCACTGACCACTAATGTGAACGACATATTGTTAGTAGGGCACTGACCACTAATGTGAACTACATATTGTTAGTAGGGCACTGACCACTGATGTGAACGACATATTTTTAATGGGGCACTGACCACTAATGTGAACGACATATTTTTAATGGGGCACTGACCACTGATGTGAACGACATATTTTTAATGGGGCACTGACCACTGACGGTCAGAGGTGGAGAGAACAGAACTACTATCACGTGCCACGCTTGGCGTAAGAGGCGACTAAAGAGGTTTGGAGTCACTGTCTTTGCAGGTGCTACGGAGTTCGTGCATCTGACCTGAAGCCATCTTCAATGGATTTTGTTGGCAAGTGTGGATGTGCTTGATACAGGGGAATGTGCAGAGGGGATGATCTATGGAATTGTCCACTGTGCAATAAAAATTAAACGTCGACTAAACTAAACTAAACTGATCTAAACTAAACTAAATTGAACTAAACTAAACTAAATTAAACTAAACTAAACTAAGCAAAAATATACAAAATAATACTAAACTAATTTAAGCTAAGTGAAACTAAAATAAACTAAACTGACTTAAAAAATATAAACTAAACTGACACTATTGTTAGTTGTTAGTTGTTAGATGTTCGACATCGAGAAAAGAGATGTAGTCTTACGTTTTGTTGGAGTAACAATGAACACCAATAAATAAAAATAATGTTTGTAAAATAATTAATAAATAATGCACGGATATTAGTAAAAATGTGCGACTATTTTCAAATGTATGTTAATTAGTGGATAAATCGATGCAAGATAACCATAAATAACAAAGCTGCATAATTAATGGGATAGCTCTCGTAAGAATCAGGCAGGATCAGAAATAAAAAAAAAAAAAATAGAGAGACTGTCAAAACAAACTCCAGCACTTCGTACTAGCGATGACGCTCAAATAAAAGTGTCAGTAGAATTATTGTTTTCTCTGCTGCGTGCAGTTTCATCTCCCGATACATTTGTTCCCGTTCTATTTATGAAGGTGTACAATGATTTTTGTCTTATGAGGGGAAGTCAATATATAAGTCACAACAAAGTGATTCGGTCTTTAGTTGGTGGTTTCAAACTGTGTCATTGGGTGGTAGCAGCATTCAATTTTATATCACTATGTGGTAGCAGCATCCACCCTTATGTCACTATGTGGTAGCAGCATCCACCCTTATGTCACTATGTGGTAGCAGCATCCACCCTTATGTCACTATGTGGTAGCAGCATTCAATTTTATATCACTATGTGGTAGCAGCATCTAATTTTATATCACTATGTGGTAGCAGCATCTAATTTTATATCACTATGTGGTAGCAGTACCACCCTTATGTCACAATGTGGTAGCAGCATCTAATTTTATATCATTATGTGGTAGCAGCATCTAATTTTATATCACTATGTGGTAGCAGCATCTAATTTTATATCACTATGTGGTAGTAGCATCCACCCTTATGTCACTATGTGGTAGCAGCATCTGACTTTTTGTCGCTATGTGGTAGCAGCATCCAACATTATGTCACTATGTGGTAGCAGCATCTAAATTTATGTCACTATGTGGTAGCATCATCCACCATTATGTCACTATGTGGTAGCATCATCCACCATTATGTCACTATGTGGTAGCAGCATCCAACTTTATGTCACTATGTGGTAGCAGCATCTAAATTTATGTCACTATGTGGTAGCATCATCCACCATTATGTCACTATGTGGTAGCATCATCCACCATTATGTCACTATGTGGTAGCAGCATCTAAATTTATGTCACTATGTGGTAGCAGCATCCAACATTATGTCACTATGTGGTAGCATCATCCACTATTATGTCACTATGTGGTAGCAGCATCCAACTTTATGTCACTATGTGGTAACAGCATCCAATTTTATGTCTCTATGTTGTAGCAACATCCAACTTTATGTCACTATGTGGTAGCAGCATCTAAATTTATGTCACTATGTGGTAGCAACATCTAACTTTATGTCTCTATGTTGTAGCAACATCCAACTTTATGTCACTATGTGGTAGCGGCATCTAAATTTATGTTACTATGTGTTAGCAGCATATAACTTTATGTCTCTATGTTGTAGCAAATCCAACGTTATGTCACTATGTGGTAGCAGCATCTAAATGTATGTAACTATGTGGTAGCAATATCTAACTTTATGTCACTATGTGGTGGCAGCATCCAACATTATGTCACTATGTGGTAGCAGCATCCAACTTTATGTCACTATGTCGTAGCAGCATCCAACTTTATGTCACTATGTCGTAGAAGCATCCAACTTTATGTCACTATGTGGTAGCAACATCCAACTTTATGTCACTATGTGGTGGCAGCATCCAACATTATGTCACTATGCGGTGGCAGCATCCAACATTATGTCACTATGTGGTAGCAGCATCTAACTTTATATCACTATGTGGTAGCAGCATCTAATTTTATATCACTATGTGGTAGCAGCATCTAAATTTATGTCACTATGTGGTAGCAACATCCCACTTTATGTCACTATGTGGTAGCAACATCCAGCTTTATGTTACTATGTGGTAGCAACATCCAACTTTATGTCACTATGTGGTAGCAACATCCAACTTTATATCCCTATGTGGTAGCAGCATCCAACTGTATGTCATTATGTGGTAGCAGCATCCAACTTTATGTCACTATGTGGTAGCAGCATTCAACCTTATGTCAATATGTGGTAGCAACATCCAAATTTATGTCACTATGGGGTAGCAATATCCAACTTCATGTCACTATGTGGTAGCAGCATTCAATTTAATATCACTATGTGGTAGCAGCATCCAACTTTATGTCACTATGTGGTAGAAGCATCCAACATTATGTCACTATGTTGTAGCAACATCCAACTTTATGTCACTATGTGGTAGCAGCATCCAACTTTATGTCACTATGTGGTAGCAGCATTCAACTTGATGTCACTATGTGGTAGCAGCATCCAACTTTATGTCACTATGTGGTAGCATTATCCAACTTTACGTCACTATGTGGTGGCAGCATCCAACAGTATGTGACTATGTGGTAGCAGCATCCAACATTATGTCATTATGTGGTAGCATCATCCACCATTATGTCACTATGTGGTAGCAGCATCCAACATTATGTCACTATGTGGTAGCAACATCCAAATTTATGTCCCTATGTGGTAGCAGCATCCAATTTTATATCACTATATGGTCTCATTATATGGGAAATAAAAAATAGTGACACTGTGACCTTCCAAGCATGTCGTAAGAGTCGACTAAGGAGGTTGATCGATGGCTTGACAATCTGTCATTGTAAAAAGTATTGTTATGGAAATAGAACCATAGATTTTAGAAGCAGTGATCTCTGCAATATGTGCCATTTTGGCACGCAAGATTTCTGTTTTTTAGATTGTGGTTCTGCCCTTTGTGCCGTATTCGGCTCGAAAGGACAACAGATATGGTAGCAGCATCCAACTTTATGTCACTATGTGGTAGCAGCATCCAACTTTATGTCACTATGTGGTAGCAGCATCTAACTTTATGTCACTATGTGGTAGCAGCATCCAACTTTATGTCACTATGTGGTAGCAGCATCTAACTTTATGTCAATATGTGGTAGCAACATCCAACTTTATGTCACTATGTAGTGGCAGCATCCAACATTATGTCACTATGCAGTGGTAGAATCCAATATTATGTCACTATGTGGTAGCAGCATTAAACTTTAAGTCACTATGTGGTAGCAGCATTCAACTTTATGTCACTATGTTGGTAGAAGCATCCAACTTTATGTCACTATGTGGTAGCAGCATCCAACTTGATATCAGTATGTGGTAGCAACATCCAACTTGATGCTATTAGATGATAGCACCATCCATATGTCAGTAGATGGTATCAACATTCAACTTTATGTCATTAGGTGGTAGCAATGTCCAACTGTATGATTTCGTTAGACGCTTGGCGTTGCATGCCCATGTTCAATAACATTTATGCTACTGATCTGAGAAGTGTGCAACCCAAAAACTGCGTAGTGTTGTACGTTTATTTATTTATTATTATTATTTTTATTTTTTTTTTTGGGGGGGGGGGGTGTGCCGGGGGGTGTGTGTGCCGGGGGGGGGGGGGAAGTGGTAGGTGGCAAAATGACTCTGAAAAGGACATTAACAAGGAAACATGTCGACAGCCTTTTGTCCAGTAAAGTTTTCCATTGCTGTGTGGAAATATTCTTTCACAGAACTACAATTTTTTTATGAAGTTCGCTCTGAACGTTCTGTTCAAATTGCAACAGAAGCGTCTGTGCGGCGGGTGCAGAGATGATTAGCGATGATAGGTGTGTAACGATTGACAGTATAGCAGCTGCAGTAGGTTGGTCGGATGGTTCAGCTTACAATATGAGGCACGATCGACTGGATTTCTGGAAAGTGTCCTCGCGGTAGTTACTTTGAAGGCGAAGTGAAATTCTGGCTTAGAGAACATTCCAATGAATTCTATGCCACAGGAATTGGATCACTGATGAAACGATGGTATAAGTGCATCAATGCTGATGGAAAACTATTTCACAAATAGAGGGTTAAAGTTGGTGAAAAAATAAACTGTTTTCGATTTAGTATCGTATTTATTTTAACAATTCGAAAAGTTATAAAACAACCACACAATATTTGCTTTGATTAAAACTTTGTTGAATTTGTCATTTCTCTAATAATTCGGTGGACTCCACACAAGATGGTGGAACGCGGTTCATGTTCTCTCCACCGCTGCATGAGATGCATTTGGGGACTGATTAATTTCGGGTGTCCAATGCAATTTTCTGCGTTAAAGTCATTCTGATGTTCTACTTAACAAATCTGCGCCGATGATGCGGTGTCGTACACACGGCAACATTCCGCTTTAACAAATCAGGTGTTGTGAATGCGACCTTCCACCGTCTAGAATTGATATGCGGTTTACGGCAACACATTCCAAGGCCGTTTGACGTTGGAATTGTTTGACGCAAATTATTTACATGTTACAACTCATTAAAGTGGACTCTGCCAAGTCAGCCGACATTTTCATTTTAGGGATTTTGCACCGTGTTTCTTTCGATGTAGGCTGCATTCACTAGAGTAATCGGGAATATATGGGCGCAGCCATTTTTGTGTGTGCAACGTCATCATAGTGGCTCATCGTATATCCCTAGACCGGCCGTACGCTAATGTTGAATGGCGAAATGACGGAGCTTTATTCATTACCTTGCAGCACCTGGATGACTCTCGGAGTTTCATGTTAGTCAGGGAAGATGTTGTCTAGATTTAAAAGGGCTACTGTGAGATCGGTGGTAGACATGCTTGCTGCTTGCTTGCTGCGTTCGCCTGATCACTAAAATATTACATCTCTTTATTGTCCGCCTTAAAAGGACGTTAAGTGGGCGTGTCTGCTTTGTGTTGTAGCCTGCAGTATATCTGTGATATTTGCACCTTTCGGCCCCACACATCCGACTTCAGCACGCCTTTTTTGAGTACCGGGTTGTATTCCCTCTTCGATCCCTACTCGCTTGGCCAGACTAGACCGGTTAGTCTGGTAATAGAGGCACCACGGAGAGGTGGTACAGGATCTGGATGGTTTTGGTTCACCGATACTGGCGCAAGCCATCAGCTGTGGGTCGCTGACAACTTTCAGCTCTGGTGCTGTGAGATGCACCTTCGCCTCCGGGTAGATATGTGATTTTATAATTTCAATATGTGGTTTGTAAATTCACAGATTCATATTGCGGGAAGATCTTACTATCTCTGGTTTGATGTGCGACGGGGATAAACCGACGACTAATTGTGATTTATATGTTCGGATTTGGAGTCAAAAACAATGTCCTACCATCATCAAGAGCTATACATTAAAAAAAAAATATATGACGATCAGCATTTTCATGAAGACGTGAACTTCAGGTCAATTTGGTGGATAGGCGACAGGAACCATTAACGGCTATGTCTGAAAAGTGTTCCTTGTTGCAGTTTCCTCATATTCCAAGTCCGGCTTGTTGCAAGAGCTACTGAGTTAAGTGCTCTGTGCAAACCGTGAGCTAGTTGTTTCATCCGTTTTTATCGTGTTTCGATATTCCGATTGTTTACGATTATATCGTACGACAAGGAACAGTTGACTGTGTTCACTTTATGTGCGGTTTCGCCTTATGTCTTTTGGCGTGTGCTGAGACTGCTATGATGGGGTCTACAGCTACTTTTCTTTGTTTGCGAGATGAGTTAGCAATTCGGATGATTCCACTGACACGGGCGGTTGAGCAATTATGGATTTTAATTCGTTTGCAGTGATACCGGGGCCTTCCATAATAATAATAATTCGCTAGTGCTGTTCTAGGACTAGACACATCTTTCTAAATAAAACATTTGGGACAACGATCACAGAAAATGAAATCATCTGGCAAAGCGGTAAGTTCTCACTGTCACAAGAAACAAGACACTTATTCTACAAGCTGCAGACAAATGTTAAGTCTTGTTTTTGTGACAAATGAGCTTCGATTCACCCGTAGTGTCACATTTAGAGCTTACAAATAAAAATAAATAAAAGTCTCTCTGTGATCGCTTTTTTAAATTAGCTCAGTAAGTGGTGAAGAAACAGATGCCAAGCTAATTAAAAAGAGAATAGAAAAGGTGAATTGAGAGAACTGATCAAGAGAGAGTATAAATAACGAACTATAAGTAGCAGCAACTTGCATATTTTTCGTGCTGCAATCAGTTTTGAAGAATTAAGTACCAGTTGGTCTACCGCGAATATTATGAATATTTTAGTCAGTAGTTAAGTATTACAGCTATTGTTTCATTGCATTCAGTAAGATTAATAATATGCATCAATGCAGTGTAAGCATATCTTAAGATATGGGAATGTACGATTAAATACATCTGGTAACAGATGTTGTGTATGTTGATTACCCGTGTGGCAATCGAGGGAGCCTCACAATTCTCATGCATGGTTTGTTAATGTATTCCTTGTTTCAAATCCCCATAACATGAGAGTGATGGACGCATCAATCTCATTCAAATCTTCCATTAGACACGAAGCTACAAAATACCTCCTGTCTATTTCCCTTGCTCATGATTATGGACTTCCGCTTGTACTTTTCATGCCAGGAGTTTCAATGTCGCCCCCACCTAGGATTGCCAGTTTTTTGTCTGGAAAAACGGAAGATTTTCTCGACTCGAACCATTTAGGCTATTTTTATGTTATGACAATACACGAGATATAAAATATATTGGTGTCACTAACTACTGCAGCTACTACAACTATTACTACTACAACAACTACTACTACAACTATTACTACTACCGTTACTACTATTACTACTACTACTACTACTACAACTACTACAACTATTACTACAACAATTCCTACTACTACAACTATTACTACAACAATTCCTACTACTACAACTATTACTACTACCGTTACTACTATTACTACTACTACCACTACTACTACTACTACTAAAACTATTACTACAACAACTACTACAACTACAACTATTACTACAACTATAACTACAACAACTACTACTACTACAACTATTACTACAACTATAACTACAACAACTACTACTACTACAACTATTACTACTACCGTTACTACTATTACTACTACTACTACCACAACTATTACTACAACTATTACTACTACTACTGTTACTACTACAACTACAACTGTCACTACTACTACTACAACTATTACTACTACCATCACCACCAACACCACCACCACCACATTAATAACTAATTGAGAGTGCTAGATTCTATTGAAACCTATTGAGAAAGACATTGTGATAGGATACTATATAAATAACACTTTCTAATTAAGTAAAAATGAATAGAGCAATGAGAATTTTACATTAATTAATGTCATTTCTTCTTATTATTGAAAGCGGATAAAATGGTGTCAGCCTTGAGCAAGATTATTGAAAAAAATGTTCAATTTCCTGCGATTTTTAAAATATTATCCAACAATTTTATGGATACAAGAAAGAAATCGTTTTACGTTCTAAAGTAATGCGTAGGCTTTAAAATGTAATGAAGAAACGTAAGTGTTACGGGAAAATGTAAGACCTGACAACCCGACCCCCACATGGGACTTCCTTTCTACAAACACTCCCGTCCCAACAATAAATCACCATGGTAACAAATCCACCCGAACTTCTGAACTTGAACTTCTGAACTTGAACTTCTGAACTTGAACTTCTGAACTTGAACTTCTGAACTTGAACTTC
This sequence comes from Megaustenia siamemsis, assembly GCA_032433765.1. NCBI lineage: Eukaryota > Metazoa > Mollusca > Gastropoda > Stylommatophora > Ariophantidae > Megaustenia > Megaustenia siamemsis. Next base: position 183,314,571 of record JAVIAB010000092.1, read on the forward strand.
TGAACTTCTGAGACCCCTTACCACATCAAGCGCACATCCGCTACTATCTATTGTAACCTTCCTCAACATCTATTGTGAAGATGACACCACAACATCCCATTTATTAAAAAAAAAAAACTTAAAAATGATAGTCACTAACACTATATTTCTTATACGCCATTTTTTCGTGACGGAGTTCTTTACTTGATAATATTGACTTTAATACATATATAAATATGCTGCCATATTAATCATACCAGTAGTAATTTTAATGTCATGAAGGACATACTAACATCAAAACAAATAACACCAGAGCTAAAACTAAGAATAGCAAAATGTTACATCTTCTCAATATTCCTATATGGTGCTGAAACATGGACATTAGACAAGAAAACAGAACAGAGAATTGAAGCCTTTGAAATGTGGATATATAGAAGAATAGGTAGAATTGGATGGAAGGAAAAGAAAACAAATGACAAAGTCTTAAAACAACTAAAAATTAAAAGAGAACTTCTGAACACAATTAGAACAAGACAAATGCGATTCTTAGGCCATGTTAAAAGACACAACAGCCTACTGAAAGTGATCCTGGAGGGGAAAATACAAGGTAAAAGAGGCAGAGGCAGACCAAGATTAACATGGACGAGTAACATCAAAAGATGGACAAATCAATCGATGACAACCTGCACCATCAAAGCAAGAGATAGAGCAAAATGGCGCTCCATGGTAGCCAACCTTCGTTGCGGAGACGGCACTCAATGATGATGATGATGATGAATGTATTTTAAGATTTCTTACATGTAAAATTTGATTGAGTTTAAACATTACTTTTCGAGATTTGTATTATTTTTTCAGGTACATAGGTGTGACGCGACCTCTTCATCATGGAAGGATCATGTGTCAGACGAGAACAATTTACGTCATTATTTTTGTTTGGCTTCTTTCTGTGGCTATCTCTGTTGCTCCACTCATTGGCTGGAAAGAGGAACCAAACCCTGACCCTCGTGTTTGCACGGTCACCACACAACCAGGCTACGTTCTCTTCTCTGTGGCTGGCTCCTTTTACATTCCGTGCCTGATTATTGTAGTTGTCTACTTCCGAATTTACCGGGAGGCCGCGATATACATGCGATGTTTGAGGTCTGGGGGCAAGATGTCCAAGCTCGACGAGGAAAACACTGTGTCTCTGCGGATCCACATGGGAAGAGGCATGGAATCAAATCAGCAGGAGCGATACCAAGTCGTGGCCGGGGATGGACTCGTAGAAGACTGCAATAGCAATGCGTCAACACAATACAGGAGAAAGAAAATCAGTAAAAATAACAGCAGAAGAACGTTTCTTAACAAGGTGGCCAAGTTTAACCGGGAGAAGAAAGCAGCAAAAACTTTAGGAATTGTGGTTGGCGTTTTCATCATTTGCTGGCTTCCATTCTTCATTGTCCTGCCATTAGGTAAGTGAAGGTTTACTATATGTTAATCAGCTATGAGCTCCCTCTATTTGCTACTTATTTATCAATTTAATTGAGCATAAATGTAAGTGCACCTTAGCTACCCCATATTCTATCACAGGATATCAGAGTCGGTACCATCATTTCTGTGCATTCGCATCAGAAATTCATTTACAGTTATGACCTGGTGAGACATGGAGCTTTTTTATAATTAGAAGGTTATAGTTTTTTGGCGCTTTCTTAAAGTTTAAAGAGTTGCCTCGAGTATCACATCACCTGGAACTAGGCCTAACCATGGGCAGCATGAGAATTGGTTGTTTTGTCTTGCCTCGAGTATCACATCACCTGGAACTAGGCCTAACCATGGGCAGCATGAGAATTGGTTGGTTTCTCTTGCCTAGAGTATCACATCACCTGGAACTAGGCCTAACCATGGGCAGCATGAGAATTGGTTGTTTTGTCTTGCCTCGAGTATCACATCACCTGGAACTAGGCCTAACCATGGGCAGCATGAGAATTGGTTGTTTTGTCTTGCCTCGAGTATCACATCACCTGGAACTAGGCCTAACCATGGGCAGCATGAGAATTGGTTGGTTTCTCTTGCCTAGAGTATCACATCACCTGGAACTAGGCCTAACCATGGGCAGCATGAGAATTGGTTGTTTTGTCTTGCCTCGAGTATCTCAGCACCTGGAACTAGGCCTAACCATGGGCAGCATGAGAATTGGTTGTTTTGTCTTGCCTCGAGTATCACATCACCTGGAACTAGGCCTAACCATGGGCAGCATGAGAATTGGTTGTTTTGTCTTGCCTCGAGTATCACATCACCTGGAACTAGGCCTAACCATGGGCAGCATGAGAATTGGTTGTTTTGTCTTGCCTCGAGTATCTCAGCACCTGGAACTAGGCCTAACCATGGGCAGCATGAGAATTGGTTGGTTTGTTTTGCCCCGAAGAATGATCTGGGGGAACACAGTCTCCAGAAAAGCATTATCTTCTTGCTTGATTTCCCTGTCTCTGTTGTCCTTTACAGTCGCTGGGTAAATGAAGTTTTGGGTCTTCTTTTTATCGTGTGCCAGGTATAAGTTATTGATAGTCTGATGGAAAGAGACCTAAGGGCAGACCAGTACTGAGGTATAGGATTGTTTGCAGGGCTTCATTAAGTGAATTCTTAATCTGTGGAAAAAAACTGGGAGGATCTGGCTGAAGATCGTAGCACACGAAGAACATTTTTTTTTTAATGGCACAGTAACATTGGAGTAAGAGTTGATCTCAAATTCAAAAGACAAAAGGCACAGGAAAATGGAGACGAGGCCAGGCACCATAAATACATATTGTTCATTCTGCGGTCGAGTCAGTTTATCCAAAATGTTTAGAATCAGCCACGAGAGAAGGTGTTCAACAAAACATCTTTCATCATAACAACTAATATTTTACCAAACTACTAACGTATCATAATTCCTTGTGACCTATGGGTTCGTGTGTACACAGATGGATCAGCACAGAATGCAGTAAAGAATGGGGGAGCAGGTGCATATATAGAGTTCCCAAATAACACTAGGGATATGAATAAAATAGCAACAGGGAAATATTTTCACAATTATGATGCAAAAATACAAGCAATAAAGTTGGCAATAGAAAAACTGCTGAACAGTAATCTTAGCGCACAGCCTGTAGTGTTTTTGACAGATGCAAAATCAGTACTAAAGAAAGGAAGTTTACAGGAGTGCACAAATTATAGGGGAATTATGCTACTATCAATGCCAGGAAAAATATTAAGCAGAATCATTCTGGAGAGACTAAAAGAGACCATACAGAAACATTTGAGAGATGAACAAGCAGATTTTAAGAAGAACAGATCATGTGCTGATCAAATAACTACTTTACGTATAATAGTTGAACAAAGTTTAGAACTAAAATCCCCACTTTATATTGGATTCATAGATTACGAAAAGGCATTTGATAGTTTAGACAGAAGAATGTTTTGGTAATTGCTGAGTCATTACGGAATCCCCATAAAGTTTATTAACCTGATAAAAACAATGTATGAAGGAACGAAATGTAGTGTGGTGCATGAATGACAGCTAACAGAAGCATTTGAAATAAGAACAGGAGTAAGGCAGGGATGCCTTCTGTCTCTATTTCTCTTTCTACTGGCCATAGATTGGATTATGAAAATAACTCAAAACAACAAAAATGGAATCCAGTGGTCACTGACCAAACAACTTGATGATTTAGACTTTGCTGATGACATTAGCTCTCCTATCAAACAGCCATCAACAGATGCAGGATAAAATGAGCATACTTGATGAGAGATCATAACAGCTAAGACTGAAGATTAATAGAGATAAGACCAACATTATGAGAATTAATATAGTTGGCAATAACCAAATAAAAATAGGAGAAATACCTCTATTAGATGTACAATCTTACATATATCTGGGCAGTAATATAGATAAAGCGGGAGGAACAGAAAATGATACCAAAATAAGGATATCAAAAGCAAGAGGAGCTTTCATTGCACTGGGAAACATATGGAAATCCAAAGAAATTAGGTTAAATACAAAAATAAAAATTTTCGGCTCAAATGTTAAGGCGGTCCTATTGTATGGCTGTGAAACATGGAGAACAACAAAATTGACAATCACGAAGATACAGACTTTCATTAATGGATGCTTAGCGCAGAGTGAAAGGATGGAAATGGCAGGACAAAATCAC